>OY728121.1:915379096-916629096 GCA_963277665.1 Viscum album
TTTTATCCACCACTCTAAAAGTATAAAAAAGTAATAAGAAAATAATCAGAGTAAGAATACACAAGTGAAATAGGAAACACCACTAGGTAAAGGTAATCTGAGTGGTGTTTTTTTAATAAATACATTGATGATTATTCTTTTGATGAATAATGGTGAAACTATGATTAAAATGAGTTTAATGTATCAATCAATAATTTATATTTTAAAATTAAATTTTATTTGAATCAGGTTCCTTTTGAAGTTTCCAAATACATATTTTTATACATAAATAGACTATAAGATGAAAAGTTATTTCTAGAATATGAAGCAGCTGTAGTGGAAGATGCATTGGTTTAAAAGGTGAGCAGATGAAACACCATCAAAAAATTTGTCAAATATAAATATGAATCTATTTTAAATTAAATTCAAAGATATTATCTTTCCTATAAATAATTCAGAATATATTATTTAGATACATATGGTATTAAAAATGTTTTACTAATGTTTTTCATGCATTGAAAAATCTAAAAAATGTCCCTATGAATGTCAAAGAATCTCAGATAGAATTTTAACCAAAGAGGGTGAAAGAAATTTAAGAATTATTATAAGATATAACCAAACAACATGAATATTATACCAAAAATCTTCAGGTTAGTTGAGGATGAAAATAACACAATTGACCTAATGTTCCATGAGATGGAAGTAAAATCGAGAAATCTAGAAACAGAAGCCAAGACTTCATAAATAGATGTGAAGATAAGTGTTACTAAGAAAAAATATGAAAATATAAATTCATTAAAATATTATAATTTTTATATAAAAAAGATCTTGGAATCATTACATGATCAATCCAATGTAATATCCTAAAGTAAGGTATCCCATACTCTAGTTAAATCTAGTTTCACTAAATTTGTATTGACTATGAGTGAAAGACTAAAGTTTAACTTTGAAAAAAGGTAGGTAATTTTTTTAAAAACCCACTAATGTATCAAGAGTATATTTTGGAAAATAAATGAATAAAATATCCCAAAATCAAGACTAAAATTTTAGTGAAACTATCCAAAAATAACAATGCAGTATCTGGAATATCTGGTCAGACTATTGATAATAGAAAAAGAAGAAGATTAATTGGAAGATTATGGTGCTATTTGAAGTTTGGGGAATATGGTCATTTATTAATATCATATAATTTTGGTAATTGAAAATAATATAAGGTCATAAGTAAAGGGTAGTAGAGTGGAAGTTAATAAAAAACAAGATAGGCTAAATAAGGCTTCACAAAAAGAGAAATATCGATCTATCAAGAATAGATTTGATTAATTTGAAGCATTCTTTGAGTAATACAAAAATTTTGATCATTGTTATGAATATTTCTAGTATAATTATCCCAAAAAAACTACTATGTTGATGTAAAGTAAATACAAAAAAATAAATAAGATAATAAAATAAGTCAAACTACCTTATGGAACAAACAAAAGAATATAACTGAGGAAAATGTACCTAATAAGGATGACAAAAAGGATGTATCATCCCAGAAGATATTCTTATATTATAGTAGAAAAGGCCACATCATGTAACATTGAAAGATGAAACTAAACATCATGTAATAAGGGATAAATTTGGAATAAAAAATGTAATTATTCTAAGTAGGGGATAACAAGATTTGTTTAGTGGTTGACATAATTGATTAAGAATTTGAGAGTTTTACTTCAAAGGGTGATCTAAAGGTTATTTAGTAGATGTGTGGAAGGTGAAACATGTCAAGAAATGTTTCTAATAAGTCCATGAAATGGAATCCCTAACAAGAGAATTTTATTAATAATAAATGAAAATCACTAATGAATCTCAGTATCAAGATTGATTCTACAAGGAAGGAGTCCTTTCCAAATAATAAGGATGACCATAATTCTATATAATATCTAACTATTGGGATAACTTACTAGGAAATGGATTTTGAAAATAGATCAAGTTGAATAAGATTAAAGTGTTTTTCTTAATATAGTGAATAAGTATATTCCATCTAATAAATAAGGTTTAAAATAAAATAAACCAATGCTTCCCAAAGATGAAAAGATTTGGAAAACCAATGGTGAAGATAGACTGATGAGTCCAAACATTTTAGATTTATAATAAAAGGTATTTCTTGGTTGATCTAATTCTATGCCTTTTTTTCTATCATTATAGTGTGGATAAAGACCCACCTTATTCCCATATTTTATTGTGAGTACATTTTTTAAGAGGTAATTAATGGTGAAGTACAAAACATGTGAAATGGTGAAATTTGTGATGTTTGTACATAATAAATAAATTCATCCATCATGATGAACTATAATTTATGTCTCCTTGAAACATATCATTTTCAAATTCTAAATTAGAATTTGACATAAAATCGTATCATAAATTATTGGATAATATTTCTGAAAAATTTAAAATCAAGATGAAGTATATTATAGAGAATCCCTTGAGAGGGAGTAATAAAATAAGTGAAGCTTCCAGAGTTAAATATTTCTATTAAATCTATAATTATGAATAGTCTCAAAGAAATTGAAGTCTAAGGTATGATAATTACTTTAACTTCTTTTTTTTTGATTCATACTAAATATTAATATCTTGGGGGAGTGGTTTTTAATTTTTAAAGTGGAGTAACATACATGCACCTGAATGTTTTTATGTGTTTGTGGAATTTTAGTGTATGTTTCTAAAAATTATATAAAGTTTGTTTATATTTCCCCAAGGAAGTTTGTTTAATTTTTATATCACACTTTGGAATGTATATCAACAAATTTTTTTATCTAAATTGATCACTCATTTTTTTTCTACACCTAGTTAGCCCAAGTAGACTTAGAGTTGATTAGTTTATGAAACACTACTAAGATAAAATTTGGTTTCACCTTTATATCATGGAAATTGGAAGAATAAAAAGTGGAGAAGATGTGTTTTAAAAATGTTATAAGCTTTAATTAATGGGAAATCCTCCCCTTTTCACTTATGTTATCAATAAGTGGGATAATACTTTTCTCCTATGTATTTATTTTCAATAATTGGTAGAAGTTATACTTCACGGAGAATAAAAAAATGACATTGGTTTTTTTAAATAAATTAATGGTATTTAAAAAAACTACAAAGAGGGATATTGAAGTTCCCAATGTTTTTTGTTGGTTATATTATTTTTTGATGAGTATATATATATTTATTTCTTGAAGAATATGGGTGATGGAGTAATATTCCATCCAAATAAGATAATTATGTTACCTATACTTTTATGGATGGGTGATATATTATGATTTCACCTAAGGAAGATGATGATTATTCATATTCTCTTATGGGTAAAGTAGTGAGAATATACTATTTCAAGTAATGTTAATAAAATATATTATATTTATATAGGATTTTTGTAGAGTTACTATTTGGTGGTAATCCCATAAACCATATGATTAATGATCTAGTTCCCATAGAATAAATACAAGAGTTGATTGGATGACTTTATCACTATATAGAACACATTAGAAATCAATATTGGTATAGATGGATATTGAACTGACTGTTGAACATCTTCTCAACCTGTTATTAAAGAGAAAATATTAAAGAAGATAATTCAATATATTGAGAATATATGGCTTAAGTAGTGGATAACCCATTCCTCTATAAGAGAGCATTCATTATATTAGAATCAGTAATGAAATACACTTGGATGGAGGTTTTTGATGTTTGAAGTAAAGATTATATGATAAGGTAAAGTGGTGTATAAATATTCTAAATTTGGTATTTAATATGATACAAGACCTTAGTAATAATGATTAAGATGTTAAAGCAAGTTTTATATACTCATTGATTTGTTTTTTATGTTTTTTGTGCTTTTATGAGTTCCTTGAGGTGTTTTGAAGAGGTTTTAAGCTAAATATACTCAAGTACGTGATCATACATATGATAGTTTTTCATACGTGAGATATTATTTAGAGATTTTTTGAGAAAATGGAAATGTAATTCTATGGGAATCCTATTTTTTCATGAATAATATAATTAGAAGAGGATGATGGAACACAATTTATTTTATATAGGAATATGATATGTTTTATAATTATTGAGGAATACGAAACATATTTTCTTGGAGGATGAGAGAATTAAGAAAAGGAATTTATGAAATTTGACATATTTTTACCAAGAGAAGATGATATGTAATATATTTATTCATTCATAATATATTAATCCATAATTTATGAATATGTATGATATTTATTAAAAGAGAATTAAAAAATTAAAAATAGAATCAAGGGAAACACATTTTTTATCATGAATATTTTTTTGAGTGACGCATAACATATTTCTATAGAATAACTAGATTATGTAATAGATTTGTTCAGAGTATAATATTATACATAACATGTTTTCATAGAGTATTAAAATTCATAAGATATTTTTTCTGATTTTTTTAAAAAAAGTCATGAAGGAAACAATACATAATATATTTAATATCTTATACGAGTTTCCAAACTTAGAGAAATGTGAGATTACTATATAATTAAAACATTATATTTACATAATTGAATTTTTAAGAAGAAATGAAAACTCATGATGCTCAAGAAAATTTTAATTAGATTAAATATCAAAAAATTACATGTGATTCAAGTTGAATGAATTTTAAATCCTATCATCATTATTGAGACAAATAAGATCAAAACTCGATGAGATTTATGATATATATTATTTAATTAATTTTATATTCCAAGGTAAATTAAAAGTTATGATGCTTATGTTGTTATAAATGGATCAAATATCACAAACACATTTGTGATTATTACTTAAAATATTTTAGATGATTATGAAATGAAAATTTTGTTAATAAAAAGTGAAATCAAAGCTTATAGTAGAGTTAAATATTCTATCACAATATACATATATGAGTTATACTAAAATAGTGAATTATGTATGATTTTCAAAAAAAATATAGAAATGTTCATCTGTGGATATTTGTTGATTTATTTTTAGAAGAAGAGTATTGAGCACGTTGGAAGAGATAAATAGAGACTTATTTATAAGAGAGAAAATATGAAGAAAATGAATGAATGGTATTACTAAAAATTGATTTGGGGCATGTAGTTGAAGAAAAATGAATTTTTGTGATTATGAGGAAAAAAAATTATTTTTTAATTGAGGAAAATAGACGATATAATTGTTTCAATGTTGAAAATATTCTATAATATATTTAAAAATAGGTTTTTATGGAAATTAGAAAATAATTAATTATTGATTACTTTATGAGTTGTTGAAAATACAAACAGTAGGAATAAGGAAGAGAAGATGTGTTCATAACCAAGGTGAAATAATAGAGCCTAATACAATACTTAATCAGAAGAATACACTGAGTATTAAAGAATAATAAGAAAAAGAATAAGAATAAGAATCAAACTTGTTTTATACTGATCAGATCTAGTGTGTTGAAGAAGAAGAATGAGAAGAATAAGAATAATTATTACAATATATTCTAGATGCAGTAAGAAAGGTTGATGAAGAAGATGTTTGAGAAATAGAGACCAATTTTTTTGCTATTACTATGATTTGGGTGTTAATAATTTCTAATTTAGGAGCTATTATATCCATGTACATCATGGAAGATCAAGAGTGAGCGAATCTAGTGAAAAAATTATGAATAAGATCTAAAAAATAGACTATCTAGAAGAGACCTAGTTGCATGCTATTATTATTGAATATTTAAAGTTAGAACATGACTTTGAGTATGGGGTATCTATCTAATGATATTAATGTAGTGAAATCTGACACCGAGTGAAGATCTTTTTCAAGAGGTGTAAGGTTGTTTGTAATACCAGTCAAGAAATTGATGATTTTAGGATACAATATGATCTACTCACCTATATAATATGATGATAATGGTTTTAGGATAATACTTATCCCCCTGTGAAGTGTATGGAAAACACTTTGGTAAATTATAATCCCTTCCCAACCAAAATGAAATTGATAGAAAGATTATTAGTGGATGATCTATGACTCAAAAATCCCAAGAAAAACAAGGATTAGGTTTCCCACATCTGGGTTGAACCCTATAAAAACACTATGTGCTTCTCCATACTTTACTAATCTTCATTTCATGTGTGTTTCACTTGTTTATAAAAGTAAATTGATCCATTTCACTTAACAATTTTTTGGGTCAAATACTAAAAGGAAAAAGGATTAAAATAATATTTGGAATTTATTAAAAGATTAGAAACACCTGATTCACTCCCCTATAAAGTGTTTGAACACATACTATAAGGAATATCATTATTGAATTTTTAAGAATACATTTTGATATTATTGGTACAAAATACCTCACTTTTTGTTTGATGTGGTATTGAGACAAGAATATATTTATGATATTGAGAATTGGTGACTACACTTAGTACTCACCCACTGTATTGATGTGGAATTTTATGGAGACATTCAATCCTATACTCTCCTCCACCCAATATGTAGTCTTGAGGTAATTGATACTAAAAACATAAATAATCAAATATTACCAAGTGATATTAGTCCTAGATTATAGATATTTCATTTTAGTTCTTACACCATTTCACACCCAAAAATTTAGGATTAAGGTGGATGAATATGAACTACATATTTACTCATAACTACCCAGAACACTAGGTTTGAGGCATATTGAAGGTTTTAGAGCATATAAAAAGTAGTGGTTTAGTGCCCAAAAAAGGTTTTTAATCGATTTCAATGAATAATATTTGAAAAAATTGATAAAGGAATCCCCAAAATACCTTAGAGAGAAACTTTCAAATTTAATATATAATTAATTTAAAATAATAATTACCTCGAAGATGATAATTATTATCAATCAATTATGATGCTACTCCTATCATGTCATCATTATAATGGATAATCCATGTCAATATTCCATTATACATATCCATAAGTTCTCCACGAATCTCCCAACAACGCTCTTGGTATTCTTGGTGTTAGCATGGAGGAACCTAGTGCAACCTGTTTTTCTCTATTGATTGCAACAAGAATATTCTCTCTCTTCTTCTTGAGAGAGTGAGTGGATGATTTTTTATTTTTAGGGAATGAGATAATTTCAAGAGTCTTTATATTTTGTATAAAAATCTCATCCTCTAAAGTGATATAAGTTGGAATATATACTTAGGGTTAATTTTTGATTATTACACTAAGGCCCTTAATCAAATATTTTTTCTAAGTTATTACCCATGTCAAATAATTATAATAATATTATTGTCACATCAATTGAAATACACATATTTAAATATAATTTGTTAAATAAATAAATCAATATTTTTTAAATGATATTAAATAAAATATATCATTTACATTGACCCCTTAACTTAGCTCATCAATTCCCCTCGAAATTTATTAAATCATGAATAATAAAATTTCTATTTAATTAAATAAATAATATATTCTCAATATGTAAATAAATATTATATTCACTGATCTCATGAATAAAAATTTATTTAAATATTAACCTAAGTTAATAAGTATTTATATATTAATATATTCACTAAACTAGTGAATAAATAAATATTTATTTTCAACCTTTTGAATTAAAAATAAGAGAAAAATTTTATTTCTTATATTCTATACTCGAATAACTGGTGACTGAATTTATGCGATTAAAAATACTTGAATAATTATTATTCCAAAAATTAAGACTAATATTTATTATTAATTTTCTATTCAATATAATTTAATGAGATTTTGGATACACTTTGTGTGTAACCCTCTAGGACACTTTTTCAATGGAATTAGTTAAAATTACCTAAAGTACAAGATCAATGTCCAGAAACATGTCAAGGAACCCATAGATGAATAAGTTAATGTCACAATAAAACAACTTTCCTATGAATACTACTATGTTATATAATCCATTTTTCTTGATATCTCATCAGGAAAGTTCCACACTTATGTTATCACCCTATATGATTGATTTTTCATTCTTAAACTTTATAAAATCAATTTGATGATGAGTTATTATGGTCATAGATTTAATTATAAAGTTCTATTTAAATCAAAGGGTAAAAAATAGCTCCTTTAATTAACTAAAAAAGAACAAATCCTTTCTTCACTTATTCATTTATTTTCAAATCACTTATGAAGCACCCAACATATGCCAGCTTTCCACAAGAATATGTTGTAAAATATTTCATCCATCCATCAAAGTATGTGATTTATGATATACATTAATAATAATATCAAGTCTATGGACCAATACACACATTTTTAGATAGGGATATCCAATGACATATTTAACATGTGGAATTACTATTAGTAGGTTTGTCCTAGTAACTACCCTTCTTGAAGATTACCAAGTGAAATATTTATGATAAGAAGTCTCAATGCATTATGAGATCCCAACACTTTATAGTTAAACATTTTCTATATCCCATCATGATGATGTAATATAGACCATATGACATATATTTAATAATATTTTCAAAGCATTTGTAGGTTCTCATTATATTAGGGATCTTATATAACGTTTTTACATGACAAATAATCTAAGGAAATTAGCACATTAATGTTACAAATAATAAAAATCATGACATGATATAATATTTATCAATATTATAGGTTAAAGAAAGTACAGATTCATTTGGTTCTAGGGAACCATCTCCAATTGAATCCCACTTACTCTAGATCCAACTTCCAGTGACTTATATTATGCTATCTCTTAGTGATTACCATGCTTCCACTGAGGTATGGATACAACTATAGAGAATTTCACATTCTTTTTTAGATATTATACATATCGTGACTTCACTCCTTTGATAATATCCCTCTAGAATTGATATCACTAAGTAATTCCCTTTTTATCATCTGTTAAAACTTGGCATCCTAACTAATACCACGGTTATATGTTTATTATAATATATATATTATGATAGTACGTTATTATATCAACACAACACTAAAATATAGAATTAATCATTACCTAAACTAATTTTGATATTGTATCATAATTTTAAATGTAATCATTCTATATATATGGCTATCACTAGATTTAATAAGCATCTCTTTATTATTTTCATAACCTTACTATGGTAAATAAGATCAAATTGATATGTAGGAAATCTACTCTTGTATCCCCTTGAAAATTAGTATTCTCACTTCTATAATTACCATAAACAAATCCTCTACACTTTCTCAAGTACCATTGGACAATTATGACTATTGAAACCAACCAAATGATCATCAATAAATCTATATGGTATGAAATACCAAAACTGGGGTACTATTTTCTCTTCAAAACAAAGGAAGAGAAGGTGAAAAAAACATATGGACTGTGTAAACTTTAGAAGGACACACAATCACAGGACCTTAAAAAGGTCATTGGAATGGGTCATATGTAACACATGATCTGATTAAGAACATATTGAGACCTTTTGACAAGTCTCCTCTATTCTGGTGGAGGCATCTTAAAAAGCATTGGCGATTGAGTGAGGAATTATAAGTGAGATCTTCTTCACCATGAAACTTATAAATCTAAAGGAACTTGAAATCATCCTAAACCCTCATAAAATAAAGTATAAAAATGTGTAAAATATAGAGACTTTATACAGTCATTAATATTCATGAAACACACTCATTTGGTTCGCATGATTACTTGGAACCCTAGTGACATGTACACCTCATAGTGAAAAAGATTATTGAAATGTCCCCTTTATCATGGAAAGGGCTTCTGAAATGTCCATTCAATTATGTGATGCCACTCCAAATTCATAGACAATTAGAGGGGGTTTCCATAACAATTTTTGTGAATCACCACAAGAACAATTATTGGTAACACAATTCATCACTATAAAGGAGAGTTATTATCTTTGACAGAACTTTCAAAACTGTGTGAGATCTCATATCCTTGTAGAATAAAGAAGGAAATAAAAAATGGGAAAAGTCAGAAGCTTCTCACAAAACAAGGATATATTGGCCTTCATGAAAAAGGGCTCATATGACCTGGGTGATAACCATTGATCGCACAAGGAACCCTCAACAAGTCTGCATGACTTCCCAAATCCCCTTAGAAATGTTGGTCAGATCTCATGATAAATCCCTTAAAATCCTCCTTAGTATTGTGAATGACCCCAGAAAAGTCACATTTGATCATGCGAAAGCCTCTCCACAGGCATCCTGATCGCATGAAGACCCCTAGACATGTCGACCTAACCTTGTGGAATCTCCTTGACATGTCCACATGGTTAGGAAAAAATAACTTTGATCAGCTTGGGTCTAATAAAAAGGGAAAAGGTAGAACATTCTTATGGTTTCTGAATATCATGTGATGTAATGGATGACCTACAACAGGATCATGGAGAGCGTGTGACATAAAAACCCTCCATTGAATCCAGATCAAATCCATAGAATATTCACCATGCATGGTGGCATATAAATAAGGACTAAATGCCTATAAATCCATCTCACTCATTGTAAAAAAGGAATATAAGATCTATCACACATGGGAGCATGGGAGAGAACTTCTTAGAGTGGAAAGTCATGAAATCGCAAAGGTTTTCCACTAGGTAAAATATGGGGAACAACCTAAGGGATCACAAAACATGCATAATAATATCACATGATCACTCTATAGATCATGATAAGTACTTATGGTGTTCTAGTTGGGTAATGTGAAGGAGGTCCCGTAAGTCATCCATGTCATGTGAATCCTAAAATAATATAAAAGTGGAAAAAACTATGTTAAATATGCAATAAAGACAGGAATAAAACAATAAAAAAGGCTGAAGACTTACATGAAGATAGATTATATGATCTTTATTCTCTTTTCATGATCCACCTAGATCATAAAAAAACATCGAGACATGTCTCTCTAGTCATGAGACACTCCCTTGGATCATGCTATGTCCCTTAGACATGTCAAACAAGTTGCACGACACCCTCTAGGAATTCCACCCGAGTCTTTCGATGTCCTCTAGGATTTCCAAAAAAATATTATGATGAAAACTAGACATATCACCCAAGTTTTTTGGAGGAACCCAGACATGTTGTCTCGGTCTCATGATGTCACCAAGACATGCCGATAAGGTCTCATGATGTCACTAAAACATGCCATCCATGATCGTATGATATCCTATAGACAAGTTATCTTGGCCATGCAGAACCCTATAGACATTTCATCCTTGATCATGCGATATCATCCAGAAAAGTTAGCTTTGATCATGAGAAACCCTCCAAAAATTTTCCCTAGGCCTTGGGAAGTCTTCTAGGCTTGCTAGTCAGATCACATGACAACATCCTAGATCTGTCATTTAGGTCTTGTGAATCCCACCAAGAACATTTTCTGAGTCACACAAAACCCTCTAGACAATCCATCCTTGATCATGTGATGTATTCTAGATATTCCATATACATCATGTTATGTCCCATGAATAATTCAAATAGATCATACAATTATCTTTAGAAATGGCAGCCAGACACTCAAGACATGTTAGGATGACACCTCGAGATATAATAACCCTTTCCAGTGGATATAATTGGGAATTACCAAAAATTATCCATGATTACACTAACTTTTTTCCATAACTAGGAGACATAGTAAACCTTCCTAAGGCCCAAGATCAAATAATCAATCCCTTCATTTTTATCCTCTCCATGTCTCTAATATTATAACCATTAGGATCTAATCTCTCTGATGGGATTATCAATCTTTCTCATCCATCAGTGGATGGAGCAGCAAACTGAACTATGACGACTATGATTCCTACCATAAGAAGGATATATATGATACCTTCATAAGTCCTGATATATATATATAAAACACCCATAAGGTCCACCCTAATGAATTAGTCCCACATCCGCATGAAGTGAGAATGATTACTTGCTACCCCTTATTTATCACATACAGAATGGATAACAGAGGCTTAGGGGTTTACATTTTTCATATCACCCACATCATGAACCTCTACAAACTAGGGAAACATTAGTGTGCAATCCTCATTATGTGACATGATATGATTTCTCCTATATAAGTGAATCCACCTCGGGGTAAGTCCCAAGGGCCTATCTGAACTATGTGATTCTAATTCCTTCCATAACCAGGATATGTAGGAAGCCTCCATGAGGTTAAAGACTAAATGAGGCATATAAGTGCCCTCATATATGTCCTTTCTCATCGTGTTAAATTGCATTAGTTCAAAAAACTATGTGGGTTTTGATTCCTATTATAAATAGGATATATAGGATTCCTCATAAAGTTTCAATCCCATCCTCAAAATACTAATTGCCTCCCTAGATGGAAGTAAACTCCTGAGTGACTGGTTATATTGATTAAAACTATAAATAGCTACCAAATAATGGGAAACATATGAATAACCTCATATACATTCAAAGGGTCTCATTAATAGTCCTCCCTTTACACATGGAAGGATTCAACACTTGACCATTTTTTAGGGTAACCAATCTTGTATCAGGATTATGAATAGATTCTTGAATATATCTTAAATATATAATAGATTATTAGAGTGGAAAATAGTTCCCCCCAAAATGGTTTTGATGAGTCTGACCTCCCATCCTCTCGACCAATATAATCTCCTAAGTGCCGTTGGGTCTTAAACAACAATTGAACACATACCTTTGGAATGAAAGTCCATACTTAGCTATAGATGTGGGAATCATTGGGAGTTTATATGAGATATGGAAATGGTAAACCTAATATGAATGATTATATAAACATCAAACCCAACAATCAAACAATCTGGAAAAGATATTAATCACTATTTTCTCACAAAAAAAAATAGTGAACACGACATGAAATCATTTTACTATGACATCTTCTTTAGGAGTTAAAAAGGATAGATTTCCCAGGTCTCATCAGATCATTTTTTCCCTACCATGTGGGTGATCACTCTCATGGAACATAGATAGTAAACCTAAAATGAACATATAAAATAAAAAAAATGATCATTTTTCCATGCATTGGGACCTTTTTTTTTCATATCCTACGTAAACAAAAATTGTGGACCCGATATGAATCTTCTAGAAAAAAAAAGATCAGTGGACAATATGGAGCTAGGTTTCTCATTAAATAATTCCATCCTCACTGTGAAATGTAAACATGAGATGAATTATTGAAACAATAATGAGAAATGACTATTGTGTAACCCATGCATATCTAATTAATCTTGTATCATGCCTATGATGATGCACTGATCAGTGACCTTGTTCATTGTCGTCTTCATGACTATAGATAATTATATCACAAAAATACCTTTAACCAAGATCATGTATCCATCTAGAAATCATTTTGGAAAATTATATAAAGTTGAAACCCTAGTGGGATGCAGAACGACCTCACCCACCTGATACCTTCAACATCGGGTGGTGAATTCATTGTTTCGAGAACACCACCAACAAGAAAAAATATCGACCCTTGAGGATACATGTAAGGGTATCCAAACACTAAAAACGATGATTTTGTGTCATCCAAATAAAGATGCAGTGAGGCAAGTGGTGATCGTTTCCACTGCTAAACACTTTGGAATCCTATCCCAAGAGAATGAAAATCACCACCTTTAGTATCTAATGGAGGTGGATTATGGAGTCAACTATGGCTCCCTTTCAGTTTAGGAGCACCAGAAGAGGGATCCTATCAACCGCCATCACTAGTTCCATCCTACTGGTTCCCCACAGTTGCCTGCTGAGAGAACCACCAAACACACTACCACCTCTGGCATCCATGCGTGGGCAATAATAAAGACACATCGGGTGAGGAATGCTTTCGATAACTAGGATTGGGATCATATCCTGACATATACTAATGAAGCCCGACATCATATTTTTTCATCAGTATCTAGCAAGCATGCACATATCCCTGCTCACTTGAAATAAGTCTATGGGCATATTCCTATAGCAAGCATGGGGGATGCATATATCCCAACCCCCATGCATGAATACCATTAGTATATTCTGATGGAACATAGAGGGAATATGTGGTCTCATATTACCAATTATATTGTATACATATGCCATTATATATTGGATACAAAAACTATTCATTCTTACATTCCTTCACACACTTTTCTAAAATTACTTTATATTCTAGTAACAACTGAAGAATTCTGCTATCATATTTTGGAATTGGTACAAATATAAAGACATAATAATACTTCTATCCCTATAGAAAGGGAATCACAACATGCTGATCAACCTGAAAAAGTGTTTACTCTAGAGAAATCACACTTTCTTGCTCTCATATATGAGTATTATAAGCATTATCTAGTAAAGGATGAGGCACTGGACCGGATCCATATTCCCGTTCCAACTAGAGATCACCAAGTGAGTGCAAAAATTGCTTAGGATAGGTGCACATTCCTATCAAAAAAGACCAGTGGAATACTCCAAAGTCTTAATATCAGGCCCATATCCCCATTCTGAGGGCTCACCAAGTTAGAGAAATACATTCCTCGGGAAAGGCACATATTCTTATTGAAAAATACCAACAACATACTCGAAAGGCTCATGATCAGGATTATATCCCCATTCTGACTGAGGCCCACCAAGTGAGAGTGGAATATGATTCAGACTAGGCTCATATTATAGATAGTGAAGATGCTTATCATATTCTAGTAGCTCATTAAATCTAGGCCCATACCCCTACTTCTACCAATTAACAACTACACCAACACCTTTATGATGCCGTTAATAGGAGGATCATATCCCTTATCCCATTTTTGAGGTTCTTTATCATATTATTGTGAGGAATTTATCTTTGAACCATTCTTATATCCCCACTTCATCTAGGGATGACCAACATATTCTGGAAACCACCTACATGCAGGTTCATATTCCTACCAATAACAATGAAGCTCATTAGCATATCCCAACAACTTCTCAATAGTGGGATCATTATCCCACAGAACTATATGTTGATCAATATATTTTGGAAGCTATTATATATCATGTTTATATCCCTACAAAATCCCAAAAGGAAGGTTGACATATTCTGGACATGATGGGGAATGAAGCTCATATCCCTAACCTAGTCAATTCCAGTGTCCTTGAGGTTGCTTGAGACACATTCTCAACACCCCAGGGGTCTACCGTCTCTTCAACTGAAGCATAGGGTGATCATTACCTTGATAATGCTCCTCATGGTATTGTGGAGATGGATTGGAGAGACTATACTGCTAAAATACACTGTGGTAAAGCTCCCCATGGTGATATCTCCCTTAGATAAGGAAATCCTCCCATTTTATAGAAACCTATGTATAGAGAGGTGCTCAAAAATTAGATGTCTTCATATAGAGAGGTACTCGAAACACCATGGTCAACCATATATAGTTCCCCAGCCACTACCAGTAACCCTTCACTATGGTCAGTTGGTGACCGAAATGAAACATCTTTGTGGACTGATCAATTGGAGGCATGTAAGTCTAATGCAGAGGAATAAGAAAATGAAATATGGATAAATTTAGTCAAAAAAACCTCCAAAACATGTTCTGACCCTACGCCACTTTTGACTATGAGATCACAAATGATCTAGAGAAGTGGTTCATGCCTTACCTATAGAAAAGTATCTGGGAAAATTATCAATGATTAAAGGATAGACACCCACCTTTTCTAGGATACAAGGGTAATTATTAGACCATCAAGATACTCTTTTTTCAATTAGACTTGGCTGTTACCACCATGGAATGAGACCCAAAACCATAAAGTAAAAATAGAAATCTACAATAATCTTGACACCATTAAATCACAACTCTTTGACAAATGATAACCAAATCCTCATCATGTATCCATAGTAGAGTTTGGGGGAAGTATGGTGTGTTACGATTCATCACACCCTTAGAAAAAATAACTCCCTAGACATGGCATACTATAATTTCATAGCCTCTAGTGATACTAGGGGACCAAATAAGACACAATCCAGTTGGTATCTATAATATAATTCCCCCAATATAATGATGCAAAGTCATCATGAATAGAGGAAGAGGGCCATCAGAAGATCTTTGAACATGGCCCCTCAAAGAAATGGGAACACATTACAAAAATGAAATCAAAAGCTATGGTCAAACTGATAATTTTTTGTAAAGAATTAATCCCATCATGATTATAGCTATGCCAAACCAAATGGATCTCCATAGAAGCTTCCATGACATCTGTCTAGGAGTGAAAATAATATACAGGGCCAAGGGAATATCTAACACTGCCTGTACCTTTCTAACAGTTAATACCTGAGAGGATTTAGGATATATCGCTAGTAACTACAAGTCAACCCCATCCCATAAGGTTAGTGGAATTTTTATCTCAATTAATATCACCAAGTTCATTATACACTAAGATGGTCATGGAGGAATTAACAACAGTTTCAGATCAAACCCACACTATAGGGATGGGGGAATTTAAATATCAATGCCCATCCTAGTAGTAATTAAATCCATGATTGGAATCATATGATCCTTAACATCAAGATAAAAAATAGCCATGGTGACCCCTAATAGTACCCATCCTCCAAGGATGAGGATATTTTAAACATCATTATCACCATAGAGTTAATCAGTCTTCCCTAGATTGGGTGGTAAATATAGACGATCGACATCCCATACACCGCAAGATGAACCTATTCTGTTCAGGCCCCATTCAAAAATCATGAATGGAAACTCCCTCAAGGTGACTACTCATAGGTAAATAGTGGATAATTGTATAGAAAAAATAATCAAACCCCACTGGGGTTATAAACAAAATAGTCCAACATGACCAATGGTTCAAGAAATGACCCTAATACAAGCAGTGAAGAATCATCCTATTTTGTTGAGAGTAATGAGGAAACTACCATTACCAGATAAACCTATATGAATGTCATCACTATCAATACTATAGATAATTTAGATAAAGATGAAAATATAGAGTGACACAATTAGAAAATGTACCCCTATAGGAAGGTAATTTGGATGTACCAACTAAAGTTGCACGTATGCTGAACTAGAGGAGGATCCAAAATCTAGCACCACTAAATATTGAGGTTCCAACTCTATAGTGGAAAACTTCAAAGGATAAAGGGAAAGAAGTGATCATACCCCACTCTCACCTAGAAGAGATGATATTCCTTCCACAAAGAAGAAATTTTCATAATATGAGGATGAAATAAAAAATATCAGACAACTCAATAAGGAGCTACCTAGGGGAAACATTCTCACTAGTTATCATCTTCAGCCTGAGAAGAATATTTCTACTACCACATATCACAAAAGAGACAATCAACCTGTAAGATCTGTATATGAGAATCTGAATAGTGCTAGATCTAGGAAGTCTGTCTATATAAATGAGGAAGTCAAAGATGATCATGACTTCCCTCCATTACAAAGACAAACTATCCCTCACCAAGGTGATCATTCAATCATCACACAAATCAATATTCATTAGGAGAATAAAATGAGTCCTCATTAACTCTCACCCACTCCTTGTAGATGGGAGGTTGATCAAACAATAGTAAATCTGGAACTTCTCAATTCCTTTTAATTATTTTATACTGATATAGAACCCATGGTAGGGAAACATGAACCTATGTTTCCTAATAAAGATCCATATCCCGAATGGGTGGATGAAACTTCCCCCCAACCATTTTTTAAAATCCTACCTTCTCCACCTTTGATAGTGTGGGAGACCTCGAACAACATCTCACACACATTGTGTCATGATTTGGTCTAATGGTGTACTTTCGAGATCAATAGGATGTGACCAATTTGATGTGTTTTTATAGACTCTAGTAGGGTTAGCTTTTTTTTTGGTACAACAGTCTTCTAGAAAGATCTATTGTAGGATGAGAAGACCTTCATCATCAATTACTTTATCATTTAACCTCTCTACACTAAGAAAAAAGAAATTGTCAAACTGATTAACTAAAAGATGTATGAAAATGAGAGGGTGTTATACTTCATATCCCAATAGAAAGGATTAACCTATTTACTCAACATTCATCTCTCATAGAAGAAATTTCTAGAACATTGTGCTAGAAATTTTTGGATTGAGATAGAGAACCCTCTGATCCTAATATAGTATATAGGAAGATTCTATGAGTTGGAATAAATGGATTTTTTTGGAGGATTCCATTAAACGAACCAAATAAAAGTATCTAATCATGTCATAAACACAAGGGAAAAGCCTTAGCAAGTCATAGATTTCCACTATTACCCTTAAAATAGTAACAGTGCCCATTCATGCACCTAGGCATGTCCTAAACCATCTGATGCCTCCTATTGAGAAACAATAGCAACAAAATCACCATCCTAAAGAAAAGAAGTCTAGAGTTTCATAGATTTTTGGAATGAATGAAAAAATAAAACTATTTACAAAATGAGTAGGTCCCCTATTATTTCCTTATGGCTATGTAAAATAACCTACTCAAGCTTCCATATCTCAAGAAACATGATGAGGTTAACCTCACTAATCACCCCAACTACTATCCTTTTCCTAGGTGGAAGGGTCACACCATCCAAGATTGATTCATCTTAAAAGATGTCCTACAAGTCATGTTTGATTATTTATAGGTGATGTTGTTAAATTACTTGGAATATGTGACCTATGCAGCTATTTCCTAGCCAGGGGAAGAAGGTAATTGGTAAAAAGTTAGAGCAGGGCATGGGCAGAAGTTTGAAAACCAGATGACTCAAAAGTCAATTGAACGATCTCATTCCACCCTGAGAGAAGAGCTTCACAAACCCATAATTATCACATCTCCTAAGTAGGTCACATAAAATATTCCTATCATGTGTGAACATAGTCATCAAAAATAGGAATAAATAGAAGAATAAGTGTCATATTCAACTCATATTCAAGCTTTGACTCCTGGAGAATTCATTCTTGAAATGTCTGAAGCATAAGCATGAACCTACCAAACATAACACTCATTGGATGAATATATAATATTTAGTTCTATCAACATATTAAACTTGGCATACCCCTTATCCAATGATGAATTTACCTCTGAGTATGAGTTTCCTATATCGAACTGGTGAATAGGAGGCTGCATGCATAGGAACTGAGAATACAAGGGACAATGTGAGCATGTACAGACTCAATATATTGGTCAAATCCACACAGAAGATATATATGAATCCAATAAATAAGGTAAAACTATCAAAATATCCCAATAGAACCATAGAGGCGCCTCATATCCCTCCAATGATCAACCCCACCCAATAGTCTTACATAACCATCTAGCAGGAATTCAATTGTCTGATCAGCCCAGACAACGGTGGAGGCCGACATGACCAATACCACTAGAAGTAGATTCCCCATCAACCTATATACAATAACTAGAACCATTTACCTCAAATACCTCAGTTATTGATCCACATAATAAGGGGAAACCCCACCTTGGGAAGTTCCAACCTCGAGTACAAAATCAAGACATTTTGAAATTGATGGGGGTTGTCCTAGAAAATCATTCAATATAGGTGCACTCTATAATTAAAAAGAACATAGAGATGAAATAATCAAAGCCATCTATGTCCCACATGAGTTCAATATATAAGTCACTATAATTGAGGTTTATCATGTGGAGACCATGCCATCAGAATTCTATGCCGCCATCTCATATACAGAGCAAGATCAAGAAGAGGTAATCCAAGGACACATCAAACCACTATATGTTTCTTTTAGACTCAATAATGTCAATATACAATGAGATATGATTTAAAATGGTTCAAAATTGACCTCATATTTATCTAGAACCTTTGAAATTTAGTATATAACAAAGGGGATTTATATATCACAAATATGACCATTAAAGGGTATGATAAGAGTGAGAAAAGACCTCTTGGGATGATCATGATCAAGGCTAGATTTGGGGATCTCATATCTAACATTGAGTTCATGGTTAACTAGTAAGACACTATATATAATATCATACTCAAAATACATTGGATTCATAGACATGTGGCAGTACCTTTAGCATTCTTTCAATTATTGAAATACCCCATCAATGGGAAAGTCAATGTGCTACATAGTGACAATGATCCCTTTGAGTCTTTTGAATATATATAAGCTGAAGAATGTTTCTATGGAAGGGAAGGAAAGAAATTAATGGTGGATGAAAATATACAGGTTGTATCCCCTAATAGCTTGGGGACTTTTCCTACAAATATCTATAGTATACTCAATTGAGATTATGTGTTAACCATAAATTTGATTCTGGAAATATACTTAATCCAAGATATCCATGATCCTTATGTCCCTAGAGACAATATAAAAGAAAAAAATCAGCTCCAGAATCTCTTTTCAATGACTCTATCAGAAAGCGATGAAAATTTCTCTTCCAATAGACTCTCTCATCCTAACAGTGATAGAGATTCTGTCAGATTTCCAACCACACCTGAAAACTCCTTCGTTGATTCAATAGTGTAAGAATAAGTGGATGACCTTAGAAATAACACTCCCATATTCAAGGAAGGAATATCCACCACTATTGATGAGATCAATAAGATAAATCTGGGATCATAAAAAGACCCAAACTACATAGATTAGTGCCTAAATTACTCTCAAAGAAAAATATATGTACAATTCATTTCTAAATAAACATCGATATGCGTTGTCTTAGAATTATACATAAATTCCAAGACTAAACCCTGATGTGGCTACACACCATCTATAATTACCCAATGACCATAAAGGTTTCAAGAAGTTAGCTAGTAGGATACAACCCTCACATGCTACGAATGTAGATTCTAAAGGTTACAAATTGATCAAAGCCAATTATTTTCCAAGAGGTTCAATACCTAAGATATATTTCCAAAATCATCCCTTTCAAGAAAAATAATGGGTAGATTAGAGTCTGACTTGATTTTCTATACCTTAATTGACACTTCCTAAAGGATTATTTCCTATTTCCAATCACATAACTCTTGATTGATGAAATTGTTGGCTTCAAAGCCCTTTCCTTCATGGATGGGTACTCAAGAAACAATAAAATAAATATGGCTCCTAATGATGGGGAAGACACTACCTTCAGATAACCCAAGGGGATATTTTTCTATCAAGTATTTCCCTTTTTATTAAATAATTATGGTGTAACTTATTAGTATTCCATGAATCATATATTTAAACCTTTCTTGGAAAGAATAAAAAAATATTACATTGATGACCTGGTTGTCAAATATCAATAGGTAAGTTCATTGTCTTGGTGGTATGACACTGTGGTATTATAGATGAACTTAAAAAGACTTTTGAAATTATAGAAATTTTACCCCCTCATAATCTTGAAGAACTGAGGGGGATCCAAGGGATCCTCATATATATTAGGAATTTCATAGCCAACCTTGTCACACATGAAAATTTTATTTTCTACATTTGATCTGATTCAGCCTTGACCTTGGTTTTACTATTGAGTTCTAGGAGATCCATGGTTTTATTTCGAGTGATTTGTTTTCTAGATATAGCCCTATGCTCATTCCTTAGTTTCATCTAGGGGTTTTTGGTGAAAAGTGAGTTTTTTGAACTTAGAAATAGCCTGTACATGATTGGTTCATGATTAAGTAAACCATGAGGAATTTTCTTGGTAATCGTGAAGTTTAAGTATTGGTGGAAGGGACATGGAACATGGATTGCATAGGGTTTGACAAACCATGCGACAAGCATGGATAAAGGATTTATCATGGGGAAGTGGCATTTATCATGGTTAGTGCATGGTTTTCTAATCATGCGACCAAGATATGTGGGTGCCAAGGTGTGTCTAGTAAGGGTCACATGTTTGGCGCATGGTCTTGTAAACCATGCATCCAAACCCTGTGAGTTTTCTAGATCTAAAATTTTATGAAATTGTAACCCCACCATTATGGGATTTTTACCCCAAATCTTCCCACTCCTTCTCCCACCCAGTTCATATGAACCTAGAGAGGCTCTTCCTTGGTTCCTCCAGATTCCTCCTTCCTCCCTTGGTGTAGATCTAAGATTTCTTCAAGTTTTTCGGATAGATATTCAAGGGTTCCTCTGGATGGATCTTGGATATGGGATGCTTTGTAGAGTGGTTATGGGTGTGAATTATTGATGCACCATGGATTTAAGTTAGGTTTCCCTTGAACATGCCTTTATAATTTAGGATTCATTGGTTTCATGCTTTTATATCCTTCCTTATATGAGAAATATTGATGAATAATATTTGGAATATTTGTTTGGTGTGTAAAAATTGTGGTTGCTTCCTTGTTTGGTGATAAATAGTACTGTTTTGTTTAATTTTCCACGCCAATCATTTGATAAAATGTTTATTTATCATTTAAAAGTGACTTTGGATATAAAAATCTTAGTACGGGTTTTTAAATATATTGGTGACATGTGAAATGATGTTTTGGGTTCGTTTTATGGGGTCCCCAAGCAGTTTTGTTTTCAAAAAGGAATGTGAATTGGATTTTAAAAGAGGTTTGGAATGTGATAATGATTAATGGACCATTTGACATCTTTATAAAAATATATTTGTCTTGAAAGTGTGATGTGAGTGTTTAAAAGTGTTTTTTAAAATGGGTTTGAAGTAGAAAATGGTGTGTGTACACTCTTTTAGAAAGGTGGATTCGATTCTTTTAAATTGATTGTTTTGTGAATAATGCTTAAATGATGCATTGAAAATTTTGTGAAAATGGTGGAAGTGTTTACCATGAAAGCCCTTCTTAGACAATCACCACGCCTTGTTTATATATGAATGTTGAATGGGTGGGATGTGATCTCTTTGGAATCCTTATGACACATGTACTTTGTATGGAATGGGAGATCCTTAGTATGAACTCCTTCATGACTTATGATTTATATGGAAAGAGATTGATCCTTGGAGTGACTTAGGTGATGCTTGTTGTTGAGTTATTATATATGTGTATGTGATTCGATGCTCGGTTTTCACCAGTTGGCTCACCATCTTCTATACTCTTAACATGGATAGAATTGAATAACTATATAATTTTTTGAGAATTATTGCTATAATAGTTAGGTTATGCATTAGCTAGATACCCATAACATAGAGATATATTTAGTTTTATTTCTATGCTATTGTGCCCCTCAGTCTGAAGTAGGTAGGGTGTGGCTATAAATGTGGGTGTTATTGATGTCATTGATTGAGGCATGTTTTCTGGGATGAGTTAAGATTTATAATATGTCTTGGTTTATTCATGAGCGCCTAGGTTCCTCCCATGTCTACTAGAACTTGGTTACTTATGACAGATGGTGGTATTTCATGATTGTTTGGCTAATTTTATGCTATACCTTTCCATTTATTTTTTTGTATAGTTATTGTTCTTGTTCCATGAGTAGTGGGGTTTCTTGCTAAAATAATGATTAATTAGTTTCCTAGTGTTTATGGAAAATGTTTTCTCTTTGAAATGTTATATGTCAGCTTGTTTCAGTTTTGAAATAAAATCATCACGTTCTATCTTGAAAATGTAAATTTTTTATTCCTTAGAAATTAAAAATGGAAATAGAGAATGTTTTATTTTAAGGTGAAAATATGTGTGGAAAAAAGATTACTTTTATATATTATACTTCAAACCTAAAGTTAATGTTTCTTCTATTTTAATGTAAGTACATTAGGAATAGATTGTTTGGGCATGCCTACTGAGTTTAAATACTCACGCCTATAACTTCTTCTCAATTTTAGATGGCGGTGAAGTTTTTTGCTTGTTATCAATCACTATGGGTGATGGTTGGTCCTGGTATCAGAGAGATACCCTCAGGGTCACATGGAGATGTTGGGTTTTCAAGTTCCAGTTTGGATTTTATAATATGGTTTGGTTGTTTTTTTAGCTTTGTAAAAGATGTTTTCTTGGATATATATTTTACTTGGGATTCTTTATTTATCTTTTGTTATGTTCAATTATTTATTTATTATTGGGAATAATCATTCCTTCTATTCATTCTGTTGATGGTCGATACTAGTTTCCAGCCCTTGGGGGTTAATAATGCCCCTACGGCCTTATCATGGGCCAAATTGGGTGACCGGTTTGGGGTTCACCCAAGTTGGTTCATGAAAAAATAGTGTTAGAAGAGGTATGCATTTGGATGAACTTGCTTTCAGAGCTACCTATGTTATTTGGGGATGTCAAGGTAGATCAAATACTACGACTTTTGGGACTCGAGAGGTAGGAATGGGATGGACTTCATGAACCCTTTCTCATTCTGATACTTAGGTTTCAATGAGAAGTTCATTTTTGTTGGTTTCTTTTAGCTCTTGTGATTTTTTGGTGTTTGGGATACAAAAAGGGAGTTGGGATAAAGGTATCCATGATCCCATAGGGCTATTAAAACCATGTCAAGCTAGAGACATGGTCCTAGAAGGATCTTTATGATGGTGGTGTGTTTGGAAAATGGCTACCAATCATATGGACAAGTCCCCCATCGACACTTGATTCTCTTTTGAGTTTCTTTGAGTATTTTTTGATCCTGAAAATTTATTTGAGATATCATGTTTTGGAATTGTGAAAACTTTATTTAAAGTGTAATGGTTCAGTTTTTGGGAATATGGGAAATTAATTTTCATAGTTGTTTTGAAGAAGACATTATAAAATGGATTTTTGTAAACTGGTTTTGAGTAAATGGGGATGAGTTTATCAGGATTGGAATTCTATAATGAACACATGGGGTTTATTTAAGTTGGTTTCTTAGAAAACCTAATTTATTTTAAAAAACGAGTTTTGGAAACTTGTTTCAACTGAGAATAAACATGTTTTTAATGAAATATTTTTTGATGGAATGAGATTTTTTGAGCTGTTGGAAAATGTTTTGAATGAAACGAATTGAATTTTTGGATATAAATTCAAGAGATTTTATTTTTGAACATAATGAAATGAATTGAAATGTGTAATCTGAGAAAAACTTTTGACTTTATGGTTAGTGATCTTTTATATGGTTCCATGAATTTTTGAATTGGTTTGATTAATTTTTTTTGGAAAATGAGAATGTTTTGTTTTGACCTTTGGTGTATTCCATGCGTTATCACATGCATGGATATGTGCCAAAAGTGTTTGGATGCTGATTTGGGTGGAGGATACCTGATATTGGAATGGTTGATGAATGCGTGGGATGGCATGAGTTGATATGTGCCTAGATTAGGATGGAAATGTACATGTGAGCGAGACTCTATGGAACACCATTGGTGGGAGTGAAAATACACCATGTTTGGTTTGTTTTTAAAAAGTGTTTTTAAGATAGTAATTGTGGTTTTTTGATAGCCAATGGCTGCATGGGTTATTTTTCTATGTTTTGGAAGAGATATTCATGTTGTATCATGATTTGTTATATTATTGGAAGTTTGGTATTGAAGCGGTGTTTAGTGGGATTCTAGAAACGTTTTAGGGAATCATTGAGTTGATTTTCCTTTTTTGGGAATCTTTTTGAGGCGAGTTGGGTTAATGAGCTTGTTTTGATACAGATCTTGGATTTGGTGTTGCCTAGGGTTCACCCCCATAGATATTTTATGAATATTAGTAGTTCAACTATGGGTGATCCCATGTTAGAAATATTTATATTTTATCAACCTAAGTATTTTGGTCGTGTGTTCCAAAAATTTAAATCCACCTCTTTGATGGATAACCCTACCTATTTTATAGAGTAGAGATCTATTTGGGATTGATTTAAAATGCCTTCCTATTATGATGATTCTTTCTATTGTGGTATTTGTTCTTGGTGGTGTTCCTTTTTATTGTAACGAAAGGGGGATGCTGTGAATCTCTTGAGAACATCTATTTCAATAAAAGCGTGTGTTCCTTTTTAGAAATACTGAAAATTCTTCTGTTCTAAGGGGGGGGGGTGTATTCATTGTGTGCATCTTCTAGATCTCTATATGGGTGAGGGTGTATTATTATAGAAAGTGAGTTTCATGTTGATATAATCCTATGTTTTTCCTGGGGTGCTATGTGGATTCTTGTGGCACCAGAAAAAGGAGTCTCGACCAGGGTTTAGTAGCTCATGACTATGAGGTAGTGGATGATTCAAACTTCAGGGCTCTATCCAAAGGCCTCAAAGTGAATCTAAAACATGTTTACGAATCCCAAGGGTGTGGGGATTTTGTCTAATATCATGAATCCACCATTGGGGTGAGTTAGTTTTTTATGTTTCAATCATGGTTTCCCTATCATCGTAACCTCTCTCTTATTACAAAGAGTGTGGTGGACTTATCCCTCATGAAATGCCTATGATTGTTCCTTATTCGGTGTAAGTTTCTGATTACTTGTCCTTGTATAGACCACCCATATGAATCAGGCATGGATTTGTTTTGTATCCATACAGAATGAATGATTCATGGGTTAGTTTTCATTTAGATCAGTGTTCCTTTCATTGGGTCCCCTACCCACCATTCCCCTCATTTTGGGGATTTTTGATCAGTGTGAAAGATTTTGAGTTTGTTTAATCTTGTTAGTTCTTAATGGTGGGAAGACCCACCATCTACCTCATTGAAATCCCTTCTACGATGAATCAGTGATTGGTTATTTCAAAGGGTTGGGAGCCTGTTCAGGCATCCACCTATCTGTGATCTTTTTTTTGTTTCTAGTTAGGTGGATAGTTTTGTTTAAAGTTACCTAGTTTCAAATTATGTTTCAGTTTGGGTGGATGTTGGGGTTCTAGGCTATTCCCAATGGCCCCATTTGAGACATGGTGTAAGGGCCATTTCTTGAGCTTCACATTGTTTCTCAAGAATTTGTTTTAGTTTGTAGTTTTTTTAATAAATAAGATTAAGTTATATTTATTGGTTGTTGTAGTGTTCTTTATTTAAGAGGTTGGATTTTGAGGAAATATAAAACCTTACCCTTTGATTGATCAACTTGAATATGCAGCAACTTTATAGGGGTATAATGCATTAAAAGTGGGGAGAATTGTCACACCTATAAATTTTATTTTTGATCTTTGATATGGTTTATCCTTGATCTTGGTTTTCCTCTTGAGTTTTGGGGTTTTCATGGTTTTATTTTGAGTGATTATTTTGTCTAGATATGGCCCTGTGTTCATTCCATAGTTTCCTTCAGGAGATTTTGGTGAAAAGTGGTGTTTTTGAAAATGGCTACAGCCTTTTCATAGTTGGTGTATGGTTTGGGAAACTGTGTGGCCATCTTGTGGTAACCACACAACATAATTATTGGTGACAGGGGCATGGGGCATGGCTTGAGCACAATTTGAAAACCCATGCGGCAAGTATGTAAAAAGTCTATGTCTTGTGGAAATGATGCTGACAGGTTGACGCATGGTTTTCTGAGCTTGTGGCCAAACTATGCGGGTTCCAAGGTGTGTCCAATAAGGGGCGTATAGTTGGCACACATTTTCGTAAACCATGTGGCCAAACTATGCTAGTTTCTTAGATCTGAAATTTTATGAAATCCCAACCCTACCCTTACAAAATTTTAACACCAAATCCACCCATTCCTTCCCATACCAGGTTTGTACGACCCTTAGGAGGCTCCTCTTTGGTTCCTCAATCCTCCTCCTTCTTCCCTTGGTGTATATCTAAGACTTATTAAAGGTTTTGGGCTATATCTTCAAGGGTTCGTCTTGTTAGATCTTGGATCATGGAACCTTCATAGAGTGGTTTTAGGTGTGTATTGTTGATACACCATATATTTGAGGTAGGTTTCATTGAAATTTCCTTTATAAATTAAGATTCATTTGTTACATAATTTTTCACCTTCTTTATATGTTAAATATTGATGAGTAATCTTTGGAATATTTGTTTGGTGTGAAAAAATCATGGTTACTTCCTTTTTTTTTTTGTGATAAAAAATATTGTTTTGTTAAATATTTCACACCAAGTGTTTAATAAAATGTTCAGTTATCATTTATAAGATATATTTGATATAAAAATCATGGTTTGGGTTTCTAAATATATTGGTGACATGTGAAATGATTTTTTGGGTTCCATACATGGGTTCCCCATGTGATTTTGGTTATAAAAAGGAATTCGTATTGGCTTTTAAATGTGGTTTGGCATGTGATGATGGTTAATCGACCATTTTCTCTCTATAAAAATGGGTTTGGTTTGAAAGTGTGATGTGAGTGTTTAAATATTTATAAAATTAATTTGAAGTGGAAAATGTTGTGTTTACACCATTTCAGAAAGGTGAATTTTTTTCTTTTAAAGTGATGGTTTTGTGAAAAATGATTAAAGGCCCCTTGGGAAATTTTATGAAAATGGTCGAAGTGTTTACCATAAAAACCCTCCAGGAAAATTATCTTTCCTTGTTTATATATGAATGTTGAATGGGTGGGATATCCTCATTGCGGAATCCTTATGACCCCTGTACTTTATATGGAATGGGGGATCCTCAGTATGGGCTCTTTCATGACTTAAGAGTTATATAGAAAGATATAGATCCTTGGAGTGACTTTGGTGATTCCTGTTGTTGAGATATTATATATGTGTAAGTTATTGGATGATCAGTTGCCATCAGTTGTCTCAACCTCTTCTATACTCTTGACCATGATAAATTGTCATAGATATTGAAATTTCTAAGAACATTTACTACACTAGTCATGTTATGCACTATTTAGTGGTCCATAGAAAATGGATATATTGAGTTTTATTTCTATGGGATTGTGCCCCTTAGTCTATACCAAGTAGGGTGTGGCCCGGAGTGTGGTCATTATTGATGTCATCGAGTGAGGAACACTTTCTAGGATGAGTCAAGATGTATAGTACGTTCTTGATTTTTCATGAGATCCTAGGTTTCTCCCATGTCTACTGACACTTGGTTACTTACAATGGATGGTTGTCTTTCATGATTGGCTGTCTACTTTTATGTTATATATTTCCATTTCCCTTATTGTATAGTTTTTTTTATTTTTCCTTGAGTAGTGTGGTTTCTTTATAAAATAATGATAAATTGGTTTCCTTGTGTTTATGGAAAATGTTTTCACATTGAAATGTTATATGTCATCTTGTTCAAGTTTGGAAATAAATGCATCACTTTCCTTCTTGAAAATATAAATGGTTATTCTGCATAAATGAAAAATGGTAATGGACCATGTTTTATTTAAATTGAAAAGATGTGTGGAAAAATATTACTTTTATATATTGTATTTTAAACATGATGTTGATGTTTTTTTTATTTTAAAGGATGTGCATTGGGAATAAATTGTTCAGGCATGCCAAATAAGTTTTAATATTTACACCTATATCTCTTTCTTGTTTTTATCTAGTGGTGCAGGTTTCATCTTATGTTCGATCATTGTGGGTGATGGTTGGTATTTCCATCGGCGAGTTACCCTCAGGGTCACATGGATATGTTGGGTTGTTAGGTTCCAGTTTGGGTTTTATTGTATAGTTTGGTTTTATTTTTCATCTTTTTAAAATATGTTTTCTGGGAAATATATTTTTATTAGGATACTTTTTTTATATTTCTGTTTTCAGTTGTTTATTAATTATTTGGTGAAATCATTCCTTATGTTCACTCTATTGATGCCTGCCACTAGTTTCCAGCCCCTGTGGATCAAGAACGTACCTTAGTACTTGTTGCGAGCTAGATTAGGTGAACAATTTGGGGTTGACCTGAGTTGGTTAATGACAAACATTTCTATCAAATCCCCCCTTCATGATGATAATTTTGAATGGAATCTTCTATCTATGTGATAATGAGGAGCAAGAATACTTTGATACTTTCAAGAAGTACCTGCTCCACCCACCAGTCCCCATGTTTTTGGTGGAAGAAAATCCACTCAGCTTATATGTGGACTCCGTGGAATGATCACTTGGGAGCTCTCCTCACACAAAAAAATGATTCAGGGAATGGGAAAAGTCTCTACCACCTTAACCAAACAATGCTATGTACATTGAATCAATAATCTAATGCCAAAAATAACTATCTCACACTCATATTTATAGTGAAAAATCTGAGGCATTAATTTCAACACCATGAAGTCTAACTGGTCTCTTGTTTTGACCCACTCAAGTACATCCTTGGATTCCCTATGTTGACTGGGTGTTTGGTCCAATGGGAAGTCATTCCTTAATAATATGACATCTGGTTCATGTCACAAAATTCAATTAAAGGGCATTCCTTAGATCATTTCATTAGGGAACATCATTCCCCAAAAGATACACTTGTGGACCCTGAAATCCTAGATGTGGAGGTGTTTTATCCCCATGAAACTCCCCATACATGAGAGATGTATTTTTATGGAAACTCCTAAAGTCTTATTGGAAAGAGAATGGAAATCCCAAAAATCAATCAGGTTGGATTAAGGATTTTATTTGTTTCTCTAGATAAAGTAATTCTTCTATACTCTTAATCAATATACAAAGGCTTCATGAATAATGAGGTAGAATACCAATCCCTCATTACTGGCTTGGAACTATCACTACAATTACAGATAGGATACCTGAACATGGAAGTGGATCCAGAGCTAGTAATAAAGTAGATCAATGGATAATATGCTATCAAAACAGAAGAATTGACCCCTCTAACAGGTTACATTAGATGAATAATGGAATAATTCCCATTAAAACCCACATTTCACCATGTACTTCAATCACAAAATTCTCATGTTTATGAACTGGATAATGCAGTCACAGTTATGGATAATCTGGATCAGGACGAAGTTATCTTTCACACCACGAACCTAAGAATGATCTCATTGGTAATCATCTATGAAATAGAGGAAATAAATCAGATCAAAACTAACATAGATCATTATGAACTGATATCCACCCCTAGATGGATGGATCCTATAATTTATTATCTTTAAAATGGGTCTCTTTTAGCAGACTGAACTATAAGGGAACAAATTTAACACCAAGAAGTGAACTTTACCCATTGGGATGGAACAAATGAGTATAATTCCCTCTAAAAATGTTCCTTTTATGGGATCCTCCTTAGATTCATAGAAAAAAGATAAATTTTGTTCTTCCTGGAAGAAGTCCACACAGGATCTTGCAACGCTCACCAATTCGGGACCAGGCTGTACCACCAAAATAATAGCTTTAATTACTACTGAAAAAACATGATATAGGAATGCATATAATTCACTAATAAATTTCCTGAATTATAGATTCATGAAAACTTCTTACATCAAAACCCAAAATTTTTATATATATCTAAATATTCCTAACCATTCACCCTATAGGGAATGGATGTTTTGGGGTTATATCCCACAGCCACAACCTAACAGTTTAAGTGAATCCTTGTTGATACCAATTTTTTTTCAAATTGGGATGAGCCAATACCCCTCAAGGAATTCAGAATGAATAATATTATCAACTTAATGAATTCCAATATCATCACCAGATTTGGAATCCCTCAACCATTATTTGTGGACAAAAGTACCAACATATTCTCTACGAAGTTAAATAAATTGTACTAGGAGTAAAACATCAAGTACAATCACCCATATCAATATAATATTGGAAAAAAATGAAAAATATAGTCTTTAAAAAAGACTTTATGATATATAATATAGAAGATGGTGAATAAGGACAATAATTCCTAGTTGGAAAATACCCTCCATGATTTTTGGGCCTATTATACCACCATATATACTGAAACATAGGCAAATACATACTCATTGGTGTACATAACTAAGGTAGTATTTCCCATAGAATTATAGTTTCCCTTGATTTGAATATCCATCTATAGAAAACTATCATATGATGATCATTTTAAAAAGTGGTTGGATGAATTAGAGCAGCTCGATGAGAAAAGGTTGTCTACATTACACAAATTTAAAGTCCATCAGAATCAAATCAAAAGAGTATTCAATATAAAGGTACTCTTCCATTTATTCCTTCGAGGATAAATAATATTGGATCTTAGGACCCCAATGATACCAAGAAAGAATCCTCAAAAGTTTAAACCCAAATCTGAAGGGCCTTATATCATGCATAATGTCTATCATAATGGAGCTTACTCATTTCCCATGATGTATGAGGAACACATCATTCCCCCCACCAATGTGAGGTTTATTAAGAAATACTTTGCATAAAATCCATCAAGATTCTATCATCAAGGTTTCATGATGTTAAATTTTAAAAACTCATCCCGTAAGCATGATGTTAAACATCACATTCTCATCATGGTCACATGATGTTAAATTGCACAAACTTGTCCTGGTCGCATGATGTTAAACTATAAAAATTAATCTTAGTAGGATAATATTAAAATGCAAAATTCATCATGGTCACATGGTGTTAAACTACAAAAACATGTCATAGGGAAATGATGTTAAACTACACAAAATAATCCTAACCACATGATGTCAAACTATATGGAAAATGTCCAAGAAGAAAGATGTTAAACTGCACAACATCTCAGGTCCTGGTAAAAAGACATTAAACTACATAGTATCTCACATCCAAACTTCATGATGTTAAACTATACAAAGCATATCCTCACTACATGACATTAAACTGCACGGGAAACATCATACCACCAAAAATTCACCACCCATGAGCTAGATCTGGGAAAAAGAGAAATGAAGCACCATCCAAGAACTACATGTGGATTTTTTCATACCATCATTGGATACATAGTGATGACTAGATATCTATCCTTATGCATAGAAATGACGCCTTTTTTTCATGTCATTTCACTCTCATCCTTAACTCATGATGTTACACTACATGGCTAATGTCCTCACCGCATGACACTAAACTACACAACTTTTCCAGAACTACATATGGATTGATTTTAATCCCAATGACATATGTAGGGATTCCTAGATCCTATATCTTGGACCATACACTGTATAATACAAAATACCAATGTTCTTTCCTTGAAATATCTATATGTGGTGAGAGAACCCTTTTCCATTCCTTTTATTCTCACATCGACTGTAGATCACATGGGATTCGGAATTTCAGTGAAGGATTCAACGCATGACCGAGACATGTTATTTCATGATAGGGTTAGAATGTACATCGATGAAGGACCTTAAAAGGGGTACCATGAGTCTGTTCCACATGAAATTAAACTGAATGGTTGATGTCCCTTGCATGACATAAAATTTTTCATTACCATGTAATTCACTCGATAGGACCACTATCATTAGTGTTGGTCTCCCACCACACCTCCATTCAAGAAATACGTGTGGATTTATTCTTTTAATTTCATGATACATAGTGACACCCAGATCTTAGGTCTCAAGTCTAGCAGCAATATTCCCTTTTCATGTCTAGGAGCCTATATCCATGCTGCATGATGTTAAACTGCATGGTCTGTCAATTAATATGTGTGGATTGATTCCTATCATCACATTATACATTGTGATTCCTATATCTCCAATCCTATATCCTTCTACAATAATCAATGGGAAAAATTCCCCCCTTTGTGTGTGGGTCAGACCTATGTGGAGAGTTCCATATTCCAGAATCACATGTGGCTTGATTCCTATTAGCACAAGATATGTAGTGACACTTGGATCTCTAATCCTGGGTCCAACTATAATAATTAATAGGAAAAATTCCCCCTCAATATATTGGTCAGACCTGTGTGGAAAGTTTCTCATTCATGAACTATTTGTGGATTGATTCCTCTCATCAATGGATTCATAGTAACACATGTATCTCCATTCGGGGGTCCAACCACAATAAATAAAATTTCCCCTCTTTGTGTACAAATTAGGCCTGTGTAGGGATATTTTCACATCCTCACCACATGATGTTAAAAATTAAGGAGAACATCCTAGTCACCTAAAATTAAATCTGTGTGATAAATATGTCCACACTACAAGTCATTAAAAGGTGTAGTCCATCACGCATCATCACACCTTATCAAATGATCACAAGAGAATGAACCTATTCAATCAGATAATTAGGTTCTCTCATTATATTTTAAACACCTCAACCCATAACTTACACTTCATGTATCGAGTGACTCATGTTTTCACCAAACGTTCACAACCCTTGGAAAAGGACACCTGACTTTAAAGGAACCTTTGTTTGATTATACATGTATTCCTCTATTTCCTTCATATGTGCTTATGGTCATCAACCAAACATGACACAACTTGTAAAAAATTATGTTTGAACCTTGTGATACCTAACATTGCTATGGAATAACTCAAAACCTAAGAGTGTTTTGGGTCATCCCCAACATGATTGTCCCATATCACTACTCATGACTCAAGAACCTTGAGACATGATTTACAATATTTTCATCTCCCACTTAGAAGGATGTTGTATTACCCTTGAACCAGGGTATCCTATTTTAAATGTTGTTAAACATTCCAATCATACCAGGTCCAAGTGCATAATGAACATAAAATGCCTACACTTTGATCAAAGTTGTGTGAGATTAAAATCTATCCTTTGATGGTCCAGATTGAAATACCCCAAAATACTAGTGAAAGATACATAAAAAATATCATATTGAGATCCAAAAAAGGGTGAACTAAGAAAAATTCAAGTCTCATTTCTCTAAAATATTTATCTCCAGATTTTAGGAAAAAGTTAGAGCACAAATAAACAAGGTATAAGGCTCATAGGGCCCACTTGGTGGCCCTAGTAAAATCTGATCCATGCTCGCTGGACGTTCTAGTCTAGGAAAATGTTAAAGTAATGATTTTTCACATATTATCTACATGATAATGTGTTCACTAGGTTGTGAAATAACTTTTAGGGTGCTCAAAACCTTTTGGAATAATACGTATTACACAAATCACACTTCTTGATTTGAGCACCTCATATCACCTCAACTTTCGATGGACCTTGGAAAAGGATACCCAACTTCAAGGGAACCTTTGTTTGACTATGCATGTATTTATATAGTTCCTACACATGCACCTATGGTCGTCATCCAAATACAGCACAACTTTAAAAAAGGGCTATCTGATCCTTGTGAGACTTGATGCCACTATGGAAGAACTCAACACCCTAAAGTGTTTTGGGTCATCCCCAATGTGATTTTCCCATATCACTACTCATGACCCAGGAACATTAGACCATGATTGACAATCCATGTAACCAAACTATTCAAATATATTCGATATCCTCAACATTATGTCACCTAGTTTTATACCTATTCTCAATGAAGCAATGCAAAAATCCATTCACGAACATTTTTATGGCCTACACTCTGTGGTTCAAAACCATAGGGCGTAGGGACCAAGCTTCCCAATGAAGAGATAAACTTCGAAATGGTGCTCAAACCCCTACTAGATACATTACAATACATATCAATGTACATCACCAAGAAATTTGGTTCTTTATATATTTTACAACCTTTGGAAGAGAGTGGATACACCTTTATTTGACCATACTGTCGATGCATAAGGGATTTGAGCCACTAGTAAGAGGCATCTCCATCTTGTTGGAAAGAAGATATAATCCATGTGAGCCCAAGAAATACCATGGTGTAACTCCACACCTCATGGTGTTTTGGGTTACCCCTGATATGTCTTCCCCATTCCATATTCATCTATTCAAGATTGTGGGTTGTGAATTACACAACCCATATCCCAACTATCCAGGTGGAATCAACTTCCCTAATCTTTTACCTTCAATTGATATTATCCCCATAAACCTTCCATGAACCTTGGATAAGAGTGGGGATCCTCTTTTCTTGATCATGATAATGATGCATAAAGGATTTGACCCCCCAACTATAGGTATCTCCTCTTTACAGGAAAGGAACTCGAATCCTTGTTAGCCTTGGAAACAAATCAATAGTACTCATCACCTTAGGGTGTTTTGGGTCATCCTTGATATGTATTACCATTCTATATTCCTAAATAATGTCCTAAAATAAATAATTTAAACTACAAAACATTTTACATCCTTATTGTATGACATTAAACTACATAAAAAATGTCCTCACTGCATGATGTTAAACTGCACAGAAGACATTCTTATCACATGATGTTAAAAGGAATGAATAACACCATTTTGAAAATGTTATATTTCTCTTAATAGAAGGGGTAAGCTAAAAGACCCTATAACTATAGAAATAGAAGGTCCAAACTAGAATAATCTAAACTAAATCATAATAATGGTCTAGTTTACATGACCTTTAAATTTTTAATCAAATGGAAAAGGCACAAAATGTAATGTACCTAACCCAGGATCCACTTAACTTGTGCCTTGACACAGTGGGTCACATGGCCTCAAGTGCATCTCCTCATATTCCAGAGGCTACCGACTAGAAGAATGGGTTTAAAGGTGGTATGGTGGGGAGATTATATGATCATATAAAAGTGTCACATCAGAAGTCACTATAAACATATAACACTACAAGAATAATATAAACACACATAATAAATAAGAAGTAGAAGAATAAATAAAAAATCAACTGAATAATAATCAAAATTCACTAGGCTCTGTCATACACATGGATACATGGCATGATAATATAAAAAAGGGACCAGGGAAAAAACATATACAAATATACTATACAAAAAGTAAAAAAATAAAATAACTAATCCACTAGTATCTCAAGAATATGCTTTTTACTCTAATCCTATGCCTCTATGCACCATCTATAGGAAATGCATGTTAGATATATATAGCAGGGTGCTTTGTATTCTCCACAACTATAGTCATATAATCTTCTCTGGTACCAAATGCAGCCCGAGTAGGGTGTGAGATTAAATCCTAGTAGGCCACCACCAATGATGTCTAGAAGTAATCCAAGCAATGATCATATATAAGTAGTGTGTATATATGAATGAAATAATTGACAATAAAAAATAAATAACCAGATTGCTCAGGTTATTAGAGGACACCCGACAACACTACCCACTTTGGAACCTAGCCAAAATGAGTGTCTGATCAATATATATATATATATATAATATAGTTATATATTTCATCCACCCATATGAACTAAGTACGTGAAGATGTAAGTGGCCATATACCTGGAATAATAGGCGATGGGTGGACTAATGTGTACCTTAGAACTCTATAACCAGTCTAATGAGTCAATAAGCTCAAGAAAAAAGTTACTTTCCCTATATATCATAATGAGTGGGATAATTCATGTTCATTAATCAAGATGGCGAGTGTTCCATCATGATGTCACTCGAATCAAGGGACATGGTGTGTCATTCCCACCATCCAAATAGTGTCAATGGTGTGAGACTTCATTCTCAACACCCAATATAAGGTAGTGTGAAACCATCATTACCAATAGACCCCTTACCATTACAACAAAAACTTTATCATGGCGTAATAAAATTAATAATATTAAGCATGAGGAATTACCTCTCATGCATTATTCTTATCAAACCCATATGTAAACATGGAATAACAATTCAATTAAGAATTTAATAGAGATATGAAAAGCAACGTGGCCCTTCAAACCTTTAATCATTTAATCAATTAGAGCAATTAAATTCATTAAAATAATGAAAACCATAATAAAGAATCCATTATATTTAAATAAATTCCAATCAATTAAAAAATTCTTGGAAACTCATTTTATAATGTTCAAAGAGTCTTTTTGAAGGTTTCATGTTTATATGGGAAATTAACGACAACATAAATTCCAATTATTAGTTGGTCCAAGCACTTAGAAGGTGCCTTGGGTTCATTAAACATTTATATAATATTGGGAAAATCACTTAACAACCAAAACCAAACACTTATGAGGTGCTCAATCTATTTAAACAATTAACTAGAGAAGGAAATTCAAAGCGACACACCCAACGACTGTCCATAACTGAGGTCAAAATCCCCAAAACTACTAAAAAGAATAAAAAAGTATATAACATGGTGCATTGATCAATTAAATATGAACTCAATTAAATATTAACTTATGAAAAATCCCAAAATGCGGCATAATGTCAAGGCTATGAAAACACAAAAACTCTTTGGTAAAATGATGAGAACACCTACCTTAATTTCATTGATGGATCCTCATCTGATGGAGGACTTAGATTTGATGAAGGTTAGAAGAGATCAAGAAAAAATCAAAATACCTTAAAATAGGGAAAAATTATTACACTTAAATAACACAATGGATACAGAGATAAACTAAAATAGAAAGGCATAGAATTGTAGATCTTACCAAGATGGATCTAGTGCTTCTAGAAGATCCTAATTCAGAAAATAGATAGAGGAGATAGCTCAATGATTAGATTGAGATTAAGGGAGATATATAGGAGGAGAAGAAGACTTTAATCAAATGGAATGTAAGAAGAGTAAAAGAAATAGGTTATAAGATATTTGTAATGGAAGAAATGTAATTTAAAATTCAAAATAGGGGGAACACGGTTTGGCTACACAGTTGGGAAAAACTACGGACAAACCATGCTCAAAACACTCCCTAAGGAAAATCCCTTCACATTTAAGGTGCATGGTTTACCTAACCTTTCACAAACCAAGAAAAAATCCACTATCAAAATATTCAGGTGTCTTGCATGGCCATGTGACTTGGGTCACATGGTTTTAGAAAAACCGCGTGGCACCTGATGCTCCTCTCTTTCACCCTGCATTGTTAGTAGAGACCGTGAGGGATGGGTAGTACAATTTCTACAAACAGTGCGACCCAGTATATTTTTCAAAAAATATGGGGTTTTAGGATCCAAATAAGCCCCCCCAAACTCCCTTAACATCCATGAAACATTTGGATAATATTATAAGGTCCTTTAATGGAATTTAAACAAAAAATAAATGACCCATACCTTCTTGAAAAGACAGGTCATTACAGGAAACCTATCAGGCCAGAAACCTGTAAGAGGGTGTCCTAAGAAGAAGACGAGTCCATGCCTACTAATATTTCTCCTATATAAAGATTGGGAGAAAATTAGAGTCATATAAATAAAAGAATACAAATACTATGGGTCACACTATGTGGCCTCAGAAAAAATCAAGATATTCTTACTAAGTCTACTGACTTCAAAAAAGGATAAATCACTCTCCCTCTATGACATATATTTTACCCAAATTATCATTTTTTGAAATAGGTAATCTAAAGATAATTGGAGAAGATATATCAATGAGGAATCTAATGTTAGTGATAATTCATGAGTATTTCTTGAGAAAAATATTTAATCATTTAATAATTAAATTATAAGCATTCATGTTTACTTTATATTATGTGAAGCATGAGTATCATTGATGATTCATGAAACATCAGATCAAATAAAGATCATGAACATCATAAATAAAAGAAAACGAGACAATAACATATAAAGTTAGGAAGACCTATTCATCTATTACATTAAAAATGATGGATTTCCAAATTTTAAATCCTCTCTAATGATTCAATAAAAAACACATCTATAATTAAAGAAAAATAATATTTGACTGGACAAACTAGTCAAATAGTCAAGAGTTTGATGATAAGAATCATTTGAGTGATGAAGCACTGTCTGCCATACTACTTCTACATATGACCAGGGGATAAGAGTCTCTATAAGAGTAGGTATCACCTAAAAACTTTTATGGGTAGTTTTTAATTATGATGATGACACTAAAAGATCCAAATTTGATTGAGATATAATCTCCAAATGTATTACTATCTGTGTGGTCAAAAATTGCATTTGGGCGTGCAACTTGGATATTATCTGATGGATCTATTCCAATGCCTCTGAAGATTCCCCCATTAGTTCATCCAAAGGGAGTATTGTTATTTAAATCACACAATCCCATCTTGATAGTTGCCAAATATTTTCGTGTCAACATTATTTGTCGCATGATTTCATATAATTGCTGGCGGTCAAATCCACCCACCCTCAAATCATGAAAGTGATGGAGAAGACACTCTTCTTCATCACAGAATATTTATAGGGGAGTCTATGTGATCAAGGTGTGAATATGCTACTAGATTAGCCTATTCCATGTTTAATTCTATAAAAATACTAGAATTGGTGCATCAAAAGGGGGAACAATTGGTTGAGCTGACGAAGAAGAAAAATACGAATCCCCATATACTCTTCTCTAAAAGGATTCAATATCCCTCAGTCATACAAAAGGTCCATATTCCTCAAAAAATTCTGAACCGCCAATGGGATGGTTGTTTCTAGGATCAGTATGCTTCCTCAAAGACTCGAACAAATCTTGAATCAGCACTATTATTCCTATAGACAAAGGGGTTGGTAAATCACATGGACTATATACCGAACTAACTAGTTTATTCAACACACCACCTGGGTAGGCTTCCACACAAGAAAAAGAATAATCATATTATAGGAATATGGGAGTGTCAATAGGTGGATGGATGATATTGAAATTTGTATATTCACAGGCCAATATAATCCAAAATTGGTGGATAATTATGGGTTGTCATTCTCCTCCCATGCCATATGAGGAGAGGGGAGAAACCCTTTGGATTCGGTAGAATTGGAGAGAAAAATAGTAAGGGGTATATGGATCAAAAATGATCAACTCATACATCCTGGCCATGAGAACCCCATCCCAAAGAGAGATACTGTATAATATCTCATCAATAGATTCATTTCCATTTTCAAAAGTTGTCCCGATCATTAAAGGATAAGGAATGAAGTTGAAATGGTTAGATCAGATTAGTATGTCAGTGACCTCATTAGAACCTAATGCTATTTCCTCAACCTAGTAAATGTTCTGAAACTTGGGGCGGAACGAGGCATTAGGGATATCAATAGTGTTGTGGTATTTATAATGCTATAAATTTTCCCATATATATACAAATAAAAAAAGGAACACCAATCATATAGGGGACATTTCCTTGTTGGATATGGCCTAGAAGCTGGTAGAGGTGTGAAAGAGTCAGTTGAGATAGATTGAGTGGTCATACCACTAATAACCTAGCTTCCATCACTAGTGTGATTACTCAAATTCATAAGCATAAACCCATAGCTGGGAAAAGACAACCATTAAAAAACATGGCCATGAAACCCACCAACCTAAGGCTCGGGGATATCTTTGATCTGACCGGGTAGCCCCAAGTGGTATGTTATCCAACTTCCAAGATTTCCCAATATAAGCCAGTACTATCCGAGAACTACCAAAAATGGAACCAGTGAGGGTGTGTATGAGTCATAGGAGATCCACTATGATAGAAAAAAAAAATACTAATATAGTATTTAAATTATACGAGTGAGTGCATATTCAAGTCCTTATATTTTATTTTACAATATAGAGAATGTCCCTTAAAAAAATTGGAGTTTGTGTGGGGTTATCCCAGAAAACTATAACAGGAAGGAATTCATCATACATCTCCCAAAGGAGGGATATCCTACCTAGTTGATAGATATCCCAAAGGTTGGTTCATGTTTTTCTATGGGATAGATAAAATAAATTAGTACCAAGGAACCAATGACGAATCAGTTCTCTAAGAAGGTTCAACTAATGGTAGACAATGAACTGAGAAACCCATACAACCTCATAAAGATGGATAGTGTGTACCAGGTTGAAAAATTTAGAATAGATTTGTCTAAACCAGAATGGAAATGACTATTCATTAGAAAAATTTCGACTAGGTCACAGGTCCCATTTTGTGATCCATATTCCACTTGAGTTGTTCAATTAAGATAAAAATATGATCAAATAGCATTGATAAATGGGATAATAGGAGAATTCACAACCATATAGGCCTATATAGGAGTTCTATAACAATAGGAAAACCCCTAGGACTGTGCTACAACCTATTGTCCATCCTCAAAAATCATTATCTGAATTCAATCAAGAGAATATTCCAACCAACAAGATAGAATGTTATAGTTATGAGAGGGAATGAAAATGTCATACAATAGCCCAAATACATATAAGGAAGTTGGTGTGACAAAGGATAGCTATAAAGTTTAGATGAGATAAGCCTATTCAAAACCTAGTTGTTAGAATGCACATGATATTAAGGGTCAACATTATGATTCACCACAATCATATCCCTCTGGATGACTATATTGGAAGCTTCCTAAGAGATGGAAGCTATATTCATAAAAGTAGAAAATTTATATTAGATAAGAAAGAAATCCCATCAAAATTAATTCCTAAATCTGGAAGAATCATGTGAATTGCCCAAACCATGAAGAGATTCATGACCACCAAACCGATACAGGTCTCATGAATCACATGAGCCACTTGACATCTCACGAATGCATGGAAAATCATAAGACTCATGATCTCATGACCCTAACATGGTCTTGTGAACCACATGATAGTCATGTGGTCAGGATTTTGAACAAAAAAAAATCATGAAAAACCTACAAGACAACCATGATTCAAGGGACTTATGAAAAGGATCATCTAATTACTGAGATTTGAGTCGTGATTGATTAGAGAAAGTGCTGTGATAAAGCAGATCTCATGAAAGGGTTATTGAAATGTATTCTTGAAAAATAGGTCTCACAAATAGCCATTTTAGAGAGGTCTTGAAAGAAAAGTCTTGAAAATAAGATCTTATAATGAGGCCTTGTAAAATGGTCCGAAAAAATGAAGTGATTTCAAGATCTCTAGAGAGTTGAGGTAGCTAGTGAAATGATCTCCCATATACTCCCCTATTTTTAGGGAACTCTATAGAATACTAAGGATTTCTCAAAATCCCAAACATCATCCCAAACACCCATTGAAGACAAAACCAAAGAATTTGGTAGAAATTTAATTTCCTTAGAATCGATCCCCTATCCTTGTAGATGTCACTCCTAAGGGGGGATTTTTTTACCCTTGACAAATGAGCATAAAAAAATATTAAAGGGAATAAATACCTATAGTGTGGGTTTTATTTTCTTCTAAAAAAGGAATTGATGGTGGCCATAATATATGGATTGCGTAAGCTTCATAAGGACATGCAATCACATGAAATTCATAAGGTCATGCAAAAGGGCTTTGCGCATCATATGATCTAATTCAGATCACAAGGATCCCCTTTGAAAAGCCTCCTCTATTATTGAAAAGGTTTCTTGACAAGAATTAGTGATTGAGTGAGAGATGATAAGTGATATCCTCCGTACTCTATGACTTTTCAATATGTAGGCTCCTGAAAATCATTCAAAACCCTTATAAAAAGCATAAAAATATTTAAAAGATGGAGACCTTAATAAGTTGTTGATATTCATAAGCCATGTTACTATAGTTTTCAAGAGGCCATGGATCCCAAGATACATTTACTCCTTGTAGATAAAAAGTCCTTAGATATGTCCACTTCATTATGTGAAGGGATTAAGACTTTTCCATTTTATTATTCACTTCCACTCTGACTTCATGGACAAGAAGTGGGGTTGTCCATGACAATGATCACACATCACTGCAAGACCCATTATTGGTCACGTGATTCGTCATTGTCATGGAGAGTGATTGTCTTTGAAAACACTGAAAAAACTACATGTGATAACCTATCCTTGTAGAATAAAGAAGAAATAAAAAGGGGAAAAGTTATAAGCTTCTTATGGAGTGAGGATAAACTAGCTTACCAATGAAATAAGTCATATAATCCATGTGATAACCATTAATAGTGTGATTTCCCACATTAATAAGCAAGAATGATATCAAAAATTTCCCTAGACTTGTTAGCCTGATCTCATGAAGGATCACTTGACACACTTCCTTAGTCTCACAAATAACCCCAGACAAGTTGTCTTTGATAATGATAAAGCCTCTATATAGGCATACAAATCTCATGAAGACCCATAGAAATGTCATCAAGACCTTTCATAATTTCCTTGACATGTCCACATGGTCAGTAAAAAATAACTTTTGCCATACTGAGTCCAATAAAAATGGAAAAGGCGAAACATTCTCTCTATCGCTGAATATCACACGATGCCATGGATAACCCATTCTAGGATCATGCTGAGTGAATGACTAAAAAACCCTCCACAGAATCCAACTCAAATACACAATATATGATCCAAATAAGGTGGAATATAACTTGGTTGGTGATGCATACAAATCCATCCCCTTAGCACAAAAGGAATCGAACATTGATCACACAAGGGAGCACTGGAGAAGACTTCTCCGAGCATCCAATCACATGATGAAAAAGGTATTATGATAGGTAAAATCTAGGGAATGTTCTAAGATATCATGTGACATGCATAATAACTTCATGTGATCACTCTATAGATCACACAAATAAATTCTAGCATATTGACTAGGTAATGTAAATAAGGTCATGCATATTGGTAGGGTCTTGTGAAGCCTAAAATAAACTAACACTGGACAAACCTGAGGTGCATATGAAATAAAGGCACGAATAAAAGAATGAAAAGATGGGATAATTATGCGAAGATGGATTCATTGATCTTAATTTTCTTTGCATGATCCACCCATACCTGTAAAAATCTCTGAGACATGTCTCTCTAGTCATGTGACACTCCCTTGACATGCCACTTGGATCATGTGATGTACCTTGGACATGTCTAGAAAGTCACATGACACTATCTGGTCATGCCACTTGAGTCTTGAGAATGCCTCCAGAATTACCAACCAAATATTTTTATAATATCCATACATGTCACCCATGTTATGTGGTGACACTAGGAAATATTGACTAGGTCTTGCGATGTCAGCAAGACATGGCATCCATGTCTCGTGATATCACTAAAACATGCTAGACTTGATCACGACACACCCTCTAGAAAGGTTATCCAAGTCATATAGTACCCTCAATACATCTCATCCTTGGTCATGCAATGTCCTCTGGAAAATAATATTTTATCAATAAACAACCTTTATACATATCCCCCATGACTTGGAAAGTCCTTTGAGCTTTTCATTCAGATAATGCAATAGCCTCCAAGATGTGAAATCCAGGTCTTGAGAAGCCCTCTAGGAACATCTCCCAATTAATGTGACACCCTCCAGACATGTAAACCTTGATCAAGTGATATCTTCTAGACATGTGATCCATATCATCTAATGTCACCTAGAAAATTAAATTTGATAATGTGATTGTCATTAGACATGTAATAAAAACACTTGGGATATGTTAGGTAGACACTCAAGACATGTTAGAGAGACACCCCTGGACATGATAACCCTACCTAGTGGATATTGTTGGGAATACACACAACTTAACTATGATGAATATGATTACTACCATAACTTGGATATATAGGATTCTTTCTTAAGGCCTGATATCAAATAATAATTTACCTCAATGTAAGCCTCTCCATATCTCTACCATTGTAACCATCAGGATCCAATCTCCCCCATGGGGTTATCATTATTTCTCATCCATCGATAGATGGAGTAGCCAACATAACTATGACGACTCTAATTCCTATTATAACCAAGATATGTAGGATTCCTTCATAAGGCCCGATCATTATATAAAACACCCTATAATGGAATCCTCAATGCATAAGTTCCACAACGGCATGGAGTGAGACTAATTACTCACTACCCCTTATTTATCACATAGATCATGGATCACATGGGTTTAGGGGTTTTCCATGGTCATCCCACTCAGATCATGAACCTTTACTATCTAGGGAAACCTCAATGTGTAATCCCCATTATGTGGAATGATATAACTGATCTCATATAGGGGAATCAACCTCAGGGTAAGTACCAAGGGAATGAATGAACTATAATGACTCTAATTCCTTCCATAACCTTGATATGTAAGGCGCATCCCTGAGGTTAGAGATCAAAACTAGGTTCCTAAGTTCACTCATATGTTTCATTTTTGTATAATGTTAAACTACACTAGTTAAAGGATTTTTTTTATTACACTTATAGATAGAATATATAGAACACCACATAAAGTTTAAATCCCATCCTCGAGATATTTATCACCTCCCTGGATGGTAGTAAATTCTGGAGTACCTGGTTATATGGATTCAAAATATAAATAGCTACCCTATAATGAGAAATAAATTAAGAGCCTTGGATACAAATATATGGACACATTAATATAACTCTATTTAAAAATGTAAGAATTCAACAATTGATCATTTTGTTAGGGTAACCATATCGATATTAGGGAGAGATTCTCAAACATATCTTAAATCCATATGAGACTTCTAGAGTAGGTAATAGTCCCCCCCCCCAAAATGGTGTAATGAGCCTGACCTCTCATCCCCTTGAACAATGTCAGCTCCTAAGTTCCATTGGGTATGAAATCCCAGTTGATAAACTTCATTTGGAAAGAAGGTCCGTACTCAGTTACGGATGTGGGAGCTTTTGGGAGTTTCTATGAGAGATGGAAATGGTAAACCTGATGTGAATGATAACATAGACATAAATCCCCTATAATCAAACTGTTGGGAAAAGATATCCATCAACATTTTCTGATGAAACAGAAATGGTGAACCTGATGTGAAATCAATTGAGTTTTAAATATTATTTATATTTTAAAAAGGATATACTACCCAGGTCTCATCAGACCATTTGTCCCTACCTTATGGGCGATCTATCTTAAGAAACAATGAATACTACCCTATACACTGCTCCATGTTCAATTTGATATATTACCACTATGATTTACACCTAATTAATATCATATCTTATTAAATATTACTAAATATGAAATAGATTTTTATAATTTAATAATATGGAATGGTTTTCATAATAATCTCCTCATTTGATAAAACACATAAATATGAAGAAATATCACACCATGTGATATAGGCAACGATTTTATATTGAATTTTTTCATATAGTATTTCATTAATACCCTATAAATGTATGAACAATGACTTGAGCTGAGAAAACCCATTGATTTATTCTAGTAGATCATGTTCCTTATAACATTTATTTCTACTTTATGTTATTCTTGGAGAAAAATATTTTATCTTAGTCTTAGATAACTATAATACTTAAAATCTATTTTCCATATTCTATCCACATATTTTACATGTAAAATAATTTCACTCCCACTATCCTCTTATAGACACATTTATCACTTTCAATCTTATTAAAACAATTTTTTTTATATATTCATCCAAATTAATATTCTATGATCATGATGCTTGATGTAATATATAAATGGATCTATGCCACTTGAATACATTATTTTCATTCTTTAGTATCACCAAACCTTTTAGTTACACCATATATTCATCTTCCATGAGTTTTACATTTAGTAATATGGCCTTGATACACAATAAAAAAATTACAAGATCATAGAAGGTCGATATGATAAGTATATTTCATAGTATTTTAGAATGATGACTAGTGGATAAAGCTTCATCACAGACTATTTAAATAGGTCTCTTGAAACCTCTTGTAATTAATCATTCCTCATAGGTTTTAACTTACTATCAATATTGAGTTCCTTCTTGAATTCCCTCCAATGGATTTTCATCAATTAGAGAAACTTCCAAAATACTGAAATAGATTTCAGTACATAGAATCCATTTCAAAATTAATATTGTAAGATACTGACCATTTATAGAGTGGACTCAGGCTGGTTTTTTAGGTACTCCATTATCACTATTTGAGTACTTTTCATTTGTGTTTTACTTTGGGGTGTGTTTGGGAGAATTTTTGAAAAATGGAAGAAAAAGGGGTTATGAATGGTTTGTGTATAGTTAGAGAAAACCATGTTCCCCATCCCAGAAAACTATGTAACCTTGTATAGTGACGGTTTACATCGTTGGCAGACGTTTTTACAAATTATGTGCCCTAAAAAGGGAAATCATGCAACCCAAAAATAACTGGCACATAGTTATGAAAAACCATACACCCTTGTTCAGGAAACTACACACATGAATTTAAGTCTCTTGAAAATTTATTTTAAAATTACTTGAACCCCTAGAACTCAAATATTTCAACCCCCATTCGATCCTAGCAGACCATACACAATTACATAGCTTTATGGAGGGATTCCAAGGCCACTCCAAATTCATTATTCATGTTTTGAAGCCCAAATCAAAGGTATGCTCCTATCCCAGAAAGTAGATATCATCCCGTTACTTTCTCATTATTTCTCTTTTATTACCACATATTTTTTTATGGAAGTTATCCACTGTTTTGAGAGATCTAAATCTATTTGGCGAGTTCTAGATCTATGATTCTAGACCCTGATCTAGATTTATAAGATCTTGTCTTCTTTAATCTTGATTTTGGTTTTGATATTCAGATCTAGACCTACACATTTGTGATGTTCAATTTTGGATATTTCCATTGGGCAATCATTATCAATGAATTAAGGTAATTGGTCTAAAATCTAAATCCCATACTCGTGATTTTGATTACATTTATGAAATTTATACAATTTCTAGAGTTTTATAGAAATTAAAATCACCAATTGAATTAATTAATGTGGTAAAATAATTAATTGAGATAATTGTCAAATTTTGATATTTAGGGTTCATTTAATGAGATAATTAAATAGAGAATTTATTATGAGATGTTTGGGTTAGTGATTTTTATAATTAGTTTTTGGAATTAATTATGATGGAATTATGATGGTTGAATTGAGTAATTATCTATGGAATTAATTACAGGTTATGAATGTTACAAAGTGAGATAATTAATTGGTGAATTAATTATGGGGTATCGATATTGTGATTTGAGAGAATTAATTAGGGAATTAATTATGGGTTATTGATTCCATGAAAAGAATAATTAATTGGTGAATTAATTATTGGATGTAGATATTTTGAAAAGATTAATTAATTTCCAAATTAATTACTTGACTTGGATTAATTAACTTATGATTTAATTAATGGATGTTGTGATGGGTAATAGTGACAAGAAGATTAATCTAATTAATCTTTGTTGATGTGATAATGTCCAATCTTGTGATGATGAGATACATGTGATGTTGTGATAAGGAAATATATATTTTTATTATTGATAAGTGGGGTGTTAGACATTATGATCTACACTAGTGATATACATTCATAGTTGTTAAATGGGGTGCTAGACATAAACAAATACCCATTGATAGATATACCTATATGGTTGAGAAATGGGATTGTAGATATGATGATCTACGCCAATGAGATATGTGCATAGTTGAGAATTGGGGTGATAGACATGACATTCTATGCCCATGATGTATATACACAATTGAGAATTGGGGTGTTAGACATGATGTTCAATTACAATGGTATATATGAAGGATTGATGAACGAGGAGCTAGACATGGCATTCTATACCCAAAAAATCAACATTGGACTAAGGTTCAATGTTTTCATAATAATGTGATCGAAATGAAATGGATAATAAAACCCCATTTGTTTTAATGTATTGTGAATTGAATATGTAACATGGTTTAGACCAGATGTGGGCCATAGTATGTATTGAGGTACAAGAGTGTAACTCCCCGACCCTAGTAGCATGGAGCCAGTGAATTATTTTAATACATTGGACAGATTAGAAGGAATCATGTCCCGAAGGAATGATTAATTTAGCAGTCTTGGAAAGTAGATTATATACATGAACGTTACATTACGCATTCAAACATAAAACATAAAATAAATAATCCGTTGTGAACTCCATTATTCCCCTATATTAACCCTGCATATCAAACATAATACACTTCTTGGAATCCTGGTAAAAAGAAAACATAGAAATGGGTGATCTCAGATGCTCAGTAAGGATAACAATATAGTGAAAACTTTCATAAATAAGCATAAACATTTAAGGCAATGTATAAAACTAAAATAAAATCCTTTTAAACTTAAACTTGAACATAATATGGAAAATATAAATCAAATAATTCCATTTACTTATTCACATGGATATTCTACTAGTTGAGTAATCACATGTAATATCAATATCTAATTTCATAACGACGGAAAACATAATGCCGAACATCATAACCACATAGTCAAGGCCTTATGCCAAGACTAAAAATAATATTTTATCAAGGCCTTGTGCCAAGACACTAGTTTGTCTCATGAGACATACCGATGCATCGAGGAGCTATAGAGGGCTCCACCCATCACTTACTATGTCCAATGCATTCCTCATATGAAAAGGTTGAAACATAACATAAACATTCATATTAAAACTAGAATACAAAATGTTAATACCTTAACCATAAACCATGAATGGTATAAAAATAACACATCCATAGTCAACCATATCACAAAACCTTCAATACAATATGGAATATTTGTATCATAATAAATCAATTTCAATCAATAATAATATCCAAAAAGGATGATGAAATAGTTGAAAATGATGAGTAAAAATTTTTGAGAGAAATATCCCTTTTTGTGAAATCATTTAAAAGTCACACATTTATAAAGGATGACATTTAAAAGATATTTTTGAATCAAAGTGTCCCATAACACATTGAATATTTTTAAAGGAATTAACATTTTAAAACATTCATGTCTATATAAATAAACCCTTAAAACCTTTTTGAAACATGGTCATTAATGAGAAAGATTTATAAGAATAAATATTTAAAACATTTAAAATGACGTTTTAATTAAAGAGTACCTTAAAAGAATAATTTTGAAATGTATTTTTTGAAACATGGAAATGGATGATAAATATGTCCCAAAAAATACTTAGACACAAACAATCTTGGATAATAATGAGATTGAGGAATTAACCCTTACCATGTAATTTTTTTGGTCGAGGGCACGTTAACCTCCTTTAAATCGGGTAACTCCCATTGGTTTGAACCAAAAGGATTCCTTGAAGTGCCTTATTCCTAAGGTAATTCTTCTAATAGGAAGAGAAGGATATATAGATATTAATTGGGAAGATGTTGGATAAGTCAAGTGGCTTGAGAGGTGTGATAAATTGGTTAGAGGTGAGGGCTTTTTATAACGGGGAGGAGGTGCTCTTTAGGAAAGTTTGAAAATATTATTTTATTATATAATTATTTTTGGTTTCTAAATGTGAAAAACTAATTAAATTATAAGATATGATGGATCATGTTTGAAATAAAATCACCAATAATAATTGGACAGGTTTTGGATATTGTTTTAATTTTTATAATCTTATTTATTTGAATCATTTATTAATGAGGTAAACATTTCATCAATATTGTGTCATAAATAATTTTATTTATATGATGTCTAAAAATTATAAAAAAATACCGTGATGTAGGAAATATTTTTAGATTTAAAATGAATAATTATAGTTGAAAAGATAACATATATAACCCCATGTAAAATTTTTTTACTAAAAGATATATGTTTATGAAATTTTTGTCTTTACATTAAATTAATTAATATAAAGTGTCATTATCAATCTCAAGTGGCTCGATGGGGTCCCAAAATCTACACAAGGATGCCCATGGTCTATCATTTATCAAAAAACTAGATTAGGACATATGTTATGGTAATTAAATCATATTATAATAATATTTTTTTACCCTTATTTACCTGATTTACCCTTTAACCAGGGTAAATAAAATATTTAATAAAGTAAATATTCATAATGTCAGAAAATAAAAGTTACCTATTTTCACAATTTGGACCTCCTGATTCTAAATATGGATTTTTTCCAAATTAAAAACACAAAAGTGGATGATATTAATTTAAAATTATTTCCCGTTGTCAAAACAAAAAGCGTGTTTTTAAGAAATAATAACTATCAAAAGATTAACACTTGTTTATGTCCAGTTTAAATTTGAAATTACATCTAATGTCCTAAATTATATTAAATGATAAAAATATAAAATAATGATATTTTAAAACCACTCGAATTTATAATTTAACACTATAAATTATTTCAATTTAAAAAGTTGTTTTCAATTAAAATTTAGTAATTTTTTCTATTCATCAAAATGTGAAAGTTATCTTAAAAGTACCAAAAATTTATCAAAACTAAATTTTTATGTCCCAATTCTAAAGAATAATTTAATTTCATTAAATTGAATATATAAAAGTGTCAAATATTTGTTTTAAAAAAGGTTTTCAATTAAAAGGTGATAAAATTGCATTTTTTGAAAAATACTTCTTTTATCTGAAAAAATGAATTTGTTCTTATATTATGTCTAATAAACACATAATATTGATTCTAAAATTATATGAAAAATATAAAATTAAATATTCAGTAAATACTATTCATAACCCCTTTTTGAATGACTAGTTTGGTAGGTCATGGTGTGTTCGAACTCGGTGTTGCGTGTAGCACAAGTTATTGAATTTCTTTAAAGAGATAACGTACTATGAAATATTGGGGGGTTACATTCTACCCTCCTTCAAAAAATTCCATCCTCATAATTTGAAATATTTTTTTGAAAATAAAAGGTTAAAAATAGAAAAATACCTTTCTGGAAAACCCACTTCGGAAATTCGGTTAATGAAATTTAGTTATAATATGAGGGAAAAAGAAATGAAAAAGTCACCAAAAAATTATGATCTAGATTAGGAGAACATTGGTGGAAATTAGAGACACATAATTGGAGGAAATATGTAAACTTTTATAGGGAGTTATTGGGGTTATCAATCACAAAGAAGTGTAAAAGTGAGGGCCTCAAAGCCATCAATCAATGATAACTTAAAATATCATCGGTTCAACAAAATATTAGGTATTAGGATAACATATTTTTGGTTTTAAGATCCCTTCCATAAAGATTAATAATTAATTAATTCATAGAATAAGTGGATAGAAATATACTTGATGAGTAGAGTTTCATCCTTCAACTAATTCCTACCACAAACTCATATTTCACTCCAAAAAATAATAGAATTTAAAAATATTCAATTTATCCTAATTGTATAGGGTTCCAAAAATAATGAATTTATAATTCATTTGTCAGAATATTTTAAAAAAAACTACATTATACAAACTTGGACATCACGTAGGCCAGTGGTAGGTGATGTACTGTCACGACCCATCCCAGTGGGGCCCATGCCGCAACTCCCCAAGCCAACCTCCAATAGGCCAGGGGCTGCTCACTAGCACCTAGTAGGCATGTCACTAACATTGGAGGCATTACCTATAAACCTGTACACGCACACACACATATCCAAGCCTACAAAGCTGAAAAGTAAAAACTACTGAAAAATGAAAATGCATGCATACACTATAATCCCAACCAATATAGTACGATATAAAAGTAAAGTATAGTAATGTAAAACCCTGGGACAAAAGTAAAAGCCCACCAAAAGAAAGTCTGCAACAAAGTCCAACCTGTAATGAGAGGTATTGAGACTGCAATCTGTAGCCGTAGGAACATACCTCGACTTTCCGGATCTCACTGAGCACCGTCCGGTCCTGGTCCACCTAGAATCCTACCAATGGCTCGCCCGTCTGCACAAGACACGACACGTACAGGAAAAGCCTGTGCAGGGGTGAGTAAAACAATACCCAATAGGACACACTGAAAACCACAAAGTAATACAACAAAGGAAAAAACAAAAAGGAACATTACGGTTAGCTCTACATAGTATATGTTTACAGAACATATTACAAGAACACCCAAATATACTCATACATGATCGAATATTGCAAAAACACCACTAAGATCCAGCTAGAAGATTCCACTAATCACGTAACAGGGAGAACACACTCCTAGGTCTGAAAAGATTGATACGAAGTACTCGTTCCGGGAGAACTCACTCCACAAGTACTTAAGAATACGATGCTCAGATGAGGATCACAACCAATAACTATGGGGTGATTCCAACAACTCAGTATGAACCAATCCGCTAAGTAGAGGATTGGTGCCCGAATAAGGTAGGTCACATCGATACCAAGAACTCTACCTAGGGTACCAGGAAGGAATAGAGGATCTGTCTCTAAGTCTCACAGAGGGGATTCCAACAACTCTATTCAGGAAGTCTTGCTGAAGGGATCATACTCCAGTATATAGGAAATGATACCAGAAAACTTTAGGGGAAAGACCAAGGGGACGGACCCTAAAGAAACTAGTCCAAGTCATAGAAGAAAACTGGCTTAAGCCATGTAAAACAAGTTACATGGCGTGTAGTAGGGTCACACACCGTGTTCCTTTACTCCGGGTACTTCCTGTGTAAAACTGCCCATGTCTTAAGGCTTGTCATATAAAAAGTAACTACACGACATGTAGAAGGATTACACGCCGTTTCTGAGTGTTCGGGGTTCACTCCGTGTACACTGGACATGTGCCCGTACACGGCCTCAACCCGTGTCGCCTTGCCCGTGTACCAGTACACGGGGTATCCCGTGTATCTGGCTGGTTCTGGTCGAGGAAGGGTATACACACTATTCCCTTGGCCGTGTACCCTACCTGTGCCTGTGTACTCCCAGAGTACACGCCAGGTGGTCTGCCGATGAACACATGCCATGTAGCCCATACTACACGCCGTGTAGTCGGGATTTCTACAAAATCGTCACCCTATTCCTCATGCCTCAGCTGAACCTCTAAATTCGCGATCTGTCATCCGTTAGCCGTGAAACTCGAGATATCATGTTGCCTCATCGTCGTGATGCCGAATCCGTGGGTTTTGGGCCTTCGATTAGCTCTGAAATTCGATTCCGGTCACCCTTTCAGAAATTGTTTGAAGAAGGATATATTTTGATCTGCTTCAATATGTCCATCACCACTATAGTATCACCTCCGTCGGGTTGTCCCGATTTCATATCTTTAATTTGGGATCGTTGCATCGCACACAGAATGTACAACGATCCATCGTTCATATATCTGTGAAGAATGCATAGAATGCACATGAAGAACGCGAGAAATCAGGGAAGAAAGGCACAAAAAATTGAGAGGGACGAACCTCGATCAATGTTCGTGTCGAGCTTGGTTCGTTAACATTATAAGGATAAACGAATCCAAAATAACCTTCAAGAATCAAATCCCCAAAATCCCCGCAAAAATCCCATCCTGCAAAAAACGATCCATCCGCGGGCGAATCTGTTTGTGGATTAGTCTGAGTTCGTCATAGGAATCAAGAACAGGGAAAGAAAACGAAAATCAAACATCCTACCTGGATCCACGACGTTCGTTGGCGAAGATCCGGTCTTCGTGTCGTCACCGCCGGCAAAACTTGTCAAGAACGTCATCGCCGCATTGGGGGTTTCCTCCAGAGCTTTCCAGAGCCTCCAGGAGAAATTTAGGGTTATGAGATCTGTAACCCTGATCCCCTGTGAAATCTTTAATTTTATGGAATTAAGAGATTTCGCTGCAGAAAGATTTAATAAAATATTTTTACTAAATATTTTATTACGGTTATGTCCAAAAACTAGATTTCACCACCGACCTGCGCCAGCCAATGTTAGGACTTGCCTAAGGGAAAATTGATGCTCTGAATGCAATGGTACCCTCAGATTTCTGATCTGAGCATCCTTTCAAGAGTTATTCCTCTTTTTTTAGGAAAACCATATGCTCACATTATTTAATAATTTAATTAAATTAAAACATTTGTTCTGGGCTCACCGGGCCACAAAACTACACGCCGTCTCAAATCCTGGTCTCGAAAGAATTTCCATATAATATTAAAATAATACATGGGAAAAATACAAGACATTACATCCTCCCCACCTTAGGGATTTACGTCCCCGAAAAGCCAATACAAAGGCTACTCAAAAATATGTGGGTTCTACACACGAATCTAAGCCTCCCGCTCCCACGTGCTCTCCTAGAGATTCCTGTGCTGCCACAGGACACAAACCAAGGGAATAGCTCACCCACGAAGGATCTTCTCCTACCGATCCTTGATCTCCACTGGGTACTCAGCAAAGGTCCCTCCATCATCGATGTCCAGCTCTCCCCAGTCGATAACGTGTGATGGATCATACAGGTACCTCCAGAGATGCGACACATGGAAGATTTTGTGTACCCGGTCCATCTGAGGAGGTAGAGCCAAGAGGTACGCCACCTCGCCAACTCTAATCAGAATATGAAAAGGTCCAATGAACCTCATAGATAGCTTTATGCCTCGGCCAAATCTCCACAATCCCCATTGAGGTGAGACCCAAAAGAACACATGGTCTCCCTCCTCGAACTCCAAGGGCCTCTATCTCCAGTCGACATAAGACCTTTTCTAACTCTGTGTAGTCTTCATCTACTTCTGGATGACCTAAACCTTCTCCGTAGTAGCTCACACCATCTCTGGGCCCATGAGTGCGGACTCTCTTGGGTCAGTCCAACAATGTGGTGACCTGCAAGGTCGCCCGTACAACACCTCAAATGGTGCCATACCAATAGTGTAATGATAACTGTTGTTATAAGAAAAATCCACCATTGGTAGGTGATCCTTCCAGCTACGACTGAAGTCAAGTATGCAAGCCCGTAGCATATCCTCCAGAATTTGGATGGTTCGCTCTGTCTGGCCATCAGTCTGAGGATGAAATGCTATGCTCAAGCGTAACTGAGTTCCAAAAGCTTCCTGAAATCCATTCCACAAACGAGATGTGAAATGAGCATCACGATCTGAGACGATCGTCGATGGAACTATATGAAGTCTAACTATCTCATGCACATAGAGGTGTCCCATGCTCTCTACTGAACTCTACTCCCGTATGGCTAGGAAGTGGTCTGACTTGGTGAGTCGGTCAACTATCACCCAGATGGAATCGGGTCCCCCGGACATACGTGGTAAAACCATCATGATGTCCATGGATATACCATCTCACTTCCACTTTGGAACCTCAAGGGGTTGAGTCAAACCTGCTGGAACCTGGTGCTCAGCCTTTACTTGTTGACAAGTAAGGCACCGAGAAACAAACTCTGCCAATATATTCTTCATTCCTGGCCACCATAACCAACATCAGAGGTCTTGGTACATCTTTTCCACACCTGGATGCACTGCCAAAGGAGATGTATGGAAATCCCTCAGAACCTCCTCCCGCAATATCACTGGTACTACTGCGCGCCCTTTGAAAAAAACAATGCGCCCCCAAACTTTTGAATATCCATCGGCAGCATCACCTGCAGATATCTGAGCATGTAGAGTCTCACAGCTAGCATCCTCGAGCTGTGCTTCCCTGAGTCGCTATAAGAGTGGAGGGGTAACAACCATCGACTAAAGGTAAGATCCCTCATCTCTATCTACAAAGGATAACTGCAAAGAGGCTAACTGCCTTGTCGCCTCATCCGGTTCCTAATGAGAGCATCTGCCACAACGTTTCCCTTCCCAGAAGTATAAATGATCTTAAATTCATAATCTTGGAGGAACTCAATCCACCGCCTCTGTCTCAAATTCATATCTTTCTGATAAAAGTTATATCTGAGACTCTTGTGATTAGAGTAGACGATAAACTACTCACCCATCAGGTAGTGCCGCCACATCTTCAATGTGAAAACTACCGCTGCCAAATCAAGATCATGGGTCGTGTAGTTTTGTTAGTGTGGTCTCAACTGACATGAGTCATAGGAAATCACCACTTTCCTCTGTATCAGGACAAAACCAAGCCCGATTCTTGATGCATCGCAGAACACTACGTAGTCGACACCCTCTTCTGGTAGTCTCAAGATCGGGGCGCTCGTCAGACTCTGTCTCAACTGCTGAAAATACTGATGGCATCTCTCGGTCTATATGAAAGGCTACCCCTTTCAGGTCAAAGCTATCAAGGGTGCTGAAATCCTAGAGAAATCAGGAATGAATCTCTGATAGTAGCCTGCCAACCCAAGGGAACTTTGCACCTCCATCACGCTCTGGGGTGGCTCCCATGCTAACACTGCCTCCACCTTGGCTGGGTCCATTGCTATATCATCTACTGAGATAACATGTCCCAAAAAGTGGAACTCCTGTATCAAGAATTGACACTTAGAGAGCTTCCCATACAACTGGTGCTCTCAGAGTGTGTCCAGAACCTTCCTTAGGTGCCCCATGTGCTCCTCCTCGGACGTAAAGTACACAAGGATATGATCGATGAAGACCACCAAGAACCGATCTAGATAGGGATGAAAGATCAGGTTCATGAGTCCCATAAATACTTCCAGGGCGTTTGTCACGCCGAAGGGAATCACCAAGTACTCATAGTGACCGTAGCGACATCTGAATGCCATGTTCGGTATATCCTAATCTCGTACTCACAACTGGTGATAGCCTGATCATAGATCAACCTTCAAGAACCATCGTGCCCCTCTTAGCTAGTTGAAGAGGTCATAGATCCTTGGTAGTGGATACCGGTTCTTCATGGTCACCTAATTCAAGCTCTGGTAATCTACACACAGCCTCAAGCTCCTGTTTTCCTTCTTGGAAAACAACATTGTGGCCACCTAAGGTGAAACACTGGGTCTCATGAATCCCTTCCTCTGAAAGTCTTCTAGCTACACTCACAGCTCACGAAGCTCTGCAAGAGCCATCCGATATGCTGATGATGAGATTAGTGTCATCCCAGGTTGCAACTCAATACAGAAATCCATCTCCCTATAAGGAGGTAGTCTGGGGACATCCTCTGGAAAGAGGTTCTCATACTCAGCCACTACTGCTTGAAACTGGAAACTCATAACATCTGCTGCACCATGGGCTAGGCTATCCAACTTATGTGAAATCTAATGTACCCTCCTATGCACGAGTCCATCCTCCACTGCCTAGGTCTCCTTTTCACCGACGAAGGAGAACCTCGTTCCATCACTATGGACACACCACACTCTTCACCTAAAACAGTAAATCTGGGCATGAAATGTGGTTAGCAAATCCATACCAAGAATGAAATTGTAAGGCCTCGACGCTACCACCAAGAGGTTCCAACCGAAACTCTCACCGCCAAGGGTCAGGTCGCACTGTCTGCAGAGGTGTGTGATATCCAAACCTTCTGTAGTTAGTGTTTCTAAGCGTAAGAGTCGATCCAACAGCTCTTCTAGAATCTCAAGGTATCGAACAAGATAATCAGTAAGAAAAGAATGAATAAAACATGTGTATATCAGTACAGAAGGCAAAATAAAAAAGACACAGATGGTACCTCTAATAATTCTAGGATTACCTAGGTCATATGTCTCTGCTGCTTGCAGGTGTCCCTTCCTCTGTCCATTAGCTCCTTGAACCTAAGGTGGACCTCCTGGGGGTGGTGGTGGTAAAGGGTCAAAATGCCGACAACCTACAGCTACTCTCCCAGCTCCTCTACCACATACACCGCCCCGCGGATCTGTCTGCTCCACATGTTTCCTCTGCCTTAGTGGTCCATCCACTCCTCCCATGTCAGTAGCACGGTGGGTCAGACAATCCCGAGCGAGATGTCCCCTGCCCTCAAATGAGTAGAATCGTCTCTCTCGAGGCTGGATAGATGCGCCCTGCGAACCCTGTACGACTGATCCTCTGTCTTGGGATGTCCTCTGAAAACTTATCCCATGCATGGGTCCCTAACATCGGCTGCCTGCTGCCGAGGTCTCTGCTGCAGCTCGTTTACTACTGACAACTTCTTGCTAGCTCTGCTCTTCCAAGAAGCTCTCGACCACCAAAGCCCGCTCGAGCACCCCAACATAAGTTGGAATGATCATAGCGATGATGCTAGATCAGATGTCTCTGCGCAAGCCCCACCCAAAATTCTGAGCTCTAAAGTACTAATCCCCGACCATATCCATCGAGTACCATGAGAGGTCGGTAAAACTCGATGAATAGTCAGCCACCATCATGGTTCCCTGCTAGAGCTGAAGAATCTCCTGTATACGTACTGCTCTCAGGGTAACCAGTGAGAACTCCTCTCTGAAGAGATTCTCGAACTCTGACCAAGAAAGATTCACCTTGTCGTGAGTCTGGATAACAAAACTCCACCATCGCCCTGTCGAGCCCTACAGAAGGCTCGCTGCTAGGATCACCATCTTGTCGGCTGGTGTCCTGACCAAACGGAATACTCTGACCACTACCTCAAGCCAGTCCTCTACTTCCTGAGGTCCAGGCTTGCCTCGAAACGTGAGGCGTCTCTATCTCTGAAACTCATGGAGTGCACTCAGCCTGCGCTCCTCCTCTACTAGTACAGTAGGCACTAAACACAGCTCCACAGGTGGTGGAATAACTAGCACACCACTAAAAGGTAAAACTGGGGGATCTAGTCCCTATAATGAAGCTTTATCACTGAGGGGGTCATCCTCGTGATCAAGCTGCTGGATCCTAGTGGGTGCGCGTCGTAGAGACATCCTGTAAAGAAACAAAATGTATCACAATCAGTGAGTATATCTGGAGAGCTAACTCAAAAAGGACATGGAAACCACAACCCATTCCTATATGATGAAAGTACCATTATTTTCCTTTGAAACTGGTGTTCTCATGTTCCGAGTCAAAAAGCAAGTTATCAGAGTCCTGGGGTATGGATACGTCGGCCACCCTTACCAACACTGGGGTCCCTGGCCTGAAACCCAAACTCAAAACACTTAACACTGTTTACCCAAACTAAATCACAGACTCTCAGTCCTAAGGTAGAACCGACCACCTCTGATACCACTCTGTCACGACCTGTCCCAGGGGGCCCGTGCCACAACTCCCCAAGCCCGCCTCCAATAGGCCAGGGGACGGTGACTAGCACCGAGTAGGCATGCCACTAACATGGGAGGAATTACCTATAAACATGTACATGCACACACACACATATCATAGCCCACAAATCTGAAAAGTAAAAACTATTGAAAAATGGAAATGCATGCATACACTATAATCCCAACCAACAGAGTATGACAGGAATGTAATGTACAGTAATGTAAAACCATGGGCCAAAAGTATAAGCCCACCAAAAGAAAGTCTGCAACAAAGTCCAACCTGCAAATAGAGGTACTGGGAGTGAAATCTGTAGCCGTAGGAACACACCTAGGCTTGCCTGATCTCACTGAGCACCATCCAGTCCTGGTCTACCTAGAATCCTGCCAAAGGCTCACTCGTCTGCACAAGACACAACACGTGCGGGCAAAGACCATGCAAGGGTGAGTATAACAATACCCAGTAGGACACCCCGAAAACCAAAAAGTAATAAAACAAAGGAAAAACCACAAAGGAACGTTACAGTCAGCTCTACACAGTATATGTTTATAGAACATATAACAAGAATACCCAGATATACTCATACACGATCGACTATCGCGAAAACAAAACTAAGATCCAGCTCGAAGATTCCACTAAGCACGTAACAGGGATAACACAATCTTAGGTCTGAAGAGATAGATACTAAGTACTCGTTCTGGGAGAACTCACTCCACAAGTACTTAAGAATACGATGCTAAGATGAGGATCACAACCAATGGCTATGGGGTGATTCCAAAAAATCAGTCTGAACTAATCCGCTAAGTAGAGGATCGACACCCGGGTAAGGTAGGTCACGTCGATACCAAGAACTCTACCTAGGTTACCAGGAAGGAATAGAGGATCCGACTCTATGTCTCACAGATGGGATTACAACAACTCTATTCAGGAAGTCCTACTGATGGGATCATACTCCAGTATGTAGGAAATGATACTGGAAACCTTCAGGGGAAAGACCAAGGGGATAAAACCAAAGGAAACTAGTACATGTCACAAAAGACAACTGGATCAAGACATGTAAAACAAGTTACACGACGTGTAGTAGTGTCACACGCCGTGTTCCTTTACTCCGGGTACTGCCTATGTAAAACGGCCCGTGTTTTAAGGTTTTTTGTATAAAAAGTAACTACACGAAGTGTAGAAGGATTACATGCCATGTCTGAGTGTTTGGGGTTCACTCCGTGTACGCTGGCCATGTGCCCGTACATGGCCTCAACCTGTGTCGCCTTTCCCGTGTACCAGTACACGGGGTATCCCGTGTATCTGGCCGGGTCTGGCCAGGGAAGGGTATACACGCCATGTACCCAACCCGTGTCCGTGTACTCCCAAAGTGCACACCATGTTGTCTGCCGACGAACACACGCCGTTTAGCTCATACTACACGCCATGTAGTTGGGATTTATCCAGAATCATAACCTTCTTCCTTGCACCTCATTCGAACCTCCGGATTTGCGATCTGTCATCCGTTTTCCGCGAAACTCGAGATCTCAGGTCGCCTTATTGTCGTGATGCCGAATCCGTGGGTTTTGGGACTTCAATCGGCTCTGAAATCTGATTCCAGTCACCCATGAAGAAATCGTTCAAAAAACTATATCTTCCGATCCAATTTGATTTGTCTATCGCCACTGCAGTCACACCTCCGTGGGGATGTCCCGATGCCAGATCTTTAATTTGGGATCGTTGCGTCGCACAACGGATGCACAATGATCCATCGTTTATATCTCCATGAAGAACGCGTAGAATGCACATGGAGAACATGAGAAATCAGGGATGAAAGGCACAAAAAATCGAGAGGGACGAACCTCGATCGATGTTCATGTCGATCTTGGTTCATCACCATTAGAAGACTACACGAAACCAAAATAACCTTTAAGAATCAAATCCCCAAAATCCCCGCAATAAGCCCATCCAGAAAATATGATTGATCCGTAGGATAATATGTTGGTGGATTAGTCCGCGTTCATCGTAGGAATCAAGAACGGGGAAAGGAAACCAAAATCAGACATCCTACCTAGATCCACGGTGTTCGTTGGAGAAGATCTGGTCGCCGCGTCGTCCTCGCCGGTGAAACTCGTCAAGAACGTCGTCGCCGCATTGGGGGTTTCCTCCAGAGCTTTCCAGAGCCTCCGTGAGAAATTTAGGGTTATGAGATCTGTAACCCTGATCCCCTGTGAAATATTTAATTTTAAATAATTAAGATATTTCACTCAAGAAATATTTAATAAAATATTTTTATTAAATATTTTATTACAGTTACGTCCAAAAACTAGATTTCACCACCGATCTGTGCTAGCCGATGTCAGGTCTGGCCTAAGAAAAAATCGCTGCTCTAAACGCAATGGTTCCCTCATATTTCTGATCCGAGCACCCACTCAAGAGTTATTCAACTTTTTTAGGAAAACCATATGCTGCATTATTTAATTATTTAATTAAATTCAAACATTTGTTCTGAGAACACCATGCCTTGGAACTGCATACTGTCTCAGAGCCTGGTCTTGAATGAATTCCCATATAATATTAAAATAATACATGGAAAAAATCTGTGACTTTATATGTACCCTTTTCACCCTACGGTTGCAGGTTCAAGTCTCATGGCCTTGCTAGACGTGACGGGTTGTCTCTCGACCTCCAAGTTTTCCTTTTTATGGAAATCCAAAAATAATCTTAAGAAATGATATAACCTTAACAATAGTATCCAATGTCAAACACAATATATTCCAACCTATAGACTTATCCACAATACTTCTATCCGAACTCACATTCCAAAATTTATAAGGAAGGTCACATAATATACATGTGAATACCTTCATTGTGTATTCTCTTAAAATGTGGTAATAAAATGAATTTCCAGAAAACTAGATTTGAATAGGTATGTACTTCCTTATTTCTTATGTAAATCATAAAATACTGGGTATTCTCCTTAAATCCAAAAAATGTTGTAATCACCAGGAATAATGGAATAAAAAAGCCATTAATTAGTTCCAAGGTATTCAAGAATATCAAATATAATTTATCCAAATGAATCATATCTTATTCCAAAATCAATACTACAACATCAGGACCATATTAAAGTTTATCTTTCCTACAACCATGTATTTTACAAAAACTTTAACTTGTTATTTAGTCAATTTTCTTGGTACCACACAATCTCAAATCCATAGAGAAATAGTACTGTAGTACAGTCCTTATATACTCCATAATTATTATAACTAGTACATCTCTGATACAACAATCAAATGAAATAATTCTTTAATATCATCATAAGAACACTATTCATTACTCTTCATTAATGGTAATATCATAACTTGATTATTATCCAATAGTATCATTTGCAGTATACTCTGATGATTGGGACATTAATTTGCATAGTGTCCCATATCCTTACAAATGAAGAATTGTACATTTGAAACATTTTTCTTAACCTTGAAATCACGCACTTGGTGTCCTATTTCTGAACACTTATAACAAACTCCCAATCCATTCAATCATTTACCAAGGTGAATCATTCCACTGTTATCACATATGAAAAAATCCTTCTTTCCCTTATTCCCTTTATCCATATTTCTCTCTACCATCCTTTTCTTCTTTGTCTTCCCTTCAAAGCCATAGGACTCAGAGAATTATTTACTTATCTTATTAACACATGATACTATTTCTTCATTTGATAATAATACATGGGAGACTATTTTATTTATATATGTTGTCATAATACCATGAAAAATATGATACTTCTTACTCTTTGGATCATGCGTATTGCTAGAGTTATCATTCCATCTACTAGGCACCATTTCTAAACAATGGTATACAATAGGTTGGTTTAGGAATCACAATGCATAATTCCTAACTTGTAAAATACCTAACGTAAATTCAAAAGATTATTCATATAATATATGATCATAAAAAATGTTTTCTTTGAGGAAGTATTTACTTCTAAATCATTCATAATGTCTTGTAAAGAAAATGTGAATTATCCTAAGAATATCCCCTGGGAGTTTCGTAACCAAGAGTGCAACAAGACCCATTGTTGTGTACCAGGATACCCAATGTCAAGCCCAAAACTCCATGTCATAGTTTTAACTCCTACGTACATCTATTCCAGATCCTCCTTTACCTCTCATATCAAGACAGGGATGTATTTCTGGGAAAATTCACAAAATATCTACATTAAAAAAATTCTAGGATGTTCTTCTATACAAATCCTCAAAGTCTATCTTGGGGTAATTTTCTCTAATCAGAGTTTTTCTAAATCTAGTTTCCATGGTTATTGCTAAAACAACCTCTAATACCAACAGTAATGCCCCTACCACAGTATCCTGGTGTCGGTGCATTATTTTAATACATTGGCATGATTACAAGGAATCATGTCCCGAAGGACCGATCAGTTTAGAAATCTTGGAAAATAGATTACATACATGAACATTACATTACACAATAAAATATAAAACACAACATAAATAATCCATTGTGAAGTCCATTATTCCCATAGATTAACCCTACATATCATACATAATATGCTTCTTGGAATCCTGGAAAAAAGAAAACATAGAATGGGGTGAGGTCAGATGCTCCGTAAGGATACAAATATAACAGAAACATTCATAAACACACATAAACATTTAAGGCAATGCATAAAACAAAAACAAAATCCTTTTAAACGTAAACTTCATCATAATATGGAAAAGATAAATCAAATAATTCCATTTATTTATTCAAATTGATATTCTACTAGTCGAATAATCAAAAGTAATACCAGTAGATAATTTTATAATGATGGATTGCATAATGCCGGACATCATAACCACATAGTGAAGGCCTCATGCCAAGACTACAAATAAGATTTTGTCAAGGCCTTTTTCCATGACACTAGTTTGTATCATGCGACCTACAAATGCATTGAGGAGCAATAGCGAGCTCCACCCATCACTTACTAAGTCTAATTCATTATTTATATGAAAAGGTTGAAACATAATATAAACTTTCATATTAAAACTAGCATATGAAAAGTTACTACATTAACCATAAACCATTAATGGTATTAAAATAACACATCCATAGTCAAACATATCACAAATCCTTCAATATAATATGGATGATTTTTATCATAATAAATCAACTTTAATGAACAATAATATTCAAAAAGGCTAATGAAATAGTTGAAAATGATCAGTAAATTTTTTTGAGAGAAATATCCCTTTTTTTGAAATCATTTAAAAGTCACACAATTATAAAGGATGACATTTAAAAGAAAATTTCGAATAAAAGTTTCCCATACAAATTTGAAACTTTTTAAAGGAATTAAAATTTTAAAACATTTATTTCCATATAAATAAATCCTTAAAACCTTTTTGAAAACATGGACATTAATGAGAAATATTTATAAGAGTAAATATTTAAAAAATTAAAAATGATGTTTTAGTTAAAGAGTACCTTAAAAGAATAATTTTGTAATGTATTTTATGAAACATGGACCTAGATAATAAATATGTCATAGAAAATACTAACACATAAACAATCTCGGATAATAATGAGATTCCAGAATTAACCCTTACCTTGTAATTTTCCTCAATTGAGTGTACATTAACCTCTTTTAAATTGGGTAACTACCATTTGGTTTGAACCAAAAGGCATCCTTGAAGTGCCTTATGCCTAAAGTAAGAATTATAAGAGGAGTATATGGATGCAAGGAGATTAATTGGGTAGAGTTTGGATGAGCCAAGGGGCTTGAGAGGTTTGAGAAATTTTTTAGAGGTGATGGATTTTTATAAGGGGGAGGAGGGGCTCTTTAGGAATGTTTGAAAATATTATTTTATTATATAATGATTTTCGGTTTCTAAAGGTAAAAAACTCATTAAAGTAGAATATAAGATAGATCATGTTAAAAATAAAATCATCCAATAAGATTTGGATAGGTTTTTGATATTTTTGTAATTTTTATAATCTTTTTTATTTAAATCATTTATTAATGAGGTAAACATTCAATCATTATTGTGTCATAAATAATTTTATTTATTTGATGTCTAAAAATTATAAAAAAATGACATGATGTAAGAAATATATTTAGATTTCAAATTAATATTTATATTCAAAATGATAACTTATATAAACCCGTGTAAAAATTGTTTTACTAAGATATATGTTTATTTTACTTTTTTATTTACTTTAAATTAATTAATATAAAGTGTCATTATCACTCTCAAGTGGCTCCATGGGGTCCCAAAACTGACCCAAGGATGGCCATGGTGGGACATGTATCAACCAATAGGAATATGATATAATATAGGGTAATTTAATATTATTATAATAATATTTTTTACCCTTATTTACCTGATTTACCATTTAACAATGGTAAATAAAATATTTACTAAAGTAAATATTCATAATGTATAAAAATAAAAGTTGCCTATTTAAAAATTTTGGACTTACTAATTATAAATATGGAATCCCTTTTTCCAAATTCAAAACACAAAAGTGGTAGATATTAATTTAAAATTAATTCCCGTTGTCAAAACAAATAATGTGTTTTTAAGAAATAATAACGTTCAAAAGATTGACACTTGTTTATGCCTAGTTTAAAATTGAAATTACATACAATGACCTAAATTATATTAAATGAAAAAAATATAATATAATTATACTTAAAAACAACTAAAATTTATAATTTAACATAATAAATTTTTTTGATTAAAATACCTATTTTCAATTAAAATTTAGTATTTTCACTATTCATCAAAATATAAAAGTTATCTTAAAAGTACCAAAAATTCATCCCAACTAAATTTCTATGTACTAATTCCAAATAATAATTTAATTTCATTAAATTTAATATGAAAAATTATTAAATATTGGTTTTAAAAAAGTTTTTCCCTTATGATGTAGTAAAATTGCATTTTTTGAAAAATACTTATTTTATCTGAAAAAATGAATCTGTTCTTATATTATGTCTAAGAAACACAAATTTTAGATTCTAAAATTATATGGAGTATATAAAATTCAAAATTCAGTTTGCACCATTCATAACTGCTTTTCGAATGGCTAGTTTGGTAGGTCATGGTGTGCTCAAACTCGGTGTTACGTGTAGTGCAAGTTAGGGAATTTATTTGAAGAGATAACGTACTATGAAATCTTGGGGTGTTATAAAGAGTCCTTAGGAACCTAGTGGCATATGTGGTCTAATAAAGATTAATTTATAATGTTATAACTGTTTACTTATACATTGTAGTTATTTATTTATATGACTTCCTAAACTTGTTATTTAATAGATTTTTTAGACCCTGTTGGTGGTGGTCTACTGAGTTGTATTCACACTATACTCAGGCTATTTGATCAGTTTCCAGATAGAATTTATTTTTGTAGGGCATGTTAAGGGAAAAATCCCTTGGTTAGATTGTTGGTTTGGTAATGGAGCTTGGATAAGTGAACTAGACATGGTTTGAAACCTACTTGGGAGTTGTCAATGTCTTTATCTTCAGTTATCATATTAGACACTTTACACATACTTGAGAATGGGATTTTTCCTATTTTTTTGGATATTGTATTTCTTACATTGTTTATCTTGAAATATTGGGAATGTTTATGGTTATATATGCTTATGCTGTTGTTCATTTATTTCCATTAGTGTATTAATCTGATAAAAGAGGGTGTAGTCTCCCCATGATTGACTTATCAGACCCTCACTGCTAGTTGGCAGCCTCTGGAATACAGGGGGTGGGGGGGGGGGTGTGATTGAGGTCATACGACCGACCAACTAGAGGTATCAGTTTGTGGCACCTAGGTTGGGACATTACACATATGAATATTCTAATATTATCATGTTTAAATTTACCACTTCTTTATAGGATTAATTATTTTTATCTAATAATATATAAACTAACTTAGTGATTATAAAACCACCTCATGGTTTTAACAGTCCTATGTAATATGTTCCCTAGGGACAATCCTCCAACAAAATCTTATAGATTTTATTGTTACTATACCAACTCATGTGAATCTAATACATTGACTTCATTGAAGTCAATATTGATCCCCCAATCTCAAATGATGTGTACTTATCTATTATAGAAAAAAGTTAATCACTTGACTAATACCTTTCTATCTTAGTGATGTTTATATACAAAGTAGCATTTATGATAATTAACTGAGATTCACTTTGTGTTTTCTTAATGTACATTTTTACCAAATTATATTTAATAAATGGTTTTAATTAAAACCCATTAATCTATGAATAATAGATTTATATCTTATTATAACTTATATGATATCTATTTTTCACTGTAGCTGGAATATGGCTAAGAATTTTATTTATATTTACAAAACATATGTTTAAATGAATTATAGAAGATTCATAATACTTATAAGACTCATCACCAATCCTATTATTTTTACCATCATTACCATGACATGTAAAAGTTAATGTGTGTTGATGAGTAGCTTCACTCTATATATGAATAATTAATTATACTTGGTTAAGATATTCTCTAAATAACCCACCCATAGAATCTTATATCCATTACCAAGTATATATATTACTTCCACATTACATTCCTAAAATAATTTAATGGAATCTCATAGAGTATATAAACTTACCTTTGTCTTCCCATTATAATTGTTTAATCACATATTGTCAATGTAACTCTATTTTTTTTTGGATTTATGACCTTCAATTTTTAAAGGGTTCATCGTATAAAAATTTAATAAGTATATCAAAATACCAAATAGTTTTTTTAAAAAGAGTTAAAACACCATTCGGGGTATATCCATAACCATTAAATTTAGTTTTACTTCACAAAGAATTATATTTCCAAAAATGGATATTATTTGATTGTTATAATTTATATTAATCACTAATGAAATATATTTAACATTTATGATTCAAGTATTATTTAGCTATTAAATATGTATGATATATCATAACAAAATTCACTTAAAACATGAAATATTGTCTCATTATGTTTTGAACTTGACATTGAGATAAATGTTTAGGTAAAACATAATATAAAACAACAGTTTAATGAGAATTAATCCACTTGGAAATGTGAATTTGTGATCTTCCCTTAGTTGGCTTAGGAATCACCCTCCTGTAGGTACTAAAAATGATTACCTTAATTCTTGTAATAATTTTTATCTAACATGGTTCCTGTATTTAAATAAATATTTTATGAAATATTCATGTATTAAAACAAAATTATTATACACAATGATGAATATAAATTAAGTAAAAGCTTATACTTACTGATTCAATTCATTATATTTCCTGTTCCTGTGATCTTTCTTACCACATGCGAAGAACAAATATTTATGTTCATTGAAATCTTAGTGAATCATTTTATATTTTGATGAAATTAAAGAAAAAATAATTAAAATGGAACATTTCAGATTATTTTCAACCATTACCCTCACTTTGTTTGCCATACGAGGTGAGGAACCATGTTTTGACCAATCCCTGTCATCTCAGTGAATCATACTCAAAATATTCTTGAGTGAATTTTATATACTATTTATTCTATAATTCATAATACACATGATAAATCTCAGTGATAAGTATGATAATATGAAATTAATGGTTTATTTTTTTTCCACATGGATTCCTATACGTGGTAATATATTAATATACTTCAACATATTGAGGGTAAGATCAATAAGTACTTGTCTTAAAATTTACACTTGTATTTTGTAGTGAAAATTTCATTTATCTTTATCCTCCTTTTCTCATTTTCATTTTCTAGGATAAGTTCTATCATTTTTCATACATCCTTGTATTTATGATATATTTTCATCTCTTTATACATAGTTGATAACATAATGCAACAAATATTTAAAGCATTCTCTTTGTATCTCATATAGGAATCCTTTTCACCTTCACTCGATTGATGTGGTAGCTGACTTGGAATATAGAATTCTTGTATATAATAAAAATTTTCCAGTCGTGGTTCAGTGTATAATAAACTGTACCTCTCTTACAAATTTTTTTCATTGAATGAAATTTAAATTTCTAGGAATTATCGTAGTGTTCCTGTGGGTTTTCTTTTTTATTTTATAAAAAATATGAAAGGAGATTTTAGTTCTTTATCTTGATTACTAGTTGTGATGTAACAAATTAATTTTATTAATCTCTAAAACTTTACATCAAATCCTAAGTGGCCTCATCATTGGATTTGGAATATCATTTATATTGGACGTTCCATTAGAAACGATCCATATTCCCACTCTATAACCTAGACAATGGATATGAAAATTAAACTATGTTATTTAAGAAGGATTTTATTTCTAACAATTTCAACTCTTAGTTCCTTGATCCTTTGAGTGCACTCAAAAAATATTGAAGTATTATACTCATATGTCCTCTATTCTTGCCTCTAAAATTTATTGAGTGTACTGTAGTAATTACCTTTAACATTACTTTGTTTAAGTCAACCCATTTTCTTTTTAATACTTCTAGAAAATTGAAATGTGTCCCTAATTATGTATTGAAAAACATTTTAACTATGATTATATCTTAACTTAGAAGATGAAAGGAATTTCTTTAATTAATATTTTCTAAAGGGAATTTTTTAAATTATTATTAAATATTCATTACTTTATTCTCCACATTCTGCTTAATATTATTCATATTTTACCTAATTAATTAATTATGTTTGATAAAGTAAATTATGCACAATAATTTTATTTTATTTCATCTTATAATACATGTTAGTTTACATTAGGTTATTTTATTTAATAATAAAAATAAACATTGCAACACATAAATAAATAAACAACCTTGCATAGATAATAAAATAAAAACATGTTATGATCATGAAATTTTATCTAATGGTTTGTTTATTGAGTAGAAATAAAACAAATATTGACTATAGGGGATGTATCTCCTTGATCCCATGACTTGGATCAAGTTTTATAATTCCTCCATTAACCTGTATACCTCTTCAGTTGGTTTCACCTTATCTCGGGTCCTGAACCCTCTCATCTCTCTAATAGATCCATCCCAAAAAATGTATACTCACTCATAGTTGAAGTGTACCAGGGTTTTAGGGTTACATAAAATAAAACCTAGATAAACAACCCCATATATAATAAAGGAGTAAGGAATGATATATAGATCATCATATTGATGTTAATAATAAATAATCACATAAAACCCATGAAATAAACAATTAAATTAAATAAAACCTACACATACATAGACCGGTCAAGCTCATGATCTACCACAACATCCAATGAATAAACTTTTAAACTTACTAGAATTAATTCCAACTCATTCTTGTTAATTTAAAATTTCTCAAAATTTTAAAAATAAAATTTTAATTAATTAACTAATTCATTTTCATTATAATATTTCTCAACAACCCTTGAGATACAACAAAACTCCCATTCAAAATTATATTAATTAAATTTAATAAATTAAATTTTAATTTAATATTAATTAAGCACATGACATGCACTAACAAAGTGACATGGATTCCACATTTAAATTTCAAATTTAATTCGTTATTGTAATTTAATATATACACAACATGTATTCCAAAGGTGGAAAATCATGTAACTTTTAGCATTACATTTAATCTATTTATGGAATTTAATTATCACATGGTTTATCTTGTCACTCAACACATCATGTAACTTACACAATGTATGTTCCTTGTTGTTTACTATGTACTTACAAAATATGTATGTCCACATTACATGTCATGATATACATGACATGTATCATTATAAAATTTACATGATGCACACGATGACTGTTACAAGACGTGTAATTTCATAATTACATGGATAATAATAATTAATTATTTATTCCCATAAAATATACCCAAAATTACTCAGAATATTCTTGGTATAGAATCACACATGTTACACAATGTGTACATCTAGCTACACTATGTATAGTTAGGCATCTCTTTAATTATTTACATGTTGACCTTTACAACACCTTTCATGAGTTTGAGCATGTTACATGTCGTGTAAAACTAACTACATGTCCGATAATTCACTTATACAACCCTAAACATTATTCCTAAAGTCATAGCATGTATTTACTATTGGATTTCACTTGTTAGATGGTGTGTACAACCATTTTTATACCATATAATTCGTATCTAGCCATATCGCTCGGTTGGAAGTCAATAATCAGAATGAAATGAAACTGTGTAGTTTACCACATGAAATTCGATGATTTACATGGACTTAAAACCATTTGGGGTTACATGGAACGTATGTCAGCTACACACTATATAATCCCTCGCAAATTTTGGGTTGTGCTGATAGTTAATACATGGCGTGTAATGACATCATGTACTGATCCACATAGTGTGTTGTGGTTTTCATATATTGTATCTTTTGTGGTAGTCCATGGGTACCTAATGTTTAATTTACCATTACGTGACACATATCTATGTTATGAAACAAGAATCATTGGCACCTCTATATAGGATCTCAAATTATTCTTCATGTGTTATTGAATTTTTCTTAGTCATATAAATTCACATGATTTTTTTTCTTGAATTTTGGATAAAGAATGAAAAACTAGAAATGAATACTTATAATTTAATGGGAGAAATTGATCAAAAAATTAGTAAATAATTTTAAATTATAAAATGACTACTATGATGACACTTAAAGGTTTTGGGGTTCAGTAGAAGTGGTGGGTTGATTCCCAATAATGGTTTTTCATTAGTTTCAATAGATAATATATAAACTACATCACAAATAATAAAATAAAATATCCTAGATAATACCATTCAAATTTAATATATAATTAATCTAAAACAATAATTACATCGAATATCGTAATTCCTTTTGATCAATTTTGATACCACTCTTATCATGTCACCATTATTGTGGAGAATCCAAATAAGGATTCCTCTAGTCGTATCCACATGTACTCTACAAATGTATTAGCAACAATCTTGGTATTATGTGTGTTAGAACAAAGGGACGAATTACTTCATGTTGTTCACCATTGTTTGAAAAGAGAGGATTTTCTAGTTCACACTTATTTTTGAGAGGTATGGAGGTAGATTTCTTTCTCTATAGTTTGTGAGAACTTATAGAGTCCTTCCATTTTGTATAAAACTATCATCCTCTGTAATCATATAACTTAGAATATATACTTAGGGATAGTATTTTATTATTTTTCATAGGCCATTTATTAGATATTATTTCTAGGTTATTACTAATTTCTAATAATAATATTAATAATGTTATTTTATTTCCCAACATTCGTGTATTTAAATATCATCTTCTAAATAAATAAATCAGTATTTATTTTAATGATAATAAATAAAATATATAATTTTCATCAAGTCCTTAACTAGGCTCATCAATCCTCCCTACAAATTATTGAATCTTGAAAAATTAAATATTTATTTAAATAAATAAATATTAATCATTAAATAAATAAATAAATATTTTATTAACTAAACATACTAATTCATAATTATATTAATATTCATGTAACTTAATAAATATTTATATATTAATCTATTCACTAAAATAATGAATATATGTTTTATTTATTTATTTATTACAGGGTGAATAATAAACTAGAAATAGAATTCAACCCAAAAATTCTATACTTGAATATATGGTGATTGAATTCATGTGATAAAAAAATATTTGAATAAATATTTTTTCACGTGTTGAGAATAATATTTATTCCCAATATTAAATTAAATAGATTTTAATTAGATTTTGGATACACTTAGTGTGTGACCCTATAGGTCTCTTTCTCAGTGGAATTAGATAAACCTATCTAAATTCTAAGCTAAACATAGAGAAACATGTCAATTTATCCATAGAGAATGAAGTTAATGTCACAATAATGAAAGAATTCCTATGAATTATATTGAGTAACATAATACATTTTTTTTGATATCTCATCAAGAATGATTCATACTTATGACATCCCCCAATATGATTAATTTATCATTCCGTGACATTTTTAAATGAACACGTAGATGAAATACCATGGATATGGAATTAATTAAACAATTCTTTTTCAGTGAAAGGGTGAGAGATATGTTATTCCATAAACTCATAAGGTATAAATCCTTTCTTAACATATTCAATTAATATTATATCATTTATGAACAAAATGTATACTACCTCTCTATGATCATATTATATCACGTTATATATATATATATATATATATCATTGTACGTGATTCATGATACACATTAATTACAATCTCAAGTCTAATTATTGATACTCATATCTAAAAATAATAATATCCAATAAAACATATAAAAAGTGAAATTTATATTGGTATGTATGTCCCTATAACCATCCCTCTTGGAGATTACTAAGTTCTAACTTCATGAGAAGAAGTGATAATGTCTTATGAGCCACCATAACCTAATAGTAAAATATCATATGTGTCCCATTAGATAAATGTTATCTAGACTATATTAAACATGTTTAAGAGTATTTTCATAGTATTTATAGGTTCTCATTATAGAAGGTAAATATTATAACCTTTAGATATAACAAATACTCAAAGTAAATTATCACATTAATTTTACCAAGATGAACAATTATCATGTGATAAAATATTTATTAATATTATCATAATCAAAATTACAAATTCAGTTGGTTCTATGGAACCAAATACAACATATAATAGTTATCAATGATTTCACTTGTATGATTTTATAGGAGATGTGTATTCCATAAAAATTTATATGATTAGAGATGTGTATTCCTCTAATATCCAAAAAGGCATATCTAAGGTGAATTATTGAACAATTAAAATATATGAATGGTTGTGAGAGATTGTTCCTATTTCAATGTTATTATTTTCTATTCATGACTTCCATCCATGTGTGAGGTGGATGAGATCCAATATCCTCAATTTAGGGGGAATGAATGGGTAGAGATATATCTAGGATCTCCTCTCCAAGGATAGGGAAATTTGATTGACCAATTAAAACAGAACGATTCTATAGAGGGGCTTAATTATTTGATGCCTTTTTATATTCTTTTATTTTGATAGAAAGGTATATCTATGTGTTTCTATATATGTATATCATACATGTGGTTTTATTTAGTGAGTCTAAAGGAAGTGAATGATTAGTTTCTTAATAATATTTGATAATATAATTATATTGGTTCATGATGTTTATTAAAAATGGTTTTAATCAGCACCGTGATAACTGATGTTTCACACATAGTTGTTTATTCTTCACTATAAAATCCACTATTTGGTAAGAAATTATAGATTATTATTTCTAAATCATACATACACACTTTCACACATTTTCCTTATGTCCATGAAGACTTCTGAGAACAGATTTTAGGCACTTGGGAGTTTCAGTAGATTGGTAGGTACATATTATATTTGTTTCATTAAGACTTTATGGCATTGTTCTCTATTTTATTTATGTATTTATTTGGATAGAAAGTATTTTTATCGGTTTATTGTAAGTGTTTTTTTTGTTATTATGATTACTATCTAATACTTAATAAAGGTAGAATATATATAAAAAACAATATCCCAATATAATATTCATTTAGTAGGATACTTTTCATTCATAGATGTAATGCCTCTTATATATTTTTTATACCATAGTTTTAGTTTTTGGCCTCTAACCTAGAGGAGGCAGGTATGGAGATATCACTTACCCATATGTCAGTATATGACATATTAGTATCAAATAGTAAGATGAATATTTGAGTAGGAACTTAGTGAGTATTGTGTATAATGAATTGAATAAAAAAACTAAATAAATATTACTTTTCTTAGTCATAGTGGACGAATTATCAAAGGATGTGGTAGACGACATAATTCTAAGCAGTACACTTATTAATTAAAAATGAATAAGAATTTTTAGTGATGAAAATCAAGGGTATATATCGGGGGGAGACAAGAATCATATAGAATCAATGTTTTTTTTTTCTTTTTATGTGTTTTGAATTTGGAATGATTATTTTCAAGAGAAAATAGTATATTAAAAATTATATACCTATAGCTTAGACCTAATAAAATGAAACAAAAATCTATTAGAAATCTACCACTCTACCACCTTGGAGACTGAAAGTTTTTCTAGAGAAGTATAAGTTTATACATAATTATTTAATTATAGTGATTAATGAAGATATTAATATGTATCAATATTAGGTATATATAGTATAGGGAGGAAATATTGAGATAAATCAAGCAGTAGAGACTCCAATATGGAAGGAAAAGGATAGGGAACCTCATACAGAAGAACATGTCAATTAAAGAGTTGAGATATTAGTTAATGGCAGGAGTGAATAGGTAACAACACACACATTTTTTTGAGAGATAATTACTCTTGATATTTTAGGTTGAGGAGTATGATATTATTGATAATTTTTGGCTAGAAGAGTTGGTTATTACATTCTATATATTGTGTTTTCCATTATAGTATTGTGTAAGCTTGGTGACCATATTTATTCGATATGCAGATTTGTAGAGGTGGACTATTATGTCTGGATATGATTATTAAACTACCTATATATAGAAGAGGTTTTGTACTATCTTCCATCTAGAGTATTTATTGGTGACATCACAGATTGAGAGGTAAAAGGGATAGCTGATGGAAAAAGATAAGGGCACATTGAGGTATCCCTACAACCAATGATCTAGTTCCAGATTAGAGTATTATGACTACCTAATTACTTTGAGTTTATGTAGATTTTAGGAGTAGATGAGAGGAATCCCTTGAAGATATAGTGAAAATATAGGAGGGAACAGATATTAGTTAATAGTAAACAAGGATAGTGATCATCATGTACAAGAGGTAGATGTAATTTTACAGAGGACTAGTTTGATAAAGATTGAAACGAGGTTAATAAGACTGTTCTTGAAAATATATTATTGTATCTTCGTAATTAGTACAGGTAGTAGACATCCCCCATGAGATAAAATGATTAGTTAGGGAGTTTTTGTGTGTGTAGAGGCACATGAAATTAGAAGATTCATTTATCTATATTGTATTTAGTCTAGAATAAGAGTCCAACAAAAGATAGTTTTAAAATGCGGGTTCAATAGTTCAAACCCCAAACTCTTTTTGTAACACCCCAGGCTTCCACGATACGCTTCTCATTCAATAATGCAATAGCTTGCATTGTACGCAACTTCGAGTTCTAAAACACCGCGACTAATAAAAGTAGCCATTATGAATAGTAATAACCACTTTTTAAAATTATAGAAATTTTATATTTAAAAATGGACTTCATTTTTGTATTCATAATATCGAAATTATCCAAATTTGAATTTTTTGTAACTTTCTGAGAACTTCCAATTTTTTTTATGAATAGTGAAAAATACTTAAAACAACTTTTTTAATCAAAATAATTTATTGTGATAAATTATACTATTTAGTGGTTTTAAAGTATAATTAGAATATATTTTTACCATTTTATCCAATGGTGGTCATTGGAATTAATTTAACATTGAAATTGGACATAAACAATTGCCAATCTTTTGATATAAATTGTTTCTTAAAAACACGCTATTTGTTGTGACAGTGGGAATTAATTATAAAATTAATTAATGAAACTTATATGTTTGGAATTTTGTAAAATAGACATCATTTTTGAATTCGGAATATCAATTATAGCTTAGGGTGAAATTTTGGCATTGTTCTGAAAACTTCAATTTTTGATGAATAGTGAAACCACTAAGTGGTAGTTAAATAACTGATTTTTCGTTTAAATGAAATATTACCACTTCTGTGATTTGATTTTCAAAAATCCGACATAAATGGTTGTCATTAAGAAGTAAAATGTGGTTCAATGAGATTAAAATAATTTTTTGGTGAATAGTAACTTTTAAGTTCTTAATCGCGATTAGAGGTAATTAGTGTAGTTTAAGGTAAAAAATAATGTTTTAATAATATGAGATGAGCTTGACACATGTCCTACCCTCATTGGATGTGCCATGGCCGACCAAGACAATCCATGGGTCAACTTGGGGACCCCATGGAGCCACTTTAGTTGGAAAATGACCTAAATACCTTTTATTTAATGTTAAAGTAAAAAAATGACACAAACATGAAATGTTTTACTAAAACAATTTTTATATGGGGTTATACAAGTCATAGTTTTGACTATAAATAGTCATTGGAAAGATAAAAATATTTCCTACATCATAGTATTTTTTTTAGAATTTTTAGACATTAAATAAATTAAATTATTTATGACATCATGATGATGCAGCGATGACCTCATTATTTAACGATTTAAATAAAATGAGAAGATAATGAAAAATCCAAGGCTTACACTTGTCCAAATCCTATTGGATGAGGATATTTCGAACCCTTATCACCTTAGCCAAGAATTTTATAAGTGTGGGACCTTTAGAATCCGAAAATCATTGTATAATAAGGTAACATTTCAATCTTTCCAAAAGAGCCCCTCCTCTCCTCTTATAAAAGGCCCCCACCTCTACCACCTTATTCACACTTTCAAGCCTTTTGGTTCGGCCAAACTCTGCCCAAATACTCTCCCAACTTCTCTCCCTTAATCCTAGAAGCTTTACTTTAGTCAGAAAGCCATCCTAAGGAATCCTTTTGATCAAATCAAAAGGAAGAACCCGAAGAAGAGATAACATTTTCATCACCCTCTTTCAAGTTTCTTTCTTCTTCCACTCCCTCTTTGTTTATTATTTCAATTATAAAATTATAACTCCAGTATCTTCTATATAATGTGATGTAATTATAAATATGGAACAACCATATTCAGTATTCTACCCATCATTTGAATGACATGTCACCATACGTGCGTACGTACGTCTTACCGTCTCCACGTCGTGGTGTAATTGTTATTCAATATATTATTATTTAGAGGGGTATAATAATGATATGTAATTCATGTAAATAATAAATATAACATGATAATGATTCTGTATATATGATATACTATCCAATTATATATTATTTTAATTTCAAAATAATGATATTGTCGCTCGTGCGTACGTACGGACTACCGTCTCCACGAACGCGATGAGATTCATTCTCCGTCGTATCCATTCAAGTATAATTATCATTTGATGATTTAAAAATAATGTTTAAGGACATGATATCATTCTGGATATGAATAAGATACAACCTATCCATGAAAAACACAACTTACGTAACAAAACATATAAAAGAAAACGAGTAAGTTAACACCCGAAACAACGATAAATCTAAGATATTGTTAACAAAGCAATGTTAAAATATCATATATGATATCATATGAATGTATATGATTCTTGTATAATTTAATAACAATTATTTCACCATTATACAGGAGGTTAACCTACCCCAACCAAGGAAAAGTACAAGGTAAGGGTTTACTTCACAACCTCTTCATTATCCAAGGTTGTTTATACATAATTATCTACTGGGACCTCATTATCATCCACATCCATGTTTCTTAAAAATGTCTTTCAAAACATTTTTAATATTAAATGGAAAATGTGTTAAAGTCATTTATACCCTTATACATTTTTGAAAGGAATCTTACCATCGTTTTCCAAACAATGTACTTTTTGACCTCTTTGACAAATTTAAGGTAAGAATGTTTTTATAACTTATACGGCGGGTGCGGCTATTTTCCGCCATTATAACTTCGTCGAAGCTTCCCTAACAAGCTTATAAGAATATCTTCAAAGTAAATGTATTATTTTATAATTATGGGACTTTTAAATGATTTCAAAAAAGGAGAGATATTACTCTCAAATAGCTTTGATTTCATCCATGTCAACATCCTTTGATGGGTTTTAAGTTTAATTGAAATTGATTTATGATACAAAACTTCCATTGAACATTTTGTGAAATATTTGACTGTGGATGTGTTATTTTTATACCATCCATAGTTTATGGAGAAATTTTTTACATTTCGTATGCTAGTTTTAATACGAATATTTATGTTATGTTTAAACCTATTCATATGAGGAATGTATTGGACTTAATATGTGACGGGTGGAGCCCGCTATAGCTCCTCGATGCATCGGTAGGTCTCATGAGACAACTAGACGTGGAATTGGCCAAGGACCTTTCCCAATTTGATTTATGGTTTTGGCCGATCCCTTAATCATTTTAGACTTCTTGGCCGACGCCTTGACAAAGTGTTCAGAATGTCTGGAATTATACATTACCTCATTATGAAAGTGGTTATTGATATTTCACGTGATTATTCGTCTAGTAGAATATCCATGTGAGTAAGTAATGGCATTATTTTATTTTACTTTTGCCATATTATGCTGAAGTTCAAGTTCAATAAGGATTTTTTTTAGTTATACATTGCCTTAAATGCTTATGTTTTCTTATGAAAGTTTCCGCTATATTGTTATCCTTACGGAGCATTTGAGCTCACCCCTTTCAATGTTTTATTTTTCCCAGGATGTGAAGAAGTGTATTATGACTGACTTGCAAGAATAGTCAGTGAGGATATGAGTGTGGACTAGGGAGACCATGTTATTGTAGTTTTAATTTTTATGATGTAATGTAATGTTTATGAATGTATCTAGTGTTTCCAAGGCTACTAAACTAATCGGTCTTTCGAGACTTGATCTTTTGTGATCATGCCAATGTTACGAAGTAATGCATCGACTCTGGGTAGCTGGGGTCGGGGCGTTACAGTTGGTATCAGATGCAGTTTGGTACTAACCTTGGAAGCTAGATTTAGATAAACTCTGATTAGAGCACATAGCCCAAAGATAGACTTTGGGGATTAGTATAGAAAAACTTCCTAGAATTTTTTTATTGTAGAGATTTTGTGAGTTTTCTGAGCAATACATCCCTGCCTGGATACGAGCAAGTAGAGGCGGCTCTGGCACAGATGTACCTAGGGGTAAAACCCAAAAACACCGCTTTGAGCTAGACTCGAACGGGAACTGGTGCACGACAACGGGCCTTGCTGCACTCTTGGTTACGACACTCCCGGGGGATATGCTTTGGATAATTCTCATTTTCTTTATAAACCACTATGAAGGGTTATGAGTATATACTTCCTCAAAGAAAACATTTTTATGGATTATATCCATAAATAGTTCAATTTATGTTAAGTATATTACAAGTATGGAATTATGTATTTTTATTTATAAACTAATATAGTTTATGCCATTGTTTAGAAATGGCGCCTAGTGGAAGGAATGGAAACTGTATCAATGCACGCACTCCGTGTAGGGATTTCCCTCCTGCTCAAGATAATTATTGTGGAGCTGGAGATACAACTGGTGCTGATCAACTTATTACCATACTGGGACAACTCACTCAGGTTATGAATAATAACCTTACTCGTATGGAGCACCCTGATCCGCAATGTGGAGGATCAATGTTAGACCGCTTCATGAGGCAACAACCACCAACCTTCAATGGGAGTACAAATCATATAGTAGCTGAGCAATGGATAAATTCCTTAGATAAAATATTCCACGCCTTGGGGAGTAGTGAAAGGGAAAAGGTTATCATGGCAGTTTACCGCCTCACTGGAGATGCTGATCAATTGTGGTCATTGATTCAAAACACAAAGGAAGATGATGACATATCGAATATGGAATGGAGGGAGTTCAAAGATCTTTTCTTAGAAAAATACTTTCCTCATGATCATAGAGCAGATATGGAAAGGCAATTTCTGATTCTGAAACAAAAGGAGGATGAGAATGTCGCAAAGTATGAGGCCAACTTTAAAGGTTAGCGAGGTATGCTGCAGATTATATACGTAACCCAAGAAGTAAGACTGATCGTTTCTTTGATGGGTTGAAACCATTTCTCCGTCGAGCTTTAGTATCACAAACCTTCTCTTCATACGAAGGTATTGTCTCGTGCGCTATCAAGACGGAAAAGGAATTCTCTAAGTCTTATGACTTTAAATCAAAGCAAGATAAGAAGAGATCCGCTGAAAAATTTGGGAAAGGAAATAAGGAAACAGGGAAGAAGGGTAGAAATGAATTTCCACCCTGTGATAATTGCGGTAGGAAGAACCCTGGTGACTGTCTAAAAGGAAAAGGAGTATGTTACAAGTGTGGTGAAAAAGGCCACCAAGCTCATGAATGCAAGGGAAAGAAAGCGGCTGTCAACGTGGAATGCTATAATTGTAGAGAGAAGGGACATTATGCAAATGAATGTCCTAAGCGTCAGGGGAACTTACCTCAGAAGAGGCCAAGGGATCAGGGCCAGGCTTATGCTATCACTACTGCTGAGGTGGAAGCTCCGAAAGACGTGGTGGAAGGTAATTTAATGGTTTCCTCAAGTTTAGCAAATGCATTATTTGATTCTAGATCATCGCATTGTTTCATATCTTCCCAGTTTGCTAAGAAAATTAGATATTTCCAATTTGATTTAACAAGGGAGTTGTCGGTCAAAACCCCTAAGGGAAGTATTGTTGCAACAAAGTTTTGTCGATTAGTTCCCATTAGAGCACCTAAATGTTCTTTACCTACTGATCTCATCGTCATACCCATGATTGAATTTGATATAATCCTCAGTATGGATTGGCTTTCAGACCATGATGCAAAAATTTATTGTAAGAGGAAAGAGGTTACGATTCTTGATGATGATGATAAGGAACACCTTATCTTTAGAGCCGAATCGTCGCCACATAATTCTTATCTAGATCCACCCCCAGTAGCTCAACTAAATTCAATTATTGGGGAGGAAGAGAAGGAAATTACTGAGGGTGAGGAAAGGAATATTCAAATAGAGGATGTACCTATTGTGAGAGAATATGTTGATGTGTTTCCGGAAGATTTACATGGACATCCTCCAGAACGAGAAGTTGAGTTTTCCATTGATTTAATTCCTGGATCAAGGCCCATATCGAAGACCCCTTATAGAATGACCACTATGGAATTAGTTGAACTAAAGAAACAACTAGAGGAATTGAGTAATAAGGGATTTATTCGACCTAGTGTTTCTCCTTGGGGAGCCCCTGTTCTTTTTGTTAAGAAGAAAGATGGATCTATGAGGTTGTGCATTGACTATAGGGAGATCAATGCTATAACAATAAAGAACAAGTATCCCCTACCTCGCATTGATGATTTGTTTGACCAACTTCATGGAGATCAATACTTTTCAAAGATTGACCTTCGGTCTGGATACCATCAGTTGTGTGTGAAGAAGGAAGACGTTCCAAAGACAGCATTTCGAACAAGGTACGGGCATTACGAGTTTACAGTAATGCCTTTTGGATTGACTAATGCACCCTCTGTTTTCATGGATCTAATGAATAGAGTTTTCAAGGAATATCTTGATGACTTTGTAGTGGTATTTATTGATGATATCTTGGTATACTCCAAAAGGCACGAAGATCATGAAAATCACTTACGCATTATCCTGAAGACTCTTAGAAGACATGAATTATATGGGAAATTTAGAAAGTGTGAATTCTGGCTTCATGAGATTTCTTTTCTTGGCCATATTGTCTCTAAGGATGGAATTTCCGTTGATCCTTCTAAAACCAAGGCAATCCAAGAATGGCCAGCACCGACAAGTATAATTGAGGTACGCAGTTTTATTGGTTTAGCAGGTTATTATCGACGTTTCATCCAGAATTTTTCCAGATTGGCTAACCCATTAACAAAGCTCACACGTAAAGGGATTAAATTTGTCTGGACAAAAGAGTGTGAAGAATGTTTTGAAGAACTAAAGAGAAGATTAGTCAATGCCCCTGTATTGACTCTACCATCGGGGAATGATGGGTTTGTTATTTATAGTGATGCATCGAAGAAAGGACTTGGTTGTGTCCTTATGCAGAATGATAAGGTCATTGCCTATGCATCACGACAGCTAAAAATTCATGAGAAAAACTATCCTACTCATGATCTTGAGTTAGCAGCTGTGATCTTTGCTTTAAAGATATGGAGACATTACCTCTATGGTGAAAAATGTGAGATTTATACTGATCACAAGAGTTTGAAGTATATTTTCACACAAAAAGAACTCAACATGAGGCAAAGGCGATGGATTGAACTACTCAAGGATTATGATTGCACGATACATTACCACCCGGGGAAGGCAAACAAGGTGGCAGATACTTTGAGTAGAAAAGACCATGGAGTTTTGAATGTGATGAGAATTGAAAGGGATCCAATTTTCTTGGATCTAGTGAAGATGGACATGGGAATAACTAGGGAAGGTGAAACATCAATGCTTTTTCAAATGGTTGCCAAACCATCATTACTAGAAAGGATTAAGAGTTCTCAGACCAATGATGAATAATTTCAGAAGAAGATTCAAGATGTGAATGATGGAAGATTGAGGGACTTTGTGTATAAGGATGGAATTTTGAAATTCAGGAAGAGACTTTGTGTTCCCGATATACCTGATCTAAAAAGGGAATTGCTGGATGATGCTCATAGTTCCAATTTCTCTATACACCCTGGGAGCACCAAAATGTATAGATATTTGAAGGAACATTTTTGGTGGGACAATATGAAGAGGGATATTGCTGATTTTGTGTCGAGGTGTATGGTTTGTCAACAAGTGAAAGCTGGAAGGCAACATCCTGGTGGAGTATTGCAACCTCTTCCCATACCTGAGTGGAAATGGGATAATATTACGATGGACTTTGTCATGGGACTACCAAAGACTCCTAGAAGGAATGATGCAATATGTGTCATTGTTGATCGTCTTATTAAGTCAGCACATTTTCTGGCTATACGGGAGGATCTACCACTTGAACGTCTAGCAAGATTATATATTAATGAAGTTGTAAGACTTCATGGAGTACCCCTATCGATTGTTTCTGATCGTGATCCTCATTTTACTTCAAGATTCTGGAAAAGTCTTCAAAAGGCCTTGGATACTGAACTTTGTTTGAGCACTGCCTACCACCCTCAAACAGATGGACAATCAGAACGGACTATTCAAACCTTAGAAGACATGTTGAGATCATGCTCTCTTGACTTTCAGGGTATGTGGGATCAATACTTACCACTGGTAGAATTTTCCTATAACAATAGCTTCCATTCAAGCATTCAGATGGCACCTTATGAAGCGTTATACGGAAAGAGATGTCGTACACCAACCTGTTGGGATGACGTTGGTGAAAGAAAACTTGTGGGACCAGAACTGGTGGAAGAAACAATGGAAAAGGTGAAGGTAATCCAAAACCACATCAAATCAGCTCAAAGTAGGCAGAAGAGCTATGCCGATAACAGAAGAAAGGTTTTGGAATTTCAGGTGGGAGATCATGTTTTCCTAAAGGTATCTCCATGGAAGGGAGTTATACGTTTTGGTAAGAAGGGTAAGTTGAGTCCCAGGTACATCGGACCTTTCGAAATTCTAGATCGTATTGGGGCTGTAGCTTATCGTTTGGCGATGCCGCCAAATCTCTCCAAAGTTGACGATGTTTTCCACATATCACTATTGAGAAAATACATGCCTGACCCAACACATTTACGTACCTATGAGGAATTAGAACTGGAACCCGATCTATCTTATTGCGAAGAGCCCATCAGAATTCTTGATGTGAGGGAGCAGGTGCTGAGAAACCGGACGACTCATCTGGTAAAAGTTTTGTGGAGAAATCATAAAATGGAAGAGGCAACGTGGGAACCTGAGGAACTTATGATGAAGAACCACCCGAGTCTTTTTATGCAGTAATACCCTAGAAATTGCAAGGACACAATTATTGAAGGAGGGGAGAATGTAACACCCCGAGCTTCCACGATACGCTTCTCATTCAATAATGCAATAGCTTGCATTGTATGCAACTTCGAGTTCTAAAACACCGCGACTAATCAAAGTAGCCGTTATGAATAGTAATAACCACTTTTTAAAATTATATAAATTTTATATTTCAAAATGGACTTCATTTTTGTATTCTTAATATCGAAATTATCCAAATTTGAATTTTTTGTAACTTTCTGAGAACTTCCAATTTTTTTATGAATAGTGAAAAATACTTAAAACAACTTTTTTAATCAAAATAATTTATTGTGATAAATTATACTATTTAGTGGTTTTAAAGTATAATTAGAATATATTTTTACCATTTTATCCAATGGTGGTCATTAGAATTAATTTAATATTGATATTGGACATAAACAATTGCCAATCTTTTGATATAAATTGTTTCTTAAAAACAAGCTATTTGTTGTGACAACGGGAATTAATTATAAAATTAATTAATGCCACTTATATGTTTGGAATTTTTTAAAATAGACATCATTTTTGGATTCGGAATATCAATTATAGCTTAGGGTGAAATTTTGGCATTGTTCTGAAAAACTTCAATTTTTGATGAATAGTGAAACCACTAAGTGGTAGTTAAATAACTGATTTTTCGTTTAAATGAAATATTACCACTTCTATGATTTGATTTTCAAAAATCCGACATACATGGTTGTCATTAAGAAGTAAAATGTGGTTCAATGAGATTAAAATAATTTTTTGGTGAATAGTAACTTTTAAGTTCTTAATCGCGATTAGAGGTAATTGGTGTAGTTTAAGGTAAAAAATAATGTTTTAATAATATGAGATGAGCTTGACACATGTCCTACCCTCATTGGATGTGCCATGGCCGACCAAGACAATCCATGGGTCAACTTGGGGACCCCATGGAGCCACTTTAGTTGGAAAATGACATAAATACCTTTTATTTAATGTTAAAGTAAAAAAATGACACAAACATGAAATGTTTTACTAAAACAATTTTTATATGGGGTTATAAAAGTCATATTTTTGAGTATAAATAGTCATTTTAAAGCTAAAAAGATTTCCTACATCATAGTATTTTTTCTAGAATTTTTAGACATTAAATAAATTAAATTATTTATGACATCATGATGATGCAGCAATGACCTCATTATTTAACGATTTAAATAAAATGAGAAGATAATGCAAACTACAAGGCTTACACTTGTCCAAATCCTATTGGATGAGAAGATTTAGAACCCTTATCACCTTATCCACGAATTTTATAAGTGTGGGACCTTTAGAATCCGAAAAGAATTGTATAATAATGTAACATTTCAATCTTTCCAGAAAAGCCCCTCCTCTCCTCTTATAAAAGGCCCCCACCTCTACCACCTTATTCACACTTTCAAGCCTTTTGGTTCGGACAAACTCTGCCCAAATACTCTCCCAACTTCTCTCCCTTAATCCTAGAATCTTTACTTTAGTCAGAAAGCCATCCTAAGGAGTCCTTTTGATCAAATCAAAAGGAAGAACCCGAAGAAGAGGTAACATTTTCATCACCCTCTTTCAAGTTTATTTCTTCTTCCACTCCCTCTTTGTTTATTATTTCAATTATAAAATTATAAATCCAGTATCTTCTATATAGTGTGATGTTATTATAAATATGGAACAAACATATTTAGTATTCTACCCATCATTTGAATGACATGTCACCATACGTGCGTACGTACGGCTTACCGTCTCCACGTCGTGGTGTAATTGTTATTCAATATATTATTATTTAGATGGGTATAATAATGATATGTAATTAATGTAAATAATAAATATAACATGATAATTATTCTTTATATATGATATACTATCCAATTATATATTATATTAATATCAAAATAATGATATTGTCACTCGTGCGTACGTACGGACTACCGTCTCCACGAACGCGATGAGATTCATTCTCTGTCGTATCCATTCAAGTATAATTATCATTTGATGATTTAAAAATAATGTTTAAGGACATGATATCATTCTGGATATGAATAAGATACAACCTATCCATGAAAAACACGACTTACATAACAAAACATATAAAAGAAAACGAGTAAGTTAACACCCGAAACAACGATAAATCTATGATATTGTTAACAAAGAAATGTTAAAAGATCATATATGATATCATATGAATGTATATGATTCTTGTATAATTTAATAACAATTATTTCACCATTATACAGGAGGTTAACCTACCCCAACCAAGGAAAAGTACAAGGTAAGGGTTTACTTCACAACCTCTTCATTATCCAAGGTTGTTTATACATAATTATCAACTGGGACCTCGTTACCATCCACATCCATGTTTCTTAAAAATGTCTTTCAAAATTTTTTTACTACTGAATGGAAAATGTGTTAAAGTAATTTATACCCTTATAAATTTTTGAATGGAATCTTACCGTCGATTTCCAAACAATGTACTTTTTGGCCTCTTTGACAAATTTAAGGTAAGAATGTTTTTTAACTTATACGGCGGGTGCGGCTATTTTCTGCCATTATAACTTCGTCGAAGCTTCCCTAACAAGCTTATAAGAATATCTTCAAAGTAAATGTATTATTTTATAGTTATGGGACTTTTAAATGATTTCAAAAAAGGAGATATATTACTCTCAAATAGATTTTATTTCATCCATGTCAACATCCTTTGCTGGGTTTTAAGTTTAATTGAAATTGATTTATGATACAAAACTTCCATTGAACATTTTGTGAAATATTTGACTGTGGATGTGTTATTTTTATACCATCAATAGTTTATGGAGAAATTGTTGACATTTCGTATGGTAGTTTTAATACGAATATTTATGTTATGTTTAAACCTATTCATATGAGGAATGTATTGGACTTAATATGTGACAGGTGGAGCCCGCTATAGCTCCTCGATGCATCGGTAGGTCTCATGAGACAACTAGACGTGGAATTGTCCGAGGCCCTTTCCCAATTTGATTTATGGTTTTGGCCGAGGCCTTAATCATTTTAGACGTCTTGGCCGAGGCCTTGAAAAAGTGTTTCAGAATGTCTGGCATTATACATTCCCTCATTATGAAAGTGGTTATTGATATTTCACATGATTATTCGTCTAGTAGAATATCCATGTGAGTAAGTAATGGCATTATTTTATTTTACTTTTTCCATATTATGCTGAAGTTCAAGTTCAATAAGGCTTTTGTTTTAGTTATACATTGCCTTAAATGCTTATGTTTTCTTATGAAAGTTTCCGCTATATTGTTATCCTTACGGAGCATTTGAGCTCACCTCTTTCAATGTTTTATTTTTCCCAGGATGTGAAGAAGTGTATTATGACTGACTTGCAAGAATAGTCAGTGAGGATATGAGTGTGGACTAGGGAGACCATGTTATTGTAGTTTTCATTTTTATGATGTAATGTAATGTTTATGAATGTATCTAGTGTTTCCAAGGCTACTAAACTAATCGGTCTTTCGAGACTTGATCTTTTGTGATCATGCCAATGTTATGAAGTAATGCACCAACTCTGGGTAGCTGGGGTCGGGGAATTATACTTTTGGCTAGAATAGGAGGAGGAATGTTTTTCTAGGGTTAGGGTTAAGTTATAGAAAGAGGTGGAGGACCACCCTATGGTGATATTCATCCACCATTACCACTTGGTTGGAATCAACAAAGAACATGTAATCCCATAGGATGATGTGATGGTCAATGAGGAGGGATAGATATCGTCGGGTAGACCAGGGGCAATTCTATATAGAGGAGGTATATGAGGAAAATGATCCCATGGGAGCATAGTTTTTCATAGGTACCATTCTTATTTTCACCACTCAATCATCTATTTTGAAAGATATAATTAATAAACATTATTTTATCACCTTAATTATTGAATGTGAATTCTACCTTTCCATGAAAAGGCTAGAGATACCTTTATCTCTATAAAGCCAAGATGATAAGAGTCATATCTTAGAAAAGGGTTTTTAAGGCTATGTTCTAGTTTTTAGATATTTAAGAATTAGATGGGATCTATTACACATATGATTTCATCATTTTAATTGGTTGATTAATAATTTTTTGAGCTTACATGGATTGTTTCCAAGGGAGAATAACCTATATCATTCATAGTGGAGAGTAACTGGTATGTAATGATGATAAAGAAATTTTCTTTGAGGTGAGATATTATAGGTGGCATAATATCACCCTATAGTTTGGAAGTAAAACCTTATGTTCTATAGAAATGGGTTCTTGAGAGATTTTAATAATGGTGAGATAGTACAATTATGTTTTCCGTAGGGAGGTTGTTAGTTTACCACCTAGGTAGAAGGTAGAGCTGTGCATCAAAATTTTACTGGGAAGAAATATTTCTACAGAAAAATATCATATGGTACCATATGATATCTTAAATATGAGTGTGTAGGTGGATAGTTTACTTCAATCAGGATTCACATGCCTAGGTATTTCACAATCGGGAACCCCTGCATTATTTACAAATAGTGATGATAGGTGTCTAAAAATTTTTATTTAAAAGAGAAAATTAAGGTATGTGAGTATGAAAAACATTTTCCCAATTTCTTATATTGTGGACATGTTCAACCAAATGAGAGTAGATTGTTCTTTCTACAAGATTTATATTTAATATAGATGCCATTAGCTATATGTGTGTGATGAGGATATCTATAATTTATCCTTTTATTGTAGATATGGGAATTATGAGTTTAATGTTATACCATTTGGGATGATGAATTCCACATTGGTGTTCATGGAATTATTGAACTGGGTTTTTTGACCATATTACAATAGATTCTTAGAATTATTCATTAATGACATACTAATTTACTCGCTAGATGAGGAAGATCATTGAAATAACCTGTGAGCAGTGTGAGAGACCCAGAGAGAACATTAGTTATATGTCAATTTTCTGATATTAAAAACTCATTTATTAGGACATTCCATATCAAAGTAATGGATTTTGGTCAACTAAGTGAAGGTATAAGCCCTATTTTTTAGGATCCATATCTAAGTGTATTCTAGGTCCATAATTTCTTAAGGTTATCCAATTATTACGATCAATTTGTACCATATTTATAAAGGATCACTACTTTTTTTCTAATATTAAAAAATATGGGGAGTACTTTTAGATGCATAAGGGAGTACCTGATAACTGTCAATATTCTAAATGATATTTCAACTAGTTTAATTATTATTATATTTCTAGTTTATTAGAAACTATATGAGGTTTATTTCAACAATTTTCGGTCAATCCTTAGTTTAAAACTAATGCAGGATCATGAAATTACTAATTATGTCCCAAGGTAGTTGGATACTCACAAGAATGAAAATGATATAAAGGATTTAGAGTTAATAGTAGTAGTTTTTTCACAAACTTTCTAGAAATTTATTTATTGATTTCACTAATCAAAGGAACTTGAGATTTATTTTATCTTAGAGAAAATTGAATCCAAAAAAGCCTCATTAGGTGGTATTTCTTAAAGATTATGGATTTGAGATATCTTATACTCTAGGAAATAGAAAATTCATAACAGTTTTTTGAGTAATAATTCTTACTGAGAAATGGTTCAGAAGGGTTAGGATGAGTGGAAATCTATGGATAAATTTATTTTTTTGCATCTGGATATTATGGAGGACAATTGGGGAGGATGTTTATTCTAGTTAATGGTGAATCCTACCCTTGTTCAGTGAGTTTCATATACTCATTTTGGTGACCCTAAGTGTGTGTATTTGTTTGATGTTATTATCTATGGAGTGATACCTATGTATTCGATTGAAAATAAGAAGCACCAGCTTCTATTCAAATTAAATATATTTTAATTAGTTGTAAAGGAAGGAAGTGTTGTTGTAATTTTATCATTCTCCTTTGGTAGTCATCCTTGGTGAAAGGAAGATATATCAAGAATTCGATAAGTAGTTTTAACATCCAAATATAGTACGTGATATGATAGAGTTTATAATTCATTGCATCAATTTTTATTGAGTGATGGTGAATCAGTATTTTCTAGCTAGTTTGTTACAACCAATCAATAATTTATAATGGAGGTGGAATGAAATATAAATATACTTTTTGACTAATATATCATGTATTACTTGAAAATTTGATTCTACTTGGTGTTATTTTTGATAGTATGATTATATTTTCTTATTTAATACCCAGTTGATAGTATCCTAAAGTGGATTATTTAAAGAAACTATTTGTATATGATATATTATAGTTTTATGGTGTTCCATTGTCAACAGTTTCCAATCAGTATGCACACTTTATAGAAGGACTTGAAAATGGGTTGTGAAAGTTTTTCAATATTATCTTATGTGTGAGTATTTATTTTCATCCCTTGATTTGTATACAAATAAAGAATACTATTTATAAATTGTATAACATTTAGAGGGAATTTTTCCTAGATTTTTAAGGTTTTTAGGTCGAGCATTTACCCTTAATAAAGTTTACATATAATAATAGTCAACACTCTACTATTGGTATAATTCAATTGAAGGGTTTTCTTGAGAGACCATATATATCACCTATGTTATGTGTAAAGGTTTTACAGTCATTTATTTTAGAACTTGACTTGGTTTAGATTATGAAAGATATAGTTTAATTGATGTAAGAGAATATGAGAACTAGTTAGAGTTTGATGAAATCATATTCTAATCACGGGAGGAGACCATTACAGTTTTAAGGGGGTGACCACATTTTTTTGAAAGTAACTCGATGCATAGAGAAATTGGTTTCTATAAATAGAATCAAGTTATCTCTAATGTTCATGGAGACTTTAAGGGTTCTATAGTGGGTCAAAGAGATGATTTATTGCTTCACATTACCATCTCAAAATCATCAAGTATATTGGGGTTTTCACATCTTCTATCATGGAGATATCTTTATGACCCATCTCTCATAATAGTTTGGGTATACTTGGATTTATTGGGGGATTCCACTTTTATGAATAATCCTATATAAATATATAATTATTGAGAGAAAGTACTATATGGTCAGACGATCTCTCTGGCTAGAGTGTTATTGAAGCCTCAAGGAGTATAAGAGGGAACCTGTGAATGGTAGGAGGTAATTCATGATCAATACCCCCATATATTTTATTAATGTATGTATCTAAATGATATTAAATTTTATATACAAATTTCTTCTCAAGGATGAAACATTTTTAGCCAAGGAAGAGGTAATATACCTAGTTTTTCTTAAATGAGAGTACCTTATTCATGTAGTATAGACAAGTATTTTTATAATATATTTTTGGATGTATTAATTAAACTCTAAAATGGATAAATGGTAAATTTTAACCTTTCTAGTGTGTTATAATTTAAAATAGATTCTATATTTAAATTCATAAATTTGAATTTCTATTTTTGTGGAAACTGGAGAAGTTTTAGAGATAAAAAATAATTTTAAAATATTAAGTGGATATAATAATAATAATAATAATATTATTATTATTATTATTTTAATAATTTTTATTAAAAATTATCTATATAAACCTCATTATAGGGGATGTTAATGGCATAAACAATATCCTCACTTTTTTCTATAGATAAAGTTGATTGATGAAGGATTTTTTATGTGTAGTTTGAGGAATCACTAAGAGATAAAAGCATAGTTCATTTGGATTGACTCCTTTCATTTAGATATTTAAATAAATAAAATTATTGTTCATGTTATACCTCATAATAAGTGATTTATTATATAAAATCGATGCATGTTATTTTATAATTCATGGTGAATATAATGGAATTTGATTACTCAAAATCTAATGAGTGTATTTTCATTAAACACATACAGAGGTTTGACACAACAAAACTTATATCTATGTTTCAAAGGATAAAAAATTTAATTAAAAAAAATGGTTTAAATATGTAAATCCTTTTCTATTGTAGTTATAATGACACAAAATTTAAAGAATATCAAAATTTATTTATTTTTGATATTTTAGAGAGATGATATATGGCCCGTTATGATAATTTTTTGAATTAAATTAATTCATATAAAATTATAATAAAAATAAAACATATTTTCATATTTTTTTAAATTAATCTAATAAAATTTATTTTTCAATAATCCAATGAAGGGATTTACTGTTATGGTAGATATAATATTTCTAAATTTTCACATTGTCTCCAGATTATGGAGCCCTATTTATTTAATTTAGGAGATATAATTAACATTTTAGTGACTCTTGATTTGAGACAAAGATATATTGTAAATATGGATAAATTCGGGAAACATTATTTCTATAGAATCCATCATGGATGATGATGGATGAAATTGATAGTGGGGTATGTGACGAAATGTGGAAATAACATCTCAAAAATTAGATTTCCAATCAGATGGCCATGACACTTCTATGTAGCAATATCTACGGGATTGGTGTATTGCTTCATGCGATGCGATTTGAGGTTCACTCAACTATTAAATACAATGATATAGAATAATATAACCTTACATTTCATACTTAATGATGTAGACACTATTGAATATATATACTATGGCCAATAAATTGATCAAATTAATGGGACAACATCATTGGAGGCCACATTAGCCATTTAAGCATGTGATCACATCTGGACCCGGGTATGGTCAATTCAATCAAATGAAAGATAAAATGGACATATAATCCATGTGAGAAATGGGTTTTTAGGATTATATCTAATAAAGTTTATAAATTTAATCCAACATTAGAGGTATAGAGATCCCTGGTGCAATGATAAGTGGCATGGAGGAAGGCAGAGTCAGGGGGTACATGGGGGTTTTATGTGGAACCCTTGGTTGTTTAGAACCTATTAAAGGTGTATAGGGGGTTCATGGATAGATAATTTCCAAAATAAAATATTATGTTAGAGTTCTATAAACACTCTAGACCCATTTGGCACAACAATGTGTGGTGTGGAGGTAGGTAGAGTCTTGGGGGTACATAAGGTTGCTATATGGAACCCCTGGTTCTTTAGAATTACATTACAGCATGTAGGGTGTGAATAGTTGGGAAATTTTTGAAATAAAATATTCTATTATACCTCTCTTGGAACCCAAAACCCATTTGTATAAAGTTTGGACAATTTTAGTAAAATTTTTAGAGCTAAATTTGATTGAACATCATTTAATAATGGTTTATAAGCTACTGATAAATGTGTGTTCATGAAAAACATCAACGGAATCTTTATTCAATGATATTTTAAACCATAGAAATGACCTTAGTTATTGTTTTCGATTATATAGGGTTATAAAATAATTTATTAATAGAAAATGATTATATAATCTAATCTTGAATATTGATCTCAGTTTGAGATTATTGATGTTTCACCTGAGTATTTGCACTCTTTATCTCCCAATTATCTAGAGTCAAGGTGAGTACAATGCCCTATATTTTAACTAAACCCTAGACACATCACTATATTTCTATTAAAGAAATTATTAGGGATATATCAGTTATAATAATGGTAGATATTTTTATTCCTTCAGTATCTTAGGGATATGTGGAGTTTTGTGTTCCTCCAACATCCTAGAATAGTCTATCAAGGTGAAGTATTAAATGGGAAAATATATAGAGGGTTGTGTGATATTGTTATTATTTCAGAAATTTTATTTTAAATTCATTAATAAAATCCATGTGTGTAGTGGATGAGATCCAATATCCAGTATATAGTGGGGATATATTGATAGAGCTATATTCATGGTCTCTTCTCTGACGTAAGGGATACCATATTGATCTATGATAACATAGTGATTATTTAGTAGGACATAGTCTAGGGGACCTTTGTTATTCATATATTTATACATGAAATAATATAAATATAATAAACACACACACACACACATGTGTGTGTGTGTGTTTATCATGCATGTGAAGATATTTGGAAGGTGCAAAGGCGGTGAATGACATGAATCTTTATAATATTTGAGTATAAAATTATGATTGATGATAATCTATTTTAACATTTATGTTTATCCAAATAATGTTAATTTATGATACACATACATGTGTTTATTGTTAATGGGATAGTCCAATATTTTATAGAACCATATTATGTATTATATCACATCCCTGCTGGCACATTTGTTTACTTTCAACTTGTGTCCATGTCAACCAATAAGTGCATATAGGAGGTTCTTAATAGTGACATGTGTTCTAGTTGTTTTGTAGATACTTTTTTATATTTTTACCAATTTGATTTACGTATTTTTTTAGGATAGAATTGTTATTATGGGTTTCTTGCAGGCATTACATGGTTTACAAGATTATTATCTCAAACTTTATACAATTTGGTACTTTATATCACACATTTTCCTAGAATGATATTATTTGAGTAGTAAATAGATTATTCATAGTGGTGATGAGACAAAAACAAAGAATATAATGAATATATTTAACATCATTTATATAATTTAACATTACATATCACTAATGAAACAAAAATTCATAGAACACAAGGGTTTAGTGACTTTGGAGATTACCTACATAAATTTCTTATTTAAAATTATTTCTTTAACAATCACCAAAAAATTATTTAAACATTTATTACTTGACATATTCTAGCAGGTAATTCTCAATGGAAATTAGAAACATAAGGACTGATTTTAAACATTAATTAAGATAAAATAATTTTAATAACTCATAAAGTGTCAAATCATAAGAATTATAGAAAGCATGAACATGGAAAAAATTTATTATTAAAAATAACATGGTATTTTAAGATTTGATAATAATACATGATAAAACAAAATATATCATGCCATGTTAACATATGACCACAAAAGGATCACCATGTAATTATAGCACATATACCATGACATGAAAACATGTGACAACAATCATGAACCATATAAACACAAAATAGGAATATGGAATAAACATAAGAATAAAAATAATAATATATGTCAAGGTTAACCATGAAGACCATCATAACATAGTTATTCTAGAATCAATACCTACGTGACATAAAATAGTAGATCATGCATCACTATCGACATGCCATAGTGTATCGATCATGCATCACTATCGACATCCCATAGTGTATCAAGCATCACTACTCATGTCCCATAATAATATCATGGGATATAAAAATTTTCTCAACACATTGGAGGGATAAATTAAACAACTTAATCACATAATGATAAACCTAACATATGTGTTCCACAATAAATCAATCATAGATCTTATCATGAAAACCCAATGAAAGAAGATAATTTATATAACATTTTCAAATAGTATCATATAAGTTGAAAACATGAATTGAATGAGTGGATACCAAAACATCAGTATCCAAAAGAAGTATATTAAAAGAGTATTTAAATAGATATTCATAAAACATAACTCCATAAGATATAAATATTTTTATGATATTAAGCTAAATGGAACATAAATCATAATATAATTTTCATAAATCTTAGGAAATGTTTTTTTGTAAAAATGAAGCTATATGTCACCTTAATAATCCTTCCAAGTAGTGATAAGAAATAATTTGAAATCTATTTTTTAATGAGTCCCAATAGTGGTACCTTTAAAATAAATAATGGTTAAGTCAAGGAAATTTGGAGTGGAAGATACAAAATATAAAAAATTGAAAATTTATTCCTTTATATTGTTTTTTGGAAGATTTAAATAAACCCACATTGACAAAAGTGTTATAAAATTTCTTTTTTAATATAGATAATGAGAAATATTAAAGCTGTATATTATATCATATATTTGGATTTAAAAATAGTAAAAGGAAGCATTTATGTTAAGAAATAATACATACATAGAGAAAAAAGAGTAAAAAAACTAGATGAGAATTATTCTAAATAATATATTATATTTATAAAGACTGAAACCCCTAAAGGAAGAATATTTTTCCATAAAATTTAATTTCACTTGATAAAAATAGAAAATAAAATTTTAGAAAGATAATTTCAGGTTATATCAATTATGTAAGGACATGTTAAAATAAGAGATATTAGGAGTCAATTAATAAATATTTTGTCAAGGAAAACCCTTACCTTGGATTCAAACTTAATCAGACTCACTCTAACCTCCTATATAATCAATTTAGTATTATTATTCATCTTTTATAAAAAAATTATTTTTAATGATACTTTTTAATTATAGTTTTTATTACCTATTTATTAATCATTTATCGATAAAATTAATATTTATAGTGTTAATTATCCTGTTTGTTCTGTGATAGATTCAATATGGATATTTTGTCCCTTTATCCTTCATAATTTTTTAATCATATCAAAATTTTCAATGTAGTTTACATAGGTTTGTTTTATATAGTTTTAATGTCTAATGGTCATTTTACGGAATTTATTGGGATGGTTTGTAGAGAGCAATTATAATATCCATTTCTATGAACATCAATTCAATAAAATAATTTATTTTATTAATTAAAATACTTATATATATTACCATTATAGAATTATGAAAACATATTAAATTAATAATTATTACATTATATTAAAAATATTTAATTTTTCTTAATCATCCATGAAAAGAACATTATAACATCATTTATGAAGGTTGTAAAACCAACTGAAACAAGAAATTTTTTTAACAAATTAATTAAAAACAACATTTTATTGTAGAGATATAATATCATCTTTATATAATAATAATATTACCAAAATAATTTTATTAAATTTATAAATCATATTTATGAAGATATAGATGAAAATTATAAGGAATAATTATTAGGAATATGATAACACTAAAGTTGAATATTTGATTCTTATCTTAGAGAGACAATTTTAAATGAAGAACTTATGAGTAATTATTTAGACTAGAGGTTTCAACATGTGAGATTGTATTTTCAAGGAGATAATTTGGGAAGGTATTAAGGAGTAAAAAAAAGTAAAGGAGTGATTTTAAGTGGGTAGACAAGGGGTCCTTTTATAGGTGAGCATGAGTGTAATTTCCACAAATAGACATTCCTTAATATATAAGGAATGTAATTTTACATGTAAATTGTACCAATGTTGAAAAATAATGAATAATGGTCATGAATACCCTCATAAACACAATTTAGAGTAAATTTTATTGATATTGGAGGTCTTTATCACTAAATTTAACCCTATTAACTCATTTTACCTTAACTATGTAAACACACTCTTTACCTTGGTAACTTATTGTTCAGATAAAAATGAAATTGAACTTATTATCTAATTTTAAATTCTAATTTCAAATTTGAAATATATTTTTTTAGATTTATTTTCTAAAATGGATAAAAAATAATTTCAATATAACAATGCATAATTCATAAAAAATGTTTTTATAAAAATATATATTTTAAGCATAAAAATGAGTGTATTCTTATTCCTTTCCAAGTGATAATAATTAGATAGAGGTTGATTTATTTGTTTTATATTTTATTAACACATTTAATTGAAATCTTTTTTTAAAAATTATTAATTAAATTAATTTTAAAAAATATATTACACAAGAAAAAAATCCTTGAAAAATATATGTTTTTAATATTAAATTATTTAATTTATAATAATTTAATTTAATTTATTTATTTACTAAATGTTAAATTAATTGGATCAATAAAGTTTTATTAAAAAAATAATTTAATTTCATTAATTATTTCAAAGGAAATTTTATAAAAATGAAAAATTTATAAAAATGTACATAATAATGAAAAAATAGATATTATTTAATACGTTAATATTTTCATATTTGTATCATCCTACCTTGTTATGAACTAGACTGGGCGACCACTAAATCAATACTCGACCTGACTCACCATAAGGCCCATATCATATTTCCAATATTCACAAGTTGGTGATAGTCACCAAATAAATCAACATGCACCAATAGAGAATGATTTCACCCATAAAAAAATGCAGTAGAAACTATCGATAATCTGATATGGAATATCCCTACATTTTACATCCATGAAAAAAACAAGAAGAAAAAAATAAGGAATCATGAAAAAATGGAATAATAAAATGAACATCAATCCAAAACATATTGATGGATTACCAAATAAAATACAATGGAAGTAGATTAAATAAAAATAAAAGATAAGATATAGTAGGTCGAGTTGGTTAATACAACATCCCAAAGAAAAAACAGAACCTAATGAGCTCTAACAAAACCTCCACATAAACTATGGTTACTCACCATATCCCACCATGTCAAACTATAGACCCAATTAACATCAAATTAATGATATCAAATATTGTTCACCATAGAGAAAACATAATATCTACACAAACACACAGGTTGGGGGATATACAGGGTGAGAGCCAAAAATTTCTAGTAGGATTCCTATAATGAGTTTATATATCTCCTTTAATAATAAATTCATAAATTATATTATGAAAACAATTTATAAAATATATTTTTCACATGAGAAATAATAAATAAAACAAGTATCATAGTTAATGCCTTTTATTTCCAAACCCAAAAAGTATATCCTTTTTGAAAACAAGTGGGGCTCATACGACCTAAAAACCGAATTTTAAACTCAATATATAAATAAAATATTACCTTAATGATATATTTTAAACCATGAAAATAGAACTTTTACATTTATAAGTAAACCAACCATTTCTACCTATTATCTAAAAACATTTCAACAATGCCTTTTCAAAACTAACATCATTTTTCCTTTTAAAACCTCACTTTTAAAACCATTTTTAAATAATATTGAATGTAAACCAAAACAAAAACTAAATATAAAGAATAAACATGACAAGAACCCTGATATAAATAGTGAAAAATAAAACAACCCCTAACTAATCGATGGTTCCTTATAACCAAATAAATATATAAGTGATACAAATAAGTTGCAAACACACACACATATGTATATTAGGATTCATTAAATCATCATCATAAGGATATAAGAATCATTAATTTCCTACAAGGATCTAACATGAATGATATCAAACATGGTACTTAAGAACACTAGTTGAAAAACATGGACTTGACAATTCTAGGCGATCTAACAGACTCAATGGGTCAAAAATCAGTTTTCATATCTCTTTCGATCTCAATAGTTTCAAATCTATTAGATTATCTCACATAATATAACTGGACCACTATCCTTGGCCAGTGCAAAAAACTACACTAGGAGTTCTACTCATCCAAATCTCTACATAGATACTGAGGGTTCCCATTATATGACTCAAAAAGGATGAGGTGAGTAACAATAATTAACACGATCATCAGATGAATCAATAATAAAACAGAAATGATTAACATAATCTCACCTACAATACCCTCTCAAGAAACATTTACTATCACAACCATGTATAATAATCAATAATAATCATTCCCCATGGGTAAAAAATACATTAAAATAATAATATATATAAAGAGGATCGATATTAAGGATTATAAAAACATAAATTCATCTATTTTATGAAGTGTTAAATGGGTATTTAAAGATCATATCTGGATTACAATCCATTTTAGATCATTTTAAATCCAACCATTTAATCCTAATTTGAAAATAACCTTGAAATACTCACTTTCTTTCAAAAATATTTCAAAATGACACCAAGACCCAACTATCTGAATGTAATTGAAATAAGTGTGAATCACACCATTTTTTCCAAATAAATAATTATAAACATAAGAAACAAAATTTCAAAATAAAATAGTTTCAAACACCCCTTTTAAATCATTAAATTCTTTTTAATGACCCACTTAAAGATTTTCATAAACACTTAACATGTGAGAACTCCCTGCCAAGTATCGAAATCATATGAATTTTTTTAACTCTTTATAGATAACACACATAGTTATAATTTGTAAATAAAAACATTTTAAAACATCAAATAATATAATGAAATTTAATATAAAGTAATGATAGATAAATTATGCCCTGATCCATGTAGAAACAAGCCACATCATTTCACCTTCAATAAAAAAACCAAACCACGCATGAAGACAGCCTCCTAGAGCCCTAAAAAACCAAAACCCTGTGTTTGGACCCATCCTAAACCTTAAAATATACCCACACAACCATTACAGTTAATTAAATAATTGGAAAAATAAGGTTATGAAGTTGGGAAAGATAATAGAATAAAAGAGGAAAAATACCATATAAATCCACTAGAATCACATGGAAATGGACCAATAACCAAGGATGAATAATAAGGGGGAGGATGAGATTCATGAGATCTATTAAAGTATAAATGCACAAGATAGGGGGTCCAAAACCCATAAAAGAATATAAGGGTTAAAAACTTGAAACTACAAAACACTAATCCTAAGATGAATACCACTACAGAACAACCATCTTGTCTTGTGATATTCTTCTCCTTACCAGAAAACCTCTATAGTTCAACCCATGGCCTATGGAATGGAGTACCTCGATCAGGAAGGACTGACCTCCCATGAACCAAAAAATTGTGGCATATACTTCTATGATATGTAATAGAGTACCACCATAAGAAACCTTAGGTTTTTATTTTTGGGATTCCAAGAATAATCCTCTCTATTCCATGATGAAAATATCCCATACAACCAAACTCAATGGTGAAATCTCTCCCATTGTGGTGTGGTTTGCTTCCACCTATTCCAAAAAACCATATATTAATTCTTGAAACACCTATAAAACATTGAAAACATCTATAGAAATAAAATAAAATAAATTTAAATGATATAGTGACATAGTAGTGTCTCAATTCCCCCCACCATGACACCTTTTTCACTTATATTTTTTGAGAGATGGTATAAAAAAATGAAAAATTAAAACCTCAAGACATAGATAAAAGAAGTGGGAGGGAGAGAATAAATTGGAGAAGCTATTATGAAATGGAATATCACTCATAACACTCTCCCTAAATTATCCATATGGAAAATCCTTAATAATCATAGACTGATAACCTCAAGAATAACACATATAAAAACCATTCAAAAATATATATAAGATAATAGAGACCTAATAAAGGTCTCCCAAGCATTCATTTTTTTTATAAATTTTTTAAATGAAGGATTGTAACCCCCAAGATAACCAAATTATAAAAATAACTATATATACACTAATCATAAAGTTAACATTAAGGATCCAACAATCAAAGAGACCCATAAAAGACTAGCTCAACTCCATAAAGGTTGCACTTCCTTGAAGAACATTAGGAAGGCCACTAAACCATATCACAAATCCATCACATCCCTTAAAAATATGATAGAAACAAGAATAAAAAATGACTCAAATGGACTAACATTGTTCCAACCATAGGATTTAAAACTACAATAGAGGGTAACTCAGGGACAAACACACAAAACACCCACTCATGATGATCTCGATGGAAAGTCCATTCCTATTAGAACTCATGTTCTAACCAAAAACAATTAATTCATCCCTATTACCACATTTCACACCGAAATAATCACCATGTTATCTATCAAAAATTTATATTCTATGGTCCACATCATGAAATAATATCAATTACCATCATAAATCAATGAGGCATGAACATCCAAAAATAACCACTGATCACATTAGAAAAATCCTCAAGGGAACCTAAAGGATACACCAAATAAAGATGACCTCAAAACATGAACTTCTATAAGATCCTTGAGAAAGAATCTAAAAAAATTCATAAAAAATATCCAAAATTCATCCAATAAAATCTCCATATGAACTACTAATAGTGACCCGAGTAGCCATATATAATAAATTCCAAGACCTCTCAACCACTAATTTTAAATTTAATGGGTTCTATAATAGAACACAAATAAAATATAATGTCTAATAGAGGACCTACTATAAAGAACTAAGAAGAAAGAATCACAGACATTCATTAATCTCTCACCCTAAAAGAAGACTTCTCCACTTACAAAGTCTTGGGATAATTCCACTAAATAAACATAATCTTGAATAATTATCTAAGATGCATTGGTACACAGTCAGTTTAAATAAAAAAATCTACCAATCTATTTTGATCATGGGTAGTTCTAAATGTTAAAATTTCCACTGTTAGAAAACAAGGGGATTTACCCTAAGGTTCATGAAAATAAATATGTTTTCAACCATTTTTTGTGGCCTTTATAGGAAGAATTATTTAAAAAATATAAAAAATTAATCCAAACCATTCATGTTTCCCAAATCAAATCAACTATTCCGAACACAAACAATGGGAAAAAATCTCCAAGTATTTATTCATCAAATAAAAACACATGCAAAAAACATTATATTTTCTAAAATAAAATTCCCTTTTAAAAATAGTAATACATAAAGAATCAAAACTATTTTTTTAAAACAAAAATTATTTTGAAAAAAACAATCTATTTTAAAACATTATACTTTATATAAAAATCCTAAATTTCCCCTAGTAATTTCAAAATATTTAACATGGATTTGAAAACCACAAAATCCTCTAAAAAATATCATTCAAGAATCATAAATTTCTTCGTTATTCCAAAACGTTTACATAAGAATCAAATTTCCTTTTGAAAAAATATTTTATTTTAAATAATTTAAAATCACCAATTTTTTTTCATTTCAAAAGAGACCACTCTTGAAAACAAACTCCAAGAGGGTCAAAATATTTTCCAAATAACCCACCAAAATCATTTGAAATCCACAAAATAATTTCCAAATTTCATTATTAAAATAACCATTTCCAAAAAATATCATATAAAGACCTATTCCAATTTATAAAAATTCCTACTTATTCATTTAAAATTGAAAAAATTAATTACATGAAATTCCATTTTACATTAAAAAAAGTTTTCTCAACAACCACATAAACAAGATGTACCAAAAATACAATAAAAATCCTACCCAATAACATCAACACATCCCAGAACACCCTTTAGTTTAACACCCATTTTTTTGGAATTACTTAAAGGAATTTTAAATATCAAATCCAAATCGAGATGTGAATACATTCATGAATTGACCAACTTGATTTATAGACCATGCACCAATCAAGAAATAACCTCTAAATCTATTTCAAAATCATGGAGCCAACCTCTACATGGTTGTCGGGATATGTGAGCTAACTATGAACCACTAACTTATTCATCCATTTTCATCTCAAAACTCAATGAAACCCAAAGGCAACTCAGAAAATTCCAATGATGATAAGAAAGCCATCATCTCAAACCAAAATACATCAAAATAATCCAAATGGAATCAAAATACTAACTTCCCATAATAGCTTAAGCATCATCATAAAATGTAGTGACCAAACACCTACTAATGACTAACGTACTAAGTACTAATGACATTCCTATCTCCTTATAACAATAATTAAAAGATAATAATTTATAATTTAAAAACCCAAGACTTTTGAGAACCTAGTTTATAATACCATTTTGGAATGAAATGGACTAGGCTACCACTAAACTAATACCTAATTATGCTCTCTATAAGTATTTAAGTGAATTAAAAATAATCATGGTATAGAGAAAAGATATAAGGGTATCAACATACGCCATGTGGAGTGATTTAACCCTTGAATAATAAAATAAAAAAGCAGAGGAAACAATTTGGAATCTTGCATGACCTATCTATACAATGGTAATCCATTTAAAAAAATTAACAGACACAAAATAGAAAACAATTAAAAAATGGAATAATAAAATAAAAATATATACAATACATAAAATAATATCATCAAACAAAATAAAAAATAAGTATATAAAATAATAATGAAAGAAAAAATTCACTTGGCCAAGTTGTGTGATATAAAATTCCAAATATAAAACAAAACCCGAATAGCTCTAATAGAACCTCCACTAACCCAAAATCCCTCATAATATCCCACCACATCCAAATATAGTCCCAAGAAACAACCAATGAATGAGATCAAATATTTGACACCTGATATATAAATATAAGATCTGTATACACCCAAACACAGACACACGCGCGCACACCTATGTATATTCAAGGTGTGGGTTAAACATGCCTAGTAGGACTCTACTGTAGAGTCTATGTAGTCATATTTATAATATATACAATAAATTCTAGTTTGAATTTAATTTATAAAATCAGTTTTTAAATTAGTACGAATAAAGGAATCTAGTTTCAATGATAATCCATTCTCATTCAAAACCCATAAAGTAAGTCCCTTTTTGAAAAAAAGTAAGGATAATCCAACCTAAAACCATAATTTTAGACCCATTAAATAAATTAATTATTTCCTTTATGGTATATTTTAAACCATTAAAAGGGTAATTTTAAATTAATAATTAAAAAAATCATTTTTTTTACTTTTTCTAAAACAATTCTTATATACCTTTTAAAAATAAGAATCACTTACATTTTTAATACCATGAATTCCAAACCATTTGAAAATAAATTTCAAATTAAAAAAAAAGAAATGTATACAAGGAATAATGACAATGATCACTGAGATATTAATGGATAAAAATAAAACAACACACAACCAAGATATAAAACCATATATCCAAATCAAAATATAGGGTATATAGACAAGTAATATATATATATATATATTGGAATCTCATAAATCATCCTCAAAAGGATCTAAGAATCATTGGTAACTCACTAGGATCTAACATGAAGGATACTAGGCTTGGAGTATAATAATAATAGGTGACATATGTGAAACTGACAATTTGAGGAGCTCTCATGATATCATAAAACCCAAAAATCAATTCTATGAGCTTTATTGGTCTCACCAGGGTCAAATCCATCTCATTATCTCACACAATCTAATTGGGATAGTATCATGATCCAAAAAACAAACTATACTAGGGGATCCACTCATCCATTTACCTACTAGGAAATATAATATTCCCATGACATGACTCAAAAATGAGGAGGTGTGAAACAATAAGAAATTTGATTATTACATGAACCAATAATAAAACATGGAAGATAAGACTCATGTCACATATAACACCCTCTCATGAAATTGTATCTTTCACATACATGCATAAGAATAACTAATAAACACCCCCATGTGGCCACAATCAATGAAGAGAATAATATAAAAAAGAGGCTCAACACTGAGGGTAGTCACAATATCAAGTCAAATCCTTTATAAAGTTCTATTTGACCATTTAGAAGATGATATTGGGATAAAAATATATTTCACATGATTTAAAATATATCCATTTCAAAATCCTTTTTAAAATAAATAGTAAAACTAAAACTTCCTTTGAGAACATTTCAAAATTACACTAAGACCTAATAGTATGAAAACAATTGAAATAAGAGCTAATCACACAAATTTTTACAAATAAAACCTTTTAAATAATAAATATACCCTTTCCAAATGAAATGGTGTCAAAAACCAATTTAAAATATTTATATTACTTTGAAAGAGCCACTCAGTAATTTTTAGAAATAACTATCAAATGAAAACTCCATGAAAAGAATCTAATTTTTTTATAAACATTTAAAACCCCTCATAGGTAACATATGCTGGTATGGTTTGGAATTTTTTTAAAACACTCAAGAATATGATGGAATATAATATAAATTAATTATAGAAAAACATATAACAACCAAAATTTCATATGATTTTTTATTACACAATAATACACATACACAACATAGAAATATTGAGGTATATTGTCTTTGGATGATTGGCTAAATAAACCATTAATATAAAATAAAAACAAAAAAATTATTTCAAACATGCTTCCACTGATCCTAGATTTCTTTGAACTCTTAATACTACATAGGATAACCTATAGATATATATAAGAAAATGGGTTAACTTTAAGGTCCAATGAGGGGTCGAAATGAACCGAAGGCCTTAATTTTTTATTATTTTTGATAATACACCTTTTAAGGGGTGAGGAGGAACCCTTACAAGTCCCAAAGTCTTAGAGAAAATTACATGACACATAGGTCTTAGAGGTAATCACCCAGACATGAAAAATTGGAATTGCTCCTCCCCATTATATGTCATGATATCAACACTCCACCTTTACAGAGCTGATCGGCTAGCTATCCTATGCAAAGCTGAACAGGCCCGGTACCGATGGCAAAGTCGTACCCTCTCATTCTTCCAATTCATGTTATCTTTTCTCTAATGAATGTGCCTGCCCTGAATCCTCATCTAAACCCATGTATCTTGTAGTCTAATTGGTACATCTGCATTCATGTGGCATGAAGGCCTTAGGGTGGCCTGAAATCCTTGCAGAACTTAAGGAACAAACCGGTGGCCCAAAGGCCCAGATGGATGAATAGTTCCAGATGCTATAGTACCGAACAGTACCTGCACAGTGCCTGCTATAGTGTCTAAAGAATAATAAAGCATAACATGATGAAAAGTATTACCTTTGAGTCAATGGTAATATCTTGATAACATAAATCATGAAGTATTATATATATATATATATAAACAATGAAGCATGACACGAGAGTGTGATATCATAATATCAATGCATTATAGGAATGAAACAATAACATAAACATGACATTATAAGTACAAGTCAAGGATAACCACCATGGAATCCTAACACATTGCGATTAGGCTAACTAAAACTGCACCATACATAGTGTATCATGAGATGAAAATTTTATTCAATGCATTGGAGTGCTATCAAGGCTCACCCTTAATATGTTTAACTTTCCATGTGTCACAGAGATCATATAAAATAATAACATCTTTGATTAATTAAATTTCGTTAAAAAGGAATGTGGGTCTCATAAATGGAATTCCCCAATCAATGATGGAAAATTATAACCATGTGAATAACCATGAATGAAAATAAAGATGGTTATTCACAACAAAAAAGTTATGGCATGTAAAATCAATAGATAATTTTGGAAGCATAATAAGTATACATAAATGTGTATGAAAGGGTTTAATGTGGGAGAAAGGTGGTCTATCATTATTTCAGAATCATTTTAAAAGTAAATTAATGTTCATAAACACAAGACAACATAATAAATTATGAATCAATGACTTAATATAAAGGAATTTCTCGAATGGAAAAGAGTAGGGAGAGAATAAATTTCCATAAATATCACTTCTTAATCATATAGGTTAGATTCCTTTAGAATACGGGGGATTTTCCAAAGGCATTAATGAGGGAATATGAGAGGGTAGGAAGTTATAATGAGTTTGGTAGAGAATTATATTAGGTGGTGAGGTGATTATTTATAGAAAAATGAGAATATTTTTTTATAAATTTATAAATATAAGCCTTGTAAATATAAGATGCAAAAAATGGAAGACCATTAGCTTACACATGTTTTAATGGTTTTTGGACATTTATTTCATGTTTTTTTACTTTTATTTATGATAGAGTTGAAATAAAATTTTTAATATTACTCTGGGCATGTGAATATTATTTTGACACAAAATATTGTTTTTAAAAACTTAATTTCCATTTTAGACCTTTGAAAGATATTTTATAAGTTTGTAAAATCTTTTTAATTCACTAAAATACATTATGTTAATAAAAAACTAATTTTTTTCATGGATTAACTTATATTAATTATTACATTACTGTATGAATTATTTTTTCATCTATCTAGCAATACAATTATTTTATATTATAGAAAATATTATTTCATTATGTGTTATGTTTAAAAGTAAATGATTTTCTATGTGATTATATTGTAAAACATAATAAATTAATCATTATGAATCACAAGTTCTTTTATTAAGAATGAATTTTTGGGTCGTTACAAATTATTTAGTGAATGTGTTTTGTAGAATAATATATTATTAAATATGATGGAAATTAATTTTAAAAGGAAAATTTCATATATAAAAGTCCAATACATTACAAAACACTTACCTCAATGAAATTGGAAAAAATATATAACACATTATCTTCAATGAGGGATACTAAACCAATGAATAAGACAACATCCTTGACCCATACATGATCAAAACCCCATGTTTATACCCATCCAAAATACATTAATCAACCCTCACAATGATTAGGGTTTGTGAAAGAAGAAACAATCAAGGGGAACGAAGGAGGGAAGGAGAGTGGAAGAAAATAGGTTAAAAAATTACTTATGGGAATTCTTGAATCAAAAGGAAAGGATCTAAGAACCAAGGAGGAGGAATGAGGTAGAGGAGGAGAACCATGAGCTCTAATTTGGTCCAAAACCATGGGAGAGGATAGAAAGGGGGCCAAAACCCCTATATAGTAGATGCAAAAGATCTTAAAACTCCTAGAAATTAAACCCATGTAGAAATTCACTAAGGAACAACCTCTTCAGATTGTAATGTGGTTATTCTTGTTAAAATATATTTGTATAATATCTTCCTATGATTCTGGGAGGAGTATATCGACTGGGAAGGGATGATATACCAAGCAGCTGACCACTATGGTGCAACCTTCTGCAATTTGGTGTATAGTCTCCCAATTTGGTAGTTACCTGGGTCCCAAGACTAGGTATAGAAATTGATACCCAATAATTGGGTACCTGGTCCTACTCGACCTAATAAAATTGGATTTAGATAGGATTAAAGTGGATTTTACTTGGGTTTGGGTAAAATATTTGATAACCATTTTTTATTCAGGTAGTATTTGATTTTAGGGCATCAGGTATTTGAAACCCATTTATATTATTTTTATTATTAAATTTATATGATAAAATTTTAAAAAATATAAATAAATGTGAGGTGTTTGTCCTGGTATGATTAGGGTGGGTGACATGGGGTGTTATAATGGAAAAACTGATATTTCACCAAATCATCCCCCATATAAACCCCATTATGGGTTATTATCTAGAAGAAAATTTTAGATATACATCATCTTCCACTTATTGGTGTTGCTAAATGCTCTACTAATGAACCCCCATTATAGTCCCTAAATGTTTCTCCACATTAGAATTTCCATTTTTTCATCTTTTCTTGAATGGATCATCTCCGTGTTTATGATCTATTGTCCTTGTATAGATAGAGAGATTCCTTGGTTGCTTTCTAACACTTCGATGGCTTGTTGACACATATAATCAACATTTAAAGAGGAATTTTGTCATCACTTTAATTAATGATTGTTTGATTACTACTATTTTTCCCCAAATCAACGACTTATATGTTTTCCTTCCTCACTATTCCTTTGTTTCTTCCTGACACTTTGATGGATCATTTACACATTTAATCAATGTTTATATATTAATTTTATCTTCACATTCATTGAATATTTTTTTATTGCTACTATGTTCCCCTTTATCATCGACATGTATGTTTTCTTTCTTCACCATCCCTATCACCAACTTTTTTATCTGATGTTTTCCAATTGAGGATCACAACCGATGGGTGATATCAAATACTTATATTAAGATCTCATAAGTGATGGGTGATCACATAAGTGATGGGAGATTATAACTTTAGGAAATGGAAACATAAGAGATGAGTGATCTCAAATGATCTCATAGGGTAAATATATTAGATATCAATTGATGATCATAAGTGAATGTAATTTAAGATTACTGGTATGAGATCCTAATCAATCTCCTTGAATACAACATTAAAAAATCATATCCAAATATACATGGGTCATCAATTAAATGCAAATAATATGGATTTGATATTTACATAAGTAAAGAGTCATCATAAAATAAAAATACTGAAAAAATTTTGTATATAGAGCATTCATATATTTAGGAAAATATATAAATTTAAAGAAAGACAACTAAAATTATTTCCCCACATAGTGTTATGATCATAGATTAAGCACAATTATTCCAAAAAATAAATTAATTATCCCATGATATATCCATATTTACCCAATACATTGATGTTTGATATTATACCCCACTTGTAAATAAACTATCTATATCGAGTTTGAATATTAGACCCCACCTTTCAATCAAATATAGCATCACTAGTTTTTTTTTTCAATTATGGAGATCGAGTTTGGATAATAATAATATATTTTATGTGTCAATTGGGTCCAAATTTGGGCAATTTTTTTTAAAATTAATAGGGTAATAATTGGAATCAAGTTTTCATTTTTTCATTTAGATTAGTGTTCATGTGCCTAAATTTTTATGGGTACTATACATGTTACTATCCCAACCTAAGTACCGGGCCTAAGAAAAGGAACTCCCTTCCACGATGAAAATCACACTTCTATACAATCTATATGGACAAACTCCCCCTGGCATACTCTACTGCCACCCAGACCAAAAATTATATAGGACTTCCATAAACACCCATAAAATATAAAATAACCAAAAAGTTAAAAATAACCCAAAATAAAATAATAATAAATTGAAAAGTGATTTGGTTTATCACACAATATCTATTTAAAAATCCCATCAAAAACCCTATGTAATTATTAAGGGTGAGATAATCAATGGTGGCAGTTGTGGGTGGTGATTCAGCTAGCATAGATCATTTAGCGATGTCTACAATCTTGAACTTCTCCTACATAAGATTTAACTCAAGTAATACCTTTTAATGTATAGCTTGAGATTGGATTTGAAATAACCTAGTAATGCTACCTCATTTATAATCTTAGAAAAAATCACATCATAAGAAAAAATTCAAATACTTGATGTCATTGATTCTCCTTTATACATATATTTACGTATACAATTACTTCTATTTATACCCTCCAATTCAATGACTATGTCAGAACAATAATATTTTAATCAAATACTACATCTAATAAACTTATAACTTGTCTCATTAATTGTTTTTTATGTCCAATTATGGCATTAATGTCTATATAATTTCATTTTTCATATAATCCCAATGTTTATAGAATCCCATTGACAATATATATAATGATCATATTAAATTTCTATGTATAACATCACACACTTCATAAAAATAACTTATATTATTATCCCATTAAATTTATAATTATGTTTGTAATGTTTATAACATACTATATTGTTTTTAGAGTTATGATCAGTGGTGTGATCATCAAATAAAATCCAAATGGGAAATATTTTAATCTTGTTATATTTTTATTTATTTTTTGTTTTATTCATTTTGTAATTTTAATGATTTTATTTCATATTATTATCTTGTAATTTATTTCATATTTATTATAATATTCCAAATTAATTAAATAATGTATCATCCATTTTTTATAGTTCTTTATGTAAGAAAACCTATTTGACACACATGTTTTATTTAAAGTTAATTTAACACAAAAAATTTTAGGTGCTATATAATCCCCCTTTAAACTAATTTCTCTATAAAAATTTAAATAATTGAAGTTAATTTTGTTTCATTAAACCCTTAAGTTACCAAATAGATTCCATAAACTTATGATTTTATCACATAACGTTGACCAAGTGAATGGTTTTGTTTCACAAAACATTATCTCTACAATTTAAGATCTCCACTATCCATTCATCATAAGATATATCATGTTGCAATTTACTGAATTCTATGTTCAATAATAATGATGTATATTATATTTATTTCCTCAAAATAATTACATGGGACATATCACATACTTGTGTGAGGTTTGGTAGAAGTACTAAGTGATAATATATAGTCCACACATAATCAAGAATCTCTAAGGGTATGATGTATTTATTGCTCAACATATTTTTCCTCCTGAATTTTACATCCCCCTTTTAAGGTGATATTCTAAGGAATTATTTTTCCCTCACCTAAATCTATTTATCTTATCAATGATTATCAATATAAATTTTATATCAACTTTATGATACTTTTATATGTTGCTGAATGTTTTGAACATTCTCCATCATTTCATGAACAAGATTAGGTCCAAAATACTTTATCTCTCCAAATTCATCCTAGAATTAGAGAGTTATGAATCTCTTAGCATATATAGATCCATATGGCTCTAATTGGATACTAGAGTGTAATTGTTTTTATTTGAGTACTCATCCAAAGGAAGATGTTGATCCAAATATCATTTGGAATCCATTGAGAATGATCACATCATATCTTTCAAAGTTTAAATGGACCTTTTAGATTGTCCATCAATTTGAGGATGATAAGATATTTTCAAGATCATTTATGTATCTATTTCTTATTGAATACTTTTCAATAATTTTTATGTTTACCTTAGGCCTCCATCATATATCATTGAATGAGGCACTCTATGAGGCCTTACAACTTCCTTTATATATATCTTAATAAGTATATCAAATGACAAATCCTCAGTATATGAATAAAATATTGTAAATTTATAAGTTGATCCACCACTAACTAGATGAAATTGATTCCTTTATATGTCTTAGAAATATTGATGAAAAAATACAAGGTTATGTTCTCCCATATGAACACTTTTATAGGTAATGGTTGTATCATGCGTTAATATTTCTAATATTATTAATTTACTTGTTTATAAGTAAAAAATAAAGATATATACTTCACAATATCCCTATTCATTTTTTCCAAAAAGAGTTTTTTCTTAAGATATCTATACAATTTTATGCTTCCTGGGTGAATAAAGAAGGATGAGCTATGTAAATCATGCAAGAAAACAAGTTATTAAAGTGAAAACGCACAAAATATTGTCATGTTTTTATATTCATATTCACTATAAAATTTATTCTAATGACCTAAATGGTGTTAAAATATATAACAGTTATCTAATTAAACTTTAAAACCTATAAAATAATAATATTAAACACTATAAATTATTTAGATGATAATACTCTTTAAATTAATATGCAATATTTTATCACTGTTCATCAAAACATGAAACTTATCAGAAAAATATAAAAAATTATACCAAAGAAAATTTTTATATTCCAATTTAAAATAAGTAGTTTATTGTTTCAAATATAATATATAAAAGTTTCAAAAATTGTATTTAAAATAGGTTCTACATTAAAAGGCGGTAAACATTGCATTATAAAAATATAGGTTTTTGTGTGTAATACTAGGTTTGTTTATATCTTTTACCAATAAAATATATTTGATGAATGTAAAAAATATTTGATTGAATTTATAAAATATATATTTCATTAATATATTCAAAGATTTTAATTAATTTAATTAATTATTTTATAATGCCTTTGTGAGCAAAAAAATAGTTTTTATGAAAACATTCACATCATATTCAATTGGTTATTGTATTATTTTCAAATTAATTTCTAACCACTGAATTCAGCATATATTTTTCATAGTTAGTTAATACTATTCTTAGCCACCAATTTATTAGCTAGGTTATATCTTATTAAATTAAATAATAATATTTTATTAATATATTATTTTCAATAAAACTTAGCCATGCATGTAATGCATGCCAACTCATTGTTCTGTGTAGCCTAAACTTAACATGTTGTAAAATATAAATTAGGATAAAAAAATTTAAATATATTAAAAATAAAAATATTGTAAATTATTGTGGTGTTACATTTTCCCCACCTTAATTAAATTGGGTCCTCACAATTTAAACTTGATTTTGGTAGTATAGGGTTTGATATTTGAAAAAAAACAATTGTTCAAAAACCTACATCATAAATAGGGTTAATAAAACATATTATTAATAAGAGGGGAAAAAATATGAAGGTCACCACAAAACTAGGTTTTCTAATAGGAGAATGTTAGTGAAAAATGGATATGGTAGAGAAATCTAACCATAATGTTCTGATGGAGAGTGATAAAAAACATGTTCATGGGACTGTTATTAACCCCAAAACCATAAACTGGAGGTGTGAATAAAGGTTAATGATATCATAAAAAATGATGATAATAGGTAATTTTTTTAAGACCCTTTTCTTAGAGTTGAGAAATTATTTTACTCTCTATGAATATAAGTAAATATATGTTTTTATATACATAATATTTTCCATTAATTGTTCCTTGAATTATTTATATTTCATCTCTTAGTAGAAGTTCTATAATAGGGTGAAGTAATATATCAATCTCTTTATCCAACATCATTATCTCATCATCAGTAACATATTATGTTTTATCTTTCACTCAACCATGTGTTTTCCAAAATACTTAACTTTTTAAAAAATCAATTTTATTTGTAATCATTACCAATCAACACAAGATATTAAATACTTGATGATGTTCTATAATAGGGTGATGTAATATATCAATCTCTTTATCCAACATAATTATCTCATCATCATTAACATATTATGTTTTATCTTTCAGTCAACCATGTGTTTTCCAAAATAATTAACTTTTTATTGAATCAATTTTCTTTGTTATCAGTACCAATCAACACAAGATCTTAAATCCTTGATGAAAAATTACTTCAGTACAATCCTTATATATTTTATAGTTCATATGATGATACCATAATCAATAAAATACATTTACAACGATATTTAAGGATCTAAATATTGGAGAAAAATAATCATTCCAATTTAGTTATATCAATTGCATAAGAATAACCTTAATCCCTTAGTTTCTTCTAATGTTTTCTCCTTTGATTCTTGGGGAATTAATTTTCATAGTGCCCCTTATCCTTACAGTTGAAGCATTTAACACTATAAAATTATTTCATTCACTTTCTATTCTGAGCATGATGTTTTTTTTCTCCATGCTTGAACTTAATTTTAAGCATGTTCCAAGGTTTTTCCTTCCAAAAATATCACATTGTGGAAAATCCAACTTTGCCTTTCCCCCCTTATCAATTATTTTCTCTTCCTTTATCTTCTTATCTTACTTACCTTTGAAGCTATAAGACATAGATAACTATTTCTCTGTCTTGATATGACATAAAAATATTTCATCATATGAAGAAGAATTGTGAGAAACTAGTGATCTTTAGAGATTTGTCTTAATTATTTAAAATAAATGATCAATCTTAAATTAAATATTTTATATGAAATCCACAACATACCTTGATTACCTTGTAAAGGTAGATTCATAATCCACAACAATTTCTTCCTTCTTTTTCTTTAAACAAATAATGTTTCTCTTTACATCAATTTGTTGATCATGAGGGAAGTATTTATCAAATAATGTCTCCTTAAATATTATCCATAAATTTAGTTCCATTGATTCTTCCTCCTAAGTATTTTGTACTGATGAACACCATTGATTTGTACCACCACTTAGATAATACACTAAATGAGTAAGTTTTCCTTTTCACCACACCCCAATTCCATAAATATCTTCTACAAAGACTTAATCCATTTCACAACTTCTATTGGACTAGTAGTCCAATTAAATGATGAGGGACATTGTTTCATAAAGAAATACAACTTCAGAGAATCTCTCTGTGGATTTGGTTACTCCATTTGAGAAAGGTTATTTTCCACAACCTGATAATGTTTCCCATGTATGGTCATAATTTTCTCAGTTACAAAATCATAATTATTTTTTCCATAGAAGATAAATATCTACATTTTCCATGATTATTTATACCATTCATCCTTCAAGGATCTATTTCCAAATAATGGTATACAGAAGAATAGATCATATAATTTTGTAACTTAAGGTATAATCCCACAACTAGTGAAGTACTTAACATAAATTGAAAATTTTAGGTGCATTTAATATCATAATCATATGATTTGTTTCTTTATGGATATTATTAATTTCCAGAAATTCATATTGGTTTGTAAATTAAATTAGAATAATCTAATGTGTATCTCTCAAGAATGTAAAACTAGGCATACAATAAGGTCGGTTGTCATGTACTAAGTTATGCTGAGTTGGGTCCAACACAATGTGTCGGAGTTGCTACCCATAGGCACATCTATGATAAAACCATATACACTTATAGTATCTATAAATGGATGTATTTCTTGGAAGAAACACATAATCTCAAAATAAAAAAAAATTTCTTGGATCTTCTCATATACTTATCCTTAAAGTATATCCTAGGGTTATTTTCCCTACTCTAATTTTTCCAAATCAAGCTTCCAAGGTTTCTCCTAAACTTACATTTATACCAACTGTAATTCCTTGACCCCAAAATACTGGATATAGTGCATTATTTTAATATATTGGAATGATTACAAGGAATTAAATCATAAAGAAATGACCATTTTAGCAGTATTTGTATGCCTAATTACATACATGATACTCATAATACATTGAGAAATAGGAAATAAAAACATGGTACAACAAAAAAACATTATCCTTGAAACTCATTCAAAGAACTACTCTTCATAACCTCAAGAGAAGAAACATAATAAGGGTGATAACAAATTCTTAGTAAGGTTATGTACAATGGAATCAATAATGAATCAATGAGAATAAATCAATATTGAAAGGTAGATAACTGAAAGACGTGCCATTTAATAAAAAATATTATAATTAAACATAACAATGAATATTATATCTAATTCAATAATCATATGTGATAATAATAATATAATATATAATAATGTAATTCATAACAATGGATAACAAAAACATATTTCCGGGGCTTCATTCTAAGAATAAAAAAAATTCAAGGCTTGATTCCAAGAATCTAATACTGTCAAGGCTTCTTTCCAAAAATCTAATAAATTGGTATGGTCTCAGTGAAAACCACATATTGTTTTTCCCATGAAACCAACCAATGCATCGAGGGGTTGTAGTAGGCCCCACCCATCACATATGAAATCCAATTCATTCCTCATATGTAGAATAATCGATTTAATTAATAAAAATTATTCATTATCATTAAACATACGCATTGAATAAATAATATTGTTTTATCAATAATTCAACATTTTAGGATATGTAACAACAAGGGTTGTTGATATTTAATGTAGATAACATTTTAAGATCATTAAAGCATTCTTGGGGAAAATAACCGTTATATATTCCAAAGTGTCCCATGCCACTACAAATTTTTTTAACAATAATACCGATGAGGGAATAAAGTTAAATGAAACATATAATATAATGAGAATAAGTAGATTAATGATATAACATGTTAAAGGGTAGTATATACAACACACAAAATAAAATATTAGTGTATAAGGCATGTGTCCCACATAAATAAAGGTGAGATAAAGATCCATTACCTTGTATTTACATTTGGGTGATCATCCTTTAACCTCATGTATAATGGTTTTCAGAGTGTTACTAATTCTTCAACGAACAAAATTAATATTTATGACATCATATACAATCATTTTTATAATATTTATTTCCCATTTATTAATATTCTTTTGATATTTTCACAATCTTGGGTGTTAATTTCCCAGTTTCTTGAGTAAGTTTTGACTGGTTTTTTTTCTATTCCAATTTCATAGATTATGATTTAATCAAATAAATAATGTAAATAATGATATAAATATCATAAATATTTAGTATATATATATTATAAAAATCTATAAAATTTGGATATAGTAAATGAAATGCATTGTTTATAGAGGCGGTAGGCCGTACGTACACATGAACACTACATTCATTTATTTACCATATTTAAATAATGAAAACTAAATTAAATATATGTATATTGTATTTTCAATATCATATATATGTCATATATATCACATATGTTTATTAAAACCATCCTTTATATGTTTCATGTATAGCGTGAGTGAACCACATCGCTTGGAGTAGTTGGTAGTCCACACTTACAGAAACGATGTTATTGCATTTATAAAAAATTGAAATCATAAAGGTATGTGTTATAAAAGTGTTAAAGAATAATAAATACATAATAAATATCATATATAAAATATATAAATAGTGTTTCCATCATAATTACCAACCATGAAATGTGGTAAAGGAAAAATGTACAATCATCATTTTGTGAGGCGGTAGTTCTCAATACAAATAAAAAGTATGTTCATTACCAATTAGATGGAATTGTGTATAAGTGTTGGTAAAAATATTAACATAACAAAATATAAGTATATTTAGGATACTAGTGTTATTATATAATCATGTAATAATAATAAATATAGTGGGGAAATAAATGAAACTAATGTGATCGTTGAAGAACATTACCTTTTATTTGGGTAACTCCTTTTGGTTTATACCAAAAGGATTCCTACGTTTTCTTTCTAAAAAAGTGAGGCTTCTAGGATTGTTTTAGAGAATTTTGGAGATTATTTGGTCAGGTTTTTGTCGATCTAAAAGGTTCAATGTGGTGTGAGGAAGTGAGGGATGAGGTTCCCTTTTATAATTGTGGTAAGGGGTACTTCTGGAAACTCTCAAACTATTAAATTAATATAAATTAATTTTCTATTCCAAATGGATCAAAGTTAGTTATTTAAAATATAATATGATAATTAGTCGTAATATTCTCAACTAATATTTTTTATACATGTTTAGGTCACATTATTACACTTATCTCTTGACTTTAACCCTTAATTAAACCCATTAACTCTTACCATGACAACTTGGATTTTTTACTCTTTAAAGGTTAATATAGCTAGTATAAAATACCAAAAGGCCAGTAAATGATTATTTTATGATATTTTGATAATTTCCTAAATTATGTTTCTGAATTTTATATTTTTATATTTTTTATATCATTTAATAAAATATTATTTATTTTAAAATATCAATATCATCAATTTTGAAACTATTCATTATTTTTTCTTATAAAAAAATTGAAAAAACAAGATAAATTCAAACCAAGACTTATAAAACATTACTAACATGTAAATTTAATCCATAAAATTATTTTATTACATTAAATCTCCCATTTTTTTAATATTTTTAATATCATTTATTTGATTCTTCCATTAATTAAACACTTACTGCATCATCATTGTGTCACCTTTTAATTTAATTATTTATTTTCCAAAAATAATAAATAAATTATCATAATTAATATAAACATTTAGTCTTTTAAATTACTATTTTTAGTTTAATATATCCTCTAAATATCCACATATAAAAATGTAATATTCATTAAAAACAAGAGTGTTCCATATTGGACTCTCCTTAGAATAAAATACTATAAATGACATAAAGTCATCCAAGTGGCTCAAAGAGGCCATAAAATCAGCCCAATTATTATTTTTTTGAAAAACATTTATCAAATAAAATTATTACAAGTGTTACGGTAATTTTATAATATTTATAATATTATTTTTACCCTTAATTACTTGATTTACCGTTAAGCGTAATAATTAAAATATTACTAAATTTAATATTCAAATTCCAAAAAAATAAAATAAAACTATTTATATAATTATGAAATATTAATTTTGTATATGAATCTATTTTTTTATGAATCAAAACAAATATGTTGTAGTAATTAATTGAAAATTAACCCTATTAACATAATGAGAAAACGGGTTATTAAAGTGAAAACGTACAAAATATTGTAATGTTTTTATATTAATATTCAATGTAAAATTGATTCCAATAACCTAAATTGTATTATGTGATATAAAATTTATTTAATTATACTTTAAAACCAATCAAAAATATAATTCAATAGTATACATTATTTATACAAAAATATGTTTTCAATTAAAATGAAATATTTTATCATTATTCAAACAAATAAGAAACTTATCAAAAAAACACAAAAAATTCCACCCAATTAAAACTTTATATTCCAATTTAAAATTATTAGTTTATTTTTTCAACTATAACATAAAAAACATCCAAAAATTTTATTTAAAATAGGTTCACCAAAAAGGTAATAAAACTGCCTTTATAAAAATATAGATTTTTGTGTATAATATTGGGTTTGTTCCAATATTTTGACCTTCAAATATATTTTATGAATTTAAAAAATATTTATTGAACATATAAAATATATATTTCATTAATATCATTCACCAATAGTAATTAATTAAATTTATTAGTACCAAATGAATTTGTGATCATGAAAGTGGTTTTTTAAAAAACATTCTCATAATATTCAATTGGTTCTTATATTAATTTCTAATTAATTTGTAACCGATGAATTAAAAATATATTTTCATAATATAGTTAATAATATTCATAATTTCAAATTTAATAGCTATGTTTTATCATATTATATTAAATAATTATAATTTAATAATATACTATTGTTTTGTAAAACTTATTCTTGCATGCAACAAAATCCAACTAATTGTTGTGTGTAGTGTACACTTAACATGGTGTTGAATATAAAACAAGCTAAAAAAATTAAATATATTAAAAAATGAAAATATTTTAAAGTCATTATGTGTTACAACATATGCAAGAAGGAGACCACCATGAATCTATTTAAGGATTTTACCCATGAAAACCAATAAGCTAGTTTTAAAACACTTTTCGAAGCTAAGCCATTTAAAAAAACCATTTTCAAATAATCCTTTGAAATAACTTTGGTTTTCAATTTCATGAAAAATTATTTTTCCAAAATTAACCCCAAACATGGATTAAATAGATAAAAAACCACAATGTATACCATTATCAAAAAAACCAATAAGCCATAACATCAACAATATGTGATCGCATCAATGGAAAATGGGAATAATATTTGTCATTGCAACAAAATGGCACTAATCTAATGAATAAATATTATATAAACCAATATGGAATATATAATGTGAACCATGATATCTAACCATCTAGCCTATCATGAGTGAATATAATAAGTATGCTATCCAAATAGGAAAATTGATGCTCTCATATTCTTTGATAAGCCAATTTGCAAGATCTCTCAGAGTCTCTCAGAAATCAACCTGGAAGCTCTCATAATGTTTCTAAGCAAAGGATATAATGGTCCCTTGGAAACCAAAATGGAAGATCATGCAGTCTTCCATCTGAGGTATCACACAGTCCCTAGAATAAACCCCTTTTTCACACCCTAGTTAACCCATGTGGTACTCCATGCTTACATAATCCCAAAAAGGTTCCCACATCAAGAAAGACACTTCACAAGTCATTTTATAAACAAACATTCCCATTATATCATAATAAATTCCCATGCTAAAATAATTTATAAAACCACTTAAAAAATTCTTTCAAAACCAAAAAAACCTCATCGAGCCTTTTTAGTAAACACTTGGTGAGCATACAAGACACATCTATTCAAAAACCCCCCTTTAAGCACCCAATTTCTACGAAAAGTCATAGATGACATAAAATATGGGATTAAAAACAACAAAAAATAAATTAGTTGGAATATAAAGAAAAAAACCACAATAAATTCATAATTTAATGGCAATACATGACAACCCCCCTTAAATGCAGACAACTTCCTTAGATTTGGTTCCCACTTCATTGCTTTTGATGATAAGCACCCAAAATGGAAGAATAAGGCCTCACACAACTAATCCAAAAGAAAAAAACACTTCCCCCCCAATAAAATCACTATATTAAAACATTTCCCCTACTAGAGTTACCCATCTCCATGAAAGAGAAAGATCAATCCAGAAGAGGGGAAAAGAAATAAGAAACCAAGAATACATGGGCATAACTCTAGCCAAAACACCAAGATTCCATATAAAAATCACCACCGAGGGAGACGGATAGATTCAAGGCCATGGAGGAGGAGATGGATGTGATAGGGGAAGAAAACCTAAGGCTAAGGGTTATAAATTCAATAGGGTAAAATTGGTAAAATACAACTTTTTAAGTGACATGGAAAAGTCATTTGGTTTGGCCACATTGTTTCTAGAAACCTGCACCAACCATTAAAGGATACTACCTCCCATAAAATACTATTCACATGATTTCCCCTTTGATTTATATATTTTATAAAACCATGAAAAAACTATGTGAGGACCTCTACCTCAAACCCATCCCCCTTCGTACAGTTAGTCACATAATTTAGACAAACCATGCACTTACCAGATTCTTTTGGTTTCCATTGTAAAAAACTATTTTTTTGATCTCCAACACACTGAGACTATAAGAATTCACAAAAGGAAAATAAAACTCAAAATTAGACATACTAGTGACTCAGAGTGTGTCACAGTTTTCTTTTATTATTAACTTATTACTGATAGTGTGTTGAAAACTTTGTTAGGGTAGCTAGCCCATTAATCAAGTTAACTAAAAATGGAGTTAAATTCATTAAATCAAAGGAATGTGAGGAATGTTTTTATGAATTTAAAAAATGTTGTTTAATACTATAGTATTATACTTTATGTTTATAAATGGGGAATTTGGGATTTATAGTGATGTTGCATCGAAATGTCTTGGTTGTGTTTTGATGCAAAATGGTTAGGTAATAACAAATGCATCACAATAGTTGAAACACCATAAGAAAAATTATCAAATTCATGACATTGTTATTAAAGAATTATATTTATTTTAATGACCTGGAGTAATAATTTATATAGGTATAAATATGATATATATATATATATATATGAATTATAAAATCTTGAGGTATATATTAATTTAGAAATAATTGAAAATGGGACTAAGGAGGTGGTTCGAATTGATAAAATAATAACACTAAAAAGTTATTTATCATCTAGGAAAAGATAACTTAGTAGTATATGCATTGATTATAGAGGATAATTCATCATTAACTATGTCACATCTAGTTTATCATCTATTACATAACAATTTAATGAAAATTGAATTGGAAATTGTGCATGTTGAAACCACTATTTTTTGGCTCAAGTAATAGTAAAATCATAATTGTTAGAAATTATAAAGTATTCTAAGAAAGAAGATATTGGATTTCAAGAGAAAAATTTGATAAAGGAAAGTTACATGAGTTTAATATGATTAGAAAGGTCTTAAAAAATTTACAAAGAGGTTATGTATACTATATAACTCTTAGCTGAAGAAGGAATTACGGTGTGAGGCTCATAACTCTCCATATTCAATACATCCATGAAGAATAAATATTTATAATGGTATTTTGTAGTATTTTTTTTGTGAAGGAATAAAGTAAAATAATGATGATTTTATCTTGAAATGTTTGATTTATCAATAGGTGAAAGTTAAATGATAACAACTTAAAAAGGGTTATTTGGTTTTTTTTAATTATTGAATCGAAATGGGAATATATATCCATGGATTTCATTATGGTATTAATTATATGGGTTATTGTTGACTATTTAATTAAATTTTATCATTTTATTCATATTTGATATAATATTAATTTGAATAAACTTTCTAAAATATTTAATAAAGAGATAATAAAATTACATGGAATTCTTCTTTCTCTTTTTCTCGACTGTTGCCCAAGGTTTATATATTATTTTTGGATATTTATTTATATGTATTTAAGTAACAAATAATGTTTTAGAACAAGTTTTTAACCTAAAATTGATAGGCCAACAGAGTGGAAAATTCAAACATTAGAGCATATTCTTTGAGAATGTTCATTGGATTATCATGGAGTTTTGGATCAAAACCTTTCATTGGATTGATTTTATTAGAATAAAAATTTAGGTTCACATATTTAGATGGATCATTTTGGGGAGTTCATGGATAGATATTTCAAACTATAGTATGTTGGGATGAATTTAGGGAGTGGATTTTTTTGGGACCATGTTTTTTGTAAGAGATATTTGAAAATATGAAATTTATTCAATTCCATATGATGGATGATAAAAGTAAAAAAATAGTTTTGTAGACAACCAATGAAAATAAATTTTGATTGAGGTGGGATATCCTATTTTTCTTAAAATAACTAATTGGAAAGGTTTGATGCGTTTTGTTATGAATGGGAAATTAAGCCCATAATTTATTAGTCTATATGAAATCCCAAAGAATGTGAGATCAATGACTTATCGAGTAACCATACCTCCAAGTTTATCTCTGGTACATAATGTGTTTCATGATTCCTTACCAAGTCATTAAGTACCTTGGTCATTTCATGTATTGAGTATTGAGTAATAGAGTTGGAGGATAATCTTATAACAACATGAATTTTGTCAAAGGTATGGATCATTTTTCATGGTATAAATCCTCTGATTTATCCATGTATGGGTTTCTTTATGGCCTAAGGAAGCTCTCAAGAGATTCTAGGGATTTTTCAATGCTAAGAGATCCAAAATTTGAAGAGACTGACTAGGCTGCACTGTTAGTAGAAACCTTGATTCTTAGTCTACATGGTTACTACTAACTATGTGGGGAACTTAGTGTGTAGTAGGAGGTCATATGGTTTGTCTGAAACAGTGTGATCCGTTGTGCACTCTCATGTGGGATTATAGAGGTTTGTGGAATAGGTTTTTTCACATGTCTTGTGCATGTTTATTAAAACCATGCTCCTAGCCCATGAAAGTAGTGTTCAAGGGCAGTGGGTGGCACACAGTTGGAGGAAAGTTTGGCCAATTGTGTTCCCAAACCGTTTGACCCAGTTTTGGGGGGTAAATTTATAATTTTTAAACTAATTAAATTAAAACCTTCCCCATTAATTTCTATTCCCATTTCTAGTGAGAAACAATAACTACCTTCTACAGTGAAATTGTACATGGAATAAGTTAGGGATTTCAATTTCACCTTCATTCAAACTCCATTTTTTTTAATTCATAATAATTTTATATATAAAGGTAAGATATATAATCCTTTGATTTATATCATAATTTTTCTTCCCATATCTTAAAATATTTTTTTGTGATTTTATTTTACCTATTTTCAAGGCATTAGTCTATTTTTGGGGTTTTCTTCCACTCTTCTTTAAATCAAAGGCCAACGTTGGGTGAGTGGTCAGCCACAGACCTATGGTAGGTGCACTAGAAATATTTCCCAAAAGATTAGGAATTTTCATAGTATTTTTTCCATTTTTTACATGAAAAAGTTTTCTGAGCATTTAAATAATATATATTAAACTTCTTAAAATAATTATGACACTTCTAAATACACATATTTAATCCTATTAGTTAATTAGATGATGCTGACCACCTGATCTCCACCCCTTTGGGTGTTCCAAAGAAAATTACCTCCTTATATCTAATTGTATAAATGAAAAAACATTGTATGGGGGTTAGGAATCACTTTTAAATGGTTTCCCTTGACTTATAAATAAATTTCCTAGTTAAATAGATTAGAAGTGTGTGGTTAGGCCATGAAACATGCTATATAATTATAAACTGAATTTTTTAAAATTTTGGTGACCGATATTTATTGGTCTTGATGAATTGGAATGATTTATATGTAATGAATTTATATTATTATTTGTATTCCATGGATATTGGGTGTTTAGTGATGGATAAGGGACTATTTGAGCAAGACGTTTCGTGTTTACTTACATCAGGTGATGGGTATGATGTCTCACACCATTATACTCTTATATGAATGATTGGAATGATGCTACACATTCCTATACATTAGATATTCGGCATGATGACTCTCCTCACCATCTTGATTGATGAGAATGATGTATCACATTCATACGATATTATGGGATTATAACCTTTCTAGATTCATTGTATCATTAAACTATTTTTGGATGCCCTAGTTACACCTTGTGTCTAGCTAGCACCTTGTATCCATGTATTTGGCTATAAAAATCCTCATGTATGGAGTGTATATGCACGTATACATATTATATATATATATAGGATTAATATATATATATATGGTTATAGATTAGATATAGACCAGCCTATATTGAAGTAGGTAGATCCAGGTAGGTATCCTATTGGAACTTGAGTGAACTATTGTTCATTATTCTTTATTTTCTATTATTCATTTTCTTATACACTACTATGCTATGTACACCGGTTGGATTATTTCTAGAAACCATTGGTGGTGGCCTAATATCTTTATCACAAACCATACTTGGGCCACCTTTGGTTCCTAAGTAAACTTTGTGTATATAGGTATGGATAGGAGAAATCTCCCTTCTACAAATGCTTGATTTATTTTACTTATAGCATGGATCATGAGAGTAGAGGATCGAGCATATTCTTTTTATGGTAGTGGAGCAGTATTTTGGTCTTTTTTTTCATTTTTTGAATAGAATGATGTTTACGGATGTTCCATATTCCTTCTTTTTATATCATGATGCCATGAAATAATTTTGTACATGAATCAACCATTGGATTTTGGTAATTATTCTTACTAATTGGTTGTTTATGCTTCCACAGTTGATTATTGTATTTGTTCCCACTATTATATCTATTGTATTATGCTTATGCTATTTCTATTTATTTATTATTATCTAATGTGCCACTCTGATATGAGGGTATTGTCTCCTCACCATACCACCTTGGTTCCTCGCTGTTAGTCAGTATCCTCTAGAATACAGGGAGGCATGTTGGAGGCCATGTGATCCACTTGCTTAGGGAACTATTTTTTGGATCCCAGTTCCTAACATTATAAAGTGGTATCAAAGAATATTTTTTTCCTTTTTTCATAATGTTTTGGTATTAGATAGAAGACTAGAATGATATGGAATTTTTTACTGAGCCTATTCATGGGAATAGCTGACCCATGTATAGGGGAAACAAAAACAACATGGGATGGGTTACTTATTTACTGATTTCAAGCCTGTAATAGTTGATTCAATTTCACCATTTGGTGATGCACATGTTTAGTGATTTTACCAATATTAGAATTATTTTATTTATTATGGATTATACTTCCTTATCCTGGTATGACAAGGGGTTACCATCTCATGCATCATTATAGGCACAATAAGATAAATTTTCCATGTATTTTTATATGGCATTTGTACTTTCTATGTGAATTTTTCTACTGCATATAGATTAGTGCCTGATTATTATATATTGAAATGTGCTAAACTTTCTTGGAGGTAAAATATATTTGGATTAATTAAAGTTCCTACATCAATCTGAAAAACATTTTCGTGCATATATTGATGATGACACCCTAATTAGATAAATATATAATGTTGTGGGTTTTAGACCTACTGGTCTAGTTTGTGATATATATATATATATATACAAACACACATAAAGGAGTACAAACTTAATAAAATTAAAAACTTTTAAATTAAAATGGTTACCCTTAAATGGGGATGCCAATTTTAATATAAAGTGTTCTTTCCTCTATATATTACGATTAACACTCCATATATCAAAACTTATGTCTCTTGATGTAAGACCTAGACCCAAACCATGCCTTAGTAGTAGGTATTTGGGAGTGTCTCTTACATTCTTATGGGTTATTATGGTCTCTCTTTATCACTTAGACCTACATTTTGGAGAAATTAGATTGGTGTGATCTTTATAAAGGATTTTCACCTTTCCTATTGTCTATCTAAATAAATTTGGAATTGTAATGTGTGAATTTGGAATTGTATAATTATTCCACCATGAATTCCTTAAGTCATACAACTAGAAGGTTGTAAAGACCATGCCTTGGATGTGGTGGACCCTAAGACACGAATGATACCTTCTATAGTTACACCTATATAAAAACCTATAATTCCTAATATGAGAATCAAAAAATAGTTTATAGAGTAATTTTTATGTATGATGCAAGCTATGAAAGGTGTTTCTCAACCTTCCTCGATTGTGGAAGAGTTGACATAGAATTTTAAGTAGAAACATACTCCCACTTTATCAGGGGATGGTAGACTACATGTGAATGAGTCATGGCTTGAGGACATGCTATTTATATTAAACAATATTGAGTTTCCTCTGAAATGAAGGGTCAAACTCGCTACTTATATTCTTTGCGGTTCTTCCAATCAATGGTGGGATATCATTACCAAGGAAGACTGGCATCAACGAATGATCTAGAGGTAATTTTGGATGGTATTATATGATTAATTATTTCCACAAACATTGAGTGATGAAAAAGATTTATATTTTATTATCCTACCATAGAGATCCATGTCTGTCATGGAATATTCTACTCATTTTACTGAGCTGAAGTAGGATGGGGAATATCTAGTACTTCTGTAGGACTTTTCTATTAGTGAAAAGTGAGAGGGAATCTACACCTACCCCACATTACAAAGCAAGACTAGTAGTATCTTATTGGTAAGTTATCTGGAATACAATCAAACTCTCAGGTTGAGGTGGTGGTCAATGTAGATGTAATCATACTCAGGACCTGGAGCACCAGCAGAGCGGGGCTGCTTAAGGAAGTCAGGTTGCGACTCAAAGCTATGGTATGGGATAGTTATATGCAGTGAATCCCATACCGAAGGAGAAGATAACCATACCTTCTACTATTCAAGGTACTATTCTAGTATCCTCTACTTCAGTGTCTACTTTAATTGACATAGGCGCATAACACTCTTTTATATCTAAGGAAATATTCATGAGTATTATCCTCAAGATAGAATGTTACTACGGTGTGAGGACACTTGAAACCCCATTGGGTATTCGATCAGAGATCATTCACTAATGTAAGGATTGTACCCTTTAGACAGGGGAAATGTTTTCATGTGGAATATTTTCATCATCAATATGATACATTTTTATGTGAATCTCAGAATGTTCTCTTTAGTTCCCTAACAATACCATATCGATTTTTATCACTTGAGGGTGATTTTTAAATCACCATAGGGTGGTAGACATTTCCACAATGGAGAATAGCATTTCCATGAATATCGAGCATGAATAATTCTTCAGGGGCTAGGAAGAGTGATAGAACATATTGCTAGTATTTTCTTGGGTGATAATGGGTTATGAATTGCTACTTTCGCTCCAATGGTTGATAGTTTTAGGGATGTTTTCCATTAATAATTTTTTGGTAAACCTTTAGCGAGAGAGTTTGAATTTACCATTGATCTAGTTCTAGGAGAAAAACTAGTGCCCATTAATCTTTATTGGTTGGAACCTATAGAGATTATAGTTCTCAATAAGTAGTGGTAAAGACCTAAAGGGTAAAGGTTTTATATGTCCTAACACTACTCCATGGGGTTCACTATAACTTTTTTCTATAAAGGTGGATGGTAGCATCAAGATATTTTTGGATTATTGATGATTAAATTATCCTAAAATTACGAAATTTTATCCACTACCTTGAATAGATGACCTCTTTGACCATATCCAAGGAGAAAGGGTATTCTCAATGATTTATTTGAGGCTGATCTATCATTAGGTACATGGTATATCATTAGAAATACCTCATAAATATTTCTGAATAAGTTATGTAATTTATGATTACCACAATTTGTTCTCATTAACATGCTATCTATTTTCATATTTATGATGAATCATGTTTTCCACCTATATCTGGATTCATTTGTGGTAGTATTTTTTGGAAGACATCTTAATGTATTCTCATTATTGACATGATAATTCCAAAAATCTTTAGAACATTTTGAATACACTAATAGTGCACTAGAATTATTATAATCTCAACAAATTCCACATTTTGATCGACAAAGTACACATCCTATGTCACATCATCTCAGAGATGGGAGTATCAGTAGGCCCAAAGAAAGTGAGAGATTTAGTTTTCTAGGAGAAACACAAGATTGTATTTGATATAAAATGTTTCTTGGGGATATATGGGTTGTATAGATGCTTCATCCAAGATTTCTCATGCCTAGTAGTTCCTCTTATGTGGTTTAATAAGAAGGGAGTGAATTTATCATGGTCAAAATATTTTGAAGAATCATTTCAGGGGTTAAATGAAAGATTGAATTTGGTGCCAATACTAATTTTTCTAGATCTAGGAAGGAGATATACTATTTACTATCAAACATCAGCTATCGAGATGTGGGAAGTTCTAATGTTGTACAAGTGAGTCATGCCATACTAGTATCATCTGTTATAGAATAACGATTGCAATTACCTAATGAATGACATCGAGCGAGCAATTTTTGTTCATGATCTATGATGTTGGAGAAATTATTTTTTTGGAGATCATTTTGTGGTGTTCATATACTATAAAAGACTCATGTATATCTTTACACAACACGATTTGAATATCCAGAAATTCATATGGGTTGAGTGCCTGCAAAAATTCGATCTTGAGCTTGCCTATATGCTTGGAAAAGAAAATGTTTTAGACAATTATCCAAAGTGGAAGACTTAGAAATAGGTGGTTTAGGAGGCCAATGGTGAGTTGTGGTTCATGGCCCTGTTTTTTGAGATGCACATCGAGGTTCAAGAGGATCATGGGAATACAATCCTCTCAGCTTTTACATTGGACTACAACATTCTAAAATAGGTTATAATGTGGAATATTTTAGATATAGAGGGATTAGTCATGCGGGAAATTATCTAATATGAAGATTCATCTTCCAGTTCAACCATAAATGAGGCTGAGACCCTATGCTATCATGGGCATGTTTGGGTCACATCAGACATTAGAGAGGAGAAAATGTGGGAATTTCAAGCCTTAGTTTGGGAGGTACATCTTGGTGTCACCACGATGTATTGAGACATACGTCACTGGTATTCGTGGAATACTATGAAATGGGATATACATTAATTTATCACCCGATGTTTCACCTATTTGTAGGTGAAGGAATAACATCAATGATCAACAGAACTTTTATAGCCATTGTACATTATAGAGTGTAAACGGGATGATGTTTCCATGGAATTTGTGATAGGATTACCCATATTTCCTAATGGAAACAACAAAGTTTGGGTTATCATTGATCATTTAAAAAAGGTCATACACTTCTTAACTATTTTAGATACCTTATTAAAAGACGATTTTTGAAGGATATATATCCAGTAGGTCATACATCTTCATAGAGCACCATGATCTATCAAATTTGATAGGGATTTTTTGGTTCATGTATCAATTATAGAAAATGTTGTACAAGGACCCGGGTACAAAGGCACTTTTTAGCTTTTTCTATAACCCTTAGAGTGACATATAGATAGATCGTATGATTTAGGTGTTAGATTACATTCTCCGTACATGTTTCCTTGAATTTTGGGGTTCTTGGGAGAAACACATACCCACAATTGAGTTTTATAATAATAAAAACTTTTAAGAAACTATTAAAATGTATCCTTGTGAATACTTATTTTATTGGTCTTTTCAGTCACCTATGTGTTGTTTAGAGGCAGTTGTGATAAATTTTCTTTGACCCCATCTCATCTAGGAGACTTCAGAGTAGGTCCAGTTGATTAGGAAGCACATTTTAAAGGTTTAGTTTAGGCAACAATAATTTTCCAATTGACATTGGTAACCTCTTGAGTTTGAGTTAGTGAATTAGGTTTTCTTACATCTTTCTCATAGGTTGGTATATTGATGAATTTAGAGGCTAGGAAAACTTTTTCCTTGATTTGTTGGACCCTTTTTGGTTTCGAAAAAAATTAGACAAGTAACTTACTTGATAACACATCCTCAATGGTAGCAGTCTATGAATGATGTATTTCATGTTTCACAGCTTTTCCAGTATTATCCAGACCCGTTAGATATTGTAGAACCTGATGAGGTTGAGTTAGATGTGGATGCTTCCTTCAAGGAGTATCCAGTGCATATTGTAGATTAGAGCGTAAAGACACTACAACGTAGGCCAGTTCCTTTATTACAGGTACTATGGAAGCATGATAGATTAAAGGATGATACCTAGGAGTGGGAGTATGACATACAATCCTAGTGGTAATATCCTTTCACATAAGACCCTCTTTATCCTTAATATGCTAACTCATGGATGAGTTTCTTTAAAGAGGGTTGGCTATAATGACCTGATTTTTATCAAAGGTATGGGTAGTTTTTTTTCCAGGTTTAATTCCTTAATTTGATCCCAGTGAGGGTGACCTATAGCCTATGAAAGGTCTTGGGAGAATATGAGGTTTGTTTGGAGCCTAGATCTCCAAAATTTTATGATACATACTCGGCCGCATGGTTATTAGAAACCGTGTAGGCTAGTCCACATGATTACTACTAACCTTGTGGGGAACTCAGTGGGAAGAAGGATTTTGCATAATTTTTATGGAACCATGTGAGATGGGGTTCACTACCCTAAAATTTTATAGAAGATTTATAATGAGTATTTTTTAATGTATTTCACATAGCTAGGTAAACCATGTTCCTAGGACATGCTAATGGTGTTTAAGGGAAGTGGGTGTTGCACGATTTCATAAAGGTTTTTCAAACCATGTAGCTTAACCGTGTGACCCATTTTGGGGAGACTGGGTGAATTTATGATTTTGAACTTAATGGAAATAAATTCTCACCCCACTTTCCTTTTTCCATTTCTAGCGTACAACACCTCCTCCCTTCTTAAGTGAGATCTCCCATGGCATAACCTTGGTATTTCAATCACGCCTTCTTCTAGACTCCTTTTATTTCAACATTTGAAGCATTGGATAACTAAAGGTAAGCTCTATAATCATATTTATTCATATATAAGTTTGTCTTCCAATATATTGCTCTATTTTGGGCTGAGTTCAATTTACCTATTTTTAAGGAATTTTTCAATTTTGGAATTTTCACCCGTTCTTCAACATATCAAAGGCCGATGATAAAAGGGTGATCATCCCTCGACCAAAGTTATGTGGTATTTAAATATTTACCAAAAGTTTAATTGTTTTCATAGTATTTTATCCATTGTTACCACACACTATATTTCTATGGATTACCATAAAATATGTTAAAATTATTAAACTAGTTATTCCTTGTCTAAATACACCCATAAAATCTTATTAATTTATTATAGAATTCTGACCACTTGATTGCAAAATATTTGGGTGTTCCAAATGAAATTAACTTTTTATATCTAATAATTTAAATGACTAAACACCATATAAGTGTTCATATTGACTTGGAAATGGTTTTGCGTACCTTAAAATTTAATGGATTAGGTGAATGGGATAGAAGTGGGTTGAAAGGCCATACCACATGATATATAATTATAAATTGGAATTGTATAAATTTTGGAGCTTGTGAATGATTGATAATGATGAATTTAAATGATTTATATATAATTCCTTGATATTTTTATTTTTATGGAATGGATATTGGTTGTTGAATGATAGATAAGGGACTTTTTGAGGATGACGTTTCAGGCTCCCTTACATCGAGTTTTTGGAAAGATGTATCACACTGTTATACTCTTATTGGAACAATGGGATGATGATCCATGTTTGTGTTCTTCAGTGTTAGGCATGATGATTATCCCTACGATCTTGAGTGATAGGCATTATGTCTCACATTTATATAATATTATGAGATTATACTCTTACTAGAGTCATTGGCTCATTAAACTAGTTATGGACGCCTGTGTTACGCCCTGGGTCCATCTAGCACCTAGTATCCATGTACATGGATCTAAACATACTCTTATATTTTATTAATATACATGTATAAATATTATATATATATATATATATATTATTACTATATATATATTCTTATTGATCAAAGATACAAAACCCTACACTGAATAAGTTAGAGATGGCCAGGTGTCCTATAGGAACTTGTACCAACTATTTTTATTATTTAGTGTTTTTTATTATTTATTTACCTACACACTACAATTCTATACAAACTAGATGGACTATTTTGAAACATTTTTGGTGGTGAACTACTGAGTCCATCTCACACCCAACTTGGGATGTCTTTGGAACCCATGCTGACTTCATTTCTTTAGTTATGGATAAGGGTAAGCTCCCTACCATAGATTCTTGACGTGTTTTATTAATAGCAAAGATAATGGGAGTAGAGGACCAAGGATATGATCACGATGATAATAAATCAATATTTTTCTCTTTTTTTTTTCAATTTTGTATAGCATGATAAATATGACTATTCCCCATTTCCCCTTTCTATATATCATAATTCTATGAAATCATTTTTTATATGACCTATTCTTCGTATTTTTGTATATATTCATGTTTCTTTGTTGCTTATAATTCTATAGTTGATTATTTTATTTTTTCCCAATGTTCCAGATATTATATTATGATTATTATATTTTTCCCCATTAGTAATTTCTACTTTTCCACTCTGATATGATGGTATAGTCTCCCCACCATTCCACCTTGGACCCTTGCTACTAGTCGATAACCTCTAGCATTTGAGGATGTTCATTTGGGGCCATACGTCCCACCATCTCGGTGCCCCATTTTAGTAAATCTTGTTTTGCGGTGTTACAAATCTATCTTGTGAATAAAAAATTTCTCAAATTCTTGATCATAGAGAAAATGTGTTATTGAATAAGGTTACTTATATAGAGAATGTTTTATGGAAGAATCATATGATTGAATAAGAAACATGGTATATTAAATAATCTTGGAGGTAAAAGTATTCCCACATGTTTAAAAATGAGTAAAGAATATGAGGATGAAATTTCTTTAAGGGGTGAATATTACAATGCTGGTATTTTTACTAAAAAATAAATTTTCTGTTTTATAAATATTCATGTTATATTAGTGTATTCATATTAATATTTATTATTATGAAAACATTTTAAATCATTTTATTATATTATGTATTAATAAATATTATTTTTTCATTTGAAAAAGCTTTAGTTTTTTCTAAATAAATTAATTTTCCATATAATTTATGGTTTTATAAAAGTTAAATTTCTAAATTTTTGAAAGTGAATTTGATAAAATGGTCTTTATTTTTGGTTTAATATTGTTTAAATTATATTATGGTGAATTTTTGGGATTTTTCTTAGAAAGTTGATTTTTTGGTGGATAGTTAAAAAATATAGATTCTACGAATACAATTTCCTTTATGAAATAACAATGATATAAATGTGGGATAAAAATTTATGAAACTTAGGGAAAATATATTACATGATAATATCCTCAAAATATAATATAAATACTATCCAATTATTATAAATTAATTCCTATATCAGGTTAAATATGAAAACATTTATTAGAGTTGATGTAGTGATTGTACAACATTTAGAAAGTCCAATTGACATTTTTAAGATGGTTTCTATTAAGGGACATGTAATTTTTCAAACATAAGAGATATAAATGATGAATAATAAATTATTTTTACATATTTTAATGATTTTTAAAATTATATAATCAGTTAATTATCTAAATACTTACCCAACACTTGTGCGAGTAAGAGAAGAGTGAAAGTAAATGGTTATAAGAATATTTAAAATGTTAATATTGGGATGAATTATGGTATTTCATGATTTTTAGGGATAAGAATGATATTAAATATAAGATGTAAAATTTTAAATTCAAATTACATAGTCATCTATGAAACTTTCTACCTGGTTGCCACTCAAAGGTGCCCTAAAGTAGATTGATCACTTGGCCTCAAGCACATCTCCCCGAATGCTAGAGGCTACCAACTAGTAGCGAGGGCCTTGGTTGTGTCCATGTTGAGAGTATGAACTCATCATTAAAGTGGATAACTAGGGGTATATATATAAAATAATATGAATATAGGGAGAAATAAAAATAATTTATAAGAAGCAATAAAAGAAACTATACACTGACAGTACCAGTAACCTGCCGTAGCTGTAGCATACAAGGCAATAGTAATAAGAAAGCACTGAAATAATAAAAATGAGAATAGTATCATATATGCAAATCATTATGAGTATCTCAAGATCTATATTTAGATAAACAGGTATGTATGTAGTATAGTACATATACAATAGGTACAAAAGTCCGAAAGATCTATCCCCTACTAGCATCACGAGCCCCAGCTCAGTCCTGTTCTCCCTTACTCCTAAGAAGCAATGAAAAACCTATAGTAGGGTGATTTACCTTATCCATACCTACAAACATATAATCCTATTGCATACCAAAGGTGTCCTAATAAGAGTGTGAGATAAACTCCCAGTAGGCCACCACCAATTTTGTTCATTTCCATGTATTTAGTGAATACATAAAAGTAGAAGTGTGTATATAACACCAAAATATGTATAATAAGTGTTTTATATAAAAACCCATAATGGTATAGGTTCTAAAGAAAACCCATACTCTATTACCTACTTTGGCCTTTTCTAGAAACTATACGATTAAAAAATCACTCCTATCAAACTTAGTAAATATGTTTTGGGACCTAGTGGATAGAAAAACATTCCCCATAATGATATATGTTCAGGGGTTTCCTAACTAGGACATCTGTAAGTTATTAGGCTCTGATAGAATCTGAGATTTTGATTTGGATTCGTAGACATGTCATATAAATCATTTCATTAATTAATAATTTAATAACTCGAGTTCATCCTTGGCATTACTTATTTGGAATATAGGTATATATTTGACATAACCTAAACCAAGAACCTTACAATCCCATCCTAGGGTTTCTTCATTGGAATCCTAGTATCACTATGGGTGTGGTATAACATCACTTCTCATTGAGTCTATGCTTAATAGTCTGCTAAGGGATCCCATGTTTCACACATTACATATATAATCAATTGTCCTCTGATTCCATCATTAGATATCCATAAGGAGTCCATGTATCACTTAGGAATATAGAGAATTATCCCTCTATGTTTGTATTTGGAAGTTCATACGGATCCCAAGTATCACTGTTTGTAAGTAAGGTATTAGATAAATGAGTCTATCCACAATGTTCATATGAGAACCCATGTGTCAACCATGGCATATAATAAAAATTAAATCAATATCATTTAATAATTTCAAATAAAACTCACCTTAGAAGGTGGATCAAGGCTTGGAATAATCTTATAATTCTTATCATCTTAATTATATCATGTCGGTATTTCATTATAAGAGGTAAATCAATCATAAGTGACACAAGAAACGGTCTTCCATTCCTTCTCTTTAATAAATTCAAATTATAATTTACAATAAATCTAACATACCCTAACAAGGGGTAAATGTCACACCTCAATGGAAGTAAAAATCATACGACACCCATGGTGGTCCAATTAATTAAACAACTCACCCAAGGGGTGGTTTGAATTTGATATCCTTAACCCTTAATCATTTATCAATGGGCCTCATTAATTACATAGGTTATACCTATCCATTTAAATCAAGGAAAAATTCCATTTCAAGGGATTCCCTTATAAAATTTAGCGCATTGAACACAGACATATATAAAAACTCTGACATTAAGGAAAAAACATGAGACCACCTACTGTAGGTTTGTAGTGGTGTGTTCGTCCTCTATCAAGCTATTATTTAGTCTAAGTATAAAGAAAAATGAAGAATTGATAAAGAATCTGGAAATAAGGAATATTATCTTACACCTAAATAATATCATTTATTCTATGATAAATAAATAATGACACAAATATAATTGAGTACTTACTAGTGCAGATACAACAAGAAACATGACTATTGATTCGGAGTTTGGATGGGGAAACCCCACCAAAGACTATGATTTGGATTTGAAGAGGAGATCCCAAAATCCATTTCCATTTAATGGAATGAAAAATAATTAGGTTTTAGTCTTAAAGTTAATTTAAGGTAAAAATGGTAATATTTTATAAAGATACTGGGTCACATGGTTAGTGTGCATGGTTTTCCTAACTGTGAAAAAGCCCATTGTCAAAACTCTATAGTTTCTACATGGTTGTACACCTCCCTATAAATGGTTTTCTGAAACCATGTAGCTCGGGGAGCCCTATGTCTATCCCCAAATGGTTTCATAAAATGGTGCGGTTTGGTTTGCACAATTTCTCATAAATGTGTGGACCAACTATTTTTCTCCAAGAGTCAGTTTTTTGGTCTCTGAAAGACTCCCAAACACCGCTGAAACTCTTATTATCACATTATGGACTCACATTAGGCTATAAATAATCATTTAAACGAAAATTTAAGGGTTCTGTGTACCTCATATGAAAAACTAGGATCTTATAATATTCCCCCTTAAAGAAATTTCCCCCCAAATTTCCCTCTCAATGGTGGTCAATAATTATATGAGATTAACACTGACCAATAATCATGTACATCAGTCTCCCACTCCCTAGTATCATCCTATAAATGGACATATTTACATAGAACCTGTACTAGAGGAACTGACTGGATTCAGAGAACTTTTGTGCTCCTATCGATGATATGAAAAGGATTCTCCCCAAAGGAAGCATCTAATTATGATTGAACACCCTCATCATGAAAGGCATGAGAGGAGTTTGAATGATAAAGGAACATATTAGATAGATGGAAGACATTTTTCATGACTCAGTGCCTCTGAGGTAACTACAAATGATAAGCTACCAGCCAGACCTTCATTAGAATATTGAAAAAACCGACATATCCTGGGGAAAGCTTACTCTGTTTCTCGATCCTCCTATGTCCTAGCCTCAAAGAGACATATAAAATGACCTGATCCTCAACCTCAAACTCTAGAGGTTTTCAATGGTGATTGTCATAAGTTTATTTATCGATATTGAATAGTATTCATCTAATTCTAAATCAACTAAACCTACTCTATTGTCTCCCAAATGAGACGAGGTCCAATCATTACTACCTCTCCTACCTCTAACCAACAAATGGGTGATATGAATGACCTACCATACATAGAATCATAATGCGTCATCTGTATAGTATTATGATTTCTATCATTTTAGGTGAAATCAACTAGGGGTCTATGCCTCTCCCAAGAGACCCCAAAACCTAGGATGCATGTTCGTATCATGTCCTTAAGAACCTTAATTGTATGATTTGAATGGGAGTCAGTCTAAATGTGGTATACCGTGCTTAGAAGAACATTTGTACCCAACACCCTCTAAAAACTATTCTATAAATGAGATTTAAACCAGGAATCTCAATGTAAAATTATAGTATGAGGATCCCCATGAATTCATACTATCTCATAGATATAAAACCTCCCAATATCATCTACATTGAAGGTTTACCTAATCATTAGGAAATGAGAAACCTTTAGGAGTCTGTCAACAACAACCCAAATAGAATCTCTACCTCAAGGTGACCTCAGATGACCAATCATGTAATCTATCATGACATCATCCCATTTTCACTTAGGAATGGTTATCTTCTGTAAAATCCCAACTTGTCATAGGTGTTCTGAATTAACATTCTAATAGGTGGAAAACCTCATGAAAAAACTAGCTATATATCTCTTTATTCCTAGCCACCAGTACTGAAGGCGCATGTCCTGGTAAATATTGGTGATTCTAGGATGCAAATCTCAATTTTAAGTATGAATGTCTCACAAAATCTCCTCAAATATATCTGTTGAAACCCATACCGGACCAATTATACACAGAACTTCATCCTCAACTATAGTCTAACCAGGAGGGTTCTCACCTACTACACTCTACCATTAAAATAGGCCCTCAGAATCCAATAGATTCCTCGTCCTTACTCTATCCAGAAGGGTATAGGTCAAAATTAAGGATAAAATAAAATTCTGATCCTAACTATCTTGAACCTCCATGTGCATCTCGAAGAACAAATCCATAAGTTTCCACTCGCTACTGGCCTCCTGTACTGCCTATATCTAAGTCCTCCTGCTTAGTGCATCATCTAATGCATTTCCCTTTTCTATCATATATGAAATATCAAAGTTGAAATACTGTAAGTACTCAACCCAACTACATTGCCTCGTATTTAAGTCACATAGTTTAAATACATACTTGAGGCTTTTGTGGTCCATGTACACCAAAAAATTATCTCACTGTAAATAGTATCGTAAAAAATTCAAAGATATACAATTATGGCTCACTCAATATAGTGCGTCAGGTAGTTCCTCTCATGTGGCCTCAATTGACGAGACCTATACACCGTGAAACCATCTTCCCACATCATAACAACTACAATAATGAATCCTGATTTGTTTTAGTAAAAAATATAACTCATACTTGGCTATGAAAAATCACTATTAGTGATGAATTCAACATCCCCTTTATCTCCTGAAAGGTTGTCTTGTAGGCATCTGACCATACCAACTTCACATAATTTTTAGTAAAGCCAGTCAATGGTGCTTCCAAGTGTGAGAATTCTTGTATTAATAACCTATAATATCCATATGTCCCCAAGAAACTCCATATGCTAATAATTTTCTTGGTATTCTCCTAGAAAACTACATTTCTCACCTTCTCCTGGTCAACTAATACCATTTTCTCTTAAATAATATGACCCAGGAATTGAATCTTCTCCATCCAAAAGTTGCACTTTTTGATATTAGATTATAAATTATTCACTCTTAGTGTATCCAAAACAATTTCATGATTTTTGGAATGGTTGTGTTGATTGTGAGAATACACCTAGATATTTTCCAAGAAAACAACAAAAAAAATCCAGATAGGGACAGAAATCTCAGTTCATTAGCTCCATGAAAACTGTTGGCATGTTCATGAGAAATAAAGACATAACCAGATACTCATATAGACTATACCTACCCCGAAAAGCCGAATGAGGTATGTCTGCACGCCGAACACAAAAATGATGATATCCAAATTTCAAATCAATTTTTGAGTACACTCGAGCTCCTTGGATCAGATGAAAGGGATCATGTATCCAATATAGAGGATATCAGTTTTTAACCATAATTTGGTTCAATTTACTATAATCCACACATATCCTGAGAGTTTCATCTAATATTTTTCAAAAAAGGACTGGTGAACCACATAAAGAAGCACTGGGTTGGATAAAACCCTTTGCCTATAAATCATCTAACTACTTATTGAGATCCTATATATCCTTAGTTTCTATCCAATAAGGGGTAATGGATATTGGTCTAGCTCCTGGAACTAGCTCGGTAGAGAAATAGTTTAAAAAAGTTATCTAGGTAAACATATTTTAAACAGTCAACAATTGGAGGGAATTATACCTGATGTTCTCTCTGATTATGAAAATATAAACTCTCAATCTAGGATGTAACCCCACCTAATCCACAATTATCTGGTCCATATCAGCTTGCTTGGACATTCCATTCTCCCTTGTGAATAAAATATCTACCCTATGGTGATGTGAAGGTCACCCTTCATTGATAGAAATCAATGAAATAATGAAATTTAACTAACTAGTACATCCCAAGAATGATGACAGAACCTTTCATCTAGAGGAAAAATAGGTCCCACATGAAGTGACACATTCTAATAACTTGGGGGAGCTCCCTGCACTGACATACATCCTCCGTTTGAATCCCCAAAGGAATATCAAGCATCATAACACCATTATAAAACTGAACATTTAGCCCTAGACTCTCTATAATGAGCATAGATATAAATCTATCGTAAGAGACTACATCAAAAAGTGAAAATGATAAAGTAGAGGATACTAGACTTTTACCTATCATAGTATAAGGTCTGAGAGTCTACTCCTTAGGTGTTGGTCACACTGCATATATCAGACCAAATCTATGGCCCTGTGATATAACTTTTATATCATAGGCAGATCAACTATACTATTGCTAAAAATATGGGGTCTGACTACTATGACCACAATGACCACCTCAACCTAATCAGCCAGATGTACTCTAGCTACAACCCTAATGATAATATTTTGACCCTGCTTCTACACATGGAGTCAGTTTAGACCCTCCCTCACCAGCTTCCAAAGAAATATTCTACAAAATCATTATAGGTGACCAATCTTGCTGCAATATTGACACTCAAATGGGTCCCACATACACTGAGGTCTTGAATTTACTTATCTACCACACTAGGGGAACCTCACCTAGCTACATGAGTATGTTATCTGGCTACTAATATCATAACAAGAATGATCTAGATGATTATTCCTACTTTTTTCAATGTAACACCTAATCTAGGTACCTAACCACTCAAACTCAAACCCCTAGCCTTTCTTAGGTTACACTATGTGATAAGAGACTCAGCCACTATTCCAAAAATTTTAGTCATCCAAAATACCTTCACTTGGGATCGAATGTCATACATAATTATATCCTTGAATGTATAGGCTTTAGATAATTTTCCACCCATCAGAATGGGTGTGAAGTGATGGAGTTATATAAAATCAGCTGAATAATCCAGAGTTGATAACATTCCCTACTCCACGTTCATGAAATCTCAAGCTCATTCGGCCCTCAATGTCTCAAGATATAAATAATCACAGAATACTATATGAAAATACATATAATCCATCCTTTCATAGAAATTCATCTGATTAATAATATCCCACTATCTCTTGGTGAAATCACACAATATATAAGTAGAAAGTTTTACTCTCCTCTTAGGAGGTGTCTCAAGATGATGAAATATAGATATCATGGAATCTATCCATGAGTCTACTTCCTATGATCTAACATACCCTAAAAAAGTGTGCAAATGCTGCTTCTAGAACTCACACTTCAACTCTACAATAGTTAGGGTGGGTCATAATGCTCCTGATTTGTCCATAAGAAACACATAATTTTTTTGTGTAACTTTTCTTCAACACCTATGTCTGGTAAAATAATTGGTTTCTTATCTGTCTATACTTGAGGATGTACTAGAATCCCATGGACCACCATATTTGGGGAATGATCTCCACCACCCTCCTAGTGTGTGACTGGAGGATCTTGTGGTGGAATATCTCTACAAATTCATAGTTCACCCCTTATAAAATGATTAAAAAACCTATAAAAGAATTTATATTTAAAATATGATAGGTAAAAGCCTTCATATATAATAATCACACCTATCTTCCTACACATTTATTCAGGTCTGGGTGACCTACAAATCTTAGGAAAGAAAGATATACTACCCACTTCACACTAATAAGGTTGGGTTTGGTTCAATTTCACAGTTATAAAAAATGAAATTTCATTTATTTTACATTTACATCACTATTATAATGAATGACTGAATTATCCAGATCACAATTTTCAATTTACAGGGTCTCATACTCCTTATAAATTGAAGTGTGACTTCCAGTTAATCCAAACCATAACACATTCAAGTTCATGATTCAACCTTCCATAGTTTACCGCTTATGGGGTCTCTTTTATCCTAACCAGGAAAAAAATTTTAGGTTATGAAATGTCCTCTAACTAGAAACCATGTTTACATAGTTTTATACTCAAACCATGTGTCAAAATAATATTTATATCAAATATATCACACAAGGAATATATCACAAATCGTACAGTCAAGCAATGCATTCTATATGGTATGGAACAATGCATGGTGTGTGAATCCTACCAAGTTCCTAAAATGATGCATGAGATTGAATACCCTCATCTCATTATATTATTAAAAAATAGAACCCTTAATCATATCAATAATAATTTTTTAATTCAATTGAATCACACAGTGCTGGAATCGAATCAATTGTAATATCACAATATCCAAAAAGAAATAAATTCCATTTGAGGATATTTTGAGTTTCTATATACATGAGTTAGCTACTCTGAGGAACAACTCATTAACAAATTCCATTACCTTCCTAATCACATTTCTATTATCTCCAAATTTTAATGTAGAAAAGAAAAACCCTCTCTAGCCACTTTGTAACATCCTGAACTGGGTTCCACACAAAGGTTCCCTGAAGCCGGTTGTCCATATGGCCTCAAGAACATCTCCATAAATTCCAGAGGTTGCCAACTAGAACCTGTGTGCTATGATGTGTCTACGGGGGGAATATTTCCTCATCACCAGATTATATCACAAAGAATATATATATATATATAATCAGATGAATATGGGAAGAAATAAAAACAAAATATAAGTTGTAAGAAATGAAACTACACATTGAAAAGACCAGTAACCCATCATAGTGGAAGAATACAAGACAATAATAATAAGAAAGTAACAAAAATAATAGAAACTATAATAGTATCATATATAAATATGGTTATGTTTATGTCAGAATTTATACAAATATAAACAGGAATGTATATAGTACTGTACATATAAAAAGGGTAAAAAAGAACAAAAGATATGTCTCTAGTTAGCATCACAAGCCGTAGCTCATTCCTGTGCTCCCTTACTCTAAAGAAACAATAAAAAAACTATTGAATAGAACTTTACCTTATCCATACCTAAAAAAATATAATGTTCTTGGGTACTATAGGTGGCCATAGTAGGGTGTGAGATAAAATCACAATAGGCCATCGCCAATGGTGTCTAATTCCATCCTATCAGTGAATAAATAAAAGAATGATTTTGTAGATAGAAATAGAATATGTAAAATAAGTGATTTATGTAAACAAACTACAATGGTTTGGGTTCTCAGGGACACCCATCCTCTACTGCCTTCTTCAGCCTTTACCAGAAAGACTCTAAATAAATATTATGTCCTGTCACATTTTATAAATAAGTCTCTGGACCTGGCACATATCCCAACATCCCCATAATGAAATGTGGCTAGGATTTTATTAACCCAGTCACTAATATGTTTAAAAAATATGAATAAAACAGAGTTTGTGCTTTGGGTTGGTAGATGAATCGTATAAATCATTTCATTAATAAATTAATTAATAACCTGAGCCTACCTTTAGAATACCTTACATAGAATCTAGGTATCACTCCTTCATAACCTGAAATAAGAACCTTACAAGCTCATCCTAGGAATTCCCCATTGGAATTCTAGTATCACTCTGGGTGTGGTATAACATCACCAATCACTAAGTGCAACTTAGGTAGTCCTCTAAGGGGACCCAAGTGTTACCAATGGATTATATAATCCAATTACCTCCGATTCCATCCTGGACATGCATAAGTAGTACAATTATCACTTGAGAAAATTGATATACATACCAATGATTCCATCCTAGGAAATCCATAAGGAGTCCAAGTATCACTCGACTGTAAGTAAGGCAGTAGCCAAATGAGTATGTCCATGGAATTCATATGATAACCCATGTATCACCCAAAGATTATAATAATAATTAAATCAAAATCATTTAATAATTTTAAATAAATATCAACTTAGAAGGTGGATTAAGGTGTTGTCTAATCTTATAAAGCCAATCCTTGTAATTATTGAATGTGGGAATTTCATTATAAGAGGTAACTCAAGCATAAGCGATCAAGGAAATTTTCTTCCATTCATTACATTTAATCAATTAAAATTATAGCTTAACATTCGTCTAAAATACCTTGAAAAAGGTTAGAAGGAACACCTCAACGATGATCAAAATAATATTCCACCCATGGAGGTCCAATTACTTAGACAAATCACCCATGGTGTGGTTTGAATTCATGTTCCTTAACCTTTAATCATTTCTCAATGAGTGACTTTAATTACAAAGGTCATAATGATCCATTTAAATAATGGAAAAAATTACATTTTAAGGAAATCACTCAGAAAATATGGCACACATCACAATGAAATATATAAACATCCTGAAATTAAGGTAAAAGCACGAGACTACCTACTGTAGGTCCGTAGTGGAGTGCTCATCCAATATCAAGCATTGATTCTGTCAAAATTCGAAGAAATTGATGAACATATGATGAAACTAGAAATATGTAATATTATATTACACCTAAATAACTCCATCTATACTAGGTGAAATGAATAATGACACAAAATGAATGGAGTTTTTATCGACATGGATCCAATGGGACGAACTGATCTCAATTATAAGCATGGATGGAGAAATCACACCAAATCCTATGATTTAGATTTTAAGAGGAGATCCCAATATACTATACTATGAAACATAAGGGAAAATAAATATGTTTTAGGTTTAAAGTTATTATGTTTAAAAAATATTCATTTTTCATAAGGAAACTGTGTCACATAGTTAGTGCACATGGTTTGCCTAACCATGAACAAACTGTTCAAAATCCCACTGTCAAAACTCTGCAGTTTTTGCATTGTTGTGCACCTCCCACCATATGGTTTCCTAAAATTATGTGACTCATGTATCCCTATAACCAACCCCACACGGTTTTATCAAACCATGTATCATGTTTTTTATGATTTCTCCTAACTATGTGAACCATCTGTTTTTCTCCAAGAGTCCGGTTTCGGGCTCTAAATAAGCCCCAAACACCATTGAAACTCCCTTGATCACATTAAAAACACAAATTAAGCCATAAAGGGTATTTAAAACAAAATTCAAGGGATCTATACATCTTATTAAAACCCTATACCTTACAATCTAGATATTTTTAAAGTCAAATTTTTAGAATAAACGTGAAGGATTTGATTAAACCAATGGAGGTGGTTCAAAGAGTAAAGTAAGAGTTTCTAAGCCCATTTCTCCTTTATAATTTATGATTCTTTTTCCTAAAAATCTTTTAAAAATATCTAATTTTTTTTAATTATTAATGGAATTGGAATATTTTTTATCGATCAATTATGATATATCATCCAATACCTTTCACTAATGTTTTTTTCAAAAGACGTTATTATGTCCAAATACTAGGATATCAAAAAAAATATTATTTTATTTAAATTTTTATTTAAATAATTTCAATAACATAATTAATGTTCAAATGTATCCATAGAATAGTATATTGGTTATGAGATAATTTTTTCATAAAAATAAAATATTTATTCTATATAACCATCTTTTAAACTATTTTGAAAAACATTGCTAACCATGGGTGTTTTATGCTACCTAAGAGAATATTGATGTTTTCAAAAACTCATTTATTACTTGGATATTCTTACAAATTTATTTTATAATTAAATATAACTTCAATATTCAATTAATTTCAAGATTATGATTTTATAATTATAATTAATCCATTATAATAATCAATTTATGGTAAACAATCAAAGTCATTTTTAACCACAAGAAATAAGATTTTTCAAGAAAGATTATATGAGTGGTAACTATTTAATGATATATTAAACTCATTTGATTCCATAATGACATAAAATTAACCCATTGAAACTTCTTCATATTATTATACCCATGTAAAATGATCTTTTTCCATTACCATTATACTAAAGTCGTTTTAGAAGTTATAAACTGAAAGATCATAGGATGACTGACACAAAAAATACCAATTAGTTAAATGAATGAAACCTTAAAATAATTTAAATATTTAAAATAATTATATTTAATTGAAACTAAAAAAGTGTTTGAATCACTTATATGATTGATATGATTTTATTATTATATAAGGTATGGAGAATACCAGGAGCATCAGAACTTAAGGTTTCCTATCCAATTTTATTGTGGTTTCTTTACTAAGATTCATATCCAATTTTAATGGGTTTGAAATGTAATTTATATTCTCAATGTTTTATAAAAATGTTTTCTTTGAAAAAAACATAAATAAAAGTTTAAATAGTGTTTGGTCTTATTTTTTGGGTTACCATTAAATTCTTTACTTATGTATTAAAAAGTTATTTTTTATGAGTTTTATATATTCTATAGTGAAATTCATGATATTATGTGGTTTATTCATATTTTTTCACTTTATAATTGTGTATGATTATGGTTGAGACTAAGATATATCTGTCCAAAATTTTGGGTAATGATTCAATCTTTAAAGATGATATTTTGGATGTTAATAAAAGGTTATTCCATTAGAAGGGTTATTTGAAAGGGTGATAAAGAATTTGATGACCCAAGATGCATCCGTGTTTTCTTTATGCCTTATGTGATATTATATTATGAATTTCTCAAAGTGGTTGACATCATGTATTATTATGGGGTCTTAACATGCTCATTGTTTATCATTAAAAGGTGAATATTTTCCTTGGGGTTTCAAATATTATCAAGGTAATATTGGGTTTACTTTCTATTTTTTACCCCTTACTAAGATTTATATTCTTATATTATGTTTTCAAAAGATTTTATAGGGTTATAGGACGTGTAAGATCACTAAAAAACTCAAGGATCCAATTCCAGAGGTTTTTCATGAATGAAGTATGTGTATCTTTTAATTAACTTATTTTTTGTGGAAAAAATGTACACTAATTAAAAATTTGGATTTTCAAGTGTAATGTATTTCATAATCCTATAAAGATAAAATCCTAAAAGGTCATGGTAATTTAAGAAATTCTATATTTTCTATAACTATTGAAATTTTAGTGATTAGGTTTTAGGTGTTATGCAACCCCTCTCCTAAAAGTAGTCTCATTAACTCACAAGGGATCCAAAGTATAGTCTGAAACCACTAAGGTGGTTAGAAAATTCTCTCATGGGAGTGGAGTTTGGATTGGTTCATTATATGGTAAGATTCAGTTGAGGATAAATCCATAGATTGATGGTATTCCTTAGGCCAATCCCACTGTAAGACTTTTTCATAAAAGAGAGAAGGTTCCCATGGAATGTGAGTAATAATTGGAGACTATGAGAGGTACCATTATTATTTACTCAACTATTTATACTACTATATTTGATACAAGTGCCTCCCATTCATTGATATCTTCCTATATCATGGAATTTTTAAACCATTTCTTTGATCTTATATGGTATATTATAGAGATATATTCACCTCTTGTAATGAAAAAGGAGTGTCGGTTTCTATGTCCTTCATGTATTGTAACCATATCCAAGGTGTATATGTCATCGGACTTTATTATTCTTGAGATTCTATTCTTTGTTTTTATTCTTGATATGGATAGGATGACCATTTTTAAAGCCCAGATTGGTTATTATCATTGAAGGGTGATCTTCACTACCCCTGATGGGATATATCTTTTATTTAGTGGGGAATAGAACATATGGTCTAGTTTTATTGGACTTACTATTCCTAAGGTTGATATATTTGGATATTGGTTGTCATCTCTTATGGTATAGGCTGATGAAGAAAAATTATGTGGTGAATGTCCTTTTGTGTCTAGGGAGTTTTTTTCGAGTCCTCTTAGATGACATCTATGAGTTAACAGATGAGAAGGAAGTTGAGATACATATAAATTTTATTCTCAAGATAAAACTAATTTATTTCCCTCATATTTTATAGTGAGAATTTAATTTAAATATTTAATGATTTATTTGGATGATTTTTTAGCCAAGGGCTTCATTCATCTTAGTATGTCACCATGGGATGTAGCTGTACTCTTTATTAAGAATGTTGTTGGAAATATTTACGTATAATTATATTATAAGAAGGTTGATCACATGATATTTTAAAATAAATAAAACATTACTTATGTTGAATACCAATTTTATCAATTGAAATGGGAAATTTGATTTTCAACTATTTATATTTAGTCAAGATATCACTACTCTGGGTGAAGGAATCAGAAATTCCCTAGAATGATTTTAAAAGAAAGAATGATCATTATGAATATCTTGTGATGAATTTTAGGTTGAAAAATGATGCTGTTACATTCATAGTTATTATTAACTAGATATTTCATTGATATCATGAGTATGTTATTGTGGTATTTAGGGATAATATCTTAGTTTATTTCATTACCAAAGAGGATCATGAGAATCACTTGAGGTTTTATTTTGAAATTCTCTATGATCATAACCTTTATAACAAGATATAAAGGTTTCATTTCTATATATTGGAATTAATACTCATAGGAATTATGTTATTATAAAAAGATAATTCAATTGATCCTAAGAAGGTGAGATCATTTATTTCTTCAGAAGAACCAAGAAATTCCTTTATGATATATAGCTTCTTAGGTCTAGTCAGATACTACAAGTGATATATTAGTGAATTCTATAATATTTATTATCCTATTTAAACTCTCACTTATAAGGGAGTGAATTTTTTATGTATACAATAATCTAATGATTATTTCTATTATTTTTAGAGGTAGCTTCCATTGACCCCTATATTGATTTTACCTTAGATTGTACATGTCAATGTTTTCCATCATGGTGTGTGTTGTATGGGATTGACCATTATTATTATACATGTTAAAAACATGGTGTTTTATAATTTTCATCAGCTTTGACCATATGAAAGTAATTTACAGACATATGACATTAAGATATTAGAGGTTTTTTGTTCCCTCAAATTTTGGATACCCTATCTCAATGATGAAAATTCATAGTGTATTCCAATAAAAAAATATTGAGTTGTATTTTTTCTCAAAAGGAATAAAATTTCAGTTAAAGGTAAAAGGTGGAATACCTTTATACATTTGATTTTTACCTTTTCTATACATCATGAATGGTATATGTGGTATCTTATTAACTTAGTAGGAAATTTCCTTTATAGGATTTGATATAATCAGATAATTATTTGAAAAAGATGATCCACTTTGCTCAGATGAACATAGAGGTGAAGGAAGAGATGTAGTATAAGATTCTTGAAAGTATTCTTTTAACACATTATATTATTGAGATTATCCATCATGATAAACTATTGGATGAGGATTTAAAATGTATCCATAGGTTGAAAAATTGTTTGGAGACCAACAACAAGTGGTCTCTATCTTTTGAGGATACTCTTTGATCTATGATATTTTACATGGTTCCTCTATCCCAGAGGAAAGTAGTTAAAAATAATTTCCATCACTCTAAATGGAAATTCCATTTTACATTCTACCAAGATGTATTTTTAAATAAAGACCAATTATTGGTGGCTAGGTATGAGATGATATATAGAGGATTTTCTGTTGCGATTCTATATCAGTCAGTAGTTTAAAGAAAAGCATCAACAACTGTCTAGTTTTATTCAACCATTTATTATCCCTACCTAAGAATGGGTTGAAAAATCTATTTATTTGATTATTCAATCACCTCATACCCATTAGGTGAATAATTCTACTAGGGTTGTGATTTAACATTTAAAAAAATTATGTTACTTTATTTTGATCAAATATAACACTATTGAAAAGGATATTATGGGGGAAATATGTGCAAGAGATCTTATTATTGCATAAGGTTCCTCATGGTATCATTTCAGATAGACATCCATGCTTCACCTCCTGATTTGGGAAATTACTTTAAGTGGTTATTGAATACCTAGTGAAATTATGAATGAATTTATTGTTTGGAGAATGACTATACAGAAACTCAAGTGGGGGGGGGGGGGTGAATTTAGTTCTTGAATATTTTACCCATTTTAAAATCACCCTCTTCATAGTATGTAGCTTATGATCTATTATTAACATAAAAAAGTAGTGTAAATAAAGAAATAAATTTAAAGTTTTTTTATTAGATATTTATAGTGGTTTGGGGAACAAATATCCCTAATACACTCCATGAACACTCTACTCCATGAGTTTGGTGATTTTCACCATACCAACCCTTTTTTCGTGCACATGATCCTCAGTCCAGTTGGTGAGATATCCTTAAGTTCATCCACAAGACCCATGTTCAAAACAAGTTAGAGGCATATTTCCGGGCACTAAAGCAACACTATAGAATAACTATACACTGTGGGGTACTGTAGTAGAATTGTACACTGTACAGGTACTATAGCAGAACTATACACTATACGGTTACTATATCAGTTACTGTGCGGTTACTATATCATTTACTGTAGTAGGTGGAAATATTAACCTTGGACCACCGATTTGGGATTGGAGTCCTTAAGGCTTTCTGGCCACCCATGCCTTCAGTTCAGTAGGACTTTTGGGCCAACTTTAAGGCCTTTGGGCCACCTCAAGGCCTTTGGGCCACATGAAGTTGCCCTAGACACACTGCAAAAAATAGGAGCTGCCCCAAAAGAGGATTCAGAGCAGGTGCACTCAACAGAGTAGATCCAAATGGATTTTTCAGAATGAGAGGGTATAGTTATGCCATTATGACTAGCCTGTTCTTGCACGGGAAGCTTAACCAGATGGCCATGTGAAGGTGGATAGCTACTATCATGATGCATAAGCTGGGGAGGGGCAGTTCGTTGTAGATAGTTTGGTTGAATTACCTAAGACCTTAGGGTCATGTAATCTCATAAGCCTAAGGGCCATGTAATCTATGAGGATATAGTTCTTTAAGGGTTCCCCCTCATCCCTTGAATGGGGGGTTAACAAAAATCAATAAAAATAAAGGTCTTCAGGCCATTCGGGCTACCAGCCCTTTTTTCATGGGTTGCTTAGATGAGTGAAATAAGTTGTTACTTGGTACAAAGGAAAAGGATTTTTAACCAATATATACCTTTAAAAGACCAATCCATATCCTTATAACACTCAGTTACCATCAGTTCATATATAAATAGAGATAAATAATCGATGTTTGTAAAATGGTAAAATATACAGCTATAAGGAACAACTGATTGAAATAGAATAAATTTTTAGGTAATATGAGAATATTCTACGTGAATATTTGGAAGTTATATGACTAAAAAAGATAATATTATAATAAAAAAATAGAGTATCTTCACATGTTGCATTTATGGGAGTTGTATGAATCATTTATCATTTATTTATTATGTAAAGGACTCTATATCCATGAAGCAACAAACTCTTCTATTAATATCTTCTATTTTGAATTTGAAGTCATGAATAATTGATAATCACAACTTTCATATTGATAATCATTTTGAAAAGTTAAAGTGATAGGTTTTTAATTGGGAGTGATCTTTTTTTCCAAATATGGAATAAACTTCTATTATTGATATGGGATAAAACTCCTTTATCAGATATTTTCATTCTCATAAAAACACACTGTTTCCCAATCAATATTTTCTTATTTATAAAAATGTAGTTATGTTGTATATAAAAGTTTTAGTTGATTTATAAAGAGGCCATACTAATTGTAAGATTATAATCATAATGATTTTGTAATAATGATTGATCTTTATAAGATAATATTAAATCATTATTGTTCTTAACCGTTAAATTAGAGAGTGACCTCATAAGATAAAACACTTTAGGTTTTTCAATTCTGTGTTGTGTGAGATAAATAATCTGGATTTAATATTTGGTTTCAAATGGGTCTTTCACTTCTATAATTTAAATAGTTACTTCTAACAGTGCAATTATTATTATAGTAACTTGTTCAAGTTCCTCAACATCAACCATTGTATGAGATGTCTCCCTTTATAAACGAGCATAGTATAATTCCATATTATCTTCCATACCAACTAAATGTAACTTTCTTACTGATTAACTCTAGTAAAATTAACTATGTTTTAACACTCAAAAACATAAAATTTTTAACCTGTGGCAATGGGTATCTATAGTCTCATATATGTGAGCATAATATTTAATGTATATTAATATTTGAATTCTACCAAACAGATATAAATTGACCATCTTGTTATAGATGTCGAACATATAATTCATACCATAACAAACCATGTTCATAATATTATTTATTCAGAATAAATAAAATAATACGAGATATTTAAATAATAATTTCTTGAACTCACCATTATATTGAGAAAATGTGCATTTTATAAACATCACAAGAAACTTCATTTCTGATTACAAATCCTTTAATTTTTTATTCTCTACATCTGTCATTCCAAAACAAGAATTCATTATTTTTAGAGGGATAACTACATATATGGTAGATAAAGAATAGTTAAAATCAATATCAAATCGATGAGGAAATTTATCCACTTTATCCACTACTATTTAGGATATTAAAAAATCGTTCTGATTTATGTTCACAGTAACAAGATTCTAAACATCCTCAAAATGAAACACCACTATCTAATAAAATTCAAGAACTTCCTTCACCAAGAATAACACCATTATTTTCTCATAAAAAATTATTTCCCACCATAGGATGTTAATAACTTTCTTAAGAAGTATATTGGTCCTATCAATCCAACTAAAATCAATGATTTTTCTACTCACCACTTTCCTTACCGATCTTGAGAACTTGGAGCTTCTTATAATAAGACTATCTGATCTCTTAGTTTTATCCATGACTAAAGAAGGTTTGAAGGATTAGGTTAAGGAGGATTGGAAATCAAGGAGATAAGAAATCCATCTTTTGAAAAGGGTTCACACATAGGACTTATTTTCTTCCTTTCATTTTGAGGAAACTGATTGATCACATAGAGTGATGTTAAAGATTATCAGGAAAATTACGAGCTAGATATCACACTATGATAAGATTTAAATCTAAAACGACATATATAACTCTTTTATTGAATAATTTAAATAACAATTTACAAAGTATAGGAATATAATTTAGAAAATATTAAATAGATAATATACAATAAACAAAAATTAAATATCTCTAGTTCATATTTGATAAAATCAAATCTATCTGCAAGGAGTGGTTTTTTGAAATGTATGCTAATTGTTTTTTATGAAAAGTAATTAAAAATAGTTATCTACTTTTTATGAGTTATCTTTTAAGATATTATTCATAAAATAAATTTTCTTTTTTTTAGAATGTTTTATCATATTTTTTGAAATGTCTATAGAAGTTTTATTATCACTTCTGATTGGAGAAAAAATAAAATTGAATCCAAAATTCAGCAGGGATTGATTCATCCAAAGCACCTATGCAAAAAAGCATCCCAATTAAATATATTCTGATTTTTTAGTTGAAAATACTAAATATTATTATTTAATACTAGACCATGATACTAAGGATTTATAAAGAAAATGATAGGTTCCTGATGTAATTTTCCTATATATTCTACATAAAAAAAGTCAACATATGGGGATAAAGTTGAATTAAAATTATATGCATTTGGAAAGAGTAATGAAAAAAATAGTTCCTTTTAAATACCATAAATTTCAACTAGAAAAAATAAATGAGGTTCTTCTAGATTGGATTGAAATCTAAAAAAAATATTTACTGAAAACATAATGCATGGCCTACCCATAATAAGATAAATAAGGATCCCATTTATTCTACTATATAATTTTTTTTCAACTTGTTTTCCATCCTAATAAATATCATGTTTAATATTTTAACTTATTAGAGTTGAAAAAGTCTTACCATTTTCAATTCCAAACACTTTTAGTAAATCAAGTATGTATTTTCATTGGTCTAAAAACTTTGAAAAAAATAAAATATATTAACTCACCTATCATTATCATCTCAAATTCATTTTTCATGAGTTTTAAAAATTCATTACATAATTTTCTTTTTTTAACCATAAATAAAATCATCAACTTATATTTTTAGTAGAAAAGTGGATTTTGATGAATTTTTCTCGAGAAGATAAGGGTATTCCAGTTCAACATTAAATGAATTTGATAAAATAAGTGAAATTATTCTTTCATACTAGGATTTAGGTTCTTATTTATGGCCATAAAGAGTTTTGGTATGTTTAAAAATAGTATTTTTAAAATGAAGGTCTTCAAAACCCGGATGTTTTTAAATATAAACATCCTCCATTAAAAATATATTTAAAAATTAAAATTGGCATCCATCTGATATAATTTAAAATTCATATGATATGAATATGATAATAGGATTCTAATGGTTTCTTACCTATATACCTAAGTAAAGTTGTATTCATAATATATTACTTATTATTGATTATAACACTTTTCAAATAACCTAGACGTGTTTCTAGAGACCACACCTTGATCATACTATTTGTTAGTAAATACTCATTTAGATCAATTAAAAGGGTAGTTGGAGGGTATATTAACTAGTTCCCATACCATGTTCCTCTTATAATGGTTTAAATATTCTTACATTTCTAAAAACAAACTCTCATCAGCTAAGGATTCTTCTAAGATTTTAGGTTCTAGCTTAGATAAATATGTAGAAAATTATACATGGTTTCCAACATTTATTCTCATCCTAACAATTATATCTAGATATCCTATAATGGTCTATAGAACATGGTATTTAAGGTTTTTGGGATATCTAGGAAGAAAACTTTATGGTTTTTCTATATTAGTCCCTTATGGCTCAAATTGTTCATGATCATGTTCCATATCATTATCCTTTTTGTTATCAAAAAAGAGGTTCATGTTTACGGTGGTCCATATAATCACTAAAGTAATAAATATGAGGTTTAATTTGATAAAAAGGATCACATTCATGAAACTTAACATTATTATATTCTTCAATCACCACGTAAATCTTATTGAAAACCCTGCATGCTTTAGAAGAAGTAGATTAACTAAGGAATAATTCTTCATTTTCCTTTGGATCGAACTTTTTAAGGTTTTCCATTGTGTTTATGATATAAAACTTACATCCAAACACATTGAAATATCTTAACTTTAGTTTTCTATTATTTCAAAACTTATATGGTTTTTTCCTTAAGATAGGCCTTATTATAACTATATTAATGACATAACATAAAATGTCTATGGCTTCAACCCAAAAATTACTGGGAAATTTCGATTCACATAGCAATGTTATATAAATTTCTTATAGGGTAATATTTATTCTTTTAAAAAACACCATTATATTGATGTGTCATGAGGGTAGAAAAAGTGTGTTTAATAAAATTATTTGAGAAAATAAATGAAATATATAATTTTCAAATTCCCCACCATGGTCACTTATTATAGTTATAATTTTGGCATCTTTTTTATTTTCCACAATTCTTCAAGAATTAATAAAAATAGAACATGCTTCCATTTAAATTTTCAATAAATAAACAAAAGAAAATCTTATAAATTCATCAACTACATCATAAAAAAGATTTTACAAATAATATTTTTATTTTATAATGTCTGAATATATTTATATGGATATTTTATAATGGTCTATAAGTGGGAACCTATTTAATTAGTTTAAATTATTCTTTTTTGTTATTTTTACATTGGAGATGAATCACATAGTCTCTTTTTTTCAAATTTAGGATAAGGAAAATCAGAAATAAAAATTTTCATCAATATTTTTCTCATGGATTAAATATTTCAATGTCTAAGCCTTCTATGCCAAATTAAGGATTCATTAATTTTAGAATTTATAAAATTTACATTTTTTATACACAAATAATTTACATCTAATGTATATATATTTTTATTTATTAAAAATAATTATTTGGTTATGCATTAAACCTTCCTCATAAATAATTTCATTGGTAGACATTGGATACCAATTTACTATAGACCAAATTCCCACTATCTTTCCTTTTGTATTGTCACAAAATGTGATATAACCTCCATCAATCTTATATAATGAGTAGAAGTTGGAGAAATATCCACTCATATTACATGAAAAACCTCTTTCCCTAAGTTTTTTAATAACTATTCATGTGAATTTATCATAAAAATTCAAATAAAATAATAGGATTTTTGGAACCCAAACACACTTGGGTCCAAAAATGTTATCTAAGAAAGAATTAGAAACCCAAATTTGATTGCATTTTCCAAAAATCAAATTGGAATTGGATAATTTTACAAAAAAACAAATTTCACTATTTCACATATTTTCATGTTTCTAAAGTATAAATAATTTGAAGTAATGTATACTTATTCCACCATGAAAACAAGTAATACTATACATATATTTACTTTTAGAGTTTGGTGAGATGTATTTTTTATAAAGCTTGGGGGTTTTTACCCTTGCTTCCTAGACCATAATTTTATATTTTAGGTTTGTTTTTACCAATTATTTTATATTGGTAATACAAATATCATGTTGTACCCTTATGTTCATGAAATTATTTTTGTAGACACTTAATTTTGTTTCCATATTTAATAAATGATGTATTATAATTTTCTATCATAGTTATCAAATCTAAATTTTGTTTATTTAAGGCACATTTGTCATCAACAATGTCATTGTAATTTTTTAGGGATATGTTTTTGTTTTTTGGGCATTTATATTTAGTTTAAATCATAGTATAATATTAATTTTATTCTTTATAAGAGAAAATTTTCATTTCCAGATTTATATTCTTACTCAGAAGAATAAAAAGATTGCACCTCATTTTAATTATCGATAAATAACATATTGTCCTTTTGGTTAGAAGTTTCAGCTTTTGAATATGAATATATATGATCACTAGAAACTTTAGAATATCTATATGTGTATTTAATGGTTTGGTTTTCTTCCATATTATATCCAACCTTCTTGAAACATTTTTTACACATATCTTATTATCTTTCAGTTGGGGGAAGTTTGTCTTGAGGTGTCTGAGTTTCCTACACTTATAAAATCTAAACTATTTGGAATTTCACACATTATTTTTGTACTTATTGAAAGGATTTCTAAAATATTTTCTCTTGTTATAGTAATTTTTGAGGTTTCTTGAAAACTATTCATGTTAACAATTTGATCCTAAATTTCATGAGGTATCTTCTTCTCTAGACGATTCAGAAATTTTTATACTATTATTCTTCTTATCATATATATAACTGGAAACCTTCAAAGAATTAATTTCATTCTTAACCATTTTATACTCTCAGGTTTTAATTTTAATATGATCCTGCTACATAATAATATTTCTAATGAGATCATTTTTTATCTTTATCAAATTTTTAATTAGAGTTGAGATTTCACATCATCTAGGTGGTATTACACATATAATTTTTAAGGATTTATTTGGCACAGTAATTATTGATCCTAGGTAAGAAAAATTATTTACAATATTTGAAGTCTTTCACTCACTTGTGTGATTCATTCTACCTCAATAATTTTGAATTTATCAAACATAATATTGGAATTATTATATTGAAGATATTTCAAATAATTTATTCCTTATTAATCTATGGATATAGTTATCCAAATATCATGATATTTTTTACATTTTGAGACTTGATTAAACTAGTTAAGACCTAGTCTAAATTTTTTAAATAAAACTTTAGACCAAGGTTCTTCAAATACATTATCACTTGTTTCTTCTGGTATAAATAATTACATCCCTTAAAATAGTGTTCTCAGACCATATACATGCCTTCTCTATTGTTAGTAGAAAAATCTATTTTAAGAAGATATTAAGACTTTAAACTTTGATAACTAAGAACATAAAATTCAAAACCTTTGATACCAATTTTTGGTAAGAGAATGGATACATAATGATTCAAGAGTGGGTGAATTGAGATCTTAAAAATTTTCCTTACTTTGAAACATTCGAATTCAAGAAATGTAGGTTCTTATATTTCTTAACATAAAAAATAAAGGGAAATAAATATAGAAAATAAAATATTAATAATGATAAATTTATATTGGTTTTGTGAATAGACATCTAATAAGACACTCCACTAACACTCTAGTCCTTATATTATGTGTTTTTTACTATACTATCCCTTTTTATGGGGTCTTCTTAGATGAGTACATGAAACTGTTACTCGTTAAAAATTTCCAAGATCTTTTAAGAAGGATATACCTTTACTACACCTATCCACAACCTTATCACACTCTATTACCATTAGTGTAGATAGAAATAGAGATGAATAAATGATTTTTTTGGAAAATTATGCAGCATATTGTTGCAAAAATAAACCAGTAGAAGAAGAATAAATATCCAGAGAAGATGAGAATCTTATAATTTTAGCTCTAGAAGTTCCTCAATTACGAAAGATAATCTTGTAAGAACAAAAACTATAGATACAAGTGTCAACATTTTGAGAGTTATATGAAGAAAATATCATTTATATATTATTAAGATACCTCTCGATCCATGTAGTAGCGATCACTTATGTTTATATCTTATATTTTGAATTTGAACTCAATAATACTGAATAATCCCAATAGTTGAGTGGAAAATCCGTTTGAAAAGTTAAAGAGATGAGTTTTTAATGGTGTTTTTTCATTCTTTTACAAGTATGGAAGAAACATATATTGAATAGATGGAAAAATATCCTTTAATGTTTGTTTCCATTATTGAAAAAAAATTTGTGTCTAAAATTAACTTTCCCTATTTAGAAAAATACTTTTCTGATGAACATGAAATAATGAGTTGAATTATTGAGAGGACATACCAATAGTAGGAGTATAATAATAATGATCTATAAGATATCTTGATCTTCATAAGATAATAATATAACATTATTTTTGGCATACAATAAATTAGAGAGATGCCTTATAAGATAAAGAACTTTAGAATTTTGACTTCTATGATTCATAAGATAAGTAATCTGGATTGACTGTTTTTTTAGGAAAAATCTATTTTATAATATAATATATTAATATCATAAAAAGTGACTTATATTTATTCCATTTAATTGCATAATATAATTCACATATAAAGATCCTCTTAATAAGATAAATTACTTCATTGAAATTTCATATGTCCTTTCTTTCTAATCTTGAATTCATCATAATATGATTTATTTACTTTGAAAGGAAATTAACTTACTTGTTAAGATAATTTTTATGCTAAGATTCTATAAGATAAAATCCTTTATGATGAAATTAATATTTTAATTAAAGTACAGAATGTCCTTCATTAGATGAATATGTTATGAGTAATATGAAATTCAACATATGATTTTTTTTTTGAAAAATAGAGAAATTTTAAAATTCATAAAATTAATTTAATTTCTCTCATATGAAATAATTTATTTAGAATTTATACCTCAAATAGAATATTATATATATGAATAACAAGACATAAAATTGTGAAACACTTAATAAAAACTTGATAGTGGATAAACATGGATTTTATGAATCATAAAAATATATAAACAATTGAGCTGTGTTGGAACAACATATGTTTCTACAATATTATTATCATCCATAGATGGATGGGTATACGAAGTGGGTGGTTTGGTTTCATAGGATATACTTTTTTCTAGTGTTTTAGAGTTTTATGGCTCTTGGGATACCCATATTAAAGTCAATTACAAATTTTTCATCCCTTTTCTAAAAATGAATATAAATTTATATATGAATTTTATTTGACATGATATGCATTCTTTTAATATAGACAAAAAATATGGTGAATTATGTTATTCTATGATTGACTTTTTTGATTATTGAGCATTGTAGTAGTACATTCTGATGTGATACAAATATGTAGTGAAATTCTAAATCCATCAGAATATAGATCTTGTTTCTTTTTATTCCCATGAAAATAAACCAATGGTTTATGAAATTATACTCTTGGTGTTGGGTCTATAAATAGAAAAGTTACCTTATCAAATAAAGGAAATTTATTATTCTCTCTAAAATATTTCTGAAATTTTGACACATACAATAGATTTTGGTTCTTGAATGTTTCTAATTGATGTAATTTCCTTGTGGATTATTTATTATAAGATAACCATGGTGAAGATTTTATTATAAATATCTTGTAATTTGTTTTTCTAATTTATTATTTCATGATCATATTGATCAAAGTGATTCAAGGGAATGGAAGTAGGCTATTTATGTCAATTTGATAATGAGATTCAAGGCTATATTTTTTTTCAAATAGTGTATCTAAAGATATTCCAATGTCTAAAACATATAGATTTTGAAAGATTTAGAAACTTATAGGGAAATTATAAGTGATAAAACTTATGATAGTTCTTCATAAGATAGTGATAATAGTAAGAAGCTTTTTGGATTCTATGAAAATATTTTTCAGAATGAGAAACGTATTATAAAAAAGGAAAATCTTGAATCCATTATAAATATAACATTGAATTATAGTTTTCATGGATATTTAGAAGATTAATCAAGTAACTTAATTGGAGGATTAAAATTATACTTCATCATAAAATGAAGAATATGTTCGTTTATTTTAGGAAATAACAAGATAAGTGGCTCTTATCAAAAGAAAAAATTGCACGTTGATGAAATAATATGATATTATGAAGGATGAACTTCCTAAATAAAATATTATAATTTCAAATCAAACTTCCATGATATATAATCATTTAAAATAATTAGATTCATAATAGATTCCTAGTTCAATATATCATGATTTAAATTTATTAGTAAATCTAAAATCTAATGTTAATAGTTTGAAAAGGATTCTATAATTTTTTTCCTCTGATAGGTAGAATTTTTAATAAAATCCAATAGGTAAAACTATCTAGAACATCTTTAAGAATATATTTTACTTTTTATAAAAAATATTTTTAGTTATTTAATTTTTTTTTCTAAAATTTATACATTTTGATAATAAATTTCAAAAAAGTTATCATTAGAACAATAGCTGTTCTTTAAATAATGTTCAATTTTTTTGATTATAAAAATATTTTATTTCCAAAAATATTTTATCTATTCAAAATAAAATAATTGGGAAAATGTGTTTTCCAAAAAAATTATTTTCTAACATAATCATACCTAAGAAAGTAGGGTACAAGAACTCCTTTCAATTATCTTTTTAATTTTCATAGAGTAGTTTTAAAGGATATGTGTACACCAAAATAGTATCACTAATAAAGTCCTATAATCTATGAAATGAAACCAAGAATGAATACAAAATACCCCTAAAAGGCATTGTGTCTTGAAGCTCCATCACTAAGAATAATTGATACCATAGATGCTCCCAAATTCCCCCCTTAGAATTCGAGATGCTACCTAGATGACATCAAAACCATCGAAATCACCACTGAGGCTTCACTTAACCACCACCAAAACAAATAACCTAAATGAAACCATGATGGTCTAGAAAGCACTCCCAACTATGGGTAAGAAATAAACTGTCTAGGAACTGGTTTAATACAAAATAAGAAATGAATTCCCATCCTAGAGTATAATTATGATTTTAGAATCTTGTGACCTACGAAGACTCTAGATGATATAAAATTTATTCAAATTTGGATCCTAATATAACATATCCTCAATTAAGGATTCCATCATATCCAAACTATTAAGGAAATCCTCTATATAGATCTTCCTTTCATTATATCATTGAAGTAAAATGTGGGCCTGATTATTTATCCAAGTTATTTGCTTCTTAGTACCAGTTTTCACAACTCTAGATTTCATCCGCTTTTCGTCTTCCTTGGAATCATTTTTAGTGAAATCATCTTTTACCATTTTACCATATAGTGCATGATGAGTACTATAATAGGAGGTTTGGTGTCCACTAGTTCATCTAAAGGGCTAAGTGAACCTCCACTCTTAGGAATTTCATAATTTTTGTCTTTCTACTTTAAAGAGAATTCCATGTTAAAATAATTCTTTACTTCAACCGGTGATATATATATGGAATCTTCATGGGGAGGGGAAATCTCCTGATAAAAGGGAATTTGATCGAATTATAGAACATATGCTAGAAATTTTATGGAAATTTGGATAGGGTTTTGAACAAAAAAACCTTACCTATAGTTTGAGATACCAAGAACATAGTCCTATGTAGTTTATGCAAAAGGCTGAGTATTATTTTATAGAACAAATGTTATGTAAAAAGAAGTTTTCTTAACATATAAAATGATACTATTATAACTTTTGAAACCTGAGAAATTAATTGGTTTATGAACTACTTTTTGTGAAAGTATATAGGGTGAAATAATCATAATTAGTGATGCAACTTTTAGGTGTTTTTTCTTAATAATTTTTTGTTTCTTTTAAGATTTAAGAAAATCCTTATCAGAATTAATCAGTTATTTGATGAGGGTTACATTGTGAAAATCAAGAATGATAAACAAACAATTCAATGTTGGAAGAGAACATTTTTTCTATCTGATTATAGACATGATCATGTTTATACACTATACCTAAAATACATTAAAAATCATAAATTACCTTGTTAAACTATAAACGTTGATTTTTATTATCTTTGAAATAAAATACCAGTGCATTGAAATGTTAGTAATTTAGGAAAAATTTAAAAAATGGCCACATAATGGATTTTCAATAACATAATTTTAACTATTATAGAGTTTGTGATCTATATCTAACTTGTATACAACAAAAGTCTTGCTCTAATTTTTTTTATGTCTTAACTTATGAAACATTATAGTTGGTTCATATGTATTTAATTGTTCTAACACAAACTGTAGGTATTTGGGGAAAATATGTGTAAGTCTTGGTTGATGATTTCATATGCATTTTTAATAATTTTTTAATTTAGATTTAATTTATTTTTAATTCTTTTTGGTATTTTTACGTTTTTTTTGTAGTTTTGTAATATTTTAGTTATTTTTATTGTTATTATTTAATTATATATCAATATTAGAAATTTAGTATTTTTTAGCATATTAATTTTATATATTATATTTTAACACTTTAATTTTTTTAACTAATATTATTTTTATTTCATTTATTAATATTTATTATATATATTTTTAATTTTCTATATTGATATTATATTATATTTAATTATTTATTTTTGTAGTATTAATAAAAGTAGTGTTTTTTTATTAGTGTAGCATTTTATTATATTAATATTTTATAGTAGTCATATTATTTTAATACTTTTATTATATCTATATTTTAAGATATTTAATTGCAAGTGCCTAGATACATACATTTTCTCTTTTATAATATTTTCTTCTAATTATTTTTATTAATAGTTAATTAGTATATTATATTTATTTTTTATTTTAATATTATTTTTATTATTATTAACATTTAACAATGAAATATTTATTTTATTTTAAATTTTTAAATTTGATTTTTTCTTTGAATTTTAGTTATGTGCCTCCTCCTTCAAGATTTCATACGCCTCCTTCATCTTCGAGAACCCTAGTAGAAGTGGATCATCACAATAAGACACCTCCATCAATTCACACTACACCCAAGACAACTTGAATTCATGAGCCCCCTAGTGCAACACATTTTCACTAGATCTACAACACATGAGCTTCCCCTTTTCAGGACAATGGGTCATGTGAGCCTTCCATCTCCTATGTTGTAGGTTCTATTGGTATCCTCCAATTTCATAACCATGTACATGAGGGGAGTTCCTCCATCTCTCCGTAATCCACTACATCTCATCGGTAGGACTATCAGGTGTGCCTCAACTACACCCAACCAATTTTCTAACATATGCACCATATGCCATCCGCTTTATCCTCTTGCACGAAGTCATAATATAGATGAACAGCTCATGCCCACTACATCCACAGACTGTGGTGTGTTGTTGTTATTATTTTTCATGATTCTTGGCCCGATCTCTTTTTCATGTGGTGGAAGATTACGGGTGATGGAGACGTCATATCATATAAATTATTTTCGCTTGCATTCGAAGATCAATGGATAGTGATTGATTTATGTGGAAAGGTTGAGAAATTGTCTAATTATTTTTTCAACAACATGGGTATAATTTTCATGCTTCATCATTTTATTGTCATGAATAATTTTTCGATCATGATGTTGGGGTAATTTCATTGTGTTGGGATGTTTACTGAGTAATTTTAATTATTGTGCGTGCCATACTGATATTTTATTTTGTGATTAATTGATGATTTGATTTATTTTAACAAGATATTTATCTTGTTTAATTTTGTTTTCACTAAACATGATTATAAAAGTTAAAACTGTCCATTTTAATTCATAGTCGACTTGTCAATTCTGAGAAGGATAACTGTCTTGACCAACTATATAGCAAATACGTGGTACAACTTAGTGAGAAATTGGATGTTTCATTTTAATGTTTGGTTTGGTACTCAAATGCATCTATTAATTTATTTATAATAGCATATAATGGGACTTTAAATAAATAAATAGATATGAAATGAGAATCTAAAAATTAACAAGATTTTGGAACTTTTGATAATTAGATTGGATAAATATGTAATCATAGAAAAGAATATTTAGTGTGGTTGAAAAGTAGTTTGATGATGATGTCAGCATTATAAAAACTTTTTCTAATTCAAAGATCATATTCATTTGGTTTCTTAATTTTTATTTCCATAAAATAATAATTGAAATATAAAAATATAGTAATTACTTCATCTGATTTCCCATGTAAACATTGTCTAAAGAGATAAATTTATTGAAGTAAATATTGTGCTCTCTAGGGTTCAACCCTTCTTTCCACTTCTCCTGTAGCTAGTATCTTATAAAATTTCCAAATTTTAGATGTTGTGATGTACGTACCAAATTTCTGGAAACTTCTTTGGGGAGCATTCACAAATATAGCATTATGAAGTTCTAAATTAGGCCTTTCTTTAGGCATATCTCCCTTTGATAGTGAATACATGTAATTTGAAACCCTAAAAAATGATCCACTTTCTGATCACGAACATGAACAAAAAAAATTGGAATACTATAGTGGTTAGCCCTTCTAAAAACCAAATGCATGAATGGGAGGAAAGCATTAAGAGTCACATTCCAAGTATTTTTAGTGGAAAAGCACACCCCCTTTTCAAAAATATCTAGATAATCAAATACCATAGACTAATAAGAGAAAGTAATTGAGGCCCAACATAGGCATAACAAGTCCCAGAATTTAGGTGACATATTTTTAATGTAATCCACCGACATTCAACATTATACAACAACATGCACAATTTCATGGATTGAGCAATGAACACTATTATATGCTTGTGAATATATTTTTCAAAGTTATTGACACATTTAAATTAAATGGGGTGATCGAAGATGCATTGATCCTAAGAATGTTTATATTCTCATTGCAAGGGAAATATAAGTATTGTTCAGAATGTCTTAACCCTAATAAAATCTTTCCCAAGGATGTTATTACAAGGGAATTTCTTGATCGATATTAGACAACTTCACAATCATTTAAAAAAAATAGATACCTTAAATGCTACTGCTAGAATGATTATGAATTAATAGAAGATGTTTGGGAATTATTGATGTCTATGTTATGACATCTTACTCATCACAGAATGAATTTTTTAAACTAGTTGAAATCTATTTATCATAGACTTCAACCCAATAGTAAGTCCGTAATTAGTACAATTACTAGAAATTAATTCATGGATATGGATCCTTAATATCTACACACATTAATTCAAAACATGGAAGAGAATCGTTTTTAGGGGCTAAAAGTATTTTTCAAGACGAAAAGAAGAATTCCATAAATTTTATTCTCACACATTTATAGCTGAAAAATTTGAAGCTCACAATAAGAGGATTGAAAATTTTCCATTGAGTCTCCCTAAGTTAGCGCCGATTCATGTAGTTCAAGATTAACACTGACCACATTGTGTTGGTCCTCATGATTATCCCATGTGTCCATATAACACATATGAGAAAAAAAAATGTTTGAAGATAACTGTTTTTGTTACAAAAGAGTAAATTTCAAAATCAATCGCAACACAAACTAGAAATGAAATAATAGAAATCAAGGTTTGATGAAACTAGTTCCTACTCAACTAATGAACCAGTACATGGGTCTAACTAGGTTCCCTACTCAACTTTTTTTAGACCCACCATGACATCACAAGAGAAAGGATCTTAATAGAAATATCAACCTTCATTTAATGAACTACAATAATATATAGAGAAAAAGTAAACATCAGAATTTTTCTATCCTATAATGCAAGGTCCCAAATATTAGGGAGAAACTATTGAAAAGATGATGATGTCTAATCCATTAAGGATTGACTCACAAGATATGGAAACCGAAAACTAACCAGCATCCATGTGAAATATTGAAAATCAAGTTGGTCAGTTAGCCAAACAAATTGAAAGTTGATTATAGGGTACTCTACCAGGTAACACAAGAGTTAACCCAAGAGAAGAGTAAAAAGATATCACATTATGCAGTGGAACACAATTCCCACAATTCCAAATTCCAAATACTGAACCAAAAAATGACACACCTACACCCGCCAATAAGGATAAAAATCCATTCATGCTGAATATAAATAGGTGTAAAATCAAAACAAACTTTCAAAAATTGGAAAGGAAAGAAAAGAGAAGTAAAATGAGGAACTCAATATAAGAGTGTAAGCTCACACACCACCTCCTCCATTTCCATGAAAACTGAAGCAAAGGATGTTGGATGCTCAATTTTTGAAATTCATGGAGTTGTTCAAGAAGCTTCCCATAAATAATTGTTTTGCTGAAGCCATCACACAAAATCCCGTGTGTGATAAATTTCTCAAAGAGATTTTGTAAAAAATAAGAAAACTAGATGATGTAAGAATAATTGTAATGAATGAGGAATGTTTAGTAGATATTCACAGATCCATACCTCCTAAAGTAAGAGACCTTGAATGTTTCACTATTCCTTGCAATATAGGAGGATGTTAATTTGGAAGAGTATTGTGAAACCATAGATATATTATAAACCTCATGCCATATGGAGTTCTTGAAGAACTTGGAATCATGGAATTAAAGCTAATGAGGGTCACCTTGAAAATGGAGGATCAATCAATGAAGCACCCTCTAGGAATTCTAGAGGATATACTTGTTAAAGTTGATAAATTTTACTTCCCTAATGATTTCACCATTCTTGTTATGGAAGAGGATAACAATATCCTTCTATTTATTGGGAGAACTTTATTAGAAACATGTAGTGACTGGTTGATGTCCAAGAGGGAAAATTAATCTTTAGATTTGGATAAGAAAACATAAAATTTGATGCCCCAAAAGATATGTATAAAACCACTTCAACTGATTGTAATTTCATTGAAATTATTGAAGAATGGGATGAGTTATCAAGGGATGCGCTGAATCTTGAGGATTTACATAATGAAAATGAGGAGTTAACTGAATAAATAGGAGAAACAGAACTCATCAAAAACATAGTTGATCCTTTGGATAAACAAGATTTCACCTCGTTGATTCCATCAATTAAAAAGGCACCAACACTTGAACTCAAACCCCTTCCACCTATCTCGAGATATGGCTACTTGGGATATTTATAGACCTTGACATTCATCATAAATGCCAACATTTTATGTGAACAAGAAGTAAAATTTCTCAATGTCCTATCGCAAATGGAAACCAACAATAGGTTAGATGATAAATGATTTAAAAGGAATATTTCCTACCATCTTCACTCAAAAAATACACATGGAAGATAATTAAAAACCTTTCTAGAAACCACAAAGATGATTAACACCCCCAATTAATTAAGTAGTCAGTAAAAAAGTCATTAACATTCTTGATGATGGTTTAATATTTCTAGTCTCTGATAGTCAGTGGGTCAGCCCATTGCAAGTGGTACCTAAAAAGTGTGGGACCACAGTGGATGACAATGATAATGAAGAATTTTTAACCACAAGAGAAATGACTAAATAAATAGTTTGGGTTGATTATCAAAAATTGAATGATTCCACTAGAAATGATCACTTCCCATTAAACTTTATTGATCAAATCATTGAACAATTTGTAGGAAGATATTACTATTGTTTTCTAGATGGATACTCAAGATAAAACTAAAATTGTAGTGAGACTAGATGATCAAAATAAGAGTACATTCACTTGTCTATATAATAAATTCTATTATAGAATAATTCCCTTTGGAATAAGAAATAAACTATAAAAATTTTAACAATTAATTATGGACATATTCCATAACAGGATTGAAGAGTTTTTATAAATATTCATGGATGAATTATCTATTCATGGGAATTATTTTGATAAATGTCTTGAAAACCTGGATAATGTTTTGGTGAGACATGAGGAAAATAATCTAGTGTTGAATTGGGAAAAATCACAGTTCTTGGTACAAAATGTAATAGTTTTAGATCATTAAGTTTCAAATAAATTAATTTAAGTAGATGTATCCAAGACCGGTATAATATCTAAGCTACCACAATACATGGTTCAATCAATTGGAGGTTTTCTTGGGCATGTTGGATTCCACCAATGTTTCGTTAAGTATTTTTTTGTTATTTCTCATCCCCTTACCACCCTATTAGGAAAATAGGTCACATTCAATTTTTAGACTAACATTCAAGATTCATTTCAACTATTAAAGAAATGTTTGGTCGAAGACCCAACAATGATTTCCCTAGATTAGGGGAAAAATTTGAGTTCATATGTGATGTGAGTGTTTGGGGAATTGGTGATTTCTTGGAAAAAAAGAAATAATATTTCTTTGTACTAATATATTATGATAGAAACACTTTGAATAAGGCTCAACACAATGATACATTAGATGAAAAAGAGTTGATAGTAGTTTTTTTTTCACATTTGATAATTTCCAATATTAACTACTATTCTCTAAAGCCACTATATATACAGATTCCTCGGATCTACAGTATTTGATGATGAAGAAACATGTGAAGCCCAAGATAATTTAATGGATATTTTTTCTAATAGAATTTGACATTGAATTCAAGGATAGAAAGGGAACTAAGAATCTCCTTTTTGATCATTTATCATGAGTAGACCATGAAACAAGTGAAATAGTTGTGGAATTAATCAAAAAGAAATTTCATGATGAAAAAAATATATGCCACTGAGACAATCACACTTTGGTATTGAAAATTCATCAATTACTTATATTCAAGTGTGGTACACCCGTATCTACTAAAGGAGAAGAGAAAAATATTTTTGATTGAAGCATGCCATTAATTCTGGGATGATCCATTATTTTTATTTGATTGTGTGGATGGAATGACCAGAAGATGAATCCCAAAATAAGAAGTTAATAGTGTTTTGAACTTTTTCCATGATAGCGATTATAGAGGAAACCATGGAATTAATTTAAAAATTACCAAGGTGTTACATTGTGGTTTGTACTAGCCTACCATGCATCATGACATTTTTGAGTTCATCATGAATTGTGATAGATTCCAAATAACTGGGGGTATAAGCTAGAGGCTTAAGATTCCAAAACATTCAATATTGGGCATTGAGAAATTTAACATATGGGGAATAAATTTCATGGATCATTTTCTTAAATATTTTATAAAATCATACATACTTCTTTATGTTGAATATATATAAATGTGGGTGGAAGATGAAGTGTTTTTAGAAAATACTGCTCGATTTGTTATTAAAATTTTAAAGCAACACATTTTTACCCAGTTTAGAATTCCAAGGCTCATCATTAGTGATCATGGTACCCACTTTAATAATTATCTACTTCAAAAGCTAATAACTATCCATGGATTTCATCTCTATATGAATACCCCATACCATCTATATACCAATGTAAAAGTTTTGGTTTCAAATAGACGAATTAATGAAATTTTTGAGAAAACTGTTAGCATATCTCTGAAAGACTAGGGTTCCAAACTTGACAACAATCTATTGGATTATTATACTACATAATAGACACCTATTTTAATGTCCATGTATCACATGGTATTCAAAAAAAAATTTCACTATACTTGTAGAAATATAACACAAAGCATACTAGGATGTGAATAATCTGAATTTTTATTTCAAAACTACATAAGAAATACGTTTTTCTGTATATGAATGAATTAGAGATATGATGAGGGAAACATATGACAATACTTATACATATAAAGAAAAAAATAGATCCTGAAATGATAAACGGGTCATACAAATAAATTTTCCACTGGGATAAAAATTTTCACTCTTCTACTCAGGACTTTAGATCATGGTTAGAATGCCCAAATAAAAGTGGTTATGTCCTTATACAGTTTTAATTGTTATTCCCATAGTTCCATTTAAATATCTTATTCAAATATGCCTCCATTTAAATTTAATGGTCACCTCCTAAAACTCCATCACACTTCATATACAATATTCATAGTTGAATAATTTCAATTAAAATAAGAGGTGCTCATTTGAAAAAATATGTTAATCTTAACGCTAATCAGGAGGCAACTAGAATGCTTCTACATTCATTGGTATCTCTTTTCTTACTCTCTCCCTCTCTTTCTATATCTCTTTGTGGGTGTAGTTGAAACCAAAATTCCTAGCTCCAATGAATTTAACATGACAATTGATTCACCCCATGAAATACCCCTCTTAAATGACTTGGAGATGATGGTTGAATACCCTCTTTAAATTCAAGGGAAAATGCCTCTTGAGATGTTTTTAATGGAGGAATTTTAGGGAAATATACTGCATTAAATGTTTGCAAGAGATGAAAATTATAAGAGGATAAAGATATTTCCCCATGAATGGTTCGTTGATCAAAAAATGGAGTGTTTTAACCTAATGAATAGATCACTAGACATTGGAGACACTACCTAAATCATGGAGATGAGGCTGATGAATTCAGAGCTGATAGACCAAGCTAATTGACCATTATCCATCCATCTAAATGAAGACGTAAAACATAGAACTTCTTGGGTGGTAGTCCTTGTTTTGTTTTTTCTATTCATTTTCATTTATTAGTTTTATTTTAGTTTAAGAAATATAGTTTGCATGTGTGGAACATTTGTAGCCACTCCTAAAATTTTTTGTGCACTTGTTATTATCCCATGTATCTAATTTCAACTCTGTGATTTTATTGTTATCTTTATGAAGTGATGGGTGTTTGTATTTTCCATGTACATATTTTGTATTTAAATAATTTCAGGTGATTCATTGGATTCAAACACCCTTTCCATGTCTATCTGAACTTAGTCTAGGAAGTGTTTGTTTCCTTCATATTTCATTATTCCAATAACACCATAAAAAATAATCGAGTAAAAAAAATTACAGACATTACTAAACCCTCTTAAAATATATTTTATTTTTGTAATAACATGGTTGGTGGAATACCACTTGTCTCCCTAGGTAGTTGAAGCACATTATTCCTATTGGAGATTATTTTTTTGATTCCTTGATTTAAATTATTTTTGATATCTATCCACACTTTATAAATGTTTTCCTAAAAACATTTATTTTTAGACACCTATTTTCACTCATTCTCATTTGTGTTTTCCAACATTTTATTTCAATACCTGTGAGTATTCTGACCCATTTTATCATCATCTCTAATTTCTATTTTTTTAAAGAATCTTAACTATTTTATTTATTCTAGGACTTGTTAGCTTTTTCCATCGTGATGTTAGGAATTTTGAAATTTTGGCTGAAATGACTAAGGAATTTGATTTATTTATTTATCCCATTGACCCACTGAGTCAAAAATATATTTTATTCATCATGTAGCCCTTATAATCAATGAATAATAATTTTAGGATGAACCCAAAACTAATACCCTTCAATACAAATTTTTGGAATATTTTCATAATAATTTTCAATATAAGTGTGGGGGAGAGATTTATTTATAGGGAGGGTTTTATGAGGATATGTGAGGAATTTGATGCACTTGGATTGAAATTATCTGAACATGATCGTGTGTGTTATATTTCACAGTGGACACATTCAATACATGTATTTTTCTAATGGAATATAGATTATTTTTGGTTAAAAAAATGAGAACATTTCTTGTCTTTACGCGGTAACCCTCACCTTTTAGGATACTTATAAAAGTGTTGATATATTAATCAAGAAAATATAGTGTTTTTTATATGAACTAATTTCACTGAGATTCTACAATGTAATTTCTACTGGCAAAAGATTTCTTTAGTTATTTTCTTATACGTATTTCATGGTGTTTTGTGGTTGATACTCACTAGTTTTTCTTCCAAACCTGTTTGAGTGACTTGTGTCCCAAAAAAATAAAGAAAAATAAAGAGAAAAAGTAAATAAAAAAATAAAATATTTGAGATATTAATTGATTATCATATACTTTTGGATAAGAAACTTTTTAACTATGGGGGAGTGATATATTTGAGGGAGACATTTGGATTGAAACTTATCAAGCATTTATTTCAAGGCTCAATAATATTTTTTCTAGATTTTAAAAAAAATTCTATAACCCACCATCATGTATAATTAGTGACATTTGATCCTAATGTGAAACCCTTAATATTGGTGAATTCTTTTGATTTACACCAGTGGGGATTTGAAATTCATGGCAATTATATAGTAATCATGTATGGATATGAGAATTGAACATGTATTTTATCAAATTAAAATGAGTGATGAGAGTGACGGATAAGTACACCCCATGATTCATGAGTGTAGGTATTTATTTTGGAAGGAATGTGAGAGGATGTGAAACTATTTTAAAAATTCAAATTTTAGATGAAGCATGATATTTTTTCAGTAAAAAGAGTTATAATTTTTCTAAACCTGTAATTTTGATGCTTTTATTTGACGACAAGTCCAGTTGTGTATTCTTTCTGATTCTTTTTCCTAGGATTAGAAAAGCCTATGTTTGGGGGATTGATGCACATGGATTCCACAAGAATTTTTAATAATTTTTTAGTTTATTTTTAATTATTTTTATATCTTTTATTTGAATTTTTATCTTTTATTATAGTTTTGTAATATTTTAGTTATTTTTATAGGTTTTATTTAATTATATATCAATATTAGTAATTTAGTATTTTTTAGTATATTAATTTTATATATTTTACTTTAACACTATTTGTTTATTTCACTAATATTAGTTTTTTACTTTATTAATATTTATTATATTTTTTAATATTCTATATTAGTCTTATATTTATTTCATTGTATATTTTTATATTATTAATAAATGTAGTATTTTAATTATTAATTTTTTATGTTTTTAAATTTAAATTTAATATCAGTCATATTATATTCATAATTTTAATATATCTATAATTTAGGGTATTTAATTTCATGCGCATTGATATATATTTTCACTTTTAAAAAATTTTCATTAAATTAATTTTGGTTATAGTTAATTAGTATATTATATATTTAATTCTATTATTATTATTATTATTATTATTAACATTTAATATTAAGATAATGATTTTGTTTTAAAATTTATAATTTGTTTTTTTAATTTTAGATACGCACCTCCTCCTTCAAGAAGACACACCCCTCCTTCATCTTTTAGAACCCTAACAGTAGAGGATCATCACAATCAGCCGGCTCCAGCCCTTCCTAAAGCACCTAAGCTAGCTCAAATGACTCAGACTCTTATAAAACCTTCTCTAGGGATGCACTCCTTCCGTCTCCATCATATCCAGCACACCCAAACCCCTTCTGCGGAACCCATCCACCACCTAGCCACACATATGGATCACCACTCTCCCTCTCCGAATTGTGAAGCACATCCACACCAGACCAACAATACACGTGCATCCTCTCTCTTAGGCAACGGGTCATGCGAGCCTTTCCTCTCCTATGCAATGGGTCACATGGGTCTCCTCCTCTTGCATCACTTTGCACAAGGGAGGCATGCTTCCATCTCTAAATCTTCCAATATAGTGCACCATTAGGACCATCACATACTCTTAGGGTACAACTAACCACACATACAACCTCTACACCATCATCCATCCACTATATTCTCTAGCACGTAGTCACACTGTAATAGACTAGATAATGGCCACTGCCTCCACAAACTACAACATGTCTGAGTTATTTTTTATTATTATTCATAGTTCAGTCACATTCACATCTGGTGAAAGATTGTGTGTGATAATGACATCATCACATTTGATGGATTATATCTTATATCCGTACATTGACGAGTGGGGAGTGCTTTGTGGGGAAATAGGAAGCACTGATCCAATCATTTTTTCATTAGTATGGGTACAATTTTTCTGACTCATCATTTTATTACCATGAATATTTTTTAGTCGCGATGCCATGGAAATTTATGTGTTTTAGGATGTTCACTATAATTTTAATTGTTTCATATGAAATGTTGATTTTTTATTTTATGACTAATTATTGATTGAATTTATTGTAAGAGGAAATTTGTCTTCTTTAATTATATTTTCACTAAACATAATTTTGAAAATTAAAACTGGATATTATGATTTGTAGTTGAATCAACAATATCTAGAAGGGTCAACTTCTTGATGAACTGTAGTAGAAATAGGTAGTACAACTTTATGAGAAATGAGCTGTGTCATTTCCCCATTTGGGTCCATAGTCAAAAACCACATGAAATTTATTTATAACACTAGTGAAAAGGACTTTAAATAAATTAGGAGATATGAAATAAGAATCTAAAAAAATACATATGATTTTGGAACTAGTGATAATAATTTAGGATAAATATTTAATCACAGAAAGAAATATTTAATATTATTTCATTGTAGTATGATTAAATTATCAGCATCACAAGAAAATTTTTATTATTAAAATTTCATAATCATTTCTTTAATTGAAAATTACATTATTTCTTTAACTTTATTGAATTTTAGTTCCACAAATTAATAATAAAAATATAAAAACATATTAATTGCCTCAACTAATTTCCCAATAAAACATTGTCCAGAGAGATAATTTTAGTGAACTATATCTCTTTCTATCTATGGTTTGAACCTACTCATTACTATGTAGTAGATAGTGGGTTATAAATTTTTTTAATTGGATGTGCTGTGATGCACGTACCCATGAGTTCTTGAATTTGGATTATGAAATTTTTTCTTATAAAAACATCAATTCTCATATCATATCAGTAGCTAGAACACATTAAAAAATGGGATAAATGAACTTAGAAATTGAATTATTAAATAAATTACTCAAAATTTTTTACATGAATTTTATATTGATAAATATTATTAGGATTTAGTTGTGAGTAATTATTTCTATACTATAAATTTAGTTTTACTTTACCTTTTTCTTATTAATACCCCGTATGAGTTTTAGATGAGAAGAAAACTAAAACTTTCACACTTCAATGAATTTTGGTGTTATGTTTTGATTTTTATTACTAAATATAAACTCCAAAAAATTTAATCAAAATATATTAATGTAATTTTTATAGGTTATTATACAAGTGTTATGGGATATTGAGTTTTTAACAAAATAACTGATATTATTAAGGTAACAGTTCATGTAATTTTTGATGAAACTAATCCTTTTGTTTTTTATAAAATATCCGGAATTTTTTCATCCGAGATAGTGGGTTTGAAATATCTTTCATTCATTGAACAAAAAATGAACCACAATGACCAATGGTAAATACTCTAGAGTGGTGCAACATTGGTCGATAGTAAATCCTACAGATAGTTGGTTTGAAATATACATTGTCGAATATTTTACCAAAGGATATTTTAAAGAACTATTAGACGTTTTATCCCTGGCACTTTCTCTCTAAGAGTTTGAAATGTTTATACAGTTATAGAGAAAGAAGAATAGATAGAACATCTAATATTTCTTCAGTAGGTAGTGATAATTGTAATAAGATTGCTGGATTCTATGAAAATATTCCTCAGAATGTCAAATATCTCATAAAAAGTTAATAGCTGAATCCCTTATAAATATAAAATTGAATTCTAGTTTTATTGGTTCTTTAGATAATGAATAAATTTCAACTTCATTGGAACATTAAAATAATACATCATTAGAAAATGAGGAATATATTATTATATTTTAGAAAATGACTAGATATATGATACATATCAAAAGAAAAAAGCTAAGTTCATGAAATAATATGATGTTGTTAATGTTGAAGTTTCTAAAGAAAATACTACAATTTCAAATCGTACTTATATGATATCTAAAATTTCAAAATAATTAGATTCAAAATAGAGTTCGAGTTTAATATGCAAGGATATAAAATGAGTTTCAAAACTAAAATATGATGTTAGTGGTTTGAAATGGATTATATCTTCTTTTACATCCGAGGTGGTGGATTTTGAATTTTTTTTACTATGGTTAAAACCATCTAAAACATATTTAATATTAGTTTTTACGTCTAATAAATCATATTTTTTGTAATTTTATTTTGTTCCAAAATGTACACATTTATATACTAAATGTAAAAAAAGTGGTCACTAGAAAAATCATTGTTATTTAAATAAGGTTGAATATTTTGGATTATAAAAATAATTTATTTCCAAATAGATTTTATCAATTCAATATAAAATAACAAAAAAATGTGGTTTCCAAAAATATTATTTTCTAAAGTAATTAGACCCAAGAAAATAGGGTACCAAGATCTCCCATCAATTCTTTTTTTTTTATTTTCATACAAACATTTTTAACAGATAAGTGTGAACCTAAACAATATCACTACCAAATTCCAATAATCTATGAAAAGATACCAATACTGACTAAAATAGACCACTAAAACTTATAGTGGGTTGGAGCTTCGTCACATAAGAAAATTAATACCCTAACTTCTTGCTAATATGCCCATCAAAATTTGGGAAGCTACCTTGGTGACATAAAACCCACAGAAATTAGCACTGAGGGAGTAGTGATCCACCACTAGGATAACAAACCTACATGACACCAAAATGGGCTATAAAATACACCCAACAAGGGGGAAGAAATAAACTGTTTAGGAACTGTATTAATCCAAAAATTGGAAATTCATTCCCATCCCGGTATAAAATTAAGGTGTTAGAGTATTGAATCCATAGAAGACACCAGATGATAGGGAATTTATTCCACTTGGGACCCTTGTATAATAGCTCATCATGTAAGGAATCCATAATTTACAAACTCTTAATGAAATCCTCCTTATAGATCTTACTTTCATTAAATACTCGAAGTAAAATTTGGGCCTTATTAGTAATCCATTCCATTAGCTTCTTAGTGATAGTTTTACAAATCCTTTCCTTTATCTAATTTTTCTATTACATAGTAGCATTGATAGTGAAATTTTCTTTAACCATTTTTTCCTTAAAGTGCATTAGGAGGACCACAACATGAGTTTTAGTGGCCCTCGGTTCTTCAAAAGGGCCAAGTGTCCCTCCAATCTTAGAAACATCACAATTTTGGTGTTTCTCTTTTAATGGGGATTTAGATGTCAAAAATGTATTTTTCTTCCACTAGTGACATATCCATTGAATCATCCTATGGATGGGAAAAATCCTGATAAATGAACTACTAGAAATGGACAATTTCTCAATGGTTTTGAACTGTTGGGAAATCCTGCAGAACCGTTGGTATATCTTATTCCAACAGTTCCGCAAACTGTTGGTATGTAATCCATTGGGAAAGCTTTTCCCAATGGTTTACACAGAACCATTGTGATAGGTTAGAAAAATGAACCTATCCCAATAGTTGGGAACAACTGTTGGGATAGTTTTTCCCAATGGTTTGGCTTGAACCGTTGGAAAAAACAACCCTATGACTTCTTTCCCAACGGTTTAGAAACCGCTGGGATTGATTTTTTACTAACAGTTCATAGAGAACCATTGGTAAAAAAAATACTAGGAATTTTATGCCAATGGTTTGAAACCGTTGTCATAGCCTATGCTGTGTAAATTGCACAGCAACCTGCAATTTGCACAACAGGCACCGAGCAGGGTGTCCATTCCCTCTCCTTTCTAATTCCCTCTCATTTCCAATTATTGTACCTGCAATAATCAACTAACACATACATATAAAATTATTGTACCTGCAATAACCAACTAACACATACATATACAGAACAAATTCATACACATTTACCATATAATGAATCCTAGAACTATATGCATCCAGAATTAAATCAGAATTCATAACATAATTATAAACATACATACTTAATTTATAATTCAATTTAAAATTTAGATGACAATTATATGTGGAATCCGGAATTCAATTCATAATTTGATCGGTTTTTCATATACCAGATGTATTTACTTGAAATGATGTCTATTTTAAACAAAATACATACACTTGGAGAGATACCTGCCACACCATGCCTCGTATTGAGGTGAGGTTAACTCGTACACGTCAAAAATGACCCATGGATCATTGTCCTAAAGTATCAACATATTCCAAAAGCGTTTGGTCTATTTTCCTTATGCCAGTTGTTTTTTTCACTTAAAATGAAGTGATTTATAAAAAAATAGAGACACTTTGAGTGGTGCCGGTCACACCAAGCCTGGGATTGAGGTGGGTTTGACTCATACACGTCACAAATGACCCATGAATTGTTTTACTAAAGTATCAACACAATCAGAATCCATTTGGTCAATTTTACATATGTACTTAAAATGTTGTCCATTTTAAACATAAGAGAGACACTTTGGGTGGTTCCGGCCACACTGCGACTCAGTTTGAGGCATGGTTGACTTATACACGCAACATATGACCCATGGATCGTTGTCCTAAAGTTTCGATAAATTCCAAATGCGTTTGTTCAGTTTTCCATATGCCAGTTGTTCTTTTCACTTATAATCCGTTCCATTTTAAGAAAAGAGACACAGTTAGAGTGGTACCGGCTACACCGTGCCTATGATTTAGACGGGGTTGACTCTTACACGTCTCAAATTACCCATGGATAATTTTGCTAAAGTATCAACACAATAAGAATGCATTTGGTCGGTTTTCCATAAGCCAGTTGATGTTTTCACTTAAAATGGTGTCCTTTTGAAACAAATGAGAGACACTTTGAGTGGTTCCTGCCACACCGCACCTCATGTTGAGGCAGGGTTGATTTTTACATGTCACATATGACCGATGGATCGTTGTGCTAATGTATCAACACAATCAAAATTCGTTTGGTTAGTTTTCCATTTGTACTTATAATGTTGTCCATTTTAAACCAAAGAGAGACACGTAGAGTGATCCTGGGAACATCGTGCCTCAGATTGAGGCGGGTTGACTCATAAACGTCACATATGACCCATGGATCATTGTCCTAAAGCATCAACACATTCCAAATGATTTTGGTCAGTTTTTTGTTTGTCAGTTATTATTTTCACTTAAAATGATGTCCATTTTAAACAAAAGAGAGACACTATGAGTGGTTTCGGCTACACCGCACCTCATATTGAGGCAGGGTTGACTAATACAAGTCACATATGACCCATGCATATTTTTTATAATGTGTCAACACAATCAGAATCTGTTTGGTCAGTTTTCCGTATGCTAATTGATGTTTTCACTTAAAATGAAGTCCATTTTAAACAAAAGAGAGACACTTTGAGTGGTGTCAGCGACAACGCACCTCGTATTGAGGCGATATTGACTCGTACACATCAAATATGACCCATGGATCGTTCTCCTAATGTTTCAATGGAGACCGGATGTGTTTGGTTGGTTTTCCATATGTACTTAAAATGTTGTCCATTTTAAACAAAAGAGAGACATTTATAGTGATCCCGGCCACACCGCGACTCGAATTGAGCCCAAGTTGGCTCGTACACGTCACATATGACCCATGGATCGTTTTGATAAAGTATAAATAGAATATGAATGCATTTGGTCGGTTTTCCTTATGAGATTTTTTCTTTTCACTTATAATCCTGCCCATTTTAAACAAAAGAGACACGGTTAGAGCAGTACCAGATACACCGCACTTTGGATTTAGACGAGGTTGACTCGTACACATCTCAAATGACCCATGGATCATTTTCCTATAGTATCAACACAATCCAAATGCGTTTGGTTGGTTTTCCGTATGCCAGTTGATGTTTTCACTTAAAATAATGTCCTTTTGAAACAAAAGAGACCAACATTGACTGGTATCGGCCACACCGCGCCTTGTATTGAGGCGGGGTTGACTCGTTCACGTCACAAATTACCCATGGATCTTTGTGATTTAGAATAAACATAATTAGAATCCATTTGGTCGGTTTTCCGTATATAATTAAAATGTATTCCATTTTAAACATAAGAAGACACTTTGGGTGGTGCCGGCCACACTGCGACTTCGATTGCAGCGCAGTTGACTCGTACACGACACATATTACCCATGGATCGTTTTCCAAAAGTTTCAAAAGATTCCGAATGCGTTTGGTCAGTTTTCCATATGCCAATTGTTCATTTCACTTATAATCCTGTCCATTTTAAATAAAAGAGACACTATTAGAGTAGTACGGCCCACATCACACCTCATATTTAGACGGGGTTGACTCGTACACATCTCAAATGACCCATGGATCATTTTCCTAAAGTATCAACACAATTTGAAAGTGTTTGGTCAGTTTTTCGTATGCCAGTTGATGTTTTCACTTATAATGATGTCCTTTTGAAACAAAAGAGAGACACTTTGAGTGGTGCCGGCCACACCGCACCTCATATTGAGGCGCGGTTGATTCGTACATGTCACATATGACCCATGGATCGTTGTACTAAAGTATCAACAGAATCAGAATCAATTTGGTCAGTTTTCCATATGTACATAAAATGTTGTCCATTTTAAACAAAATAGATACACTTAGAGTGATCTCGGCTACACCGTGCCTCAGACTGAGGTAGGGTTGACTCGTACATGTCACATATGACCAATGGATCATTTTCCTAAAGCATCAACACATTCTGAATGCGTTTGGTCAGTTTTTTTCGTATGTCAGTTGTTGCTTTCACTTAAAATGATGTCTATTTTAAACAAAAGAGAGACAATATGAATGGTGCCGGCCACACTGTGCCTCTGATTGAGGCGGGGTTCACTCGTACACGTCACATATGACCCACGGATCATTGTGCTAAAGTATCAACACAATAAATATCCGTTTGGTTGGTTTTCCGTATATACTTAAAATGTTGTCCATTTTAAACAAAAGAAAGACACTTAGAGTGATCCTGACCACACCGCGACTCGAATTGATTTGGGGTTGACTTTTACACGTCACATATGACCCATGGATCATTGTGATAAAGTATCAACACAATTAGAATCCGTTTGGTCAGTTTTCCATTTTGGTTTGTCTTGAATTACATGAATGTCTTACCAAGTATCTCACATAGGGGACTGGGTATCACCTGAGGCATGGTATTACCATCTTTCAAAATAGACATGTCCTCAATTTATCTTCAAGGAACCAATATCACTCATGATTAATAGAAACCATCCTAGTATCCCTCACCTAGAAACCAAAGCATTCATCCTGGAATTTCAAGTCTAAATTCCCTGAGCATGAAGAGTCAGTCCATGAGTCCTTAACATATAACCCATGTCTTATCCTAACAATTGTCAAGTAAACCAAATCAAACAAGGCATAATTCACATAACATGGAGAATGAACAACAAGGATTTGTATTCAATTTAAATCATATCATCACATGAATTTGATGAGCATGAGCTAATAAAAATAACTCAACTCCAAACACACAAAACTCTACAAACATGCTCAAGATAAACCAAAACCACTAAAAGACATCAACATCCATGAAAACATGAAAATATATAAAAATAACTCAACTCCAATACTATACTACGTGACTAGATAAAACCAACCACTAGAATAGATTAAACATAAAATATCAGTAATATTAGTAAAAAATGTAACAGATCAATTTGTCCCACATCACCATCACTATCATCACCATCATCATCGCCCTCATCCTCGTGGTCATCATTGTCCTCATCATCGTCCCACCCCTCCTCCTCGACCTTGCCCTCCGCCTCGCCCTCCTCCTCCACCTCACCCTCCTCCTCTCCCTCCTCTTCCACATCAAACTTATCGCCATCATCATCGTCAGGCTGGACATCGTCTTGAACACCACTAGAACTTCCACCTGGTGAATCATATATAGAACATATCGACGACATATATTCATCATAAGGGGGACTGGCCTCTGGTGGAAGTGTCGGACGTTGAACGTCAATAAATTTTATAAATGCACTGTTTTCCCTAGAAGACTGTTCTGCTGTCTCTATGGCCCTTTTGTCAGCCTGTTCTACCTATGACCTAACTTTCTACAGCTCGGTGGCACTAAAACATTGTACTATAGGAGGGCCAATACTTTTTTTGGGCTATCCTAGGTCAGCAGTGTACTCTGCCAGAACGCTCCTCTCCCAACACCTGATGTAAGTGTTCAGTGGGAAAAAAATTGTCTAGTTCTTGGGAATCGATGGCCTCTAAAGCAGCCTGTTACAAATATAAATATATTATTAAGTTACATAATAGATATTAATATATAAAGTCAATAGATTAACACTTACAATCCGCTACTGAGTCAGTTCGTTGATGGAACTTCCACCCTTTTTCCGTCTACTCAAGCAAAATAGTTTTGCTCGAGGCACACATCCTTCAATATTCAGTTTTTGCCTCTATAATGACATTGAAAACTAAAGTTATATGAAAACTTTAGAAAATGATTAAATAATTGAGGAATCAAAAGAAACTCTAAGTCATAAAGAAAACCTATAAACAAATTTCATACCAGCTTCCTCTCATGATCTGGCATCATAGTACGTCCCAGTGTGTGGAGGTTGTTTTCTACATCAATGTTTTTTAGATGATTCCTAACTAACATTCGATAATTCAAAGGATAGTATTAATGAAAAACATCAAATTTATTATTTAAATACCTCAAATGTAATTAATACCTTAAAATTAGTAGTTTTCCAATGGGTAATCATCTACCGATACTGCTCTATAGGACAATCATCCATGACTGGTACTACCTCTAACTCATTGCCAACTCTAGCATGCCAACCAATATACAACTCATGCTTGTAGGCTCTACAAATCTCACCTAAATCCTTTAGACGTGCCAGTCGTGCACCCTCACCATTGGAAAAATTAAATTGAAGTTGACACCAAAATATTAATTCATATAAATACAAAAATAATTCATGGAATTAAATACAACAGAATTTTTTACCCATATCTCTGCCCATGCTCTATCCTTGAACTTATATGGAAACTATCTCCATGATAGCATGCTGACGAGAATTTGGTCGGAGTATTTGGAAATCATCACCAAAAAACTCCGACATTGCTATCCTATTTTATCATCCGTTTGGTTGACTTCATTGTAATCCACCATTACGTGTGTGCGGCCATTACACACTGCACACATGCGTGTACGCCCTCGCCTCGCCTCCTATCAGTAGATGTATCTGTCATGAAAGAAAAAAAAATATTTTATCAAAACATGTTATAATGAAAATAAATATTGGTATACAAATTTGTTAGGGTTCTACAAATATACCTGTGCTAGTCTAATCACTGTGCGCCACTGTATCCACATAAACTGATGGAACACCCTGTGGTGGAACAAGAGTCGAAGACGATGGAATATAGAAGCTCTAAGAAACAGAAGTGTAAGGAAAATAAGATGGGATAACTATAGGACCAGAGGAAGAAGATGCAAAAGGTGGAAAAAACATGGGAGGCCTAAATATCCCGTGTGTCCCTAACGACACACCGTGATCAGAATGTGGGAATGATGACATGTCAGTGGGAGGGGCATGGTCTAGTCGGGTATGCAGAGTTGCTCCTCTACCTCTGGTACGAACCCCCCCTCATACTACCATCCTGAGTTCTAGAACCAGTACTAGGCTCCTCTTCGAATAACTGTCGACGTATAGGTGGATCCAACAAAATTGTTTACAAAAAAATTAATCACATGAAATTATATATTCATTAAATATATATATTTGAAATAAAGTACTCACTGCAGGCAATAATGGTGGAACGCCCATCTCCTCCATTTGACGATTGTTCTCTATCATTTTTTTCCTTCGTCTCTCTTCAATTAGCTTCATTTCTTGCTTTTGAAAACAAATATGTATTTAATTAGAAAAAGGAAACTAATGTGTGACCCACAAAACTAAATATACGAGGGAATAGGGGGATTCATTGGTAATTTAGCTATCAATTGTTTTAGAAGATATTGAATGGATTTAATAAATCATACAAGTTGTAATGTTCACCATGTTAGAAATATTGTTTGACTAGGTTTGAATATAGTTAAATTCCAAATTAGAAAATGCAATTCAAATAAAACTGCAACCAATAAACATTGAAAATTCACATAACGGTCAAGTCAGCTAAAACATATTTGTAATAGGCATCCCAAATCATTCACTCATGTTCAAGAACTCATTATTGGAACCTCTATGGACATACCTTTCATTACCCAATTACTTCCCCAAGTCAAGCGCACTCCATGGATGAATAAATTTTCGGCTTCTACACTAATAGGTTGTTCATGGCTTGTAAAAATATTTAATTTCATAAAGTATAGACCAAAACATTTATTTTTAAATTTGAGATTAATAATAAAATATTTCAATTGTAAAAACATTACAGAATTAAACTTGTGACTTATCTAACATTTTTATGGATGTGCACACATGCCATCATGGCTAGTGAAAGGTACCCCACCCTCATAAAAGTGAGTATTGGCCAAGAAGGACACCTAATATACAACGTAAAATGAGAACCATATTTAATTGACCCTAAAGTTATATTAGTACAATATTATTGGGATAAATGGAATATATGATCCTGGTTAACTGATGAATTCAAAAGCTTGTATTCCATATGTTGGACACTATCTAAGGTAAGAAATCATGTGAGGATGGGTATACATCATTAAATTTCTTACATGCTCATGAGAATGAAGGCTTGAATTAAGGACTTGAGTTCACTGATTAAATGAGGGTAGATGTTGCATAGGCAGTGTAAACAGAATGATTAAATAAGGGTAGAGGTTGCATACACTGTGCATGGTGGGGGAGTCTCAGCCGATTTAGAAACTAAAATAAATTCCCATCATAGGTATCAATAAGAAATATCAACATCCAAAGAAACTACAAATAAAAAAGGACTAAAAAATCAAACACTTTTTATGTTATCCCACCAAAAAATGATCACAAATCACCCTATATAATTTTATAATTCCAGAATTTATAGAGAGTTTATAGTTATGAGCTTCTTCCACCTGCACACTCTCCCCACCCCACTTGGATAGCCCTACCCCCACCCCCACTTGGATAACCAGACCCCCACTCCTCTTGGACAACCCTACCCCCACCTCTCTTAGAAAAACCAGCCCCCCTCCCCCACCCCACCTAGACTCCCCTAACCCCCACAACGCACATGGAAAACCTAGCCCCCCACCCCACCTGGACAGACCTACCATCACCCCACATGGATAACCCATCCCCACACCCTACTTAGACAACCCCTCCCCCACCCCACCTGCACACCCTCCCCACCCTACTTGGAAAACCCTTCCTGGACACCCTCCCCCACCCTACCTGCACACCCTCCCCCACCCCAAATTAAAACAGTAAACATAAAAAAAACAAATAGCCCTACCCCCACCCCAATTGGACAACCCGAACCCCTCCTTTACCCTACATAGACAGCCCCTCCCCCACCACACATGGATATCCCTACCTCGACATCCTCCCCCACCCCATCTGTACACCCTCCCCCACCCCAAAATAAAACAGAAATTCATCCAAATCAAGATATAAAACAAAAATTCATAGATTCATAAATCCAAATCAAAACAGAAAACAAAAAATCATAGAATCATAATAACAAAACAAAGATAGCACTTACCGATTTGAAGTGTAGAACAAGAAAAGTGTTGATTGAAGAGGATGGAAGGAGTTTCAGAAAGTGGGTAATGAGAGAACTTTGGGAGAGACAGTGAGCTAGGTCTTCAGTCGCACGTGGAAACAGAATTGGGGGTTCTGTGTATTTGGAGGAAACATTTCCCAATGGTTTTAAAAAACCGTTGGTAAATGTATTCTTTACCAACGGTTATACAAAACCATTGGAAAAGGATGTTATTTTTTTTAACTTTCACCAATGGGTTCTGTATACCATTGGAAAAAGTTAGGCATTTACCATGAGTTTCAGTGAAACTATTAGTAAAAAGTGTTTTAATTGGATATTTCTCAATAGTTTAAGGAAACCGTTGGGAAAAAGTGTTCTAATGGGAGATTTCCCAATGGTTTCCTTAAACCATTAGAAAAAATGAACTATACCAATGGTTTCATAAAAATGTTGGTATGAAAGTGTTGGTATATCCCACCATTCCAGTAGTGATGGGATGTAATTGAATATGATACCATCAGCTAGAAATTTTGAGAAAATTTAGATAGGGTTTTGAACAGAAATACTGTTACCTATTGATCGAGTTACCAAGAACTTAGTCCAATGTATTTTAGTGAAACAGAGGAGCACTAGTTTCTTGAACAAGTGTAATATAAAAATAAGGTTTCTCAACATTTAAAAGGACACAAGTCCAGCTTTTAAAACATAAAAAATTAATTGGTGGATGAGGAAATTTTGGTGAAAGTACATAGGGTGAAATCATCAGAATCAGTGATGCATCTTTTCTTTTAATTTTTTTATTAATATTGTTTTTTATGTTTTAGTATTTCAGAAAAACCTTATCATCATTAATTAGTGATGTGATGAGTTTGACCTTACAAGCATCATTGATGGTAAAAAATAAATTCTAGAACCGAGCATTTTTTTTATTTACTTATAGACATTAAAATATTTGTACACTATACCTAAAATTCATTAAAAATCAAAACATACCATATTTAACTATAACTGATAATTTTTATTTTCTTTGGAAGACTATACTAGTGAACTGAAATGTTAGGGATTTAGCTAAGATTTCAAAAAATGATCATACAAGGGATTTTCCAGAACATATGTTTAACTCTTACATAGTTTTCAATCCTTATCTAATTGGTATGCAACATAAGTTGAGATATAAACCTATTGGTGATGTTTCAACTTCTAAATCTTTATGGTTTGTGCATATGGATTTAGTTGGTCCTACACAAACTATATGTATTTAGGGAAAAAAATAAGTGTATATCCTGGTTGATGACTCCACATGCATTTTTAATAATTTTTTAATAATTTTTATTATTTTTTTAGTATTTTTAGCTTATTTTTGTAGTTTTGTAATATTTTAGCTATTGTTATTTATTTTTATTTAATTATCTATAAATAATATATTTTTTAGTATATTAATTTTATATATTATATTTTAACACTTTATTTTCCATTTCCTTAATTTTTGTTTTATATATTTTTTTTTCATTATATATTTTTTAATTAACAATACAAATGTTATATTTTATTTAATTAAATATGTTTTTTGTATTAATAAAAGTAATATTTTTGTTATTAGTTTAATATTTGTATTTTATTAATATTTAACAGTTGTCATATTTTTTTTCATACTTTTATTATATCTATATTTTAGGGTATTTAATTTCTTGTCCATATATATATATATATATATATTCAGTTTTATATAATTTTCTCTTAATTTCATTTTTTTAGTTAATTTGTATATTATATAATTTTTATTATGTTATTATTATTATTACTAACATTTAACAATTAGAAAATGATTTTATCTTAATTTTTTTTTGAATTTCAGATACCCCCTCCTCCTTTAAGAGGTTGTGGACCTCCTTCACATCTGAAAACCCTAACAGTAGTAGATCATCGCAAGTATCCACCTCTGGAACTTCACACTGCACACAATTCGGCTTGTATGCCTAAACCTCCTGTAAACCCTTATCCTCCAATTCTCCCCCTCCATATCAACCATAACCAGCACACCCACCCCCCTCATGTGGAATCCATCCCCCGCCCTGACTCACTAGTGTCTCACCTTTTCCCCCCCTCAAACAAGTAGCAAATTCACACCAGACCTGCTGCATTTGAGCTTCCCCTTGCCAATAGAGTGGGTTGCATAAGCCTTCCCTCTTATGTGAGATATGTTGTGTGTGTATCATCCAATTTAATCAGGACACACACACACACACAAAAGAGCGGGATGCCTTCATCTCTCTATACTCCACTACAACACACTAGTAGGACCAGTAGGTGCACCTCGACTGCACCAGAATAATTTTTCACCCTCCACACTATATGCCGTCTATTTTATCCTCTATCATGAATTCATACTATAGAAGACCAACCCATTCCTACTACCTATAAAAATGAATCATGTTGGTATTATTATTTGTCATTATTTGTGGTCTAATATCTTTTTAACATAGCGGTAGAAAACATGTGATAGATAAATCATCACATTTGAAGGATTATCACTTACAATCATAGATTAATGAGTGATGAGTAATTGATTGGGAAATGGAAAGCACAGATCTAATGTTTTTTTAGTAGAAAGGCTATAAATTTCATACTTTATAATATTTATTATTGCACTTATTTTTTTCTATCGTGATGTTGGGGTAATTTATTTGTGTCATGATGTTGACTGATTAGTTTTAATTTTTGCGCTTTCCATGTTCATATTTTAATTTTTTATTAATTTCCCGTTGAATTTATTTTAATGTGATAGTTATATTTTTTAAATATTTTTTCTTTGAAAATTGTTATGAAAATTAAAACTCACCATTTTGATTCGTAGTTGACTTATAAATACTGAGAAGGTTAACTATCATGACATACTATAGTGTAAATAGGTGGTGTAGCACTGTGTGAAAGAAGGTATTTCATTTTTTTTGTTTGGCTCGGTACTCGAATGTGTATCCTAATTTATTTATAACACCATCGAATGAGACCATAAATAAACTAAGAGACATGAAATGAGTGTGTAAAAAATTCATATTCTTTTGGAATGGGTGATAATTAATTAGGATAAAAAGTTAAACATAGATATGATTTTTAGCATGGCTATATAGTAGTTTGATTATGAAGTCAGCATCCCAAACACAATTTTCAAATTCAGAGTTCATCTTAATTTGTTTGATTTAAATTTACTTTATTTTTTTATTTCTTAATTTATAGCTCCATAATATAATAATAGAAATATAAAAACATAATAATTATCTCAACTGATTTTTCATCTGAAAATTTTCCAAAGAGAAAACTTTAGTGAACTAGATCCCATGATCTATGTGGTTTAACCCTTCTCTCCACTTTTGTAGCAGCCAGTGGGTAATAAAATTTTCAAATTTTACATGCTCTGATGTACATACCAAATTTATAGTGCTATTTTTAGGGAGGACACACAAATAAAGCATTAAAAATTGATAAAGTATACCTTGCTTAATCACAAATAACCAAGATAGTTAACCCTCATAATTTGAATGTTAAAAAAATATCCAAATTCTGATCAAGAACCTAAACATCAATGAAAAGGGAAAGATTTTGTTGGTTGTGATTTTGAAAACCTAATTCTTAAATGTGAGGAAATAATTGCGAATCAAATTCCAATGCTTCCTAGTGGAAAACTCCACCATCTTTTTCAAAACCATTTTGATAATAAAAGACCACATACAACTATGAGACAATATTTGAGACCCCAAATCGTTAGAGTCATCTTAGGCAAAACAAGACAAAGAATTCAAGTGACACATTTTTAATTTAATCCATTTATGTTAAACCTTCTCAAAAAATATGCACAATTTCATGTCTTTAGAAATGAATAACCTTATATGAAAGTGAATAGATTTATTAAAGTCTATGAAACATTTATATCCAATGGGGTGACCAAAGATGCATTGATCCTAATATTATTTCCATTCACATTGTAAGGGAAAGAAAATGATTGGTCAAAAATTCTTGACCCAAATACAATATTATGTAGGGAAATTCTAAGAAAGAAATTTCTTGATCAATATTACACAACTAAACAATATTTAAAAAATAATAGAAACCATGAATTATTATGATAAAATGATTATGAATCATTATAATAATATTGGGAATGATTCATGTCTAGGATAATATGTTATCCTCTTCACAAAATAAATTCATGAACTAGTTGTAGACTTTCTACTATGGACTTCAACCAGAGAGTAAGCCAGTAATTAAAACAGGTACTGGAAAAGCATTCATAGATATGAATCCTAAAGTTCTATAAAAATTAATTCAAAACATGGAAGAACATAGTTTCTAGTGGCCAATATATTTTTCAAGAAGAAAATAAGAACTGCATTAATTTTTTTCTCACACATTTTTAGTTTCAAAATTTGAAACTATCAATAAGAGGATTGGAAACTTTCCACTGGGCCAACCTAAATTAGTTCCAGTTTATGTTGTTCAAGATTAACACTTCCCACACTGTGGTGGTCCTCAGGAATATCCCATGTGTCTATATAACACAACTAAGAATAATATGTATGAAGCTATTTTTTAGCTACAACAGAGTAAATTAAGGGAAAAATTACAACCAAATATAGGAAAGAAATAACCAAAATCACAGTTGGAAGGAAACCAGTGGCTACTCAACTAATGAACCAGAACATGGATCCACCTAGGTTCACTTGTAAAAATTATTTTAGACCCACCATGAAATAACAAGTTAAAGGATCTCAATAGAAGAATCAAACACTACTTTATCAACAACATTAATATAAGGAGAAAAGTAAAATAGAATAATTTTATAACCCTGTTGTGAAAGGTCAAAAATATTGGGGAGAAATGATTGAAAATTTTATTATGTCAAATCAATAAAGAATTAACTCACAAGAAATGGAAACCCAAAAAATATACAAGCATTGATGTAAAATATTGAAAATCAAGTCAATTCATTATCCAAACAAATTCAAAACTGAAAATAGGGAACTCTACTAGGTAACAGAAGAGTTAACCCAAGAGAAGAGAAAAAAATTCAAAATTACATAGGGGATTTTTTTTTTCAGGATATCTTAATTACTAATTATAATCCAATAAATTAGACAGTTATACTTGCTACTGAGGATGGTGATTCAACAAAAGAAGTGATTCAAGAAAAATATAAAGAGGATTAAGATCCAAACTAACTTGAAAAAACATGAAATGTAAGAAAAGAGAGGGAAAACAAGGAACAAAATGAAATATTGTAATCTCACACATCACCTCCTCCATTTCCATGAAGACTGAACAAAAGGATGTTGGATGCTCAATTTTTAAAATTCAGGGAGATGTTCAAGAAGATTCACATAAATATTCCTTTTTCAAATACCAATACACAAAATCACTACTATGGTAAATTACTCAAAGTTATTCTATAAAAAAGAAGAAGAATATATAGTGTAGGAGTAAACGTAATGTGTGAGGAATGTTCAATGTCATTCCCAGATCCATAACTCAAAAACTAATAACCCAAGATGTTTCAAAATACCTTGTAATATTGGAGGATGTCAATTTAAATGAGTATTGTGTGACCTCAGATCTAGTGTAAAAATCATTCCATATGAAGTTCATGAAGGACTTAGAATAATATAATTAAATCAAATGAGGTTCACCATGGAAATTGTGGATCAATCAGTGAATCATCCTTGAGGAATTATATAGGACTTACTTATCAAGGTTGATAAATTTTACTTTCATACTGATTTTATCATTCATGATATAGAAGAAGATAAATATTTCCAAATAATTATTAGGATACCTTTCTTAGAAACATTAACTGAACAGGTTGATATACAAGAGGTAAAATTAATCTTTATTGATGGAGAAGAAATCATAACATTTGATGTCCTAAATGATACGAAAAAATCCTTTACAACTGAATACAATTTCTAGGATACGATTGTCAGATGGGATGAATTATCATGGGATGCATTGAATCTCAAGGATTTACACAATGAAAATGAGTATTTAGAAGAATCAATAGGAGAAGTATAATTCATCAGAAAAATAGTTGAGCCTTTGGATAAATAAGAGTTCACCTCATATATTTCCTCACTTGAAAATCCTCCAACACTTGAGCACAGAACCCTTACACCTAACCTAGTATATCGCTACTTGTGATATTTATACACATTAAAATTCATCATAAATGATATTATTTCATGTGAACCAGAACAAAAATTGTACAATGTCCCACCTCAAATGAAAATAACATTAGGTTGGACAATAACTGATTTAAAATGTATAAGTCCTATAATCTTCACTCACAAAATAAATAAGGAAGATAATTCAAAACACTACTGGAAACCAAAAAAATTCTTAACACATCCAATGAAAGAAGTTGTCAGGAAAGAAGTTATTAAAATTCTCAATGCTGGTTTAATATTTTCTATCTATGATAGTTATTGGGTCTGTCTATTGAAATTGGTACCTAAAAAGGGTGGCACCATAGTGGTTGGGAATTGAAAAGGAGAATTGATACCCACAAGAATAGTGAATGGATAGAGAGATTGGGTCGATTATTAAGAATTTAATGATGCCACCAGAAAATATCACTTCCCATTACCCATTATTGATAAAATAATTGAACAAATATCAGGAATAGATTACTATTGTTTTCTGGATGGATACTTAGGCTATAATAAAATGGTGGTGAGACTAGAAGATCAAGAAAAAAGCATATTCACTTGTCTATATGGTACATTCTCTTATAAAATAATTCCTTTTTGAATGTGAAAAGAACCAGACACATTTAAAAAATTCATGATGTAAATATTCCGTGATAGGATTAAAGAGTTTTTAAAAATATTAATGGATGAATTCTCAATTTATTGGAATTATTTTGTTGTATATCTAGAGTGCATGGATAAAGTTTTGGTGAGATGTGAAGAAAGTAATCTGGTTCTAAATTGGGAAAAATCACACTTCAGGGTGCAAAGTGGAATATTTTTAGGTCATCATATATAAAATAAATTCATTGAAGTAGATGAAACCAAGATCATTATAATCTATGAGCTACCAAAGCATACTTCAGTTCATTTAATTAGAGGTTTTCTTGGGAATGTTTAATTCTACCAATTTTTCATCAAGGTTGTTTCTGTTAAGTCTCATCCCCTTACCACACTGTAAGGAAAATATGTCACAATCCATTTCAGGACTAAATATCAAGACACATTTCAATTGTTAATGAAAAATTTGGTTGAATCCCTAATAATGATTTCACAAGATTGGGAGAAAAATTTGGAGTTAATGTGTGATGAAAACAACTGGGCAGTCAGTGCTTCCTTTGAAAAAAGAAAATAATGTATCTTTGGACAAATATTATATGATAGAAACACAATAAATGAGGATAAAAAATTACACAACAACTAAAAAAGTGATGATAACAATTTTTTCCACATTCAATAAATTCCAATCATACATATTTTTCTCTAAACTCCCATTGTATACAGATCACTCAACCCTCTGGTATCTGATGGCCAAGAATGATGGGAAGTTGGTACTCATTTGATGGATATTTTCACTATAGGAATTTGAAATTAATGTCAAGGAAAAAATGGGCACTAATATTGTCATTGATGATCATTTATCATTCCTAGACCATGAAACAAGTAAAATCATTGTGAAATTAATCAATGAGAGATTTCCTGATGAAAAACTCTATTCCATTGAGACAATAGAACATTAGTATGATGATTAAATAAATTAATAATCTTCCGGTGTGGTGCACATAGATTTATCTAAGGATTAGAGTAAAATATTTTTGAATTAAGGATTCCATTACTATTAGGATGATCCATTACTTTTCAATAACAGTGCAAATGGAATGATCAGAAGGTGCATCCAAAATGAAAAATTTAATAGTTTTTTGAACTTGTTCCATGTTATTGAATATAGATTACACACTTTAATTAATTGAAATTTTTTAATGGGGTTATAATGTGATTTTTACTACCCTACCATGTATCATGATATTTTTATGCTCATCATGAATTGTGAAAAATGAAAAATAACAGGGGTTATAAGTTAGAAGCATGAGATGCCACAAAATTTAATCATGGGAATTGAAAATTTTAAAATATGGGGATTCAACTTAATGGGTACTTTTCCTAAATCTTTTAGAAAATCATACTCACATGTTAATGTTTAGTATTTATAAAAGGGGTTGGAAGAGGAAGTGTTTTCAGAAAATAATGCTCGATTTGTTATCAAAAATTTAAATCAACTCATTTCTAACAAGTTTGGAATTCCAAGGCTCATCATCAGTGAATACGGTACCCACATAAATAATTCTCTTTTTAAAAAGCTAATTAATATCCATGGATTTCAACAATACAAGGTCAACCGATTCCATCCACATACCAATGGCTAAGGTTATGTCTCAAACAGATAGATTAATGGAATTTTGGAGAAAAAAATGATTACATCTCAAAAATATTAGGCTGACAAACTTGATGGTGCACTTTGGGATTACAAGACTGCATAAAAAACACCAATTGGAATTTCCCTATAACACTTGGTCTTTGAAAAAACATTCCATAGCCCTATATAATTGAAACTAAATGATTACTTGGATGTGAATAATATGAATTAATGATTCAAAACTACATAAGAAAATTATTTTCCATTGAAAAATGAATTAGATGGGATGAGGAGGGAAGCAAATGACAACTATTTTATATATAAAGACAAAAATTGAGTCTGGTATGATAAATGGATCCTAAAGAGAAAAAATTTTACTCTAAAATAAAGTTCTACTCTTCAAATCAGGACTTCAGATCATGTTAGGGATGCTAAAATCAAAATTTTTAGGTCCTTACACTATTACAATTATTTATCCCCATGGCGTCGTTTAAATACCAGATTAGAAGATGCTTCCATTTAAGGTTAATGGTCAACTCCTAAAACTATTTCAAACTTTAGATATGATATGATTCACTTAATAATTTCAATCACAAGAAGAGGGTTCTCTTTTGGCTGAAGATGTTAAAATTATTACTAATTAGGAGGCAAATCAATTATTTTACATTCATTGGTCTCTCTTTTTATACTCTATCTCTCTCTATATCTCTCTTTGTAGGTGAAGTTTAAACAAAAATTCCAATCTCTAATGAATCTAACGTGAAATTTTATTCACCCTAATTAATTACCCCACTTAAATGAATCAGATATGATAGTTGAGTCCCCTCTTCAAATTCGAGGAAAACTTCCTCAAGAGACATTCCGAATGGAGGATATACGAGGAGAGATACCACATTAGATGTTAAAAAGTGATAAAAATTCTAAGAATATTAAGATATTTCCCCATGAATGGTTCCTTTCTATAAAAGATTAGAGTTTTAACCTTAAGAAGAGATCACTATATATGGGATTCACTGCCTCTAGGACAGATATGAGGCTGTGGAATTCTCTATCGGTGGACCAAGTTGATTGAACATTTCTTATCTATCAAGATAAAGACAAAAAATTTAGCATTTTTTGTTGAAACCCATGTTTTGTTTCTCTTCCTTAATTTCATTTATTAGTTCTAGTTTATTTTAACAAATAAACTTAGCATGTGTGGAAAATTTTCAATTACTCTAAATATTTTTTGTGCTATTTTTACTCTCCCTTATATCTGATTTAACCTATGTGATCTTTGGTTTCATCTTTATGATGTGATGTTTTTGTATTATCCATGTGTAGATTTTACAGGTACATCATTTTTGTAGGTTCATCAGATATAGTTAGCCTTTCCATGTCTATCTGCACTTACTTAGTAAAGAGTTTTTTCCATCATATTTTATTATTCCCAGAACAACATGTAAAATTACCAAGTAAAAAAGGGAAAAAATATTTCATATATTTATGATCCAATGTTAGGTCCACTAGGCTGAATACCTTGAGAGGGGGGGTGAATCAGGGTATGACTAATTAAAATTAAAGCCCGTTCTGATCTTGTTTCGCTGTTAATCAAAACACTCTTCTCTCTCTTTCCTGCTGCACAATATAAACAGAAAGTAAAGCTAGCATAGGACGCAACAATTTTACTTGGTTCACCGCTAAGGGCTATGTCCAAGGAGAATACGCCGACAGGTTGTCGGTCGTACCAAGTCCACTAAACTTCACTAGATGTGGATTACAATGTTCGGGCTAGATCACTTCTATGCCCAGGCTCACTGCCTATACAATGTTTAGGGTCAGATCACTGATTTCCCAAGGGTCACTCCCTGTTTCTCTCTCTCTCGCTCACTGACGGTGGAGAGGATCACCTTCTTCCTCTTCCTAAGCTCACTGCTCCAGAAAGGAATCCAATCACAGTTTATAGACCTGTAGGTCTCTTCACTTCCTTTAAGGAATGCATCTTTCTCTATATGTAGATGCTCTGTTGAAGTTCAACTTTCATCCGTAGATGAATACCTATTTGCCTCTGAACACTGGGCAATTCACTTTGGAAAGACCTTCGCAAAGCACCCTACTTCGCTAGACTCCAAATTTCATAATGCTCAAACAAGCCTTCGCGAAGCTCCTGCCTTTTCACGAAGCTCACTCGCGAAGCACCCTCGCGAAGCAGTCTCGCGATGCTCAAGCCGTCGCAAAGCAACGACCCTCGCGAAGCTAAGTAAGCCAATGCAGATCTCGCAGGTTTTGCAGAGCTACAATAGCTGCCGCGAAGCACCTCTTTCGTGAAGCAGACTGGCTCCGCGAACCACCTTCACAAATCGAGAGCGAATGATCTTCTATGAAAATGATCTCTGCTTCGCTCGAAGGGGTTGGCCTGTATTTATAGGCGTTTCCACTGACCCTCGTCCTTTCCAAACGAAGTCAACGCCACATCATCTTAAATCGAGAAGCTCCAAATTTTCTGCCGGAATTCTATCCAAATCTCGAAGCTCCACGACAATCTTCCGTTTGCGGAGTTTGACGTAGTCACGAAGAATCACCGTCAACATACCTTCGCGACTTCGCCGCGAAGCTCCCTCACGAAGCCCAACATTCCTTCGCACCTTCACCATGAAGCTCACTCGCAAAGCCCTTCACAGCCGCGATGCGCTTCAGCCTTTGCCGTTCGCGAAGCATGACGTAACCGCGAAGCATCACCACCTCCATTCTTCTGGTCTTCGCGATTTCCAAACCAAGCATCCTATCTTCGCGAAATTCATGCCTTTGCCATATTAAATTATTCTCTTCATGGAAATCCACTTTTCGCGATGCTCACCAAATTCCAAATTTTGGACCCCAAAAATTTGGCAAACACTGGGAAACAACGCCACCTTGTACTGCTCTTTTGTACCGCCTCCAGATCGTCCTTTCCTTTGTCATAGTTCTTTGTCAACATGGAATGTCAACAAATTCTCAGGAACTCGACAATTCTCCATGGAAACCTGCTTTGTCAACAAACACAACCAACCCAAAAATACTGTAATGTTACCTTCAGGGATTTTTTCCCAACATCCGACATAAAAAATGTTGTATTTTTTTGTATCATGGTCGGTGACATACCACTTGTCTCCCGAAGATGTTCATGAACCTTATTCCTATTTTATTTGATTTGATTTTTGATACCTTGATTTAAATGATTACTGATTTGAGTCCATGCTTTGAAAATGGTTTCTTATATATCATTTATTTTTGATACAACTATTTTTAGTCATGCTCATTTTTGTTGTATAAATTTTTATTTCCATACCCATGAGGATTATGGGTCTTTTTTCCCATCATCTCATGTTTATATTTTACATGAGGGAATCTTAACCATGTAATTTCTTCTAGTACTTGTAATTTTTTCCTTCAAGATGATTGGAATTTTAAAATATTAATTAAAATGACTGAGTAATTTGGTAGATTTATTTATCCCTTTGACCAGTTGAGCCACACAGTCATTTTATTCATTGTGATTCCCTTAAAATTCATGTAAAATCTTTTTAGGATAAACCCATTATTGATACCGTCTAATACTCTTTTCTTGAGTATATTCATTATAATTTCTAATATAAGTGTGGGGAGAGAATTATTTATAGATATTATTATATGAGAAAAAGTGAGGAATTTGATGCTCATTGATTGATATTATCTCATGATGATCATATGTGTTATATTTAACTATGGAAACATTCATTACATGTATTTTTTGTAATGGAATATAGATTATTTTTTGTTTAAAAAATGAGTACATTTGTGGTTGTTACGTAATAACCCTAACCTTTATGGATACTTGTAAAAGTGTTGATCCCTTAATCTTGAAGATAAAGATTTTTTTATATTACCTAATTTCACTGAGATTCTACAACACTCTTTCTACTCAGGAAGGTTTTTAAGGATATTGTCTTATATGTATTTTATGGTGTTTTTGGGTTTATACTCACACATTTTTCTTCCCATCTTATTTATGTGAGTTGTGTCCCAAAACAAAATAAGAAATATGAAAATAAAATAAAATAAAATATCTTGGAGAGATGAATTGATTATCATATGCTTGGGGGTAAGTAATATTTTAAGTGTGGGGGAGTGATATTTTGAGGGAGACATTTTAATTGACACTTATCATGCATTTATTTCAAGACTCAGGCCTCAGTTTTCTAGATATTAAATTTTTTATATGACCCACTATCCCGTGGATTCATAGATATTTGAACCTAATGTGAAGCCCTCGATGTTGTTGCATTATTTTTTATTTTTACTAGTGGAGATGTGAAATTCCTCACAATCTTATAGTAAGCACACCTGTGTACCAGAATTGAACAATGATTTGATAAAATTTATTTGAGAGATGAGGGTGATGGTAAATTAAGTCACATGATTCATGAGTATAGGTAGTTATTTTAGAAGGAATGTGAGAGGAAGTGAAACTATTCTCAAAATTAAAATTTTAAATGAAGCATGATATTTTTTTCGGTAAAAAGAGATTGAATTTTTTGAACTTATAATTTTGATTCATTGATTTTTCCATGAGTCTTGTTATGTATTCTATATAATTTTTTTCTTAGTGTTAAAATGTCTAAGTGTGGATGATTTGATGCACATTGATTATACATGCATTTTTAATAATTGTTTAATTTACTTTTAATTATTTTTCTAACTTCAGTTAGTATATTTATTTTATTCTTGTAGTTTTGTATTATTTTAGTTATTTTAATAGTTTTTAGTTAATTATATTTCAATATTAGTAATTTAGTATTTTTTTAGTATATTTATTTTTTATATTATATTTAAAAACTATTTTTTGTTTCTCTAATATTAGTTTTATTCAGTTTATTAATAATTATTATAATTATTTTTAATTTTTTATATTTGTATTATATTTTATTTCATGGTATATTCTTTATCATAAATAAATGTAGTAATTTTATTATTTATTAAGTTTGTTTTTATATTGAAATTTAATAGTAGTAATATTTTTTTATAATTTTATTATATCTTTATTTTAGGGTATTTAATTGCATGTGCATATATATATATATCATCATATTTATAACAATTCCTTTTAATTGAATTTTTTTATAGTTAATTAGTATATTATATATTTAATTCAATTATTATTATCAATATTATTTTTAATGTTATTAAAATTTAAAATTTATATAATGATTTTATTTTATATATATTTTTTTGAATTTTAGATATGTGCCTCCCCCTTCAAGAGGTCACACCCATGCTTTATCTTCAAGAACCCTAGCAGTAGTAGGTCATAATGGTTATTAATCTCTGACCCTTCATTGTGAAACCAAGAAACCTCGCACGCCTCAGTCTCCTAAAAAATCTTCTCCAGTGTTGCACCCCTCTATCTCCACCATAACCAGTTAAACCACCCCCTCATGTGGAACCCAGCCGCCACCCAGCCTCCCCAGTAGCTCACCTCTCCCCATCTCACATGTGATGAATATCCACAATAGAAAAACAGTGCATGAGATTCCTCTCTCCTAGGCTTCCGATCATGTGAACCATCCCTCTCAAATGCAATGGGTCACGTGGGTCTCCTCCTCTTGAATCGCCATGCACAACTGTGGTGTTCCTCGATCTATAAATCCTTCACTGAATCACACTAATAGTACGAGAAGGCACTCCTAGGATGTACCTGATCATCCTGCCAACCTCCACACCATCTTCCATTGACTTGATCATTTAGAATTCAATCATACCATAACAGACAAGGTCATTTCCACTACCTCTATAAACCACAACATGTTTGAGTTATTATTTTTCATGATCCGCGGCTTGATCACATTCACATCTGGTGGGAGATTGCATGTGATGGAAACGTCATCCCATGTGAAAAATTATCACTAGAATTCTGAGATCTACGAGTGGAAAGTGAGTTATGGGGAAAGCAGGAGAACTAATCTGAGCATTTTTTAGTAGTGTTGGTACAATTTTCATGATTCATCATTTTATTACTGTGCGTATTTTTTCAATCATGATATTAGGGAAATTTTTAGGTTTCATGACATTGACTATGTAATTTTAATTGTTATGTGTTCTATATTGATATTTAATTTTATGATTAATTTTCAATTAAATTTATTTTAATAGGATATTTATATTTTTAAATTATATTTTCACTGATCAGGATTTTGAAAATTAAAACTATCCATTTTGATTTGTAGTCAACTCAGCGATATTGGGAAATTTGTCCTTATTGATCAGATATTGTGGAAATAGGTGGCACAAATTATTTTGAGAACTGAGCTTTGTTATTTTACTATTTGGTTCAGAAATTGATCACTTCTCCTAATTTATTTATAACACCAGAGAATAGGAAATTAAATAAATTAGGAGACATGAAATAATTGTCTAAAAAATTACTTTTTCTTTTGGAACATTCTATAATTAGGTAGGATAAATATTTAATCATAGAAACGAATATTTAGCCTATTTTCATAGTAGTATGATTACGACGTTACAATCACATACACATTTTTCTGATTCAAATTTCACCATCATTTTTTTGTTAAAATTTAATTTATTTATTTATCTTTCTTAACTTTTAGTTCCAAAAAATAATAATAAAAATAGAAAAAGATTGGTATTCCATCAACTGATTTCCCTTTTGATCATTTTCCAATGGTATATTTTTAGTGAACCAGATACCATGCTATCTGCGGTTTGACCCTACTCACCAGTTATAAAGTATGTAGTGTGATATAATTATTTTAAATTGGATGTGCTCTGATGTATGTACAAGTGAATCTGGGAATTATGATTATGAAAAATTTTCAAGTAAAAATGGTAATAATCATAGCTTATAAGGACCAAAAAAACCCTAAGAAAAGGTAAAACTTAAAAATTAAATAGAATTCTTGAATATATTACTCAAAATTTGTTGCAATAATATTATATCGATAAACATTCATGTGATAATGTTGTGATTACTACTTTCTATACTATAAATTTAAATTTACTTCATCATTTTCTAATTAAAAATCCACATAATTTTTAGATCAAAAGAAAAATAAAAAATTAACACTTCAGTGAATTTGGGTATAAAGTGTTCATTTTTATTACTAAATATCAACACTATAAAATTTATTCTAAAGAACATAATGGAAAAGTTCTAGGTTATTCTATAACTAGTAAGTTATATTGATTTTTTAATAAAATAACTAATTTTATTAAGGAAATAGTTCATGTAAAGTTTGATCAAACTGATCCCCTTTTTAGTATAATTTTAAATAGTTAATCTTTTATATAGTGGGTTTAAAATATCATTCATTTATTTACCTAAAACAAAACCACAATGACTGATAATAAATCCTCTTGATTATATACTGGAAAAATTTAATATTATGAATGTTACTTTTCAACACACCTCATTTTAAGTACTATAATGTTCAATTGTGTATTTTGAAGTTAAATAATGTTTTTTTTATGCTTTAGAAGTTTTTAGATGGATTTAGCTTTTTAGAAACTTTTTTTAAGGGATAATGGTTTGAAAATAGTTAGGGTAAAATATTTACTATCTTTAAGAGGCCAATCCAGATGTTTTTGGAGTCACTTTTTAGGCATATAGTTGGTTCTCTATTTGGCCAAACCATATGGGTTCTCATGAGTAACTATAAAAGTATAGATAGTGGTAAAATCATGGTTGGTGCATGTTTTAAAAAACTATGGAAGAAAACTATGTGTGGGGAAAAACTTGAAAAATTATAACAATAAATTTAGATAATAGTTTTCCAATCCATGGATAACAATCACGCAACTACCTAGGAATTTTTCAGTATCATGTGTATGTTTAGTGCACAATGTTATTAACCATATGAACCAACCATACTAAGTGTATTTAATTATATTAAAATTAAGTATTAATTTTGATTAAGACCCTAATACTCTCATTTATCTCATTTTATCTAAGGCTATTGAACTTATATCTTCTCATAGGATCCCTTGTGATTCACTTTAATCTAGAGGAAACATTTAGTGAATAAAAGTGTGATGGAGACCCAAAATCAACAACAAGTCCTTGTTTTACTTGTTTAATCATTTTCAACTCTTATCCTCTATTTTGGATCCATATATCTTGTTTTTTATTGATATATCTATGTTTTATGATATGAATATTGATGAGATCACATTGAATCTATTAAAGGGAAGGTGTTGTGAGCCCGAATATAGATTTTCTAAGTGATATTATTCATTTTTTCATCTTTTGAGTGACAATTGGATTTTCAATCATTTTATTATTTATTTAGCATAAATTATTAGTGTTTAAATTTCATTCTCTATGATTATGTTGGAATATCTATTGGTTTTATTACCAAAATCCATGGTTTTGGTATGATTCTCACAAGGTGTTTGAGGAAATATTTCAAAGAAAGTTTCCTTCAAAAGAATTATTTTTTGTTGAAAACATTTATATGAGAACTTAAAATACAAGGTTTCATGTGTCCATGTAAATTTTTGATGGAAAATAGCATGAATTATAACCATAAAAATGGGATTAATATGGATGTGATGTACGGCCTTCAAATTGGGGTGGAAAAGGGTGTGAAGTACCCAAGTCAAAATTGTTCACCATGCGATGACTTAGTGGAAGGATGAGTCAGAACCCATTGGTATATGGAGGTATATGGAGGAATGATTTTTTTTGTTTTTGTGTGCAGGTATGGAAAATTGAGTGTTTATTCTATGTGGTATGGAATGGTGTAAAATATTTGTTTAATTTTTTCAAAGGAATTTTTTTGTTAGAATATTGAATTTTTTATACGCTTCTCTTGTATTTTATAGAATATTGTTCTTTATTATAGTTCTAATAGTGGAATGTATTGTTAAGTCTTTTGGGAATACCTACTTAGTTTATAATCACTTCTTTCTTGGTATATTTGTTTCATTTTTATATATTGTATATCTGGATAGAGGTAAAGGAAGGGTGTTGTATTTCTTAATCGAGTATCATGATGAATCCTCCACATTTGGTGTTTAGAACATGGATACCTCTATTGGTTTTGTTGGAGTGATTTCATATGGGTGTTACTATGTACATATTCCCTCTAGATCCTTGTAAAATATTTTATTACATTTTCTCCACTAATATGATGTTATTGTTCATTTGTTTATATTTGGTTTATATTAGTATTAAAATTACTCATACATCAAATAGTTGGTTTAGTGGTTTGTATTTTATATATTTTTTAGTTTTAGTTCTTTAATAAAAATCATGCATGAATATTCTATAAAGCACTTGTTATTAATTTTTAGCCTTTGGTGTCTTGGTATGTCACCTACGTTTAGCGGAACATCACCTCTTCTCAAGATAAAGATTTGGGGCTGGATGTTACAAAAGGTATTAGTCTTGGTCAACCCATTTTTCTCTTGGGATGGTATCAAGGAGATAAGAATGCAATAAAATGAAATTTATAACACAAAAAATACATAGATAACTTATTTATGTTTAAATTCATGTTATTAAGGAGTTTTGGATATAAAAGTGTTCTAAAACACTTTTAGATGTGTTTTCATCTCGTCGTGATGAGGTTGGTCGTTGGGTGTTTCATATTATGCATTGATTGAGAGTCTTAATAAAAGCATTGAGTTGTTTATTTTATGTTTCATAATTTATAAAAATGGTTAAAATAGTTTTTTTTGATATTTTGGTAGAATTATTTTTTCTTATGGTGATTTATAATCTTCTAGGCCTTTAGTTACTAGTGAGTAGTGACAAAGTGGTGTTTTGATCTAGTTATAGAAAATTAAACCAAGAAGAAATATTAAAAATCATCACGAGGAGGTCATTGAATATGTGGTTTCACCTAAACCACAATTGAACTAAAACATATTCAATGAATCGTTCAATATTTTCAGTCCATCGATAGATGAAATTGTGATGAAAAACCCTGACAAGTGGATCACTTCGTATGGGTTTAGAAATAAAGTCCACCCATATTTTGGGGTGATTCTAAGCCTGAAAAAGAAGAAGAATGGATTAATAGAATTAATCAAATATAAAATTTCTATGGTACACCTGTTGAGAGGAAGGTAAAGTTAGTAGAGTATATACTAGAGGATATTTCCTGAAATTGGTGGGATTTAGTTTTCAAATCTAGACTAAGCCAAGGACTTATGTGGTAGGAATTTGAATAACTTTTCCAAAAAATTCTATCCCCACAAATTCAATATAGCATAAAAAATGGATTTCTTAGGTCTTGAATAAGAGAACCTATCTGCAATGGAGTATACATATATATTTATGAATTTATATTATTTTCCACCATAGGTAGATTCTAGTACAAACATGATGGAATGCATCTTTGAATCCTATTTTCATCCAATGATTCAATATAAAACATACATCTTATATTATATGGATTTTTTAGAGATGTATAGTTTGTAGAGACCCAAATAATGACGTACATGGACATTACATTACTTTTTCAGAATACTTAATACATAATAAGAACCAACACTCAAGGACTGTAATAGTTTAGTGTTTTTGGAAACATGGAACATAATCTTCTAATCGTGGTGAAAGATCTTCAACATCTCTCATAATGATCTTCCCCTTTTGTTTTCTTACCAAAAACCTTTTTGTAAATCCTAGGGAAAAGAAAACATATAAAGGGTGAGCTCAAATGCTCAGTAAGGGTAAGCATGGATAAAATAAAACAAATCATATACATTTGAACTTAAAAACATGAACATAATGTTTAAACATCAAAATCTTGAGCAATGACATAAAACATGGCAGTACATAAGGCATAGATCATAAAGAAACATTAATCATGATAAAATATGATGGGAATAAAACATGTAATTATGGAAACCATTAAGCACATGTTATGATTTCCATAGTAGCCAAGACATTGCCGCCAAGACCATCTTAGTGGACAAAGTCTCTTTCTGAATCGAGTTCACTCCTCGTTCCAGTCCTGTAACACTGAACCGGATTAACTTATCATTCCATCCATGTCTATCTCATGAGATATGAATATTTACCCAATGCATTGGAGGAAGATATAGGTCCCACCCATCTCATAATGAAATCATTCTTACTTGTGCCACAAAATAAACATAAAACATTCATCATAACCCAAAGAATAAAATGGGTTTCATAAACATCATCCCATCATCACATAATCCATATAAAAAAATGGATAACATTTCATAATAAGAAAAATCAAACCATGTAAATAATGGAGACATTATACTTGAAAACTAAACAAGCTAAATAATGTCATCTTAGATGGAAAATAGTTTTGATAAAACACATGAAATGAATTCTTGAGGAAAATATTGTTTCTTCTTCAAAATCATTTTCTTTTCACAAAATTTTCTGCAATTTTAAAATAAAATTGTTTTGTTGAAAATAATCATGAAATCTTATAGAGTAAGGTTCATGAAAATAAGGCTTTATAAAACCGTAAAAATCCGTTCACGTCGTATAAGTTAAAAATAACCTTCTCCTCGTACTTTTGTCGGAAAAGTCAAAAAGTTCCTCGTGTGGTAAAAAAAGTAAAATTCCTTTCATAACATGTGGTGAAATTCAAAAAATGGGTAAAAAGGCCATTAACCATACATGAAAATATTTTTGGAAAATAGGGAGATGGATGATAACAAAAACCCCAGTAAAAACTTATGAATAAACAATCTCAGATAAGAGCGAGATTGGAAAAGTTATCCCTTACCTTACGTCCGATATGCTTCGTATGTATCCGAAAATCCTTTATAATGATTTAAATAATGTCATTGACTTATTACAGAATCATATTCATTGTTATTATAACATATATGGTTCACTTATGACTTTATATTACCCATTCTTTTTTAAATTCCATTTTAAAGCAATGTTTTGGATAAAATCCTTTCATTTATCGTACGTGTTTTGACTTGTTGTTCTGGATATTATTACTTATATCCTGATTTACATAATTAAATAATTTAAAACATGATTTATATATAGAATATATATTCCAAATATACATATATACATGATAGATCAATAAATGGAATGAAATACACCGTTCATGGAGACGGTAGGCCGTACGTACGCATGAACGCGGTATTCATTTCCTTATTGAATTGAATAGAATTAAGTAGATGATATACACATATATATATATATAAATAAATAAATCCAGTATCATTATTATGTCATATATTTCATTATTATTCATTATATATACTTTATAATCATTAATGAATGGTTAACATGGAGAATTAATCTCATTGCGTCGTGGAGATGGTAGTCCCTACGTACGCACAAGCGATGATATCATTCCCACGATCGTGGAATTGTATTGAAGTGTATGTATAATATTTCATAATAAATATCACTTTAAAATAATCATATATAGTTATTTATTTACACCATTATACCCATCTATGTAAGGTGGTGGTCGAAAACAGATTACACCACGGCGTGGAGACAGTATTCCGTACGTACGCACACACTGTGATTTCGTTTTCCGTAGGATGGATAGATGGTGAAATATGTTTTTTTCATATTTATAATAACATATCAGTATATAATTAATTCGGGTGTTATTAAATTATAATGAATCAACTAATTAAGATGAAGTATAAGAAGAAAGAAACTTGAAAGATTCGGTAGAAGTGATTACCTCTTCCTCGACGCACCTCCTTTGAACTTCTTCTTAGGGAAGTAGAGTTGGTCTTTTGAGAAGACCAGAACCTCCAGTATGTTTCTAGGGAAGTGGAGAAGAGAAATGGGCAGGGTTTGGCCGAGATTAAAGGCTCAAAATGATGTGAAGTAAAGAGGGAAGGGGTGCCCTTTTTATAAGGGAGGAGAGGGGCACCTTTGGAAAAAACATAAAATATTATTTTATAATAAATTCATATTCGGTTTTTAATAGCTCCAAATTAATTTATTTTTAAGCTAAGGTGGGTATGGGTCTAAATACTCTCAACCAATATATTTTAGATAGGTTTGGGTCATTATATTAATCTTATCTATTATTTTTAACTCTTAGTTAATTAGATTGACATTTACCATGTCACTTTTTATTTTTATATTATATAGTTAATAAACTTACCATATACATCCAAGAGACCCACAAGTGGTAAATAAATGATAAAAATATCATGATATAAGTATCTTGGAAAACCTTAGATTTTTAGGAATATAATAACAATTAATAATATAATATATGTTTTAAAAACAAATTTATGTCAATTTTGACACTATTTGGTAATTGATTTTTGTGAAAATCATAACAGCATGATTAGTTCGAAAAAAGTTAAATAAATCAATACTAACATGTCATATTAACCGAAAAAATTATTTGAATTCATAAAAAGTCTCAAATTACATTTATTTGTGTATTTGTAACGTCAATTATGTTAATATTTCATTAATAAGGTAATTACTGCATCATCATTGTGTCATTAATAAATTTACTTATTTAATATTTAAAAATTATAAATAAAATATCATTATGTAGGAAATCATTTTATCTTTCTAATGAATATTTTTAGTTGAATATATCATATGTATAACCCTATATTAAAAATGATTTAGTTATTAAACTTTGATTTTAACTATTTTAACCCTTCTTTAAATAAATTAATAATAAATGTCCTAATCTAATCCAAGTGGACCTAAATGGTCATATTTTATTCATAAGTTTGTTTTTGGTCGAATTAAACTTATCCAATAGAATTAGGTCATGTGTTAGGATAATAATAATATCATTTTTACCCTTAATTACCCTATTTACTCTTAACCGTGGTAAATAAAAGTAAAAGTTACTATTCACAAAAAAATTATTTTCATCTCATTGAACCACATTTTAGTCCTTGATATTAACCGTGTCCCTCGTATTTTCTAAATTCCACTCACAAAAGAGGTAAAATTAAGTTTTATGTATGTTTTCAAAAAGCTGCTAGGAGTTAGGTTTTAGACGGTGGAAAGTTCAATAAAATTTTTATATATAATTTTTTTTTATAAAATAACTCTAATGAATTAAATTGAACTTATATAGGTATAATGTATCAATTTTGACCAAAAATAAATTTAAATAAAATAAATAAATATTTAAATAGAAAGTTGGTTATTAAATAGTAACCTAGTGTTTTCACTATTCATCAAAAATTGAAAGTTTTTAGAAAAATACAAAAAATTCACCCTAGGATAATTTCAGTATTCTGAATCCAAAAATTAAGTCCATTTTGAAAGATAAAATTTATAAAATTTCAAAAATTGGGTATTACTATTCATAATGGCTAGTTGATAATATTATTATAATAATATCTCGTTTAGTGAAACTCGGTATTGCGTACTACACACGCTATCGATGAAGGTCTTGATTGCATGTAATGCAAGCCAAGTCAGGGCTGCGTATAGTGAAAGCTCTGTTTGGTGTTTCATATAACATAATCAAAACTTATTTCATTTATACATTAAAAATAATCTATACTTAATGTTTCATAGAATAATTTCCACAAAACGAACTTGAAATTGTGTGTAACATGAGCCAAGAATAGTGTTGCGTATACTATAAGCTAATACGGTGTTGCGTATAGTACAATCTAAACTTGGTGTAGTGTATAATAGAAGAAATAAATGAAATTAAAAGAATATTTTCCATTAAATCTCAGGGTATTACATTCTACCCCCCCTTAAAATGAATTTCGCCCTCGAAATTCTTCGGGGTTATAAACGGTTTAATACTTGAAAGTTTCATTAATAGAAACCCACATCGTAAAAAGGAATACCAAAACATTACTTTAAAAAATAATGTATGAAACGTAATGGTTTCCCAAATTAACTAATCACTCGGTTTCCACATAGGGGAATATAGGTGAAAATATGGATATGGAAGAGAAATATAACCATCAAGTTCTGATGAGGAGTGGTAGAGGACATGGCTATGAAAAAACCAACAATCACAAAGCCATAAATTTGTGATGATCTAAGGTACCATCCGATTCATCAGATATGGGAGCACTAGGACAACATTTTTTTTTGTTTTCAAGATCATTTCCCTAATGTTAAAAAATTTTTGAATTAAAAGAAATACTTACTTGATTTTGGTACAATCTCACTGTTGTTCATGCCTTGAACAATTTCCACTTCAACCCTTAAAGAAATGAAGTTGAATTTGTTATTTGTGAAGTTTTAGTAGATCATGTGATAGAATGATAGGTCATTCCATCTGTCTCAAACATAATGTTAGAAAAAGATATATATATAAGTCCACCTATGGTGAGATTAATCGTATATGGTTCCAAAAATGGACTTATACTTCATCTATCGTACCGCGTAATATAATAAAATTTGTTTCTACTAACCAGGGACTTCCTGTAGGCTAGTGGTAGGCGATAAAGGCCTGTCACACTTCAGTTGTGGGTTCGATTCTTGCATCTTTGTCCGACATGACGGGTTGTCGCCCATCCTACAGGTTGTCCTTTTTCTAAAATTACATCATTATGACATTCCATCAAAAATATCGAAAAAAGTTCTAGCCTTAAACAATACTAACTTGTGTCCAACACAATCCATTCCAATCTTTAGACTTATCCAAAATACATATGTCCAATCTCATAGTATAAAGAAAACGATTTCTTGAAAGGTCACATAACAAGCACGTGAATACCCCCATTTATCCCCCATATATCATACGATATATCTTGTTGGTCACATTCCAAACATGTGAATACCTTAATCATGTATTCTCTTGAAAAATGAAAATCTATTGAACCTTAGTGAAAACATGAATGCTGTCAAAAGTTAACTCTTTCCACATACCAAAATCCAAAAATTCTATATACTCAAACCATGATATAACTTTGTCCTTATATCAGCCAGGAGCTCATGAATACTATCAAACATTTCATTTTCTCCTTATCCCTTTATTATCCACATATCATCTTCTTTCCAAAAAATATGTCAATCACTTTCAATGGTTACTAGTACTATAAAATTATTGAAAACCACAACAGACCAAAACATAAATATTCCAATATTCCATGATACTATGTACAACATTATTTTGGAATCCCACTACACAAACACTTAATCATTCCACCACATCGTTGTCATATTCAACATCACCAATAGTGATCTCATGTGACTTCTCTTTTTCCTTTTCCTTAAGTGGTTGCTCATTTAGATCATCATTAAACCTTGGATTAGGGAATTGTTTAGCATAATGCCCCATTTTATTGCACTTGAAGCATTGAAGTGTTGGTGGTGCGTTCTATGCAGTCTTTTATTTATTCACATCAATAGCAACCCTTTTTCCATTACTTCGACACTCAGCTACTCGATGGCCTTCTTTTCCACACATAAAACATTTTATAGTCCCTTTAAGACAATCTCCACCATGCTTCTTTCCACAATTTGAGCATAAAGAAACATTCATCTTCTTTTCACCATTTTTCCGAGATTTCTCCTTGAACTCCATCTTTCGTTTCTTGTCAAAACCATGAGATGGATATATAAAACTAACTTCCAGTTCTACCTTGATAGCATAACACACAATTTCTTCATATCTACTGAAGTGTCTTATAGCTAATTCCCTTCTAAGACTTGGTTTTAAGCCACTGAATAATTGATCAACTTTACTTTCAGGTTGGATGATAAAGCCAGATGCATACCTTGCAAGCCTTGTAAAATTCTTCTCGTATATACCAACAGATTCATCATCCTTTTGCTTAAGCTCAAGGTACTCCTTTTCCATCTTTGTTCGAAGAATACGAGGGATGTACTTATTGAAAAATATATTCTTGAACTCATCCAGTTCTATGGATTCAATTTCACCTTGGGGCCTTGTATTCTTAATTAGAGTCCACCAATGGTCTGGTTCACCTTCTAAAAGGTAAACAGTTAAAATAAAATTTTCATGTTCTAAACAGTGAAGTATGGAAAATATCATTTCAATGGTAATGATCCATTGTTCAGCAACAAGTGTATCTGAAGACCCATTGAAAGAAGGTGGAAGTTGCCTCATGAAGGATTCAATGGAATATTGTTCCCTTCTCTACTCATTTGGAAGTCCAGAATGATTCATAGCTTGTGTAAGTATAACAATAAGATTTTTCCCTCCTTCTACCATTAAATTGGTTTGTTTAGGAGGACAATCATTGCATTGTCCATTACATTGATCAACACGGTTCCTTTGGGTTCCAGCCATTATCTAAAACTCAAAAAGAATAGTGTGAGAGGAAAAAATCATGCTAGGGAAAACAACATAATAAAGGGGGAGTACCTTTAATATATAACATCTTAGGTTTAATTCTAAGATTGTTACCATAATTATAGGACTATAACCTATATGTATACTTATCCCTAGATACATCCCTAGACAAACCATAGAAATATCTCTAGGGATTCCACTAAAGTTTTCACATCCTAGTTTCCAAAGGTTAACTAAACCTTTCCTCTGATACAAACTGTAGAGAACCAAAGCTTGACGTACATGGAAATTACATTAATTTTTCGAAATACTAAATACATAATAAGAACCAACACTCATGGAACGTAATAGATTAGTGTCTTTGGAAACTCAGAACATAATCTTCTAATTGTGGTGAAAGATCTTCAACATCTCCCATAAAGATCTTCCCCTTTTGTTTTCTTACCTAAAACCTTTCTATAAATCCTGGGGAAAATAAAACATATAAAGGTGAGCTCAAATGATCAGTAAGGGTAAGCATGGATAAAATAAAACAAATCATATACATTTGAACTTAAAAACATGAACATAATGTTTAAACATCAAAATCTTGAGCAATTACATAAAACATGGATGTACATAAGGCATAGATCATAAAGAAACATTAATCATGATAAAATAGCATGGGAATAAAACATGTAATTATGGAAACTATTAAGCACAGGTTATGATTTCCATAGTAGCCAAGGCATTGCTACCAAGACAATCTTAGTGGACAAAGTCCCTTTCTGAATCGAGTTCAGTCCTCGTTCCAGTCCTGTAACACTGAACCAGATCAAATTACCGTCCCATCCATGTCTATATAATGATATATGAATATTTACCCAATTAATTGGAGGGAGATATAGGTCCCACACATCTCATAATGGAATCATTCTTACTTGTGCCACAAAATAAACATAAAACATTCATCATAACCCAAAGAATAAAATGGGTTTCATTAACATCATCCCATCATCACATAATCCATATAAAACAAATGGATAACATTTCATCATAAGAAAAATCAAACCATGTAAATAATGGAGACATTATACTTGAAAACTAAACATATTAAATAATGTCATCTTAGATGGAAAATAGTTTTGATAAAACACTTGAAATTAATTCTTGAGGAAAGTATCCTTTCTTCTCCAAAATCATTTTCTTTTCACATAATTTCATTAAATTTTAAAATAAAATGATTTTTTTGAAAATAATAATGAAATCTTGTAGACTAATCTTCATGAAAATAAGGCGTTATAAAACCGTAAAAATCTTTTCACACCGTATAAGTTAAAAATAACCTTCTCCTCCTACTTTTGTCAGAAAAGTCAAAAAGTTCCTCATGGGGTAAACACAAGTAATATTCCTTTCATAACCTGTGGTAAAATTCAAAAATGGGTAAAAAGTCCATTAAAAATACATGAAAACATTTTTAGAAAACTGGTACATGGATGATAACAAAACCCCAGTAAATAGTTATGAATAAACAATCTCGGATAAGAGTGAGATTGGAAAAGTTATCCCTTACCTTACATCCGATATGCATCATATGTATCCGAAACTCCTCTATAATGATTTAAATAATGTCATTGACTTATTACAGAATAATATTCATTGTTATGATATCATATATGGTTCACTTATGACTTTATATTACCCGTTCTTTTGTAAATTCCATGTTGAAGCAGTGTTTTGGGTAAAATCGTTTCATTTATCGTACATGTTTTGACTTGTTGTTCTTGATATTATTACTTATATCCTGATTTAGTTAATTAAAAAATGTAAAACATGATTTATATATACAATATATATTCATCATATACATATATATATGATAGATTGATAAATGGAATGAAATACACCGTTCATGGAGACCGTAGGCCGTACGTATGCATGAACGCTGTTTTTGTTTCCTTATTGAATTGAATGGAATTAAGTATATGAAATACATATATATATACATAAATCCAGTATCATTATTATGTCATATATTTCATTATTATTCATTATATATACTTTATAATCATTCATGAATGGTTAACATGGAGAATGAATCTCATCGCGTCGTGGAGACAATAGTCTTTACGCACGCACGAGCGATGATATAATTCCCACGATCGAGGAATTGTATTGAAGTGTATGTATAATATTTCAGAATAAATATCACTTTAAAATAATAATATACAGTTATTTATTTACACCATTATACCCATCCATGTAAGGTGGTGGTCAAAAACAGATTACACCATGGGGTGGAGACGGTATTCCGTACGTACGCACGCGCGGTGATTTAGTTTTCCGTTGGATGGATATAAGGTGAAATATGGTTGTTTCATATTTATAATAACATATCAGTATATAATTAATATGGGTGTTATTACATTATAATGAAACAACTAATGGAGATCAAGTAGAAGAAGAAAGAAACTTGAAAGAGTCGGTAGAAGAGATTACCTCTTCCTTGAAGCACCTCCTTTAAACTTCTTTTTAGGGAAGTAGAGTTGGTCTTTTGAGAAGACCAAAACCTTCAGAATGTTTCTAGGTAAGTATAGAAGAGAAATGGGTAGGTTTTGTCTGAGCCTCATGGCTCAAAAGGGTGTGAAGTGAATAGGGAAGGGGTGCCCTTTTTATAAGGGAGGAGAGGGTCACCTTTGGGAAAACTTAAAATATTATTTTATAATAAAGTCATATTCGGTTTTTAATAGCTCCAAATTAATTTATTTTGAATCTAAGGTGGGGATGGGTCGAAATACTTTCATCCAATAGATTTTATACAGGTTTGTGTCATTATATTAACCTTATCTTTTAGTTTAAACTCTTAGTTAATAAGATTGACATTTACAATGTCACTTTGTATTTTTATATTATATAGTTAATTAAATTACCATATACATCCAAGAGACCCCCAAGTGGTCCAATAATGATACACCTATCATGATATAAGTATCTTGGCCAGAACATAGATTTTTCGGAATATAGTAACAATTAATAATATAATATTTGTTTTAAAAACTAATTTATGTAAATTTTGACATTATTTGGTAATTTATTTTTGTGAAAATCATAAAAGCATGATTAGTTCGAAAAAATTTAATTAAATAAATATTAACATGTACTATTAACCTATAAAATTAGTTGAATTCATAAAAAGTCTCAAATTACATTTTTGTGTATTTATGACATCAATTATGTAAATATTTCATTAATAAGATAATTACTACATCATCATTGTGTCATAAATAAATTAACTTATGTAATATATAAAAATTATAAATAAAATAAAATTATGTAGGAAATATTTTTATCTTTCTAATGAATAATTATAGTCAAATATATCTTATGTATAACTCTATGTTAAAAATGATTTAGTTATTAAATTTTTATTTTAACTATTTTAACCCTTCTTTAAATAAATTAACAATAAATGTACTAATCTAATCCAAGGGGACCTAAATGGTCATATATTATTCCTAAGGTTGTTTTTGGTCGAATTAAACTTATCCAATAGAATTAGTACATGTGTTAGGATAATAATAATATCATTTTTACCCTTAATTACCCTATTTACTTTTAACCGTGGTAAATAAAAGTAAAAAGATACTATTCACCAAAAATTATTTTCATCTCATTAAACCACGTTTTAGTCTTTGATATTAACTGTGTCTCTCGGATTTTCAAAATTCCACTCACCAAAGCGGTAAAATTAGGTTTTATGTATGTTTGCAAAAAGCTCCTAGGAGGTAGGTAAAAGACGGTGAAAAGTTCAATAAACTTTTTATATATCGAAAATTATTATAAAATGACTCCAATGAATTACATTGAACTTATATAGGTATAATTTATCAATTTTGACCTAAAATAAATTTAAATAAAAGAAATAATTATTTAAATAAAAATTCGGGTTTTAAATAGTAACTGAGTGTTTTCACTATTCATCAAAAATTGAAAGTTTTCAGGAAAATACCAAAAATTCACCCTAGGATAGTTTTGATATTCTGAATCCAAAAATGAAGTCCATTTTGAAAGATAAAATTTATAAAATTTCAAAAATTGGGTATTACTATTCATAACGGCTAGTTCATAATAATATTATAATAATATCTTGTTTAGTGAAACTCAATATTGAGTACTACACACGCTATTGATAAAGGTCTTGATTGTGTGTAATGCATGCCAAGTCAGGGATACGTATAGTGAAAGCTTTGTTTGGTGGTGCGTATAACATAATCAAAACATATTTCATTTATACATTAAACATAATATATACTTAATGTTGCATAGAATAATTTCCACAAAACGAACTTGAAATTGTGTGTAACATGAGCCAAGAATAGTGTTGCGTATACTGTAAGCTAATACGGTGTTGTATATAGTACAATATAAACGTTTTGTAGTGTATAATAGAATACATCAATGAAATTAAAAGAATATTTTTCATAAAATATCGGGGGGTTACATAGTTGGTTGACTATGGAATAAAGAGATCTATATGAGAATCCTATGAGAGGATGTATGTTCGTATTTATGGTAACAAGTGGGAACTCTTAAGCTAGGAATAAGAATAATAGGGACACCTATTATTGTAGGGGTGTTACACCTCATGACCAAAATTCTGAACTAGTAAACATTACATGAAGACCAAATAACAAGAAATGATGTTTCTTGTGTGGTTACTTCACTCATATTGAGTGAGACTATTTGAAACCACATCATGTTTGCCATAAATATAGTAAGATGGGGCATATACAGCATTATTTTCATAATTCTCCAATGTCTAGTGTTGGAGAGTTATATCATATATCTAAAAAATCTTATGGTTTGATTGGATGAACTCCCAAGACTAGATATCATTGAAACAACAGAGTGTTATATGATGATTCTAAGAAGACCGTGATGCTTCAAGAAACTCAATGTCTATAAGGAAGCATGGATTAAAGAATAATGAGTAATAAATTTTATATTGATTAGAATATGATCACAGAGGATCAATCAAGTCATTCTATAGATCTGGGTACTATTACCTTAAATTCCATCGTTCTGAAAGACTTTTTTACACATTTGTATTCCACACTTTCTTTTCATCTTATAATTTTTGATCACATGGGTCTATATGTTGAGGTGATTCTTTCTATCATAAAATGTCAAACAAATATCAACCAATGAGAGTTTGAAGACATTAAGTTTACAACATGTTATATAATTTTTTATGGGGATGTATTCGTTTGGGATTTCTCTTTTCTAGAAATAAATATCTTTGGAATGATTTTGGGAATATATTGGTTAACATCCTTTGAGGTCCACATAGATTGGTTTTCCTGGTAGGTTAGTTTCACAACCTTCCCTTAGCATTAACCATATCATTAATGGTGATTATGATGTGATTGAAATAAAATTATGAACTTTGGTATTGTTGATTGGGAATATCTATTATTATTTTTTCATATGTTTATGTAATCAGATATAGATATTTTTAAACTATCATGGAACAATTTCCTAATGTCTTTCTCGAATGTTCTCTAGGTTTCCACCCGAAAGAGAATTGAAATTTTTGATTGATCACCTTAAAAGGACCAACATTATTTAAATTCTATATTATAGGATGAAACTAATAGAATTAAGGTAATTAAATTACTAGCTATAAGAGTTAAAAAATAAAGGGTTTATTCAACTGTGCACATCATTGTGGGTATCTCTAGTTCTTTTTGTAAAGAAGGTGGATGAAACTCTTAGGCTTTGGGTGGCTTATCATAAGACCTACTATGTTATGATAAATAATCATTATACTCTTATATAATATGATGACCAGTTTGATCAATTGAGAAAATCCACATGTTTCTTGAAGATTTATTTATGATAAGGGTATCACTAACTTCTCGTTTTGAAGGAGGATATTTCAAAAATATCATTTAGGAATCATTGTAGAAATTGTAAATTATTGTTTATACTCTTTGGTCTTATTAATGTACTAGAGGTATCAATGTAATTGATGAATATGTTATTTTAGAGATATCTTGAATATTTTTTTGGCAGTTCTCATTGATGATATTCTAGATTATTCTAGGAAAAAGGTAGATTATGAGAAACACTTGGCTATAATATTGGGTATATTGTGAGAACATCACCTTTATTGCAAGATCTAAAAGTTTTATTTGTAGATATAAGAGGTATATTTTCTTGTACATGAAATTTACGAGTGTTGAGTCTATGTAGATTCTAATAATTTAGAATACATTATCTACTGTCCACCACTAATGAATGTTTTTTAATACACAATATCTTTGGATTAGTGGGATATTACCAATGCTTTGTTAACTATTTTTCATAATTTTCATCACTAATGATAGTTTTGAAAAGGAATGGTATTCATTTCCAGTACAACGATGATTTTGAAAAATTATTTCAAGATCTTAAGGTTCTCCTTACAATATCACTTATCCTTAAATTTCAAGAGTCAGGATGTGGCTATACGGTCTCTTGTGATGATTTTGAATCAGGATTGGGATGTGTTGTAATATTGGGAGACCATTTAATATCTTATACATCATAAATTTTTTTGGTTTATGATGATAATTACCTAGAAAATGATTTTTAATTATTTGTTGTAGTCTATTTCTTGATAATTTGGAGTTATTACCTTTTGGTGAGAAAATCACAGTGTTCATCGATCATAATATCTAGAAACACATTTTCTCCCAAAGGGATTTAAATTTAAGTCAATATAGATGGATGAAATATATATATATATATCTTTGAAATAATTCATACATCAGTTAAAGGGAATTCTATAAATTATGCATTGAGTAGTATGTCTTACAATCAGTTGGATAAAGAGGCTTAAAATCAATGGGATCTAATATCTATCATAAATGATACACATTTGGATTTCACTAATCAATGTAAAATTATATATATATATATTTATTTATCTTATTCTTGATTTTTTGAGGTTTTTTAAGATTCTTAGACATATAATCATTAATGTATAACCATGAGGTCTAAGCTCAATGGTGGAGATAACATTTTGTGATGAACACTAGATGGGAATTCTATTATGCATTTTCAAGAATACATTGTTTTTACCAAATTTTCAAGAAAAAATATTTCTTCCTATAACCATTCAAGGTGGTTCATTCATCCTAGAATTCATAAGATGTATAAATAACTGAGAGAACAATTTTGGTGGGTTTAAATGAAGATAAAAGTGGCAGAGTTTGTCTCGAGAAGCCTCACCTATTAGTAGGTAAAGGTGGAGCACCAATTTCCAGCTAGTGTGCTTAATTATTTAATTATTTCTAAATGAAATTAGGAGAAAATAACTACGGAATCTTCCACAACTCTTTAATAAATGGTTTGGAAATACGATCCTATGTGGGTGAGTATGGATCTGATCACAAATTCAGATCATTTCAACCCTACTTCTTTAACCCAATATGGTTGAATACTTGTCCAAACTCTACATTTGGAAAGTGGTAATGATGTATGATATCCTAGTTTTAGTAGTGTCTGATTTGGACCTATGGTTTACACCTTAGTTTTGAGAGTCCTTGCATTAATCATATGGAACCCAGTTGACCATGATCCCAACTTAGCATCCTCAAATGGATGGAAAATATGAATGGATGATCCAAAAAATTGGAAGACATTGTTAGAGATTTTGTGATGGATTTTGGAGGCTCTTGGGAGGATTATCTTTCATTAGTGGAGTTATTTTATAATAACAATTATCAGGTATATACAAATATATAATGATTAAAATATTCATACGGATTTCCATCTAATACGCCATTTTTAGCTGGAAATGGGTGAGACTTTAGTTTTTGGACCTTTCATTGTGCGAGTGATAAAAATATCAAGATGATCATAATGAGGATAAATATGGCTAAAAGTCATTGTAAATCATATGTGGAACATTGTTGCTGACCATTATCATTTGAGGTGGATGATCATTTTTTCTTGACAATGTCTCGTATGATCGGGTTTCATTATTTTGGTATGAATGGAATTTTTTCTCCTTAATACATTGAAATTTTTTAGATATTTAATGAGTTTTTTATGTGTCCTATTAGTTGGATTTACCACCAAGATTTTAGTTCACTACATAATGTGTTTCATGTATCTCAATAGAAGAAGTACAAGATGAATCCTAACCAAGTGTTTCAATGGGACCATGTTGGTCTTGAACTAGAATCTACATTGATTCAAGTTCTGATAAAAATTGTGGATAAGAAAGAGAATCTCTTTCATGGGAAAAGAATCAGTTTGGGATCAATTTTATAGTATCAGGGAAAAATTTGAGAAGGGATGTGGGAATGTGATAAAGACATTATGGACCAATTGCTCGAGCTCTAAATAAAAAGTATGGTCTCATAATTTTAAGTTAAGGAAATGAAAATGATTGAGAGAATGTAACACCCCTATTTTTAGTTAATTTATAGTTTTATTTTATATTTTGATGTTATGTATTTATTGGGTTATTTTTGATATTTTTTAATGATTTTGGAATGTTTTATAAGTGTTTTTTAAGTTTGTATGTTTTAATAATTATTCAGAGAAATAGTGCATTATCTACCAGAAATTGTGCATGGTGTTTTGAGATTCATTGGTTATGTGATAAGTTATCGCATGATTTGAAAAGTTCTTGTATGTGCCCAAGAGAATCCGAAAAAGAGGAGACAGTGTGAAAATAAGAGTTGGCACACAGTTTGAAAAATGATGTTATCAAATTGCGCAAGGGGATTGACTTGATCTTTTAGCACCCCATGGTTAGTGGCAGTTTTTATAGGTCATGTGGGACAACCATATGACTACCTGGGAAATGCCTAGTATCATGAATATGGATGAAACGTGGTTTTACAAACTATGAGGCCCAACCAAGTGATGTGTATTCAATGCTCTATAAATCACTTTTTATTACATATTAAGGCCCTAAAACCCTCATTCTACTCATTTTTTCTTAGGATAATGAACTCCTCTCCTCTCCAAGGATCCCTTGGCGATTCCCATTGACCTAAAGGATATTTTTGATGAATCCAAGTGTGTTAGATATCTAGTATCAATTGTAAGTTCTCATTTAGGCAATTTATATCTAGATAAACTCTAATCCTCTCTCTTGAATCCATATATCTAATGTTTTAAATATAGATATAAGTTCTCTAAGGTGAATATTGATGAGATCTTGTTATAACTATTGAAGGGAAGGGGTTATGATACTATATCTAGAAGTTGTCAGTGTCATTATTCGTTTTCATCATTCATTGAGAGGTTGGTGGATCTCTCTCATTATAGTCAATCTAGAACTTTAAGGCTTTTTATTTAAATTACACTATTTATGATTTTTTTTGGAAAACTTCTTGGTTTTAGTACTGAAGTACATTTTTTTAGAATGATTCTAACAAGGTGTTTAATAAAATATTTGAATGAATTTTATTCCAAATAATATTTTTTATGATGAATAACTTGACATGGGATATTTGAAAACATAGTGGCATGTGTTCATGTGAATTTTGGATGGATAAAGGGTAAAAGGAAAACTTTATAATTGGGATGGATAATGGAATGAATTATCCCATTAAAAAGGGGATAAATAAGGGCATGATGTACCCCCATAAAAAATGTTTCACCAAGATACTACTTGGTGAATTGATGTCTCTCCACCCATGAGTATAGGGAGGCGTAAGGTTGCATGAGTTTTTGTGTTTCTATGTGTCTAGAAAATGAGTGTTTATACCAATTGGTAAGAAAATGTTAAAAATATATTTTTAATGTTTCCAAGGAACATATCTATATTATAAAAATAAACCATTTGTTTTATTCACTTTTATTTTATATAATATTGTGAAAACATTTTGTTATCCTAGTGACATGTATTGGGAAGTATTTGGGGAATTCATAATGATTCTATACTAATCCCTTATAGTGGAACATTGGTTCATTTATAGATATTTTATAGCAAGATATCATTAAAGTGAAGGTTTTGTATTTTATAGTGAAACATCATGATATTTCCTCGTCATTTGATGTTTGGAGCTTAGAGATCTCTCTTAGTGTCATGGGAATGATTCCACTTCAGTGTTACTAAATTTGGATGACCTTTGTTTTGTTATACCATATTATATTATATTTTCACTACAATATTGATGTTATTGATCATTGGTTTCTAATTGGGTAGTAATATTATTACTATTACTATAATATGGTTGGTTTGATATTTTATTTTATTTTATTTTTCTATTTGGTCATTCTAGTAATTTAGGGAAAATCTCCCAATAACATTCTACTGACACTTGGCGTTTATTTTTGGTCTTTGGTGTCTTTGGGATATCACCTCAGCTTAGTGGCTCTCTATTTATTCTCAAGATAATGATTTTGGGTTTGATGTTACATAATCATTCATAAGAAGAAAAATAGATATTTTAAGAATATAATTACCTTTTACCTAAAAACTAGTCAATTATATGAATCCATCCCATTAATAATATAATCAATGATGTAGATCAACCAGCCAAAAAAATATTGTTCTTTATGAAATGAACAAGAGGGTCATGAATTACGATCCCAATTTTAACATAAAATAACAAAAGATACCTTAAGGTATGAAACTTATATTATGGATATGTAAGAAGATATTAATCAATGTGAACAGAGAAAAGTTTAGGATTTAGTTTAATATACTAAAGAACTTATTTAAATAAAAGTAAAAAGGGTTTTTATAAACAAATATGTTGAAAATTGAATAATTTAAAGAAATAAAGAAAGTCTTGTTGTATCTTTTTATTATTAATAAAAATTAAAAAAATTATGGAGAGACATTTTCACTGGTAGCTAGGCCTGAGCCAATTTGAATCCTATATGATTTCGCATCTCATTTTAATTTTAAATTATTCAAAATTGATGTTAAAAGTGATTTTCATAACAAACATATTCAGAAGGAATTTTCTGTTAAAAATGTATTTTTTGAAGATATTAAATTCTAGGAACATGTATATAAAATTACCTAATATCTCAATAGTATTAAATATTCTCTATGAGAATGTTATGATAGATTTCCCAAATTATAAATTCAATATAATTTTGTTAGTAGAAATAAAAATCCAAATAATTTTATGAAGAAAGTTTATTAAGACATGAATATTTTTCTGATTTATGTTGATGAAATTATTTTTTTTCTCAACATAAAAATATCCTTCCAATGGTATATAATAAATTCTATAAAGTGAGTTTGAAAAGAGCATGATGGGCATGCTTAATGTTGTTCCTTTAATTTTGAATTTCTCAAAAACTAGAAGAAAATATTTTTAGTCTATATAAATAAAGTAAACATATTTTAAAAAAAGTTTGTTTTGAAAATTCTTCAATTATAAGTACTTATTTAGGAACTTATATAAAAAATGATCATGAAGAATCTAGAAAAATAGTTGATCAAAATATTTATAAAGGTATGATCAAAAGGTTACTATACCTAATAGCCAGTTGAAAATTAATTATTTTTTATATGTTTATGTTTTAGATTCCAAGAAAATTTTATGGAATAACATTTAATTTTTGTGAAAAATAATTTTTATTTTTTTGAAATGATAATAAAATCATAGATTATTTTATTATTTCAAAACATATTTTGTTCTTATGATGTAAATAAATTTTGAATTTGGTGGTTTTGAGTTAGATAAAAAGGCTATATTGAGAACATTTCATTTCATTTTATAAGTTTGAGTTTCATGGTCCATATAGAAGAAATTTTAGATTTCACTCTCCACAATTGAAGATGAATATGTATCAACTGTATTTTTTTTGTGCTCAGGTGTTGTGGATGAAACACACTCTCAATGATTTGTCAATGAATTTTACTCAGAATCTAAATATTTTTTATAGAAAAAGTGTTATAAATTTTTCTAGAAAACCAAAAAACCTCTCATGAGAAAAACTCATGGATACAAGACACTATTTCTTATGGGATCAGACACAATAAAGAGATATATTTCTCAATATTCTGAGAACTAAAGACCGTGTTTCTAAAATGTTCAATAAATAAATAAATTCCAATAGATTAAAATATATTAATTTTTTTAGGTATGATTAATGTTAATGGTCGAAACATATACTTTATATTTTAACAATCATTTGAAATTGAGGAACTCCATAAAAAATGGGGGAAAATAATTTTTTAAGAATTATGAAATAACTTTTTATAGGTAAATTTTATTTTTTTGAAAAGTTATGTGATTGAAATATCAATTAATGGGAGTTTTTAAAAACTTTAATAGATTTACGAACCATCCTTGTAATATTTACCACATTATAAAGAAATTTTTAAAATGTTTTCAAAAATATTTATGAATTAAAATATATGATTATGATATATGATAATGTTTTATTTTCTACATAAACTATGATATAATGTTTTCCAATAATATTTGATATAATTTTTATTTATTAGATAATTAAATAAGATCTAATACATATTTTTCAATATTCCCTTATATTAAGGTCTAATATATTATTTTTTAGGTCTGATAATTTTTCCTTTTCAAGATCAATTTTTTTATTATTTTTCTTCTCTAAATTATACGATAACATATAAAATATTGTATAGAACTTTTTTTCCATTATCTAATTATTTTAACTTTTATCTTTTAAATTTTAAATCCTTTCCTCTTGTCTAAATTCATTCAACTTATTTGAGAATTGACTACTCTGCTTTATCCTCTCAAAACGATATAATTTTTCATTAAAGATTATATAGGAGTTTATATTACCAAGAATATGATACAATTATATTATGAAAATTATTTGAGATTAGAATCTTAATAAGATCATTCATAGTTATATAGAGATAACTTCCAAAAGGTTATGCTTTATTATCCTTATCATCCAAATGTTTAACTTTTAACTCTCATTGTATACCTTGGTGTTATATTCTCTAAAATTAATTTCCTTTTCAAGTGTGTGGGGGGGGGGGTCTTCTTCTTTTTTATTTACTTAATTTATTTTTTGAGATAAAAAGGGGGAGATGTTTGATAAATATTTTTTTTGTTCTTAGGGGAGAATTTTTAAGGGGAGAGATATTTGGTAGTGAAAATTGTTTATGTTTTCCGAATATTTTCCTATTCTTCAAAGGGTAGATTCAAAATTCTATTTTTAAATTGATTAAATTATCCCCTTTTTGACTAATGAGTTTGTTTAGTTATAAAATTATTAAAAGAATATGAAGTAAATTAAAATATCATACCTACATATTTTATTTATTTTATAATTTATTCATCTTTTAAATTTTAATTCTGTATATTCTTATTTTCTAAGAGGGTAGGATTGTTGATTGAATTACTCATTTTTTTTATTTAAAAAATGTAAATTCACTTATATATGAATTTTATTTAACTTGAGATGTGTTTAAGTTTACATTTATTCATATTGAAAATTCCAATGAATGTATTTTTGGTGAAATAAATTTTACCTGAATTTATTTGGTCAAAATATGGAGTGTTGTAGTAGTTTAGTCTGATGTCATTGAAAGATGTTTCTAATTATTGAATCTTTCAATAGATAGAATTTTTTTCTTCTATTATTCTTGTGACTGATCCCAATGATTATATAATTTGATCATTGGGGTGACGTGTTTAAATAGATATTTTACCACACATAATGAAAGATATTTAAAATTCTCTCTAAATATATTCATTCATTTTGAAGTTGAAAATAATTTTTTCATTAGTAATTTTCAATTATGTAATTTTTTTCTAGGTGTTTTAGCTAAGATCTAAGCAGTTAGAATTTTATTCCAAATATCTTAACATTTTTATCATAATTTCTGGTCTTATGATCTTTTTGATTGAGGGGATTCCTAGTCTATAGTTCATTCTATTTATATTATGTTATTGATGAGATTCAATGTCTAGGAATCTGTTATTGACTAGTGTGTCTAAGGAGGTTATGGTTGTTGAATCATGGAGTTTTTGATAGTTTTTTTTGAGGACTTCCATTCTTGGAAGGGAATACCAAGAATCAGTCCATAAAATCTATTTACAGTTTGAATTAAAGAAATTCCATCCCTGATTAAAGGGTGTTACGATCTACAATATTCTTTATAGGAGTACCTAGTTTTTTAACCAGAACTTCATAATTTGTTTCTATTTACATTGAGTTTTTATATTTTTTACTCATTTATTTTCTTATACACTTATATAAATTTATAATGATAGTTTAATTTATATTGTATTTATATTTTTATAAGGCTTTCCATACTCTAATTTTAAGGTTGTTTATAAGTTAGTATCTTCATGAGAATTTAATACATGAGATGTAAAACAATTATTATCTATTTTAAATAATAATCCACCTGAATATCATATATATCCTTCCTTTATTATGTAGTATAAAAACTATATGTCATTGGTTGATTTTTCCTATAATAATAGAAACCATTATTCTATTTGAATGGATCCTTTCAAATATTTGTTCAATCGACCATGTTGATATCATATTCATTAGACTAAGGTGGGAGACACTATTCTGGGGAGACTTAGTATATTTTTGGAGATGAATGGAAGGATTCATATTATCTGTTAGTAGATAGTAATAGCTGAAAAACACTACAAATCTTATGTAGATAACCACATGTATTTTTTTGAATTATTAGTCAGGGACTTGGTATTTCTAATGATATCACCCTATTTGGGTCATCAATTGCTTCATAAGAAAGGGACTCTCACACTGAGGTATATAAAACCCTTTTAGACCATAAAAATGATTAGGAACATTTAGTATTAATGTGAATTTCATCGTCTGATAATGTCAATTCATAAAATATTCCATATTTCTTAGTTAAATAAATTTTATCATAATCCTTCCCTTTTATTAATATTATAATAATGAGAGCCATAGATGGATGCTTTAGCAACTAAAAAACCAATATGGATTATTTAATCTCATAATAAGATGCTGTGTAGAAAATATGTTCAATTGGTTTATGTTTTATTGGAATCATGAGGCAAGGGTGTGGGAATATGTTATAGGGTCATAGATGATTTACTTCTCTCATACCCTTCCACTTGACCATTGTTTTTTTCTTTATGAAAAATCATTTGAAAAAGCCAATTAAGATTCTTTCCTTCACTTTTCTAGATCTATTATCCAATTCTACAAGGATTCATTCCTTCCCAACATCCAGATGTGCCTAATATTTCTATTAACTAAACTTATGATGTGATTTCTTAGTGACAGGGTTTTAACTATTATTTATAAATTTATTATCACCATTTCCTTATAATATTGTCAGTTTGAGGTTGGTGGTTTTGTTACCTTCGTTTTTTGGAAGAAACTTGTGTGATTGAATTTTTAAATTAATGTTATAAAAGGTTTAAAAAAACAATATTCCATTTACGGTGACTGATATTTATGATATAGTATTTTTAAAAACATTATATAACCTAAATAAGTAAATAGGATTTAAAATCATGTCTTATTAGTGAAAAATGTCATTACTTATCATTTTCTTACAGAAATACCTCTTCTTAAGAAAATGATGATTTTATGAAAGTGAAATTATTTTAAATGTTTATTCCATATGGGAACCTCAAATTCTTGGGTAGGGAATCTAGGTTATGTACTAACTAAGAATTAATGATGCACTACCTAGCCTTAGATGGCACTAATTTGCGTGGATGCTTATCTCCCAAGAATCCAATATGGCAATTTAGCACAATGCCTTAATGTTTGTCTCTCTTGTATTTTTCATGAAATTTAATATTATTTGTTTTATACATAATATCATACAAGTATATTTGGAATAATTACCTTAACCAACCTAGATATTATCACTCGACATTTTTTTAGAGTGTCTATTTACTTATAATTTACTTGTATGTTTATCATTATTCTAGTGTCTGTTATGTGTTTATTTACTTTTACATTTCAAAGGTCTATTTTGAGATATCTTTCATTCAAAATTGAATTATAGGATTATTTTAAAAATATTCTTCATGGAACACATGATAATATGATATTGGGATAGTTATGCACAAACCATACATACCCACAATTTGTGTTTTCATAACTTGTTTTTACTAATACAAAAAAATTAAGGCACTAATTTAATGTGGTGATACTTGGGTTATATATGTCCAGATTTAGTTGAATGGCATGGTGGGAGAGATACCAAATCTCACATAGAGATGGGTAGTGATTAATTTTTTTATTTATTTTGTATTATATTTTTACTATAGACTAGTTTGTTATACTACCTTATTAGTTTCCCATCCAATTAACATTTCTTCTTTTGAATTTTTATATCCATTTAATTCTGGTTAGTGTTGGTAATAAAATCATGGATGCTATTATATATATTTTATTATTATTATTATTTCAAATTCTTTGAGTGTATAAATCATTAATGTATGGTGAGGTCATGTCAGGTTCTAAAATAGGACCACTTTTATAACTATTCAATTTATTGGGTAAAAACTTTACAAAATTAGAATTAAATGATTCTATGGAACTAGTGGTCAGCTTTTAGGGATCAGGAAGACCCTTTCCACCTTACCTTAAGTTTGCTTGTGAACTTTAATGAAAGATATATCAAGTTGGTTCATGATACTATATGTTACCAAATATGATATTGTATTTTTATGGAGATAATTTGGGTAAGGATTAAACAGAAAACCAACAAAAAATGTATTATTTGAAGTGGGTAGAAGATCAATCCTTTTATAAGTGAGGTTGAGTGGAATTTTCAAGAATAACCATTCCATAATCTATATGAAATTTCGTTTTACATGGAAAGTGTATCCAAAGTGGAAAAATAAATGATATTTTTTCATGAATCACAGTATCCCCAAAATTTATAGAAACATGCAGAGATCTTTTAGGACATTACATATTAATTTTACTATTTTATACCATTTTACATTTTCCATGGAAACTTTCTTATTACCTTGGTTACTTATTTTGTGGAAAAAATGAATGAGAACTTATTCCCTAATTTTGAAATGTGGGCTACAAATATGAAATATATTTATTTGATTTAATTCATAAAAATGATTAAAATAATTTATAAAATAATAATTCATAACTCATAAAAAAATATTTCTAGAAAAATTATTTTTCAATATAATAACAAGTATAATTTTATTTTTTTCCAAGATATTATCATTAGAGGAATGTTAATTTATATTTTTTTATATATTATCAATAAAATTAATTATAATAATTATTTAGTTGTTATTAATTTAATTAAATTAAAAAATACATTACATACAAAAATAATTCTTTGAAGAATATCACTCTTTCACATTAAATTATTTTATTGCTAATTATTTACAATTTATTATTTATTTACTAAGATTTAATTGAATTTTATTAAAAAAAATTTATTAATAATTCCCTTTATTATTTAATTTAATTCAATCATTTATGTAAATTTTATAAATATACTAAATATATTAAATAAATGTAATGATGAATATATATATATATATATCATTTAATAAATTAATAATTATAAATTATATCATGCTAATATTCAGTTAAATAATCTATCATGTCCTTTGAATATGACCTAAGCGTGAGATAATAAATAGATGAAATTACAGGTGGTTATTCAGAGTGTATGGATATCATAGTGATTTCCACAATCTTGAACTTCTTATATAAATGATTTCATTCAAGCAGTAATTGTCACGACCTAACCTATCTTGGCTCAAGCTATTACTAGCCCAAGCCTACCTCTATAAGCAAGGGGCTGGTAACAAGTGCCGAAAAGAAAAACTAATATGGGAGGCCTTTTCCTAAGGTAACTGTATGTATACACCCAACTAGATCCATGTATAAGTCTAGAGGAATAATAATAAAATATGAAACATTTTAAGAATGAACCATGTGTGTAAAACATTTTGGGAGTACCAAATTAAAATAGTGAAAACTGAAAATAAAAGTGAAAAAATACATTCCCAACTAGATAGATGTCCCAAGATCACAGAAATGGAAAAGTAAATTCTGAGAGAGCCCATTTCCAAATATCTAACCTTCAACCACTATATGCGGTCAAATTCACTAGGTATTTCTTGTATCCAATATAACCACCGGCAACCTATCCATTGTCTATATAAGACATGAAACATTCAAGAAAATCCCACTCATGGGTGAGTATATACATAGCCAATAGGATGGCCCAAAAGTTGAAGGGGGATAAATAAGATACAAGATATGAAAATATAGCTCATCCCATAACAAGTGAGTAAAAAAATCCAAAAACACGGATATATATATACTATCAAAAAAATAATCCCAAATGAGATAGAATGGAGACTCCATCTCATATCCCATCACATGAAATATTTCATACAATTTTAAGGGTGTTCATCAATGATGCCCAGAAATATCACGTTTGACTAGTAAAAATATCCAAGTAAAGACACAACTCACCACTACACAGAATATTCAAGTGGCACAATCTATAGGTATTGTACCCAAGCTCTGGTAAAATAGATGAGTGACAATATATAGATTGGGGACCCATACTCAGGCCCCACAAGAGGGTTCCACTCAGTGGATATTTAGAGGTACCAATATTTGTCCTAGTAGGAGGGTTCCACTCTGATGGTCAATGACCCATGCTCTGACTCAGTAGGATGGTGACACTCCGGTAATTTGTAGAGGACCAATGTCTAACCCAGCTGTTGGGATCCACTCTAATAGTTGATAAAGGACAAATGACAAAACTAGTGGAACGATGCCACTCTAACAGTCGGTAGATGACCCATGTGTAGCCCATCTAGAGGGTTCCACTCTAATTGTTGAGGAACCAACCCCTAACTCTACAGGAGGGTGCCACTAGATGGATAGGTAGAGGACCCATTCTATGTCATAACTAGAGGGTTCCACACTATTGATCGATCAAGGACCCATGACCTACCTAGGAATAGGGTGCGACTCGGATAGTTGAGAGAGGACTGATGTCTTCCCAATAGAAGGGTTCCACTCTAATATCTCTAGTGATCCTTAATTATCACTGCCATAATAGAGTTTCACAAAAAAAATGTCCAACTTGGAACATATCTCATTATTTCCCAAAATCCACCAAAAAGGATACCTTCAAATTTTACATAAAAAACACTAAGGATAGGACATTTTAAATCCTAAATCCATTTCCAAATGAAGTAGATATGAGAGGTAGAATTAAAATAAAAGAAGTTTGGGTACATGAAATTTACGAGGACCCAAAACGCATGTGGTACTAATCCAATGCATGGCCATATCCCTACTGGTATATGGCTCACTACTCGTGTATCCTTATACAATGTGTAAGGGGATTACATGACATGCCTCATCCACCCAGGGTCCTTCCTATACTCCTAAACTTGTCCAAGTATACTTTCCTATTCCAATGTACTCTAGTACATTGTGTGTTCTCCAACACAGGTTTCCACCTGGGTCCTTTCTGTCATGCCTATGTACCATTTTTGTGTTTCTGTACATGACATGTGTCTGGATGTTCCAATGTCTATGTTATAACAACACTTCTCTTTATTACACACTTAAACATGACTTATTACCTATAATTTCACTTAAGACAACTCTGAGGATAGATAAGTCTAATGTCTTGGGAAATTAAGAACATTTCATAAAAAATTAATACATAAAATATAACATCATTATTTCAAACTTCTTTGACATGACCAACTAATTCCTTCAAACTTAACACTGTATGGGATAACCTAGGGACATACATAAGAAAGTAGTGATCTATAAAGCCTATTAAGAGAGTAAACAAGTAATAACATGAATAATACAATACATGTTATGAAATATGCATATCCATGAAGTAAAAGAGAAACATGAACATAAAGGCATGATATAGCATGCTTATCATAACTTGGAAATGTTGAAACAACATGAAACATGATATTATCATGATCCAAGGTTCATTGCACATGGATTATCATGAGTAAAAACTCATAGAAAATTAATTATCATTATTAAAACCTAATTTCACATGGAATATCATGATACTAAACATCTCCCAATTAATTAGAGTTCTATCAGGGAACACCCTTCATAAACATTTCTATATCATACTTAAGTGTGCCACATAGATCATATAACATAGATTCATTCAACATCATATTTTTTTCCATGATAAAGGAATGTGAAATACAAAAATTAAATTATATAATCAATTAATATATGTCCATAAAGGTGAATACCATTAATAATGAAATGGGCTTGGTCTTCAATACACGAGGATTTTGGCATGGAAAAATCGCAGTACAATTTCAAAAGCCTAACGACGTGACCTAAAAATTCATAAAAATGTTTTATAAGAGAGAAATGGGTATCTAATAATATATAAATGAAATGGAAAGTAATGGGGTCATAAATACACGTTCTAACACAATTTATTTTAAAATTGAAGGCATAACATAATAGAGAAACTTGAAGAAAGAGGATAAATGGAATAACTGTTACAAAATTTCAGAATTGTAGTGGGTATATATGGGAGGGTTTAATGAGAGAGAAAGAGGTCTCCCATCATAAAAATAAAATAAGGGATGTATGGGGGTGGTTTATAAACATACCCCATAATTTTTAATTGAATATAAAAGGGTGTAACAATATAAAGAAACTTTGATAAAAATGAGAATGGAAGGAAACCCTTACTTGAGTGAATGACTTAAAAAGTTTGAAGAGGGGATTATTGAGAGATTAAAGTGACTTGGGTGGATTCTAGAGAGGTTAAAAAAGAGTAATTATGTGATCCAAGTATTTTTAGTGAAGAGAAGTGTGAGCTTGGGTGGGTTTATATAGGAAATGACATGGGAATTCTTTAATTTTACACAAACTTATGTTTTGGAATCAATATAATTAAATTTTCCAAACCACAAACCTTACCATGGTTTTTGACCATGGTTTTTTATAAATAGGAGTGGAAAACATTATTTTATAAGGAAAAGGACTGAAGATATTAAAATATTTTCCTTTCTTACGTGGAGGTGAATCACAAATTGAAGAAAATGATTTTAAAATCTTCAAATATTGTATATGTCTTGGAGGATACACTAAGGCTTTATAAAATAAATAAAACATATCTAAAATCAAATAATTTTAATGATAAAACATATATTGGGATGATAATACCCATTATATTATTTATTACATCAGTTTTGGGTCATTATGATGTCATAAAACACATATTTTATTTATACGGTATTCAATTTTTAAACAAAAATTAAAATCTTTTAGCAAATTATGAATAATTTACAATTAGATAATTTTGAAGTCTTGATTCCAAAAATAATATTCATTCTATCTAAATAATTTTCTTAATTTGTGAATTTTTACTTTTAAAATGAAAACCTACAATTATTGTAAATTCATAGGTTTTGACAAAAACTATTTAAAAAAACTTAACAAAAATTACATTTGACTTCATGAAAATTATATACTAATTTTTTATTAATAAAATTAATTTAATAAAAATATTTTATTAAAATATTAATTAATTTAAAAATTTAGAAATTCTTTAAAATAAATTATTTAATTTTACAAAATGCACTTTTTGTTTTATCTTATAAAAATATAACTCTTGTCAAACTGATTTTCTAATCAATTATAGATAATTAATTGATATAATCATCATTTATAAGATCTGTTTTTATATTATATTAAGAAAAATCCTATTTTAATTTAATATTGTATGTATTTCTCAGAAGTACCAATTTTTACTTGAAAAATGAATTAATAAAATTTATAATTTATGGAAGAATATTCCCATAAAGGAGTTTATGGAATAAGTTATTTATTTATAAAAGGGATTATAGAATAATTAACTAATAATTTTTTACACAACCCCTTATAACACCCGCATAAGACCTATGGGTAAGGTTTGTGATGGTGTCAAAATCTTGGGGTGGGTCAGATAACATCGCCCGAGTGGTTATCTCTATTAACATGAAATTATCTCATAGGAGACTCCATTCCAGATTATCCAATTAAATCTCAACTTGTTATTGGTCAAGAGGAAAGGCGAGTGATAGTACCCCCTTTTCGAGCCCTGACAAATGAGCTTCGTACGACCTGAGTCTACTGGATGAGGCCATCCTCTCCTTTGTATGCATTGAAAGGTTTTTTTAAAACCTTATACTTATATAAGTTGTGTGATCACTATTAAATGGTTATAATATCAACGATAACGATACATAATGTTTAGTTAAATTAAATAAATAAATAAAAAGAGTGCATCTGTTTTCTATATCCATGAACATTAAAAGAAAGATAATTTTATTCATAAATGATCAGGTCATTACAACATTCCCCTTTAAGAAATGTTGACCTCAAAATTTCCTTTTCCCACAAAAAAATAGACGAGGGTAAATTTTCCTCATCACTTCCTTCGGTTCTCACGTTGATTCTTTAAACATGTTGTTTCTCCACAAAACCTTAATGAGGGGCATCATATTATTTCATAGAATTTTTTCTCAATGATATAAGATCTTCACCGACTTCTCTTCACAAGAGATGTCATTCTACCATGGTACCACCTCTGAATCAAGTACATGTGATGGGTTAGGTATTTACTTCCTCAAGAGTGATCTAGGTAATGCATCATGTTCTCGAGACATGTTTGGTGGGAGAGCTAGTCGATAAGCTATTGATCCAATGAGACCAAGATCTCAAAATGGACGATGTACCTTGGAATATGTTTTCCATTATTCCAAAATATCATAACTCTCTTCCATGGTGATATGAAGAGGAATAACTTATCTCCAACATCAAATTCTAGGTCTCTTCAATGGTTGTCGACATATGTCTTTTTTCGACTCTGAGCAGCATTGATGTGCTGCTGGATGGTCTTAACCTTCTCCACCATTTATTAGACCATTTATAGAACTAGAAGTCTTCCCTCCCCAACATCATCATAACATGATGGTGTTATGCACCACTTCCCATAAAGGTCTTTAAAAATACCCATTTGGATGCTTGAGTGGAAATTTTTGTTGTAAGAGAACTCCACCAAAGAATTATGTTTCCCCATATTGCTTTGAAGTACATTAAGAAAGCTCTCAACATATCCTCAAGTGTCTGGATAGTCCATTTAAATTGGCCATTAGTTTGTTTATGATAATCCATACTAAAGTTCAACTTAGTATTTTTAGTGTGTTGGAGACTCTTCAAGAACATACAAGTGAATCTTGGATCTCGACCAGATATAATTGATAGTGTTACTCCATGTAGCCCTACCAATTCTCTGATGTATATCCATTCCAGTTGATCAAATTAGAAATCCTCTAGAATTGTGATGAAATTTGTAGTCTTTATAAGATGATCTACAAAAACCCAGATAGCATTGTTTCCTTTGGATGTATTTGGAATTATAGTTATAATGTCCATGGTGATGTTTTTCCATTTCCATGTTGGTATGGGTAATGGTTGCATCATCCCCTTAGACTTGTGCCTCTCAACCTTCACTTTCTAACATAACAGAAACATTGATGTATACCCAGTGATACCCTTCTTCATGTTATACCACCAATAATTCTCTCATAGATATGGATACATCTTTGTGTTTCCTGGGTGAATAGACAAATTCGAACTATATACCTCAACCAAAAGTTGTTTCATTAACTCTATTTATGGTGGAACACGTTTTCTTGACCCAAAACTCACAATACCTTCTTCATTAAGATTGAACATTGAGGATTTACTATTTCTAATAGTTCCCACTTTCTTCTGAATTCCCACATCATCCTTTTGATATTCCTTTAATCTTTCCAAAAGAGATCGTTGAGCAGTCATTTGTGAAAGGATTGATGATGTTACATTATTTATGATTCCCATGTATATCTTTATCAAATATAATATGATTTAATCCTTTTAAATTCTCATCAATTAAAGAGTTTCTGGATCATTTCTACTTAGATCATCTACCACTTTATTCGCTTTCCCTATATGGTAGTGAATTGGGTTGTCATAGTCTTTGATCAGATCTATCCATCTTTGTTGGCACATATTCAGCTCTTTCAATGTGAATATATACTTGAGGCTTTTGTGATACGTATATATTTACCACTTTTACCCAAATAGGTAATGTCTCCAAATTTTCAATGTGAAGATCACTACAGCCTACTCTAGATCATGTGTTGTATAGTTCTTCTCATGACCTTTAAATTTCCTTGAAACATAGGTAATGAAATTGTCATTTTTCATCTACACACAACCTTTTCCCTTCTTCTAAGAATCACTAAATACCATAAAAATTTGTCCAATTGTGTGTAGTGTGAGAACGAGTGAAATGATAATCCACCTTTTACACACCTTGAAGCTCTCTTCACATTCATCCTTCCGAGAAAACATAACTCCCTTCCATGTTAACATGGTTAGAGGATTTGGGAATCGTGAAAATTTTCTAAAAAATCAGGGATAATATCTAGCTAACCAATGGAAGCTACAGATATCCGTCACAAATGTTGGATTTATACATCACTCAATTGAATTTGTCTAAGAGGGAACCCTAGATATCCCATTTCTTGTGATGATATGAGCCAAGAATGATACTTCGTTCAACCAAAACTCACAATTTCAGTACTTTTCATAGAACTTCTCCTTTCGCAAGGTCTCTAGTACAATGCTAAGATGGTCCTCATACTCCCCCTTAGTTTTAGAGTATATTATAATATTGCTTATAAATACCACCACAATTTTTTTAGGTAATCTCTAAAGAATCTATTCATCAAGTCCATGATGATTTTTGGATCATTAGTTAGTATGAAAGGAATTACTATGAATTCATAGTGCCTGTACCTTGTACAAAAAGAATTCATGGGGATATCCTCCTTCTTCACCTTTGGTAAAATCCCGACCACATATCCACCATGGAGAAGTATTTCTCTCTACGTAGCTGATAAAAAAAGTCACCGATTCATGGAAACGAACAATTTTTATTTATTATGATTTTATTGAGCTCACAATAATCTATAAAAAGGCACATTTACCCATCCTTCAACTTGATAAAGAGGACAGGTGCACACCATGATGAAGAACATTGGTTTATGAACCCTTGATCTAGATACTCCTTTAGTAGTTTTTTTAGTCCCTCAAGGTCCAAAAAATTATATTCTATATAGATTCTTGGATATTGGAAATGCCCAAGGAACAAGATCAATTTGGAATTCAACATCTCCTATTGGAGGAAGACCAGAAAATTCCTTGGGAAAAACATCAGTGAATTCCCTCACCATAGGCATGTATTTGAGGATGGTTACTTCCTTAGAATCAATCATCTAAGCAATATACGTGTGCTCATAGGGAAGTAATATCCACGCTTGAGATGATGGTGCTAAGGAAGATTCATCCTCCTTGAACTTGTACATAATCAGGGGTTGATTCACTATATGGTGAGTGATTTCCCTCTCATGACAATTTATTTTTCCTCTATATAGGGAAAGCCAATCCATGCCAAGAATTTCATCAAATTCCACCAGAGGGAGTATGAAGAGGTTTTATAGAAATTTAAATCCACAAATTGTGATAAGGGGGAGTTATATTCGTGATATGCAATAATTTACCTATTCTCCTTTCTCACCAACATCTCTACCTCCATGATTTGTGGTGGTTCTTCAATTGTTCTACTAATATTTGAAGAGAATGTGTAAGACCAAAATAAAAAATTAATATTACTATCCTTTAATGAATAACTAGTGTACTTGTGACCACTTCAATGTTGGGATTCACTTCAACAGTATTGATGAAAAATTATTGCCCATGTTGCATTGGAGGTTGTTGGTTGCCTGTGAAAACCCTTAGCTTAGGGAAATATTTCATAAAGTACCTTGGTTCATTGAAATTGAAGCATTGAACAATTTTTTGGGGATTGATGGAGCATTACTTTCCTCTGTCATAGTAACAGGATTTTCATTTTGATAGTTATTGGCCAGGTTCCCTTATCTTCCACACCGAAATCATTTCCTTGTCCCTTTCAAGAAATTTTTGGGGTTCTTCTTTATGCACCATTGGAAAGTAGGGTGTGGGAATTTCATAGCACCATTTGATTTATCCATAAGATGATTATAGTTAATGTACACTTTCCTCTTATTATCCCCATGATACCCCTGAGATTCACTAATCTCTATTTCAACATTGAGGGAACATAAGAAAATTTTCTCATAGATATCAATGTCATAGATTTCTAGGGCTTTCTAAAGGCTTTGTTTTATCCCACAAAATAGGTGGTCAACCTTGAATTTGGGGGAAATGACAAATCCATAGGCATATCATGCAAGCCTTGTGATGTTTTTCTCATACGCTTTGATGGATTCACTATCTCTTTTCTTCAGGGCAAGGAAGTCCCTTTCCATCTTATGTTAAAGGGTGAGAGAAAAATATTTATTGAAAAACATTTTCTTGAAATACTTCTACTCCAACACCTCGATCTCTTCCTCAGGATTCATATATTTGATTAATTCCCACCATTGATCAGCTTCACCCTCCATATGATAAGCAACTAAAAGAACATTATCTTGTTCATGACATTGTAGGATGATGAAGATATTCTCAATGGAGTTTATCCATTGTTTGATGATTGAGGGATCATATGATCCATTGATATTATGAGGTCTTTGTCTCATGACACTCTGGATTGCAGCATATTATTTCTTAGGGGGGGATTGGATGTTCCTCTTGACCCATGTTTCGATTCAAAATATGAGTTAACTGAAAGAGTACCAGGAAATAGTTTGTGATTACCGCTCCCATGGGATTGGGAATCTCATTAGAGTAATCATCACATTGATCTTTGCATAGGTTGTTAGCCCAAGTGCTCCTTTTACTGGCCATTCTCTAGAATAAAAGTAAAATTAGAGGTAAGTATTTTAAATTATTGATCAAATAAGGGGAATCCAATGAAAAAAAGGATAACTTATCAATTACATTTACTTCCTTAACTTATGAATTTATAGGATTCAATATAAGTTATCCATGATCTATTTCTTTGAATATATTCTTAAGGGAATTTTTACTCCCTTAATAATGGTTTATACTAAGCTTATTAATTTTAAAAATAATTTTTCTCTGGAGTATTTAATTAAGAGTGCATCAAGACCCGTTATCGTGCACTGGTTCCCATTTTAGTCTATATCAAAGGGTAGTTTTCAGGTTTTATCCCCAGATACATCTATGCCAAAGCTAACTCTACATGTTTGTATCCAGACAAGGATGCATTTTCATGAAAAACCACTTAATCTATACTCACCAAAATTTAGGTATTATTTTCTTATAATAAGTCTTATTCTTAAGTATTTCACTAGAGTTTTTTAACCCTAAACCAAAAATAACTAAACCTATCCTCTAATACCAACTATAACAACACTTATATTTATTACAAAATTTAACATGATTTATTACATAAATATTCACTTTATAAAACTATAAGGATCAAGAGGTCTAGTGTCATGGAAAATTAGGAACATTACATAACAACTTAAAACATGAATTATAACATCTTTATTTCAAACTTCTTTGTCACGACCAACTCAATCCTGCATACTTGACACTGCATGGGATAACCTGAGGATATACATAAAAAAGGTGAGATATAAAAACCAGTAAGGGAGTAAACAAGGAATAACATGAAGAATACAATGAATTTTAGGAAATAGGTATATCAATTCATCATAAGAGAAACATTAACATAAATTCATGACATAACATGATTATTATATCGTGGAAATGTGGCAACGACATACAACCTGATATTAGAATGATCCATGGATAATTGAACATGGATTAGCATGAGTAAAAACACATTTAAAATGAATTATCATGAGTAAAACCTCATTACACATGGATTATCATGATACTAAACATTACCGAATGCATTAGAGTTTTATTAGGGCGCACCCTTCAAAAACATTTCAATCTCATGCTTATGTGTGCCAAATAGATCATATAACATGGATTCATTAAATGTCATAATTTATTCCACGACAAAGGAATGTATAATAACTACATGAATATATATAATAAATAATTATATGTTCATTAAGATGAATACCCATGATAGAGAAATGGGTATGGTATTCACTACATGATGAATTTGGCATGCAAAAAACACAGTGCAATTTCAGCAGCTTAGAGACGTGACATAAAAATTCATAAAAATGGTTAATGAGAGAGAAAGGGGTATATCATCATATATAAATTAAATTTACCATAATGGGGTTATATAAATATATTTCCAACACATGGTATTTGGGAAAAGAAGGCGTTCCATAATAAAGAATCTTAAAGAAGGATGAGAAATGGAATAACTCTTATAAAATTTCAGCATGGTAATGGGTATAAATGGGAGGGATTAATGAAAGATAAAGAGATATTATATCATAAAAACATAATAAGGAATGTATTGGGGAGGTGAAAAAACATACCCCATTTTTTTAAATTGGAATTAAAAGGTTTTAACAATATAAAGAATCATAGATAAAAATGAGAAAGGAAAGAAACCCCTACTTGAGTGTGTGACTTCAAAAGCTTGAAGAGGGGATTATTGAGAGCATGGGGAACATTGAGAGGATTATAGAATGGGGAGAGAAGAGTCGGTACAAGATACAATGATTTCCATTGAAGATCATTGGAAGATTTGGAGGGTTTTATATAGGAAATGAGAGGTGAACTCTTTATTATTTCACAAACATAGGTTTTGGAATCTATATAATTAAATATTAAAACCCACAAAACTTCCCATGGATTTGCCCATGGTTTTTTACAAATAGGAGTGGAAAATATTATTTTATCAGTCAAAGGGGCTATGATACTAAAATATTTCCCTAGCTTATGTGGAGGTGTGTAACACTTCCAAGGAAATGATTTTCAAATCTTAAAACATTTTATTTTTCTTCGAGGATTCATTAAGGATTTATAAAATTGATAAAACATATCTAAAATAACATTATTTTACTGGGAAAACATATATTGGGTCGATAATACCCATTATTGTATTTATTACATCATTTGGGGTCATTATGATGTCATAAAACAGAAATTTTATTTATGTGATATTTAATTTTTACACAAAAATTCGATTGTCGTTGAAAATTATTAAAAATTAACCATTGGATAATGTTGATGTCCTGATTCAAAAAATAATATTCATTTTATCTAAAATGATTTTATAAATATGTTAATATTTACTTTTAAAATGGAAACTGACATTTATTGAAAATTCATAGGTTTTGATAAAAACAGTTTTCAAACTATAATAAAAATTACATTTGACTTCAGGGAAATTATATAATAATGTATTATTAAAAAAAGTAATTTGGTAATCACATTTTATTAAAATATTAATTATTTCAAAAATTTAAAAATTCATTAAAATAAGTTATTTAATTAAAAAAATACACTTTCGGTTTTATTGTATGAAAATAAAACTCTCATTCAAATGATTTCTTAAAATTTTATAGATAAGGAATTGATATAATCATCATTTATAAGAATTTTTTTATTCAATTATTAATAAAAAACATAGTTTAATATAATAATGTATATATTTCTCAAAAGTACCCTTTTTACCTAAAGAATCAATTTATCAAATTTAACATTTTTTAAGAAAGACTCTCCCCTTAAATGGATTTATGGAATAAGAATTTTATTTTAAAAAATTGATTACATAATAAGAAACTAATAACCTATTTAATAACCCCTTATAACACCCAAAAAAGACCTTAGGTTATGGTGTGCGATGGTGACAGACTCTTGGGGTGGCTCAGATAAAATCTCTCGGTTGGTAATCTCTATTAACTTGAACATCTATCATAGTCAATTATGTTCAAGATTAACGCATTGAATCTCAGTTTTGTGTTGTAAAAGAGTGAAGACCAGTGAATCTGCCTCTTTTGCAAGCTTTAAAAAATGAGCTTTGTATAACCAAAGTCTACTAGATAAATCCATCCTATCATTTGTCTCTGTCGAAAAGATTTTTTTTAAAACCATATACTTATATCATTTGTGTGATCACTATTAAAGGTATATATTGTCAACAGTAATGATACATAATGATCATTTAAAAAAATAGTTCATTTTTTTCTATATAAATAACACATTAAAAGTAAGGGAATTTTATTCATTAATGATTGGGTCATTACATGTGTACTCCCAATGTACATGCTGGGTCACCAGAAATGGGTCACATGTCTTATGGGGGGACCACATAGTGTGTGATTCTTATAATCTCATGAAATCCTAGTGTTATGGATTTCAAAGGAACACGCCACGTGTTCTTCTAAACTACATGGCATGTAGTCTAGTTTTTCCAAAAAACTCATATATGCTTTCATGGATTCTTTCTCAAGCCTCTCCACATTGAATCTTTCCTCAAAGAAACTCGAAATATAAGGGTAAGCCTTTATTAATCAGTTCCATCCATCCATTAGATAGAAAATGTATTTGATATTCACCCGCTCAATGCCAGTATGCACCTCATTCATCTCCTATAACACCCCAAATGTTTAAAATATGAATGTCATATTGGATAGAGTGTATAAAACACAAAAAGTGTGGAAGGTAATATAGTATCATGATACATTATAATATATTTTTATTATAAATAAATTTGATCTGTTATTTAGATTTTAATGCTCACAAAACTGAGTTATCTTGTCTTACAAGAAATAATGACTTTCTTTGATGTCTTGTATTTCATGCAAGATGGATATTTATCGAATAGAATTAATATTATTATTTAAAATAAAAATGGTCTCATTGAAATTAAATTATATGTTATAAATAGTTTTAAATATCATTTGAAAATATGTAGTTTAATTAATTGGTTACTAATTGGTAATCAATGAATATAATAAACAATTGAATATAATGGAAACATTTATATAAAAAACTATTTTTATGCACCAAAGGAGATTTATTAAAATAAATCAAATAAAGTTCTATTAGTGTGTGATTTTAATGAAATTTATATATTATATATTCAATCATGTTTTTTAACATTCATCCAATATATTTTATGGGTATATTATTAGAAAAAAAATCCAATTTTACGTATAAAAAGTGGTATTTTTCTGAAGGCATCTTTACCCCCTTTTGACGACACACTTGTTTTAAAAATGTTGGTACATTTATTAAATTTATTTTAAAAAATAAACTTGTTTTTTTTTGAAATTTTAATTCCAAAATTATCTTAGGGAGATTTTTTTATTTTCAGAGAAGTTTCATTTTTTGATAAATAGTGAAAAATACTCGATTCTAATTGAAAACCGACTTTTCATCTAAATTATATATATTATAAATTTATTTTAATGTAAAATTGGATTAATTATGAATATATTAATAAAAATTATGTCATTATAATCGTTTTTATATTTAATTTGGAAGTAAAAATTTAGTAAAAGTTTGACCATTTTCAATTTAAAAACCCATTTCTCATCCTATATGTGGTATTTTTTTAAATTGATTTTATCCACTTTTATAAATGGAATTTAGAAAGATTTATTTAATATTTTGAATTGGTATAATTTATATTATCTAATATGGTGAAATTAAATTTGTACCATAATTATTAGTGAAAATAGTTAAAATTAATTAATGTGATTAATGTTAAAATGGGTTTTTACTCATTACATTCATTTATATTAAATTTAATTTTACATATACATATGATTTTTATTTTAAGAATAAGACTTATCCTTTTGAATAAGTTGGTATAAATTATCTAATTAAAATATTTTTAACATTAATTATAATTGATAAATTACCTAGGTAAATAAGAAGATACAAGTTACCTTGGTAAAAACTATAAAGATAAAATTGAGTAAACTTAATGACTAAAGAATAACTTTATAAAAATATGTATTTTTTTTGTTTGGTGCTGGTATTTCATAGAAAATTAAAATCTCCCATAAATTATCATTCAATTTAGGAGTTACATGAGGTAATGGAGACCTCCCAATAGTGAATAATCTTGGGTATTTAAACGAATGCCAATCCTCCTCCATTAAAATTGATTATTAACTCTCCCTACTTCTTCAAACATCCAAAGAAATTTGGCTTGACCAAACCCTTCCAAAATCACTTTTGAAATTCCAACCATTAATATTATAAGACTAAATTTGTTCATCAATCTAACCTAGGATGGCCTTTGGTGAAAATCAAAAGAAGATACATGAGGAAGAGGCAATGTTAATCAATGAACGTTTTTGTGTAATTTCTTCCTAAAACCACTTTAATTATTTTTATATCATGAATATATAAAAATATCAGTATCTTAAATATACTAAAATGATTTTATGTTAATGTTATGACCTAAAACATCACACACTTCTATCTAATGGGTTACTAAATAATCATTTGTGTCTATGGAAGACTACCTCATCATGAACTGAGGGTGTTCATTTTCCCATTACCACTTATAATGGTTGATAATATTGATAGAAATACTATTTATAGATAATATTTCTAACATTTATGACATTTATGCCCTATTTATTATTTTGGGATAATTATATAACACATTACTTCATTTCCTTCTATTTTTTGGGAATATGATAATGTCGTTCATGTGTACGACAAACTACCGCCTCGCAAAACAATGTGATTCATTCACGCTTTACATGGAATTTATTCAGGAACGTTTTTATAATAATTTTTGATATATATGACATTAAATGAATATTTAATGATAATATATATATATATATATATATATATCATGTATATTCGTTTATTGCAATATAGTAAGAAAATGGAAGCAACATTCATGCGTACGTATAGACTACCTTCTCCATGAACAGTCTATTTAAATTTCCTATCACAAAATTTTATGGATTTGTCTATATATATATAATAAATATACATGATATTTACATAATGGTTTACATTATGGATATGATTAAATTCATGTATTAAGTAATAAGAAGAAAATAATTGTGAAGAAATATTTGAAAAAGAATGTAATTAATATATAAAACAATGATAATAATGAAGGATTATCAACAATCAGGTGACAGGTGTTATAAAAGAATAATATATGATATCGTAAATATTATTATTCTTTTGGTAGAAGTTAATAACATTTTAAAATCCTCTACATATGAGAGTAATTAAAGTACGCCCACAATGAGACTAGACCCCAATCTATAGGCTTCATTATAGCCTCCACTGACCCTTGAAAATGCATATTCTTGTGATCTGATGGATAAATATTCATTTGGAAATTTCCTCAAAGTGATCATGATTCAAACTAATCACCCATCTCATTCGTCTCTACTTTCCTAGATCTAGATAGTTCAAGACATGAATTCTCATTCTACATCTGCAGATGGTTCCCCTATGCTTATTTTCCCATCGTCACGCTTTTTGGAGGTGGTAGACTTCTAGTAATGAATTTGGGTTGCAATATTTGAGGCTGAAAAAACCCAAATCTCAGTGTTTCAAGCTTTTTCAGAATTTTTGGGTCTGGGTGCTCCTGTTACCATCCCCATGATCAAAAAGTTATCCTTTTTCACCTTCCTCTCTTATAGGGATGTTTTATCCAAGGCACAGTACTCAAAAACTAGGTTTATTGGGAATTAGTGTTTCAAACTTTCATGGTGGTCCATGTATGTGCATATGAGGCATTATTCTCTACAGGTGGTGGTCTGGGTTTTTTTTCATGGCCTAAAACTTATTTTCTTCAACATCTCATTTCTACAGATGATTGTGGACTCTTTAGGGGAGTTCCTTTGTACTGATGTCTAATTTCTACATCCCCATGAGGCCTCAGTTACATGTATATGTGTTTACATGGACATTTAACATGTTCTACCATCGAAGATTATTCTATAGGTCAAAACCTTTTAGAGTGGAGGCAATCTATTTTCTACCCAAACACTCCCTACTTCTTCACACATTTTCATATCCATGGTATTGTGGTGTCAGTGTGCAGATGGGACTGATCAAATCATGATTATTTTAGGTAACCATATTCCTCTATCACCATCGGCCTTTGGTCTTTTTCACATATTGGAGAATATAATAAAGATCCTTCTACGATGGTGTGGACTAACTCTAGCGGCAACATCTTTGATTCCATATTCTCATTTCCCAAGATTATATTCCTACTCATGATCCTCCCCTTCGTGAAAACTCTATTCTCTCCAGCAATCCATCACCTTGAATGGAATTATATTTCTTCATGAACAATTCCACCATTTTCCCTCACTCTGGCAGTTCCCTCATTTTATTAGTGCTTCATAGTTATCTAAACTGATCCAAGGAGATGGTTATTCCTAGTGTTTTCCTTAAAAGTGTTCTGTCACCTTTGGAGGGGTCTACAGTCTTTCCCATAGAGGGAGCCTACTCATCGCTAATAGATCTTGAGGATTAATCTTGGGAAATCCTTACCTGTGATTCAAGATATCTTCCACATTCTCTGGTTACTACCTCAAATCTCTTCAATTCTTTATCTAACATCCCAGATGATGTGGATATTCCATCTTCTACTCTTTCCATGTAGTCCAATAGAGTTTTTACTAGATCCCACTCAAAACGGGTCTCATCCTATCCTTATCTTAATACTAATGATCATTCTTCACTGGGGAAAAAAACCAGGAACACCCTCTTTAGATTATTTATCTGATTGTGTGGAATGCTCACATCCTTGGTGCTCAGGTCATGTTCAACTTTCTATCCAACAAAATATCTTAGAAAAAAATCTCTATTATTACAGTTCTCGAACCTAAATAGTCCTCAGATAAGATTTATGACTTTTCTCATAAAATGTGTCTCTATAGTTTCACTCATGGAGAACCCATGAACCACTATATTAGGAATTTTTTTTGGCAAAACCCAATTTCATTGAATATAATTTTAGCCTCCGAGCAGCACATCACTGTGATGGTTAGTTAAAACAACTCAAAAGATCCTTTGTATATAAGAAATGAAATCCTATAATGATATATATTCTATGTCAAGATATAGAATATTTTGATTTGGGTAAAATTCCTTGGGTATTAGGCGTAAAATTTAATATATGTCAGACCCTTTAGTGGAGAAGGGTGTTGGGATATCTCATAGAGGGATATGAAAAACTTATATTATTTTATTTATAACAATGGGTTAATGGACCTAGGGATTATCAAGGATAAATTGACATGGTGTAATAAAAAAAATATAGCCACTTCATATGGAAAAAGCTCAACCAATGGTTAGCCAACATACACACCCTTGATGCTTTCCCTGACACTAGTGTCTCCCATCTGGTGAGAGAATTTTCTGACCACTACCCTCTCTTGGTGAAGTTGGATTATGGAAATAAAGTGAATAATTTTTTTATTTTCTAAGAGATTTACTTTTTATCCAAATTATAAATCAACTGTCTAGGAATGTTGGAGATAAAACAATACATGATTCATCATGGATTGGCTTTCACAAAAAGCTAAGGCACCTGAATGGTGTCCTCTAGATATGGAACAAAAATCATCCTTCGCAGTTAATGAAGATAAGTATAGGATTGAAACATATTGGAATGATAGATTATTTAATATTATTGTTGATTATAAAAATTATTAGAGATACTTTTGGAAGAGGAAGGCATAGCCTGAGAGTGATCTATGAAAATTTGGCTGAAGGTTGGTGATAGAAATAGATATTTCTATCATGAATGTATCAAAGGAAAACAATATGTCTCTCACCCTAACATATACATGGAGGATGGATATTTCATCAGTGAAATAAATGTGGTGGAAGGTATGGTGGATAAACATTTTCATAACCTACTTATAGGTGTCAACCTAGAAATGCATGAGAGATATGCTAAAGGAGACTCTAATTTATGTAATTATATTCCAAATTTGGTGTCAACTGAAATGAACTTGGAACTTGAGAGGGTCCTTGAAGAGGTTTATATTTTAAATATAATGTCTTATCTCAATAAATAATTCTCCCTGGGCCTTGATGGCTTCCTAAGGTCCTTTTATGTGGCTTTATGGGAACTAATTAAGACTGGGATGGTGGAGATTGTCTAGTATTTATTTCATGGGGGAGTTTTCCCTAGTTGGATTTTACAACAAACCTCATAATCATTCCAAATGTGAAATATCCCTTATCTATAAAACAATATATAGCTATAAGTATATGAAATTTCCCATATAAGGTGGTCCCTAGAATGATAAATAGAAGGCATAATTCTCATTATCAATAGTGGATTTTTGAATAACTACATGGTTTTGTTAAAGGAAGGTCGCCAAAAGTGGCCAGAACTATAGCTCCAGAAATGATTAGGGATACCTAAAAAAAGACTTTAGGCTCAAATTTGGAAATTAAAATTTATATGTATAAGGAATTTGATAGTATTTATTGGGGCTTCATTCTGATAGTGATGTATTATATAGGATTCTCCCGATGGGGTATGGAATTGTTCTTCAAGTGTTTTATTTTTTATTGGATTTCTAGGAACCTTATGGGTAAGATATGTGGTCTCATTAAATCAGTGCAGGGTCTTAGATAGAGAGATCATATTTTTCAAATGAATTTCATTTTGGATCAAGGTTCCTTAAGAAATTTTTTATCCAAATGCATTAATAATATAATTATTCTCCATTTCAAATTAAAATTCAATTTTAATGAAATTTTTCAACTTTTATTTACCGATGATATTATTTTATTCACCAATGGTAGAAGGAGATGACTTTGTGGCCTTTCCGATGTCATTGAGGAATATTTTAAATGGAGTGGGAAATTACTTAAATATGATAAAATCTATATATATATATATATATATATATATATTTATACATGATCTTTTGAGAGTTGGAGAAAGAAAAATGAATATTTGTTGATAATAAAATAGAAATATTTTCCCATGGAATATCTTGGGTAACTAGTTTCCCTAGAGGAATCCATATTCACCACTTTGAGAACCTGATTTATAAAATCATGAGGTGTATTAATAGTTGGAAGATCTAGTTCTTGTTCTTTAGGGGATTCATTACACTGATCAATTGTGTGTTTAATTTAATCCCATTGCATGTGATTTATTCTTTTAAATACCCAAATGTGTTGATTAAAAAAATTGGGAACATCATGTTTTCATTTTTTCGGATGCAATCTTGGATGGTCGTTGTCACTAGGCACTGTGGGATATAATGGATAAGCTGGTGGAGGTAAGAGGAATTAGTCTATGGAGTGTGAATGATAACATGTATAATATTCAAGAAAAATTGGTGGGGGAAGTCTTCGATGGTAGTTCACTATGAGGTAGATTTATTATGGGTAAATATGGTGATGACTTAGATAAACCAATAGGGAATGTATCCAATATATGGAATATTATGTGCATGAATTTACCAAAGATTCAATGTAAATCTAGGAGGATTATGGGGTACAGATATATTGGTTACTAGATGCATAATTAGGATGGTGTAACCCTCAGTTTCTTGGGCCAACATACCTTTGATATTTATTTTTCCTAGGTCAGTGCCCATATGAGGTTTATTCATTCCACCCTTAACACACACCATCTTGAAATCTTAATAACATTCAACTTACTTTGTATCCTGAAAAACTTCTATTCTTTTTTCCTCTTAAGGGATCTTCTCAGCCAATGAGTACCGCCTATCCCTTCAACCCAGTCCTACAATTGAAGTGGATCAACGTCTTTGGTGAAACTCTTTACCCATAAAATGAAATTTCATTATATGGTGTATATGGAAACAATATTTTTCAATGGATGACATGATTAGGCATAATGGTATCTATATGATTTCTAAATGATCTTATTGTCACAGTGCCAAACAATAATCGATCAGATGACTTTTCATTGAAGGAAACTTGGCTCTGGCTATCTTGAGTGGTTTTTGGGATTTAATTAGATCTGGAATCTATTTAGGAAATAATTAAATTTTTTATAATTCATCGTTTCAGTGGGTGGAGACTAATGGCTCATAGAGTACCTTAAGGACCATGCTATTTGTTGATATATGATTAACTATTTAGAGTGCCAAGAATAAATCTTGGATACAAGGAATCATGAGCTATTTCTTGGGCCTGCAAGTAAGTTATAGGAGTTATACGGTTGATCTTGATTATTTGTTGAATAACATGAACAATTATATTTCTTTGAAGAAGATCTTGGCCGGTAGGGGATCCAAGATTTCTATCTAGAGAGTGGATACACCTAGAAATGGAGTCAGCGGAATCCCCCATGAAGCAGTTTTAAACTCAATTCTGATGGTTCTTTAAATCTTGGTGTTATGAGAGATGATGGGGTTTTTCAGGGATCAAGTGGATCAGTGGTGATTTACTTCAATGTGTTCTATGGCCAATGTGACTCCCTAATTATTGATGCTAAGGCACTACTAGGTGGAATAGATATTTGAAACTCCTATAATATTACACCCAAGGATATTGAAATAGATTATTCCATCATTTAAAACACTATTCTTAGTAGAAATTATCCTCCATGTTCAATTAATTATGTCATTGGAAGATACATGAACTTCAATGGTGAAGCTAACCTAAACCACACATGGTTCCAAGGGAATGTTTTTTTGTATTTCCTTTCCTTGAAGGGAGACCAAGGTAACCCTCTCACTATTTATTCAAATTTGGGTTCTTTTCACCCTAAATGTGATGCTTCTTTTTGAGAAAATTCCCTTGTTGTTAACTATTTCAGACCACCATGAATTATTTGTTTTCCATGATTTTATTTACTTAATAAAAATTCCACAATTTGAATAATTCCTATTGATTAGTCTATATCAGTTGTTGTCATTAAAATTATATGATTATATGTTTAATGGATTTTGAATACCAATTTATGAACTTACACTATTTTTATTTGGATTTACAGTAGATACACATAATCGATTCAATTATTAATTTTTACTTAAATGTTACTATCATTTTATGAGTCTATTTCAAAATCTCATTCTGATTGATTTTTTTGAATTTACATTAATGGAAATTATATGATAACTTTTTAATAAATCCTTTAATTTTCTTCTCCTATTGTTACTCATGACATTTTTCATTTGATATCACCATTTTCCACTCTTCGGTACTTCAACTTATGGAGGAAATATATTAATAATGTTTTTATTTATTTCATTCTTTGGTATGAAATATATTTTCTTACAAAACATTTTTTCCTAAAAATTTATCAAAAATGTTTTCCTTAAAATTTTCAAAATTATTTACAAAAATAAATTTTTACCCTTTTTTAGATTTTTTTTTCAAAGGAATATTCTTTCGCTTTCTGAATATAAAACAATTCTAATATTTTTTCCAACCAAAAGCAATGTTCTTTATGGAATGTAAACAATTACCTGCTGCCCTGACCATCATTTCATTGAAGCTTATTTTATAAAATTCTATTTAAATAAAATTCTTTTAAAAGTAATTTTCATGGAAATGCCTTTTAAAAACGTTTTTCCAACAAGAATAGGTTCTTTTATTTTAGAATTTTTTAAAGATCATTTTATTATTTTTAAATTTACCAATGACAACAGCAATTTATTATTAATAAATTTTTTATGTTAATACCATCATTATTCTTCCTCTGGATGGTTTATGATTATCTTTTCTAAGGAAAGTATTAAAATTAAGTTAATTCATTGTTGATGTTAAGAACATTCTCTTGAAATTTTCACCTACCAATGATCATAGGACACTAGATTTCACCTTAATATCCATATTATTTATCATAGATATGTTCGTTTCCAAAAATGTTAACCATTTTTACATAAAGTTTTTATTTTGACAGTTATTTCATCATATGAGGAAATATTGACAAATATTTATTCTTTACTCAATAAAGATTTTTGATAACGCACATTTTTTGTAAATTTATTTGATTATTCAATATATAAGAAATGATTTAGTCCTATAAACATAGGTGGGGCCAGGTTAATGATAGATTCTCAATGCATTGTAGTCTCATGGGATGAATTTGTTGGCTAGCCTAAGTTAAATGGGTTTCTACCCATCATTTATAAACTCTCTTGGGAATATATCTAGATGGTAAATGTTTCATGTGTTTGGGAAATATGATTTCCCATAATTAAAAATTTAATTCATTGATAATTTAGTTATTATTATCCTTGATATTTTCACTATAAAAAAATATAGATGCATTTAATTATCATGTTTTTGATTAAATAGCATATGTGTTTTGTTATTTAGCTTCACATATTTATTCTATATTATCTTATCTTGATATTCAAGTAATTTAGATGGCACGTGCTTCCATTTATTTACCTTTCTATTTTATTTACACACTTTATGCTCTATCTTTTGATAAAATGGAAAGTGTTTCCAATTATTTATCATTCTATATTGATTATGACTTCTCTATTTGTTTAAATGGAATGTGTGTTTAGTTATTTACCTTCCTATATTGATTATTCTCAACGATTCATTATTGGTTCCATTTTTTCAACCTTAATGAAATTTTGAGGTCACCCATATTTTGTATCCTTTCACCATGATTCCATGAAGTTTAATATTACTGATATGTAGTGATATTCTATATGAAATAATATTATTCTAAAAAAATATTATGTTGAATTATTATATTCAATTGTATAACAAGACTCAAGTATGTTTCTAGTTTTTGGAGAATTATATACTATTTGGTCTTTTGGGACGTGATTTACTCATCTTATTCCAATGTAATGGAAGCAGGCACTAGCTCTTAGCCACATGGGTATGGGTTGCTGTAGATGGTAAGAGAGTAAGTTTATTAGTAACATTGGGATGTAAATTTATGAAAACATAGATTAGGTAACATAACACTATGATTGAATCTGATGATAATTATAGAAGAACAACCTAATGTTTTGGTAAGATAGATATTATGTGTTATTTATTTAGTATACATCCTCGTATGTATTCTAAAAGTTGATATGGTTCTTGTATAGATGTATCTATGGGTAATAACTCAAGAAATGGCACGTAAATCTTGACTGTAGAGTAACCTGGTGCATGAAAAAGAAATGTACTATTCACTGGGTTTGAAAATCCTGGGGGATATACTTAGAATAATTCAAATTTTCAATACCAAACATTATGACGGACTTGAATATATAATGAAAATTAATGAACTAGGTTAAACCTTACACCAAAGATGGACCTATGTTGAAATAAAACAGATGAAGTATTGGGATTTTAGAATTAACTTACAAATTTATTTTTACCAATGGTATTTTGGTTAAAAGATTTATGAAATATCTAAGGATTGTGTTTAATTTTATAAACACATGTGTCTTCATTAACATAATTGTTATGAACACCATCATATATTTATGAGATTAAGTTTGATCATATATTCAAATTCTAGAACACTTTTTTTGGGTTTTAAGTGATGGGAATCTTTCATGATTAAAGAAATTTTGGGGGAAAATTAGTACAAGTATATATTTTTGTGGGAAATTTATTTGAAGATTAATTCCATTAAATTTTATAAAAATATGTTTAAACATATTGATAAACTTTAAGACTGATATAAAAATAATATTATTAGACTTTGTGGGGAAAAATAAGTTTTATAGAAAAAATTATAAAAAAGGTTATTAAATGATTAATTTTATTTCAAGGATGTCCATAATATATTTTAGGAATGTTATAAAAATTATGTTAACATGGTTTTATAAAAAGGGAAACTAAAATTATCAGGGAAAACCCATCACATCCAATAAGGTGGTGGGTCTCGAACCCAGGACCAAAAGATGATTAGGGCTTTCCCCTACCACTATCCTAGGTGATGTTCTAGTTAATTTGTGATTTTTTAGTTAAAAAATTTTACGAATAAATTTTAATGATAAACTAGTACTGTTACTTTTGATTTTTAGATATTATTTTGTTAAAAAAATTGGTTTTGAAAAATATTTAGAGATAGATGGAATGAAATTTTACTCTTTTATGGATCTTACGATCCTTAAATTATAGTCCTTTAGGTATAAGAAATCATTACTAGAAATTTATTTCTTTGAATAAGTGATAAATTTGATCAAAGAACAATTAATCAATGAAATTGTTATTTTGAAATAGAAAATTATAAAGTAATTATATTCCCTAATATTATTAGATATAAAATGAATTCCTCAACTTTACAAAAATGATATTGAAATAAAATGTTATCATATTACCATCATTTAAAATGATATCAATGATGTTTCCACACCTATTGGATTTATGTATTTGAGGCCCCCAACATTATATCAATAATTAACATTTTTGTTATCAATATACCCAATCACTCTCTTTAAATATTTATTATTTCTTCCACGCACATATCTTTATGTAAAACTAATGTTGTCATACTTATAAACCTAGTTATATATTATTCTATGTTACCATTGTAATTTACATTCTCTCTAATTAAGTGGATGTTTTACCATGCCTTCGCAGGATGTGGGATTTAAATGATGGAATTTTTAAATATTATCTTTTTATTACCAATATCATGTTCAAAATTTGAGGAAGGGATTTATTTAATGTGGGTATAATTTAACACCTAAGAAGTTCAAAATATGAATTTCATATACGATAACATGTAGAACATGCAAAAAAACATAGAAGGGAACATAACATCATGATAATTTAAAAAATATTTAATATTTTCAATAAATTAAAATTATGTTATATCTCTAAATGCATTCAACACTGAGTAAGCTTCAGTTACATACAACAACGACTTTCTTCAATATCTTGTGTTACTCATAAGACCGATTTTTACCAAATACTATTAATATTATTATTTAAATGAAAATTATCACATATATATTAAATTGATGGTCAAAAATAAGATCAAATAACTTATGAAAATATAATTTGAATTCATTGGTAACCAATTTTTTTAGAAATTAATATAAAAACCCATTGAATATAAAGGAAATATTTTTATAAAAAATAATTTTTATGCGGCAAAGGTGTTTTAATTAGTAAATTAATTTAGATACTAAGGTGAATGATATTAATGAAATTTAGATATTATATATTAACAAAAATGTTTTTACATTCATCCAATATATTTTATGTGCATAAGATTATAAAAAATCTAATTTTATTCATAACAATCTATATTATTCTAAATGTAGTTTTCCACCATTTAATGGGATTTTTTTCAAAAAAATTGTCACCATTAAAAATTTTAATTGATAAAACAATGTTATTTTTTGGAATAGTAATTCCAAAATTATCTTAGGGATAACTTTGGGTATTTTATGAGAAGTTTCATTTTTTCATGAATATTGAAAAATATAGGATTTCAATTGAAAACTGACTTATCATAAAAATTATTTGTGATGTTAAATTATATTTTAAATAAGGTTTTTAATTAAAATTAGATCAATAATACATTTATTAATCCAATTATAGTCATTAGAATCATTTTTAAATTTAATTTATATATAAAAACACAGTAAACCATTGAACATTTTCACTTTTAAACCCTCCCTCTCACCCCATCAACATTGTTAATTTTAAATTAATTTCTACCAATTTTGTGAATGAAATTTAAAAAAATGGATTAAATATTTGGAATAAAAATAAATTATGTTATCTAATAATTTCAAATTATTTTTTGACAATTATTAATATTAAAAATTGTTAAAATTAATTAACGTGATTATGGTTAAAACGAGGTTTTACGCATTTCATGCATTTGAATAAAAATTAATTTTACAGAGATATATGTTTTATATTTAATGGATTTTAATTAATATTTATAATAATTATGTATAAATTTAATAATAAGAATTTTTTTAATGTTAATATTATTTGTTAAATTACCTAGGTAAATATAAAAAAACAGGTTACAATGGTTAAAACAACAATGATAAAATTGACAAAATTAAATACTATTGAATAACATGATTAAAAATGTATTTATTTTGTGTGGTGGTGGTATTAATAGAAACATTCATCGCTATACTCTATTATTATTCAATTTTGGAGGCACATGAGGTAAGAGAGACCTCATAGTAGTGAATACTTTTGTGTATTTATAAGAATGTCACTCGTCTATTATAAAAGGGCATTCACTCTTACCACTTATTGACAAGTACCAAGCCATTTTTCTCAACCAAAACCATAAAAAATGAATTAAAAAAATTCCCTACCCTAATCCTAGGAAACATAATTTGGACATAAACCCAACCAAGGGAGGCCTTTGGTGAAAATCAGAAGGGTATACCTGAAGAAGAGGTAATTTTTATCCACAAATGTTTTTGTTTTTTTCTTCATCAAGCCCCTTAAATTTTTTATATCCTGATTATATACCAGAATTTGTATCTTCAAATTTATTAGTTTTTTTATGTTAATGGTAAAACCTAATATATCACACACTTCCATCAAATGGGTTACAAAATCATCATTCATGTCTATGATGGACTGGATGTCATTCATTTTTTTATTACCACCTATCAAGGTTTTGTATTTTGATGGGAAACTTTTTTATATATTCTATTTATGATATTAAAGTTTTATTTATGATTCTAGAATTATTACATAACTTTTACCACCATGATCTCCATTTTTTTGGAATAAGATGACATTGTTCATATGTTTGATGGACTACTGCACCGCAAAGCAATGTTATACGTTCAAACTTTACATGGAATTTACTATGTATGGTTTTAATAAACATAATCTATATATATGAAATAAAAAAGTATAAAGAATATATATATATATATAATTTAATTTTAATTCTTTCAATACGATAAGAAAATGTAAACAATGTTCACATGTACGTAAAAATTACCGTCTCCATGAATGGTGTATTTCAATTTCCTGTCATCAAATTGTATTGATTTCTCAAAATACATATATACTTAATATATATTATATTTAAATCATGTTTTAAATTCTATAGATGATTAAATAATCAGAAATATGATAGGAATAAAAAATAACAGGTCAAAAAATACTCAAAAAAGAAGGAAATTAACACCTAAAAATATAAAAACAAAGAAAGATTATTAATAATAGGGTGAAAACATGTTATAAAATAATCATATATGTTGTCATACATATTAATATGGTTATTTTATAAGTTAATAATATTTTTAAATCCACTACATGAGAGGTTAAAACATGTACTAACCAAAATTAAATTCAAAGAAAGGGACTACATCTCAATTTCATTTCATAGAGTTATATTGTATTATTATGAAACTAATTTATTTTTTATGGTGTATATAATTCCCCATGGCACATAATATAATTGATTATTCCTAATATATTAATTTTAAATTTTAATTATTTCATCTATGGGGACTCGAACATAAAGTTACCAAGTGGTAAATAATTTCATCACACAATTACTTTTTATTAGGTTATATCACCTTCTCGTTGTCATTAATATTCTATGATTATGTATATAAATACTTTTTGAAATCTATTTTTGTATTTAAATTTGTCATTTGGATTTATAGTTGATACACATAATTGACTAATAGATTAATTATCACTTCTACATTATGATAATTTTTTTTTTCAAAATTTCATTCTAATTAAGATTATTTATTTTTGACCTTCAATTAATGGAAATTATATTTTAATTTTTTAGTAAAAACTTATTTTTTATTATCTAAGAGTTAATAATGTTATTTTTAAATTAATTGTACCAATTTCACTCTTTGGAACTTAGAAATTGTTTTCATAAAACTCATTTTCATTACTCACTTCACTCAGAAATATCTTTTCATACAAAACCATGTTTTTTGAAAATGTTTTTTGAAATGTTTTATTTACCCTTTTTGAATTTTTTTAATAAAATTAATTTTAACTTTCTATGTCTATTTAATTTTTTTTCAATGTAATATTATGGCTTTTTCCAATCAAGGAACTTTTCTAACAATTTTATCATGAAAAAGTAATATTATTTAGGAAATTTACATAAATAAAAACTGACATGAACATCATTTAATTGAATATTCATTTTAAATTTATGAAATTCATTTGAAATAAAAGTTTTTTAAAAGTGATTTTCAATGAAATGTGATTTTCAATTTTTTTTAAATGAAAATGATATTTTCATCAAGAATGTATTTAATGATATTTTTATAGTCATTCTATTCATCAATGACAAAAACTATTCATTCTTAATCAAATGGATATATTTTAATAACATCCTTATTCTTTCTCTAGATGGTTTATGATTATTTTTAGTAAGGAAAGTAATGACATCCACTTATTTAATACATTTTTGTAGTCAATGAAATTCATTGGAAAATTTTTACTTTCCCCCATGATCATTAGACATTACAGTTCCCATATATATCCATATTATTTATCACAAATATTTTCAATAACTAAAATATATACAATTTTTTACATACGATGTTTATATTGATTCTAATTTGATTATATGAAGAAATATTGATAAATCTATATTTTTCACTCAAAATAGACATTTGATAAGTTATATTGTTTATGAATTCAAATAGTTATTCGATATATGAATAATGATTTGGAACTATAGACATGGGTGGGGCCTACTTAATGATATCCCATTGATTCAATGGTAGTATCTAGGGAAAAATCCGTTGTCTAGGCCTAGTTAAATGGATTTCTACCAATTGGTTTTAAACCAGGTTGAGAATAGATCGTGAGGGTAAAGGTGACATAACCCTTATAAACATAAACTCTAATAAGTAAGCATTACATTCATTCTAAATTCTTTTATTATTATCCATGATACTTTCAGTATGAAAAAAATATATGGATTAATTTCATTCTAATATTATGGATTAAATTACATAAGTGTTCAGTTATTTACTATTCCATGTTGATTCTTACCTATCATATCGTAATATTTAAGTTATTTAAATGTAATTTATTTTTAGTTATTTACCTTAAAATATTATTTTTTCACTTCCTTATTAGTTTATTGATAACATGGCACATGTTTTTAGTTTTTTACCTTTCCATATTGATTTTTACTCATCCAATTGTTTAAATAAAATTTGTTTTCAGTCATTTTACTTACCATATTGATTATTGTCATTAATTAATTATTGGTTCCACAATATTTAATCCTTACGATGTATTTGAGTTCACCCTTATTTTGTTTCCTTTCCCAGGATTCTATGATGTTTACTATGGATAATATAAAAATATGCACTTGATTAAATAAATTTATTCAAAAAAAATTAAGTTGTGATTTGGGTATTCAATTTTTATACTAGACTCATATTTGTATCTATTTTACAAAGAATAATACACTGTTCATTCCTTTGGGAAGAAATTTCCTTATATCTTATTCCAATGTAATGGTAGAAGGCATTGAATTCAAGCTACTAGAGTTTGGGTTGCTACATTTACCATGTTGTGACATCTCTTCTTCAAATCATGGATCCACCATTAAATCATATGAAACCCATAAATCCTTTGAATCCATCCTTGATTCATCAATCCATTCATCACACAAAAATTTTCTGTGAATTTAGGTGAATGTTCGCTCTCAGTCCCCTGACATTGTCAAATCATGACCCTATGGTCCAATAATGAATAACATGAATAATAGAGGGGGAAAAGCCAAAAAAATATGTGAAATAATAATTATCTAGACTTTCTTTTCAAACTCGTACATATCGGGATGCCTGAGGTGAGAGAAAATGAATAAACAATTTGAAATCTATTCACGACCTCATACAAAAACTCAATTGGAATGTAAATAAAAAAATAGTATGATTACGGTCAATAATTTAAAAAATTAGGGTATAATCCATAATTTTATGTGTCCAAAATCAATATTGTATTATTCTTAAATGAATAAGTTGTTCACCAAAGAATTATTAGAGAGGTTATATTCACTGCACCTCAATTTTCCTAGATCCAGTGGCTCAATGTCATCTTATTTTGATCCACCAATAAGAGGTGGTATAAATCTCCTCTCAATGACCCCAGGGTTATACGGGTAAAACCCAAGATCCTCCATAACATGAATTAATTAGTGAAAATTAGGTTTTAGGGGTTTAATTAAACAATGAATAAATTAATTAATCTACTCGATGCACACACCAAGAACCATTTTATATGAATTCCCCACACCGACCGATTTAAAATCACTATTACGGTTAAACACACATTCCAGATTTATCAGTTATCTAAATTTCTTACTCTGAGTCTTCATTTAATGGTTATCAAATTTTTATTAATAAAAATTATGTGCAAGATATAAAATATATTTAATATTTATATGAAATAAATTCTAGGCACATCGAGCCTTGGAATCACATGATGTCTCAATGAATGAATTTTAAAATATTTCTAGACATATTCCAAACACTTACAAAGAAAAAATAGGGTCTATATAGTAATTTTTAATTTTTTTATCGGTCTTGGTCTAGGGAAATCCAAAGTGATGCAACCACCTTTTCAAACACAAAAAATATACATATAATGAATAATTATACTACATGATTACACTACTTTTTTATTATATATATATATTATAATGTGGTTACTTATATTAGTACCCACCATTTCAACATATGTGTTATAATTTTTGGGTTTAGTGGGATTATATAATGATATTACAGTAGTAGAAACCAACCTATATAATAACTGATCTATGTTCAAAAATCAACGTGTTATAAAGAAAATAAGAACAACATATCTATAATGATGATTAATACATCATTTAATCTTAATTGTATTCATGATCAAGATCACCTAATTAGTAATAATGTTTGATTCACACCTGATATCCAATACCAATGGTTTAGTGTTGGTGAAATTTACTTCTATATCATTCATATTCAGATTATTTGAATACTTCCCTTTGAGAATACTTCCCAACCTTTTATAAAAATATATTACTTTATTATAAGTCATGCCTATAAGGGATTATAATATGATTATTAGAAAGTAAGAAATAATCTAAAATAAATACATATCTATGGGTGTGTATCATGTTATATATATTTTCATGACGTAATTTTAATTAAATTTCTCAAACTAATAATGGTGACCACATGAATAATATATATTTAGTGATACAAGATCCACATTTAATGATTAATTACATCAGTTATCAAAAAGGTAATCCATAAATATATTAGACAGAAAAAAACTTGTCAATTATATCAGTGAAGATTCTTGGATAGATAAGTGGGTAACACATTTTCTATTTACATTTTCCTAATGGTTAGGGTTTCCTAGATAATGTTACCCTAATGAAAATGCCAAGAATAAAAAACATAATAGTTATGGTCACCTCATAAATTTCATACATCACTCAAGATTATCCATTGAAATATAATGGTTTGGGACAACTATACTATGCGATTTAGGTACTGACAAGTGATACATTAAAAGGAATCATAGAATTAGTATTTGGTGGGTTTTATTTCAAAATATTCAATAGTTAAATATACATCAAATTATTATTAATCCAAATGCATATCATGAAATTATAATAATCTCATGTTTTATTCCATAGTGTATCAATTCCTCCAATGATTATGTTTTTATATCCTTATTTCATACATAAAATCAATGTGTTCATAACACATAAATTTTTAAATATTTACAGAACCCACAAGTTTGTCTCACTCACAAAAAAATTAGACCATCACTGCATGCCTAAAACCTCTTGCATATGAGGACATGTGCATGTGGTGATGTGGTACACTAGTTCAGATTAAATAATTTTTCCTGAGGTGTTACAAAAAATGTATAATCTAAGGATCACACACAAATGATGTGTCATTTTTACTAGAATACCCTATGATTTAAAAGTTTTTGTGGATTAAAATTATTCATCTATGGTCACACTATTCCATGCACACTAACATTAAAATATATCCAGGGATAGCATATTTCGTTCCTCAGATCACTTCCATTGACTCTTCGTTGCGAACTTATATAAATAACGTATACAATTGTTTATTGATTTATAGATAACTTTCCTATTATAAAGAAAATACTATTGTATTTACATCATGAATGATAGAATTTGATTCTCCAATATACTTCTCGGTCTGTGAAAAATCTTCTCGAGATTATCATGTGAATATACCTGAAAAATATGATTCACATGAAGTAACCATGTGGAACACTATGGACCATATACTCCCCTTACAGACCATAGAATCCCCTTTATAGACCATTTACTCCACTTTACAGACCACCATAACAGGCTACCTTCCTCTTCCATGCAGAAATCCAATGGAGCAGATTCTCCCTTTCATGCACATACCTCATGAATGAAGTTCATGGGATTCTATTAAGGAAATAATTCATGAACCAACATTATAGAATGAATAATCGATTTAGATATTTTATATAACATATAAATATTCTTTAACATATTATCCTCGCATAATGATTGGAATGGTGGGGTATTTATTAGTAGAACTCCATATGAATCTCTAACCGCAAAAATACTATTCAATCCCATTGCAAAATTCCCTTTGCGATAATAACAAAATCTCTACATTGGGGAAATGTACACCTATGATCGTTGTGTAATACAATATCCATCACATTCTTGAATTCAAGGTTGACGAAGAACTATAATTGAATATAATTCCATGATCTCCCATTATTGGTTGTGTACTTTCATCATATTTATTCCAAAAAAAATTCCTTTAAACCATGTACTCCCATTCAAATTGAATAATAAAATTTGTTGTCAAATTAAATCCTTCATGGAACTCCATTTTTTGGGTCACATAGTTGACCACATGATCCATGTTCCTGATTATGTGAGCCTTGTTCTTGACTATGTGGGGAGTCTTCAATTGACATTTAAACATCATGGACCACCACTAGAATCAATTATTATTTAGCATAAAAATTTGGAACTATAGAAAACAACACCATTAAAAATACTTCTCCAATTTATTCACTGAGCCTCCATTTATTATAATATGTTTTCATAATTATTAAAAAAATATCGGTTATTTAATTATACCCACTTTAAAAATTTCATCCTTGAAACATTAATTTAATCTCTTAAAACACTATGAGGTAACTTTTGTTTAATTTTATACTTAGATTCCCATTTCTCCCATCATAATTATGACTTGACCATAGTGTATTGATGAGGTGAGTTATCTTGTTTTATAACACTTTATCTCTCGAATCCAATATTTTCATTGATTACTCAACATAAAAGAGATCATCATCCAATTATACTACCAATTTATTATCCACATGTTAGGGATTTGGTATAAAATTTCTCAAGATACATACATAAAACTCATTATGTTCTTAAGACATGTTTTTGGATGTTCCAATTGATTATACATAGCTCTTATGTAATCAGTTATCTCGATGGGACTGATTTACCTAATGATTATTTTTTTCTTCGAAGTCCTCTTAACCCTCTTGCATGAAGATGTTATATGGAATAAGTTTTTCACCAATATCAAACATAGAGTATCATAATTGATTATCAATGTAAATATTTTTTCAAATCTATATTTCTTAAATATGTTTTAATATATTATCGGTCTTATTTTCTATTTATTATACAATGAATGATACTAGTAAATTTCTCTCTCTAAATTCATCCTAACATTATAGATTTCAACATTTAGTTCTATATAATGATTTATATTGGGATATTTATATGATTATAGAAAATCTATTATTATATGAGAAGTTAACCTATATAAGTTGTGGATTATATAATAAATTCAGCTACATTAGGAAATAATTATGTATATCCTTAGGAGTATAAATGGTTATTTTAAATTAATCATTTTTAAATGGTTGATATGTTTTTATAAATTTTAACTTTTTATTTAATTACCATTGAATACACCTCCATAACACTGATTTTATCCCCAAATATTTGGTCGGATATATTTATAAGATGTTCCCTATGAAAACTCACCATTTATTTAATATGTATCTTCATGATTTTTGAGAGTGAGAAATATTATTGAATGAAAATGAATAGAAATTAATTTTTATGTAGCATTACCATGAACCATATGGAATTATTTTATTTTGAGGTCATTAGATGTCCTAAAATGAAATATATAGTGATTATCCCATTCAAATATTGGTAATGGTAATGGTATCACCAATCCATTTGAATTTAAAAAAGTTTCATTGACTTACATATAGTCCTTCAACCAAGATGTATATTTAACAATCACCATATTCATATTATTCCAATAAAGTTATCATAGAAACCTTTGTATATATTTTTACATCCTACAGGAATATATAAGTTTCAAATATATATATATATATCATATAATAAATCCTTCAACATATCTAACATTTAAGACACATATAATTGATCTAAAAAATAATTGAATTTATCTTTATCAATGTTGAATTATTTTTTTTTCACATTATTTATTTCTTTGATGTTATTTTTTAGCTGCAAATAATCATTTTAGGGAACTTTAATCGACTCCCAGATGCATAGTTAAGAGTTGAATTATATCATCAAGGCCTTTAGGATTTTCATGTACATACTTTTTGTCTCCATCAAAATTAGTCCTCTTTTAATCATCAACCTAGATAATATAGTAATATCTCTTCCAATAAAAAAATATTATACCTTATTATGCATTACTTGATAATATTGAAATAATTTGTCATAATATCGAATCATATATAACCATCTTCATTTGTGGATTTCCATATCCTTTTATTTGGATATATAATTTAAAAATTTGTGATAAGTTCTATATTGAAATTCTCACCACAGATATAATTCCTCCAAATCATCAATGAAAATATTAACACTACTGACTAGAAAATATTAATTTGGTAGTTTTTCACATAAAACTTCAATTTAATTTAGCCACTTGTTATAATATTATTATTTTTCATAAGGATTCTACTAAATCTCTTTATCCATAAATATATATATCAAAAACCCTTCCCCACTTAGAGGCCGTGTGAGTATATGTGAAATGACAAACATCTTCTTAATATCATTTATTTTTTAAAAAAATAATTATTTAGAGAAATAATACTCTTTAATTTAACAAGGATAGAGGGTATGATATTTATTATAAATTTCTTTAAAAGCATCGATAGTACCAATTAATCAATTAACACTACAGATATCAACAATAGTAGTAGGTTTTGGGTAATTATTCATTCACCTTTATTTATAAATATCACATTTCTTATTTCATTCCCTAATAATGTGACTTTATCCATTATAAAGTCACATTTAATACATTTTAGGAATAAATTCTTATTCCTAAAACACATCAATACAATCAGAAAATATTATCATGGTTTTTTTATTTTAGAATATTTGAGAATAAAATCTATTACGGAAGATATAAATTTATCAAATAAATGTATAAATAAATTATTCATTAAGTACATTTATATTTGGTGTGTGAAAATGGAATTACCATGAAATTATAGTGTCCATTTTTAAAATTGATTCACTTTTCATATTTATTTTATGATACCCTAATTGAATATGCACCTTTTAGATGTTATATGCTTAATGAAATTTGTCAAACAAGTCATGAATATGGTGAGGGAGATATCATTAAATTATCAAGATCTTGATAATATCACAATAATCATTACATAACTAAATTCAACTATCCCTATTATTGATGGAGGGGGAGAACATCATAATGATATACACATTGTTATATACTTCCATTATTTAGACACTCTGATATTTTATTCTTTAGTTACTCTAATATACTAAGTCCATTACAGAGATTCTCTTAGATTTTGGAATTGTATTAGGTATAAGTTCTATTGATAACACTAATACATGATTTAGGGGAATACCAAAAAATTAATTTAGGAATATAATTGTACATTCCCTCTAAAATATGAATATATGCAAGGTTGATATTTTCTTTCTCATAAGAAATTTATTCTATTTATGATTATTCATTAAGTATCATGACCTATACTTGTAAAATATTTAGTAAAATAAATTAATATGTTTCCATAATTTTTTTATAAATATGATATGGATTGAAATATGGAATGATATTTTGATTTTCCAAAAGATAATATTATATATATATAAAGAGAGTTGATTTATTCACAATACAACATTGAATTCCACAAATGGAATATCCGTTACATTTTTTGAGAATAATATTCCCACTAATGTTAATAGGGATGGTTTTATATAAAAGTGATACATTTATTTCATTATTATCTATTTTTACTAATAAATAAACCTTTATACATTGGGGTGGTAATTTAGTATCTCTTGAAAACTATCTTTATTTTAAATAATGTGTTGAACCCTAGTTAGAAAAAATATTCATCATTCTTGAGTGGATAAAGAGGGTATCTATAAACACTTCATGATTTTAATGCAATATAGTAATGGTGATCATATCAGCAATATGTTTATCTCTTGATATTAATTTTTGAAAATATTGATTGTCACCAACGAGCCCTCATTTAAAATAATGCATCAGAAAATGACTATATTCCCTGTAGTTGATTCATTAGACCATAGATGGTTCATTAAATATAACCTTAAATTCTTCCTTTATATTATTTTTATTTTTTATCTCCTAGGAAATATTGATATTGGTTACCCCTTTGAACATGCGAAACATTTCATCATCCCATTGAGGCAGTTCCTTAGACACTTGGGAACTTGATCAGCTTTCCGCCATGGACCTTATCATTTTAATGGATTTGGTTCTCTAGAACAAACCCATTTTTTACATTATGAAATTATTTAATGAATTTTTATTAATAGATAATTATTTCTTCTTTTCAGGATATTTGTACACGATAATGTCCGGAAAACATATGTCACAGTAAAAGGTAAAAATTGTTCCCTACTATAATGAGAACCTAGAGGTTCCACAAAATTATTATTGAATTTTAAGAACCTGTTTTTTTCTATAAAAGACTTTGGAATATTCTTTATATTATTCCAGAGCAGCACCTTTAGACGGCATGCGATTCCGAGCCCCGGTGTGGCCGGAATTAAATTTTCAGTGCGTTCACACTGGGCATGCCAAATAAATGGGATAAATCATAAACGGTTCTTCAGATCAGATATCTGAGTGCACGGATGGGTCTGGAATGAGGGTTTTACCCTATGAACAACATAAAACATGTCGGCACGGGACGTTTGGGCCCCTCGCTCGCTATCGGAGCGTGGAACGGATAAATTAAATAATTAATTTATTCATTGAATGGTTAAAATCAGTATCTCTTAAATGGTGGCTTGGATTAGAAAACCGAGGGCTCCGTTGAGTCTGGAGAATTCCTTTTACCACAAGAAAGGTGTATGTTTCATGGGCGCGGGCCGCCAGTGAAAAATGTCCCCAGGGGCATTTTCGTAATTTGGCGTACTCGGGCGTTGAGTTTAATAACTTTTGAACGGGGCCTCAGATTAAAATTTCGAGACCTCTGTTGTGCTCGAGAGGTGGTGTTTTCCCTAGTGGAGACTTAATCTTGACCACACCAGGGGTTTTAGATGCGTGCAATTTAAGGGGTTTAAATTAATTAAACGTTTTAATTAATTTTATTTATAACCCCTCTGCCCCCTTCTCCTCCTCCCCTCCTCTGGCGAATTCTCCCAAACAATGAGATCCTCCTCAATAACTTCTCCTCCATCCTGACCTCTCCATGGTGGTGACGGATTCAGCGGTTCAATGGCGAAGCGTCGAGCGAAGCCCATCGAGGTAGGCGTCGTTTTGTTTCGTTTTAAGTTCCCCGCATACTTTGATCTCAATTCGTAGTGTTGTTTTGCTCTTTGACCTTAGATCGAATCCCATAAATTCATAGTATTAGTTATATGCTTTCCAACTCCTATTTCGGATTAAAAATCCAAGTCCCAAGGTGATCGTAGTGATCCGACGAAGTTCGAGGTGTTTTTGGAGTTTCCTGCCGGATTTTGGGGTTCTGGCGGCGGTCCGGCGAGCAGGCACAATAGAGCGGCATCGGAGGCCGGGCCAGCGGCTGTGGTGGCCGCGACTCACAGGCGGGAGGACGGCCGGTGGTGAGGGGCATTGGGGGAGCGCGGTGGCAGGTGGTGTCTCTAGAATGTGTGGTGGCAGGCGGTGGCTCTAGGGCGTCGGTGCGAGGCGGCGCTCGCCGGGGGCGCAAAAGAACACCGGGGTCGCGTCGCGCGACAACACGGTGGAACAAGACCCGCGTCGCGCGAGATGTTACGTGGTCGATCGGCCTCATCCGGTCAGCCAAGAGAGGGACTGAGTCCACCACCAGCCCACGTGGCCATGTCGCGGGCCAGGCGTTGCTAGCCAGGCCAGCCAGCGTGGCCCGGCCGGCCCAGGCCGGTCCAGCCCAAGGGGCTTTGCCCCCTTAGTTTTTGGATGCCCGTATTTTTTGCTACGAGCATCCATTTTATGTGCCGTATACGGAAAAACATTCCTTGGATTGAGTGGAACGTTTTGAGATGGTTTCCAGAATTTTTAACTTCCGGGACGGGAGATCGGTGGCACGACACACCTTTAAGTGGAAATGCGTTTTCTCCGGGGGTTCTTATTTTGGGCGACACAGACACATCCAGAGTCCGTTTTGAGTGCCTTCAGTAGCATTGCAACCCTGGAATAGAGACATAGTTTTACATGGTGTATTCGGCCATTGAAACGTGAAATAACGTGGGGGACCCACGACCCGTCTGTTGAGCTGCGAGCAGTGTTTAGCGACTTCATCATCGGTCATCCGTTCGGGGAATGCGAGCAGTCGTTTTTGAGTGTTTTTTCTAGGTAATTGCATTGGCGCAGTCTTCTCTCTTTAATTCCGCACGATGGTGCATGCCCCATGAGGGCCTTTTTCGGAGTTGACGGTGATTTTCTAGATTTAACACCGGGTGTCTGTTTTGGACAAGTGAATATTCCATCTTGTGTACTTTTTTGAGAGGATCGCAATGGAGAGATCCATTCGTGGCACTTCGGGACTGGGATGTGGTTCCCAAGTAGCACTTCTCATGTGTGGTGCGCCAGAATGCATCTTTTTCTTTGGATATCCATTGCATTCAAGTGAGCAGTCCTTTTGACGTTCTTGGATCGTAATGGGGTGATGCGCCCGACTGTTTTTGGGGCCGAGGATCGGGATCACGGGACGCTGTTCGGTTGTAAAGCGGTGTTGGATGACTTTTCCTTAAGATATTTGTTTGAGGTGAGTAAGTAGTCGATCTCACATCTTTTTCAACGAGGATTACAACGGTGTAATCTGTTCAGGCGTGCGGGGCCTCTTACGTGATCTTATTAAATATGGAAATATGATAGGTGTACCGGTGGTGGTTCCTTCCGCAGTGTTTGTAGGTAACCCTTGGCGTGTGATCGCATTCACTCCTGGAAGAGTGATGTTGGTGTTTAAAGAGATGCGGTTGGTCGTGCCTCAGCCATTGAGGTGGAAAGTTGGATTCGTTACGTTTATGCCTTCGAATTGACGATGGGTGTCGTGTGCATGTTAGCCTTTGGGCTGGAGAAATGGTATACTCTGGGAGAATGCGAGAACGCTGGGAGGTACATGTTGATAGCTGTACTTGAGAACGTTTGTGCACTTGGTTGGGGTGGACTTGGGGGAACACGTCGTGTGGGTCCCTTGTGCGTGTCGTGTTCTTCTTTACGTACTTTTGACCTCTCGCGACGTAGAGGGTCCCTCAGTTATCATTTGTTGACTGGCAGGGTTGAGTTTTCCCTGGTTCCATTCTCGTTTGGCCGACAGAGATGGTTTGGTTACTCTGTTTCTTGATCTATGAGGGGTTTCAGTACCATGCCCTTTCACCGGACTGCGGTACCGATTACGACTACGTGTTCTCGTACTGCGTGGGGTGTTTTCCCAATTTCTGGGGTGAGTTGTCTCATTCCGCTTCGAGAGTGACTCAGTGAATTAGAGCATGATCTGCCTGAGAGGCCGGGGAGTTTCTCCCATCCCTTTTTATCCCCTGGTGGAGTTCATGTGGATTTGGTGTAACCAACAGATTACACGGGCACTGATCCTCTACATAGGAGGTTGTTTCCAGCAGGGCTGGCCCAGAGGTTGTTTTCAGCAGGGCTGTCCAGAAGGTTGTTTCCAGCATGGCTGTCTAGTGGGGTACCATCCGGCAGGGATGGCCCGAGTAGTACCATCCAGCAGGGATGGCCAGTGGGTTACTATCTAGCAGGGATGGCTAGTATAGCGGTGTTCACCGAGCAGTACCATCTAGCCGCAATCGCCAGAGTGGTTTTGGGTTTACCTTCAGTGGGGCTGGAAAGTGGTCCCCGATGTCGGGTTTACCTCCAGATGGGATGGGAAGTGGTCCCCGATGATGGTTCTGAGCCTCCCTCCAGTGGAGTACCCTTTTACGGGACTGGGCATTGGGACTCTTCAAAGACTTTAGTCGGGTCTCACTCTAGTGGATTACCCCTTTACAGGACTGGGCAGTGTGGCACTCGTCGACTCTTGTTGGGTCTCCCTCCAGTGGGAACCCATCGACTTCCAGGGATCACCCTCCAGTGGGGCTGGGCTAGGGGTCACCTGTCAACTTTGAGGAGACCTCTCGACTACGGGGTAGTGACGTGGTGTGGTTTGAAGTTCCCCTAGAACTCTCAAGTATGAGGGGCACATTCCCCACTGAGACGCTTCCTTGTGACGTGAAATAAAACTATGCGGGTGAGTTAGTGCCACCCAATGTGGATAGTGTCAAGGTACGGTGATTTGAGCCCCTTGACTTACAGTTCAGGGCAGGCGTACAGGATGATGGGAATCGATGGTGTTTACTTCTGGGACTGTTGGCATCTCACTTACTTGGGCAGCGAAACAGGACGGAGATCCCCTTACAATCTGGTTTGGGTTTCTTGACAGAGCATATATATATATATATATATATATATATATATATATGTATACCTTCTTCCAGTACCCACTTCTTGGTTTTGGTTACTCTCCTTCTAGGAGAGGCGAAGACGTGTGGGGTATGGCACGTGATTTCCGTGTCTAGCTTCTTGTGGTTGGACGAGTCTAATCCCCTGCTATAGGTAGCGAAGACTTGACGAGAAGTTCATATTCTCACCATTTATAGATCCTTGTGTCTGGACGAGTCTACCTCCTTTCTCTTTTTGGGTTGAGCTAGACTCTCTACTGTTACTCTATTGCACTCTTTGTTGCATTCCTTACTGCACTCTCTGTTGTACTCCTTTACTTTCCTCTGTTTGATCTACTGCTTACCCTGTGGTACCTCTTTTGTTTCTCCCTCGAGACATCAGGGTATCCTACTTAGTATTTTTATACTCACCCCTGCTTGGGCTTTTCCCACACTTGGCGTGCCCTTGCAGACGACGGACAGGGTGGTCGTGACTTCAGCGGATATTAGGAGTTCAAGAGATTGGACCGTGTATGGTGGTTGGAGTCGGGTTCCAGGTGGGGGACCCTTCCAGATATTTTTATTTCGTTTAAATATTGCCGGGTTGTGGCAATTTTTTGGTTGGGCACGTGTTTTTCCCATTTTACTTTCAGTTTACCTCAGCCTTGCTTGTACTGTTTAGTGGTCGATGCACTTTTGTGGTTTATTTATATCTGTTGGTACTTTGATTTTCTTTTTTACTATGCACTTTTTCATTGAGTGTGTTGCATGTGTGTGTACAGGTACTTAGGCAGAGGCCTCCCTGAGTAGTTGTGCCTTTAGCGCTGGTCGCCAGCCCCTGGCCTATGGAGGCGGGATTGGGGTAGTTGCGGCTCGAGCTCGAGTAGGGTTGGGTCATGAAAAAGTGGTATCAGAGGTGGTTCATTCCTTGGGGCATTGTTCGGAAGTCTCTAAAAAGGAATTGGTTGGGATTTAGGGCAAAAATGCTAACGTGTCTCGAGAGTGGCTCTCAGGCCAGGGAGTCCAGTGATGGTGCGACGACCGACATATCCATTCACCAGGACCTTCATAACCTTCTTGTAGACACGGCATGCTGAGACACTAGTTGCAGCGAAAAATTGGTTTTTTCATCACATAGGATTGAGTCTTTGACTATCCTTCTTGAGTCAACTCCCCATTGTTGTTACTGTTATATACATATATGCTCATCTGACCGCAGAACTCCTTGATAATATTCAGGATGTCTCCACGAACACAGCCAGCTAGGATATCAGCTTTGGTTCGTGATGATGTCCCTGTGAGCTACAAGGCCACATTCTAGGACCCATCATGTGAGCCCCATTCTCCAGGTGGGCCGGTAGAAGCACCCCACCAGTTGAGAAGTAGACAGCTTCAGTAGAGTATACTGAACTTGAGCGCAGGTTGAGCGCACTCCGTGAGTTCCAGTGGAAGAGATCGCTGATGTTCGGTGGTGAGGTAGACCCTCAGGAAGTGGGGGTTAAGATGGAACAATGGTTTTCCTTTTTAGGCTTGTGCAGACGCCGATAGACCTTATGGTGGCTTTGGTTGCCAACCTTTTTTGTGGAGCATCTTGGCATTGGTAGAGTCTGGTGACTCGGTTTCTTGACGAGTTGTCACTTTCGTGGGGCGACTTTAAGTTGTTGTTTCGTGAGGTGTTTTTCCCCTCTTGCTTATGCTCCATTCGAATTCAGGAGATCCTATAGTTTCAGCAGGGAGGGATGATGGTGGCCGAGTATGCGGCTAGTTTCGCAGACCGTGCACGCTTTTACTCAGACTTGGCCCATGACGACAACATCTGAGCACAGAAGTTTGAGCAGGGTCTTCACCGAGAGATTTGTGCTATCCTAGTAACCTTGGGAATTTCCACATATTCCAGGGTTCTAGAGCAGGCGCTGGTGGCAGAGAGCTTCCTGTCACGTTCTAGTGTTGGTGGTGGCAGCAGGCACGTTGGAGCCGAGATGTCTACCGCAGCTTGCGGGTGTCAGCAAGCAAAACCTCGACGCAGGTGGCTTCTGAAAACCAGATTCAGGGGTGTGGTCATACACCACAGTGTCTCCGGAGGGCACCAGTGCAGGCCAGAGAGCGCCGGTGCTATGCTTGCGATGGGTGAGGTCACCTGGCACAGGACTGCCCGACCAGGCATGTGGAGAGCTTCGGGCAGGCATCAGGTGCACCACCGTGACGGAGGCAACACCGTGATCAGAGTAGCGCCTAGAGGGGTGGTGCTAGCCAAGGAGTGGGGGGAGCTGGTAGTGGGAGACGACTTTACAAGGTCTTCTCATCACCATTGGGTAGTCCATGTCAGGCTCCAGGAGTTGACAGTTGGGACCACGGACATCCACAAGCTTTGGATTTATATGACCCTGCAGAGCATGGGGTGATAAGAGGTACGCTCTATGGCTCTTCTACTATTTGCAGTAGAATTTTTGGACTCTGTCGGTGAAATTATTTTCTCCCAGTTCCTTGTTTGAGTTGTTACCAGGGTGACGTAGGGCATCGGCGTGGCCCTGTGTTGGTAAGGTAAAAAGGCATATGACCTTTTTTTAGTCGATGGTGTTGACTCCTTCTCTTCTGAGCATGTAAGAGGGTCTTGGTTGTGGGACATTGACTATGGAACCTTGTGTTACCAGATATCCTTGGGTGTTTCACCATATGGATATTCTGAAGGCGGGAATCACTAGGCCTTGTTCCAGGTGCAGGCAGTGATTCCAGTCGTGGCGTGCGACGTAGGGGATCAGCTGGGGGGGGGGGGGGTGAGCTACCGCCAAGGGCCTTCAGGCTATTTGAGACCGTGCTGAGGGATGGAGAGGTTCCCTACCACCTTTCCCTAACCCCAAAGTCTGGAGTGGGTGCACATTGTCTCCCGCATGACTTACCCTAGAAGATGTGTGCATGCCCCTATTCAAGTCATCGGAAATAGTAGACCTTGTGTGAACAAATCAAACCCTTTGGTCTGTGTACAGTGACGCGGGACTGTGCAAGAGTTCTTCTGGGTTTGGGAGAGCAAGGTGTGGGCTTAGTAACCTGACTTTTTCCCTATTTTTTCTTTTCGAGGATGAAAATATTGAATGAGGGAATGATGTAAGAACCTGGATTTTGCTATAAAATACTATGTAATATTCTTGATGTTATTCCAAAGCAGCTCCTTCAGATGTCATGCAATTCCGAGCCCCGGTGTGGCTGGAATTAAATATTCAGTGCGTTCACACTGGGAATGCCAAATAAATGGGATAACTCCTAAACGGTGCTTCGGATCAGAGATCTGAGTGCAAAGATGGGTCTGGAATGGGTTGTTTACCCTAGAAACGACATAAAACACGTCAGCGCAGGAGGTTTGGGACCCTCGCTCGTTATCAGAGCGTGGAATGGATAAACTAAATAATTAATTTATTCGTTTAATGGTTAAACTAAATATCTCTTAAACGGTGGCTCAGATTGGGTAACTGGGGTCGCCGTTGAGTATAGAGCATGTCTTTTTCCCTGGGAGAGATGTATGTTTTGCGGGCGCAAGCCATTAGTGAAAAATGGACCCGGGTGCGTTTTCGTAATTTGGCGGCCTCAGGCGTTGAGTTTAATAACTTTTGAACAGGGCCTCAGATTAAAATTTCAAGAGATCCATTGTGCTCTATAGGTGGAATTTTCCCTAGAAAAGACATAATCTTGACCGTGCCGGAGGTTTCGGATGCGGGCAATTTAAGGGGTTTAAATTAATTAAACGTTTTAATTAATTTTATTTATAACACCTCTACCCCCCTTCTCCTCCCTCCATCCTCTGGAGAATTCTACCAAACAAGGAGCTCCTCCTCAATCCATCCTCCTATATCCTCTCCTATCCAAGGTGGTGACAGCTCTGGTGGTTCGACGGTGAAGCATCGGGAGAATCCCAGCGAGGTAGGCGTCGTTTTTTAATTTATGTTCCCCTATAAACTTTGATCTCAATTTGTAGTGTTGTTTTGTTGTTTGACCTTCGATAGAAGCCCATAAATGCATAGTATTCATTATAAGATTTGAAATGCATATATAGGATTAAAAATCCAATTCCCGAGGTGAACTTAGTGATCAGACGATGTTCGGGGTGTTTTTGGAGTTTCCGGCCGGATTTCGGGGTTTCGGTGGCGGTCCGACGAGCAGGCACGATGGAGCTGTAGTAGAGGCCAGGCCAGCGGCGGCAGGGGCCGCGGCTCGCAGGCGGCGGACCGCCAAGGGTCAAGGGTGCCAGGGGAGCACGGAAGCATGTGGTGGCTCCAGGGAGCGCGGTGGAAGGCGGTGGCTCCATGGCGTAGGCGCGGGGCGACGCCCACTGGGGGCGCAAAGGAGCACCAGGGTCGCGTCGCGCAACCCTGCAGGGGAACACGACCCGCGTCGCGCGGGTCGTCACACGGTGACCGACCTCAGTCGGGCGGCCAAGAGGCGGACCGGGTCCACCGCTGGCCTGTGCGGCCAAGCCACGGGCTAGGCGTTGCGAGCAGGACCGGCCAGCGCGGCCCGCCCCAGACCGGGCGGACCGACCGGCCCAGGCCGGTCCAGCCCAAGGGGATTTGCCCCCTCAGTTTTCGAATGCCCGTACTTTCCGATACAGGCATCCGTTTTGCGTGCCGTCTATGGAGACATGTTCTTTGGATCACGAGGAAGGTTTTGAGATGGTTTAGAGAATTTTTTTATTCCCGAGACGGGTGTTCGGTGGCACGACACGCCTTTAAGTGGAATGGCGTTTTCTCCGGGGGTTCTTGTTTTGGGCGGCACAGACACATCCGGAGTCCATTTTGAGCGCCTTCAGCTGAATTGCAACCCTAGCATCGAGGCGGAGTTTTCCAGGGCGTATTTGGGCATTGAAATTAGAGATGAGGCATGGGCCCCATGGCCCGTCTTTTGAGCTGCGTGCAGCATTTAGAGACTTTCTCTTCAGTCGTCCTTTCGGGGCATGCGTGCAGTCATTTTTGGGTGTTTTTCCTAGGGAATTTCATTGGTGCAGTCTTCCCGCTTTAATTACGCACGATGGTGCGGGCCCCACGAGGGCCGTTTTGGGAGTTGATGGTGATTTTCTAGATTCAACACCGGGTTTCCGTTTTGGACAAGTGAATAGTCCATCTTGTGTACTTATTCGAGAGGATCGCAATGGGATGATCCTTCGTGGACTTTCGGGACTGAGATGCGGGTCCCACGTAGCATCTCCCATGTGCGGTGTACTGGAATGCATCTTTTTCTCCGAATATCCGTTGCACTCAAGTGAGCATTTCTTTTGACATGTATTTCTGAGGAGATCGCAATGGCGTGATGTGCCCGACTATTTGCAGGGCTGAGGCTCAGGATCACGGGTCACCGTTCAGGTGTAAAGCGGTGTTGGACGAATTTTTCATCGAATATAAATTTGAGGCGAGTAAGTTTTTGATATCACATCTTTTTTCGCGAGGATTACAATGGTGAAATCTGTTCAGGCGAGCGGAGCCTCTTACGCGATCTTCTTAAATGTGGAAATATTAAAGGTATACCGGTGGTGGTTCCTTCTATAGTGTTTGTAGGGAACCCTTGGAGTGTGATCGCTTTCACTCCTGGGAGAGTGATGTTGGTGTTTAAAGAGATGTGGTTAGCTATGCCTTAGCCATTGAGGTGGCAAGTTGGAGTTGTTACATTTACGCCTTCAAGTTGATGATGGGTGCCATGTACATGTTAGCCTTTGGGCTGGAGACGTGGCATACTCTGGGAGTATGCGAGAATGCTGGGAGGTACATGTGGATAGGTGTACCTGAGAAAGTTTGTGGACTTGGTTGGGGTCGACTTGGGGCCACACGTCGTGCGGGCCCCATGTGCGTGCTGTGTTCTGCTTTACGTACTTTTGACCTCTCGTGACGTAGAGGGTCCCTCAGTTCTCATTTATTGAAGAGCAGGGTTGAGTTTTCACCTAGTTCTATTCTCGTTTGGCCGGCAAAGATGGTTTGGTTCCTCTATTTCTTCAGCTGTGAGGGTTTTCAGTACCGTTCCTTTTCACTAGACTGCGGTACCAATTACGACTACGTGTGCTCGTACTGCGTGGGATGTTTTCCCACTTTCTTGGGTGAGTTGTCTCAGTCCGCTTCGATAGTGACTCAGTGGATTGGAGCATGATCGGCCTGAGAGGCTGGGGAGTTTCCCCTTCCCTTTGTGTTCCCTGGTAGAGTTCTTGTGGATTTGGTGTGACCAACCCATTAGGAAGGCACCGATCCTCTACCCAGGAGGTTGTTTCCAACAGGGCTAGCCCGGAGGTTGTTTCCACCAGGGCTGGCCAGGAGGTTGTTTTTAGCAAGGCTGGTGAGTGGGGTACCATCCAGCTGGGATGACCAGAGTAGTACCATCCAGCAGGGATAGCCAGTGGGTTACCATCCAGCAGGGATGGCCAGTACAGCGATGTTCACCGAGCAGTACCATCCAACCGGGATGGCCAGAGTGGTTCCAGGTTTACCTCCAGTGGGGCTCGGAAGTGGTCCCTGATACTGGGGTTACCTCCAGCTGGGCTGGGAAGTGGTCCCCGATGACAGTTCCGTGCCTCCCTCTAGTGGAGTACCCTTTTCAGGACTGGGCATTGGGACTCATCGATGACTTTAGCTGGGTCTACCTCCTGTGTATTATCCTTTTAAGGGACTGGGCAGTGTGGCACCCATCGACTCTTGTCGGGTCTCCCTCCAGTGGGAACCCATCGACTTCCAGGGATCACCCTCCATCAGGGCTGGGCATGGGGTTTCCTGTCAATGTTGAGGATACCTCTCAACTGTGGGGAAGTGACGAGGTGTAGTTTGATGTTCCCCCAGAACTCTCAAGTATGAGGGGCACTTTCCCCACCGAGACGCGTCATTGTGACGCGTCCTAAAACCGTGTGGGCGAGTTAGTGCCACCCAAAGAGGATAGTGTCAAGGTGCAGTGATTTGAGCCCCTTCATATGCAGTTCGGGGTAGACGTATGGGATGCTGGGCATCGATGGTGTTTACTTCTGGGACTATTGGCTACTCACTTACTTGGGCTAAGCTACGGGATGAATATCCCCTTATGATCTTGTTCGGTTTTCTTGATAGAGCATATATATATGTGTATACCTTGTTCCAGTACCTACTTCTTGGGTTTGGTTACTCTCCTTCTAGGAGAGGTGAAGGCACACATGGTATTCCATGTGCTTTCTGTGTCTAGCTTCTCATGGTTGGATGAGTCTACTCTCCTGCTATAGGTAGAGAAGACTCAACGAGAAGTTCATCTTCTCACTGTTTCCAGCTCCTTGTGTCTGGACGAGTCTACCTCCTTTCTCTTGTTGGGTTGAGCTAGACTATCTACTATTACTCTACTGCACTTCTTGTTGTACCCCTTACTACACTCTCTGTTGTAATCCTTTAATTTCCCCGGTTCGATATACTACTCACCCTGTTGTACCTCCTTTGTTGCTCCCTCGAGCCTTCGGGGTATCCTACTAAGTATTTTTATACTCACCCCTGCTTGGGCTTTGCCCGCACTTGGTGTGCCATTGTAGACGATAGAAAGGTTGGTCGTGACTTCAGCAGAGCTTAGGAGTTTAGGAGCTTGGACCGTGTATGGTGGTCAAAGTCAGGTTCCAGGTGGGGGACCCTTCTAGATGTTTTTTTGTTTACCTATTGCCGGGTTGTGGCACTTTTTGGTTGGGCGCGTGTTTTTCCCCTTTTTTTTTCAGTTTACCTCAGCCTTGCCTATACTTTTTAGTGGTTGATGCACCTTTTTGGTTTATTTATAGCAGTTGGTACTTTGCATTTCTTTTTACTCTGCACTTTTGCATTGAGTGTTCTACGTGTGTGTGTACAGGTACTTAGGTAATGGCCTCACCGAGTTGTTTTGCCTTCAGCGCTGGTCGCCAGCCCCTGGCCTATGGAGGCGGGCTTGGGGTAGTTTTGGCTTGAGCACGAGTAGGGTCGGGTCATGACATGAATATTGTTCTATATATGGATGATATTATATAATGGGAAACAAGTGATATATGATATTATGGGTAAGAGTCTCATAATACAATTAGACACCTTCTCTTGGTGCTCTCCCTTGGTAATCTCCATGATAAGATGATATGATAACACACCTGTCAAGTAGGGAATCCAAATTTCTATATGTGATTGGATATTCCTATATTCAGACATGATTATTGATCATTATGATTTAAGATTATAATTAATTGATATCATGAATCACATAATTTTAATTATTGATGAAAACTATGATGACATATGTTCTCATCTAGGTAGGGTATGTTCGATGCATCACGAGTTGTAGAACCCCAATTTGAGGTACATACCACTTTATTTATCTATAATAATAATATATAATGATCAGGTAACATTTTTTAATATTTTTATGGGTTTTGGAAAAATTTTGATGATTTTTTGGAGGTTCACAATTTCAATAAAGATATATGAAACCGTAAAGCACCTCTAGGAAACCATGAAAGTGAAGACAATAGTACTAGGGATGGTTCATAGTTAGCTCATAGTTTATACAAACCCTATGGATGCCCATAAGAAACTATGCACCTTGAAATAGAGAGAAACACATGGTTGTCACACAGTTTGTCTAATCGTGTGAGCCAACCATGAAAGGGGTCAGTTTAAGGTAGCATCTCCTCACAGTTGGTGCAATGTTTTCCAAACTGTGAGGACTAACCATGTATAAAATAGTTGTCCTTATAAAATTAGTTAATATAATTCAATTTATTTCTTTTATTTATCAATTTTACCCTAGCTTTCTTATAACTCATAATCCTTTTCCTCCCAAGGCTTGATGGGAGACTCCATTTGATCAGATATCATTTTTTAGGTGATTAAAAGCATCCTGGGTTCCAGATTCACTTGCAAGTCACTATTCGTGTCCATTATTTATAGATCTATTCTAATAATATCTCCCATAACTTTATATCAAATTAAATTTGGATAGATTAATTTTCCATGATAATAATTATGATATATAATGGTTGGATCTATTGAAGGAAAGGATATCCAAGCTCATCTCTTGAGAATCATTGTTTCATTATTTATTTTCTTCAATCATTGTAAGGTTAGTGGATTCTCAATCGATTCCACAATATTATAAATTGAAGTAATATATTTAATTGAATGTTTTTCTTGAAATAATTTAAAAACCATTGTGTGATTATTTATTGAAACTACTATAGTTATGACATTAAAAAATTATTTAAATTGGATGGTTTATTGGAAGATTCTATTTAATGTTAATTTTAAAATTGTGATTTTAAAATTATTTTTTTCATTGACACATGGAAAATGGTAGTTTAAATTTTTTAAAGAAATAAATGTTTTATAAGAAATTTATTTGCATGGATTTTGGAATAAATGGTTGGTCTAGGATCATTTTCATTATATGTGATCCTCTGAAAGGGGTGTGCAGCATTGCAACACCTGGTATTGGTTACCTTGTAATGAATTTTTAGATCAATGAGAGACCTCTCATGAGTATAGAACATTCACTAGGGAAAGAATGTGTGGATATGTGGAATCATGTAATTGGAATTACAATTGAAAGTATGAAATGTTTTAGAGGCTTATTTTTATTTATTATTTGAAAAAATATTTTGGTATTGATATAAACTATTATAACCATTTTTATCTATTTTAAACCATTTCCTATAAATATGGTAATAAGTTTTTTCCTAGTGATGTGAGTTTGAATGTCATTGGGGAATTACTACTAAGTTAAGACTCACCCCCTTATTGGGCACTTTTGTGAATTTAAATACATGATCTATTGGGACACTAGTAAAGGAAAGGTATCTCAGTTCTATTGTGATTCTTCTCAATACCATTGGAATGGATTATCGAGTTTGAGATTAGAGTAGGTTGTGTGTTTATGGTTGGATGTCTTTCCTATCTTTGAGGTTTTTCCTTTTTTTCCTTTTGTTTATAGGTATTCACTTTTATTCAAATATGGTTGTAGGCTTGGTTATGTTTTGAGTTTTATTTTTTATTCATGCATCATTATTAGGTTTGTTGATTATATTATTCATTCTTATATGTTTATATTTCATAATGGAAAATCACCCCCAAACAACCTTGAAACCCTTGGAATTTATTTATATCCATTAGTGCCTTGGTTATGTCTACTAAGGAAAATAACACCCAACACATATTCCCAAAATAATATGTGAGGGTTGAGATGTTATAAATGGTATTAGAGGGAGTGTGAAAAGGAACTGTTGGAGAAGTGGCCCAAAACCTTCTTGTTAAACCTTGGTTTTCTACTTTTGGGTATAGAAAGGATAATGGTGGGGATAATATAGCACCCATGGTATAAGGTACATACCCAATAGATTATTTATTATTTATATAATGATTGGGTTATGTTTTGGTTTGTTTTGAGTGGTTTTTCACCTTTTTTAGGCTTTTATGTAGGTTTACAGTCAGTAGAAACCATGTAGCACGTCTAGGAAACTGCGAAAGTGAAGACAATAGTCACTGGGTAGGTTCATGGTCGGCTCATAGTTTGTCCAAACTGTGTGAATTCCTATGATAAACGGTTCCCCTTAAATAGTGGGATACACTTGGTAGGCAGACAATTTGTCTAACCATGCGATCCAATCATGTGAGGGGTTAGAGTAAGGTAGTATCCCTATATAGTGGGTGCATGGTTTTTAAAACCATACAACCTCACTGTTCGGATATAGTTAGTCCTTTGAAACTAGTGGATATAGTTCTATTTAATCTTTTTATATATTGGGTTTCCCAAAATATTTCCATAACTCATATTGTTTTTCCTCCCAAGGCTTGAGAGGCGATCCCCTTTGAATTTGAAGCAATTTTTAGGTGGTTGAAAGCCTTCTGGTGTTGTAGATTTGATGGTAAAACTCTATTATTTTCCTTTCTTCTTAGATCTATTCTCCTTCTCTTTCCCAAAAGCTTATATCTAATCAACCATGTATATATCCTTGTTATTTTATAAGAATTATTATGTTTTATGGTTAGATATATTGAAGGAATGTATATCCAAGACTTGATCTAGAGGATCTTTATTCCAATTTTCATTTTTTCCAAACATTGTGAGGTATGTGGCTTCTCTCTCAACACCATTGGATTGGAACATAAAGGATTAGTTTTAATTTAATGTTTTCATGAAATGATTGTTAAACTATAATGTGATTCTTTATGGAAACCACTTTAGTGATGGTTTTAAGAAATTATGGAAATTGGATGGTTTTGTGGAAAATAATATTTGATGATAATTTTAAAATGGGGATTTTAAAATTATATTCTAGTATAATACATAGATTTTTTTAAAAAAAATAACGGTTTTTTGGGAAATTTCTTGGTAGGGATTTTGGAATACATGGTTGGTGGTGGTTCGTTTTCATTATACATAGACCTAGAGAAGAGGTGTGTGCCATTGGAGAACCTAGTAATGGTTACATTGTGATGACTTGGTAAATTTATGAGATGCCGCTCATGAGTATGGAACTATTACCCGAGAATTCATGTGTGGATGTGTGGAATCATGGAACGGGTATGCCAACTAGAATTAAGAAAGGTTTTTGAAGAATTCTTATTTATTTATTTCCATATAAAATTATTTTTTACTTGATATAAATTGTTGTGACTATTTTCAACTGTTTTAAGAAATTTCAGAAAATTTTTCATAAAGGCTTTATCCAAGTGGCATGAGTTGAAAATTGATTGGGGGAATTCATAATATGTTTATAATAACCCCCAACTTATGAACTATTGTGTTTTTTAGATTTCATCTATCAATACACAAGTATGGGAAAGGTATCTCAGTTATTTAGTGATGCTTATTAATACTAAGGGCATGGATTGTTGAGTAGGATCTTTGTTTTGTGTGGTGTTTTGGTTAGATGTCTTTGAGGTGCTTGGGTTTTGTTGTCCTCAGATTCCATTGGTTTATTTTTTTCCACTTGTACTATGATATGGCATTGTATTGGCTATGTTTTGAGTTTTTAAATACTCATTCATCATATAGAGGTCTATTAATTATATTCATATGGGTTTAATGTTTATCTTTTAATGGAAAAAATGTGCCCCAAATTTCATTGAGGCCATTAGAAATTATTTCTAGCCTTTGGTCTCCTCGGGATGTCACCTAAGGCCAGTAAGACTCACCACCTCATCCAAAGTAAATGGATGAGGGATATGATGTTTCAAATTGTATCTGATAGAGCATGAAAAGTAAATATTGGAGAAATTACCAAAACGCTTCCTAGAAAACTTTGGGTTTCTGCTTTTATGGGATGGAAAGGAAAATAGTGAGGATAATATAGAAACCTCAAATAGAGTCACTTACCCCATAATTAATTTATTTTAATTATATATAATGACCATGTTTTTATTTCGAAGTTTTGGAGGTTTTTTTAGGTTTTAGAGGTTTTTTTAGAGGATCATAAGATAATCATGGTTAACAGAAACCGTGTAATACCTCTAAGAAACTGTGTAAGGGAAGACAATAGTCACTAGGCTGGTGCATGGTTGGCCCATGGTTTGGCCAAACATGGTGGATGCCCCAAAGAAAAAGCGAACCTTGAAAGAGTGGTGAACACATAGTTGGTTCATGAATTTTCGAACCATATGAGCCAACTATATAAGGAATTGGCTTAATATAGTAGTATCACACGACTTGTGCATGATTTTCAAAATTTTACAACCAAACCATGTGGTGTACAATTGGCCCTATGAAATTAGTGGGTCTAATTTGATTTAATACATTTAAATCCTTATTTCCATCTAATTATCCTATAACATGAATTCATTTCCCCCCAAGGATTGATAGGTTACCCCCTTTCATCCAAGAGATGTTTTTAGAAATTTCATGTCTGTTGGAGTTCCAGATTTACTACAAACTCTCTATACTTAGTCGTTCATCTTATATCTCTTCTGCTCCTCATTACTGGAACATTAGATCTAATCCATTTTGTATAGATCCATGTTTTTAATGAGAATTGTGGTGTAAAATGGTTGGATCTATTGAATTAAAGGATATCCAATCCCATATCAAAATAATCATGATGTTGTTATTTATATTCAATAAACACTATGGGGAATTTGGATTCTCTCTTGAATCCACTTGATTAGAACTTTATGGATTAGTTTGAAATGAATTTTTTCTTTAAATTATTGTGAAACACTCATGTTATCATATATGGATACATCTTCTGGGATGGTTTTTATAAATTATTGAAATTGGATGGTTTTGTGGAAAATTCTATTTAATGATAATTTTAACATAATGACATTGATATAATGGTTTGATTTGATACATGGTAAATGGTTTTTGAAATTTTTTAAAGAAATAAAGGTTTTATATGAATCGGGTAAGCCTGGATTTTGGAATACATGGTTGGTGTGGTTTTATATTAATTAAATGAGACCCTATGGAAGGGGAATTCTCCATTTAGGAACCTGGTATTTGTTACCTTATTATGAATTGGAATATTGACAAGATACCACTTATGAGTATGGATCTACCAGCTAGGAATACATGTTTTGTTGTGTAGAATCATGGAAATGGATTGAAAAATGCGATTGAGAAATTTTTTAAAGTCTTGTTTTTATTTTGTTCCATGGAAAAATATTTTTTTGATATAAACTATTAAAACAATTTTAAACTTTTTAAAACTATTTTATATAAATGTTCTAGAATGTTTTTTCCTAGTTGAATGAGTCGGTAAGTTGTTGGGGAAGTACTACTATGTTTAGTCTCACCCATACATGGGAAATGTCAAGTGTTTAAAGATTTCATCTATCAAAGCACATGTAAAAGAAAGTTATCTATGTTTTTTAGTGATGATTTTTGATACAATGGTGATGACTTGTCAATTTGGAGCTTAAAGAATATTGGGAGCTTCTGGTTGGATGTCAGTGTTTTGGGAATTGTATTCCTTTGATTACCTGGGTTTTATATTTTTTAATTTTAGTCTTATATGGTTGTTGTCTTTGTTATTTTTTTAGTTTTATTTTTATAATTATGAATTATATTTAGGTATATTGATTATATTAATGTGGTTTGGATGCTTATCTTTCAAAATGAAAAATTGTCCACTAAATTTCCTTGAGGCCCTATAAATTTATTACCATCCTTTGGAATCATGGGGATGCCACCTAAGTCCTGTAACACCCACCGCCTCTTCCAAAAATAATGGATGTGGGTAAGTATACTGCATGGGTTATATTATATTAGAGGGTAAAAATCTATTTTTATTAACAGTCTTATTTAAATTTAGGTAATGAATTTAATATGTTAGAATAAATAATATTTATTTTGGGTTTATTGATCACCATAATGTAATCATAAGTTATTTGAAATAATAAAGTGTGTTAAATAATAAATAATAAATAATAGTTTTTATGTTTGATGAATATAATATTTATTATATTTATAGTATAAATAATAAATTCATGTTTATTTAATTAAATTGTCATTATTAAAGGACCAATAAATGTTGAGGAGTGAAAGAAGACATAGTTTAATTGTACAATTAGAAATAATTGCTTTTATATATTCTTAATATTTTATTCATCCCAAGTGAATACTAATAATATTATTAATAATAGATATGAGGTAAATTAACAATATTATAAATGGTTAAGGGGTTTTATAAATGTTTCCAACCCAAAACTTTCTATAATAAATATATAATTATATCTAAAGATATCAGCCATCTGAAGTGAATTTTTGGGTGTTCACAACCGATAAGAGAGAGACATCTAGAGAGATATATCTAGAATGATATCTTGAAATATATTGGAAGTGATATATTAAGAAAAATATCTAGTTATATATGTAGATATATATCTTGATAGATATATATCAAGAATATATCTAGAGATATTTTTTGATAGATATATATGGAGATATATCCAGATAGATATATCTAGATAAATATATAGACTTTTATAAGTATCTCTCTATTTCTCCCCTCATATGTCTTTGAGGGAGCACCAAGAATACCCCCTCTTCATGAATAATATTTATTGCAATCAACCAAAAAACACTCAAGGGATTAGGATTATTCGTGATAGTACTCAAAAATTCGATGATTCTCATTAGATATTTTAGTGCACGTGTTGATCGCATCTTGAGATATTTTTCCCTTGAATCCTAAAACACAACAGTGGTGTGATTAAATATATTACTTCAAATCATCTATTAAACCATAATTACAAGTTTGTGTAATTATTTATCTTATTAGAAATTATTTATAACTTACATAGCAAGATCCTCTCTCCCTGGTTTTGGAATATTAATGTAGTCCATTAGTCAACTCTTTTCATTGGACATGGTCTCGTGATCATATAAATCTATGATTACACAAGATTTAAGACTAAAGTATGAGTAGGTCATACCTTAAAAGGAGGCTTCCACTATACCTAGAACCATCAAGTGGTATTATAGTGGTTACATGTTTAGTTTAGAATTATTTATTATTTTTCAATTGATTTATTAAACTTATCTTTTTTACTTAAAACTATTAATTTTAATAATCAGATTTTATTGTCTCTTATTTACATTAATCTTGATAACGTAATCAGAAATCGGTAAATGATTAAATATGAAGAATCATCTAGATAATACATGGGGTCTCCCAAGTCTTCCATGTATTTGATACATGACATAGGGAATGAAATACTATCGGAATGGGAAGAATAAGGGTATTTTTTTGTAATATACCACATTACATATAATATATTATATGGAATGTGGTTTGATACCCATAGCTTTCATGAATTTCACAGAAATAAGAATTAAATATATAATTAAACCTATTGATTTTTTGTTTTATGTGTTGTTCATTTTCCAGTATACACAATGTTTATAAGATCAAAAATTATATATTAAAAAAAATTTCTTTTTAAAATATTGATGAACACACAAGGTTTCCTATAAGTAAACTCATGTTCTTAATTAATTATAAATTATTCTAATTTTTTTAATTGTAAGTTAATGATTCTTGGATGGAAATATGACAAATTGAATTTATTAGATTAATTCATATCATATTATCTTCATAATGATTCAAGTTAATAGATAATAATATTAAATGGTATGGACACTTAATGTTGATGTGTGGATGATCATGAATTTTTTTTTTCTATTTTTAGGTGAGTAGTTTGATTTAATTTATTTTGATTAAATTAAAATGATGTCCTACAATTCATCCTCTTACCTTATTATGTACAACCTTTCATTCCAATGGTTTATTTTATATAAATCACAATGATCCAACCCATTAGATCCCCTCACCTGTGTGTTTGTGTGTGTAGAATCATAGGTAAATACATATCCCCCAAGTGAGTGGATATGGTCTGAGTCAATGATAGGTAAAACTAATCAACACAATACATAGAAGAAAAATAGGAATGCTATAATATTAACCAAGTTATTGTTTTAGGAGTGTTTTCCCCTAGGGCCAAGGGTTAGTTCATCATCTATTAGATGAACTAACCATTAGAGAATATCATGATCAAGACACTTATAATTTATTTCTATCAGTTTCAAGGTTAATTATTTATGTTTTTGAATTCTACATGAAAAACTAAAAAATGAATTAAAAATCATAAAATATAGAATAAAATTTAATAGGATTATACAAAAATATTTTATCATACATGATTAATAACTTAAGTAAAATACATATAATATTACAAAAAAATCATAAAATGTAAAATATAATTTAAATATAATAGATAAAAATTACCTCAACTAAAATATTATGTATGTTTGGACTTTCAATACTTATGTAAAAATGACCTCATTGTTCAAAGTTCATGACCAGCCCAAGTTGGTGTGCGTTTAGTTACCATGAAAAATTTAAACATTGAGTTTTGGGTTGAATTAAATTTCTCTACATCAAGGGTTGGTTTACCAAGTAGGGATTAGTGTAACTAATTGGAAAGGGTTTAGGAAATCACTAAAACATGATTTCAATAGTGGGAATTCAACTCAATAGATCAAGGAATAATGTGTTAATATTGTTTTCAAGTTTTTACTTCATAAAACCCTTAATATAGCTTGATGGGCCTAAGTCTAGGATATGATAAGGGAATATAGATCCATTACACTAGAATTTTAATAAAATAAGACATACTAAAACTAATGGTGATGGATATTAGGTTTTGAAAAATAGTGGGAGATTTATGGAATCTGATTCATTTTAAATTTGATAATCTATTTTTTTAATCTAAACAAGTAAAAAATATCTAATCTTAATTCATAGATATGGAATATCAAATGAAATCAACAATATCACTACAATCTATACTTGAGAGGGACATACTTCTCAACAGTATGAATTTACAAGAATGGTATAAGTGTTTATGCATTATACTACACCACGAATGAAAATTTCACATGTTGGAAACCCCAATTCCTGGGTCCATTTACAAAGGGGATAATGAGGAAGAAGTGTATCACTATTTGAATCACGTGGATGATGTTATGGAAGGCCAATTTTCAATGATAATATCTCTATCCGATGATCTTTTATTGAAATATGAGGATATAGATGCACATAAAATCATTTCTAAATATAATGATCTATATCAAGAGAAGGATAGTTTAAAGAGATATGAGATCTCAAATTCACTATCCACATGTATGCTTATAAACTAAGGTCCATCTAGGGCTCATGTGTTCATGATGATGATATGCTTTGTGTTCCAAATCATCTTGGGTTTTAAGATAGTTGATGAGCTACTTAGAGATCTCATTCTTTCCTCACAACCTATAACCTTCTCAATTTTTATTGTTAATTACAATTTGAGAATTAAAAAGAAGACAATTTATTTACTCATTAAACTTATGATAAACTTTGATAAAGACATCAGTCATGAAAACCCCAATGTCCCTATGGTGAATGATAAGATAAAGAACAAGGAAAAGGCACCAAAAACTCATTTAATGTTTAAGGAATCCAATAAACTTTATTTAAAGGAGAAGAAGATCTATAATAAAGGAAGGGAACCATATTCCTTATATTTTCAAATGGAAATAAAGAACATTGGAAGAGGAATTACACCCGGAAAAGTAATCAAGGTGAATCATAAGGTGAATTCATTTTTTAGGGTAATTTTTAAAAAACAACAAAAATTGGGTATTATATATTTCATAAGGTTCTCATATTAATAATACAATATAGGAACCATGTATGTTTTGAAATATCAGAAAAGATGAGGTAGATTTATTGGATTCTAATAGAGTGAGTATGGATACTCTATCAATTAGAGACTACCTTATCACATTTCTAATAAGATTGATTTTGGTTTAAATAATTTATATTATGTTACTAGTTTTATTAGTAGCATTACATCCATTTCTTGTTTAGATATGGATGGATTTATTTTTAGGATTGTAAATAATATTTGGTACTTTTATAAATATTGCATATGTTTTGGTATGGAATAATTTAATAAAAGTATTTTTTAAAAATTAAAAATCCAATTATTAGTAATTGATTACCAAATAAACACACATGACTCATATAACATCAAGTTATGGAATCACCAATTTGGCTACGTAAACAATAATAATTTGATAAATCCCCATCAATATGGTTATTTAGACTATTTTGAGCTTAATCCACTTGAAATATGTAAATATTTTATATAAGGTAAGATGACCAAACCACCATTCGGTAGAAAATGTGAAAGGGCTACATAAGATCTAGAATTGTCATACAATGATGTGTGCATATCTTTTCTAGTATACAATAGAGGTGGATACTAATACTTTATTACTTTTAAAGGTAGAAATTATATGGTATGGTTATATATACATAATGAAGTGTAATTCCATATCCTTTTAGAAGTTCAAAGAGCTCATGAAAAATGTTGAGAATCGGCTTGGAGATAAGATAAAGATACTTTGATCGCGATGAAGTGGTGAATATCATTACTAAGACATTATCAAAATTCTATAGGTGTATGGGATTTTATCCCATATCAATACTGATCATACATTTCAATGTAATGGGGTTAGTAAAATGTGAAATGTTCTTTTTTGGCCATGGTATGGTCGATTATGAGTCATGCAAGTATTCCATTACCATGTTGGGGATATTAATTATAGACCAAATTATACTTACTAAAATGAGTACAAAATAAAGCACCAAGTGGTATTTCTTTTGAGTTATAAAGTGGAAATAAACTTCTTATTTGTTCATGTTCATTAATTAGGGTTTGATTTATTTGGTAATTATAGGTTAAGATACGATCTAACACCCTAAGGCATGGTGTGTATCTTTACAGGGTATCCCATGGTAACAATGGGATACTATCTATACAACACTTTAAACAGGAATGTAATTGTTTCAATGTAAGGTGTTTTTCTTGAGGAGGAGCACATTATCAAGGAAGATAGTTTGAAAAAGATCGAATTTGATAAATTTTATGTTTAATATACATAAGAGATGATACTAGAACCAATTCCAGGATTACCAATGGAAGATTATGTTCTTAAAACACCATTGCTGCATAAAAGTGGTGGGGAGGTAAGATAACTATACATATATGGTTTTATAGTTATTGATTTTTGTGACTCATTATTGGCTAAAAATGATGATCCAATTTCCTATAAGGATTAATTATAGAGATTAAAGTCTATAGGATATGAAGAATCTACAATTTCTAAGATGGATTCCATGTATCAAAACTATGTTTGGGTTTTGATCGATTATTTAATTGATGGAAAAATAATTGGATATAAATGGGTATTCATGAGAAAACACAACTAGATGGTATGGTGAATACCAATAAATCATGTATGGTGTATAAAAGTTTTAAAAAATGTAAATTCATTGACCATGATGATTCATTTCCCAATTTCCCATGTTTAAATCCTTCAAGATTTTGTTTTTCATAACAAATACCATGACAATGAAATTTGGTAAATGTATGTAAAAACTACATTCTTTAATGGTAACCTTCAAGAGAATGTGTATATTACATAACCTGAAGGTTTTGTGACTCTAGACAATGCCAAAAAGGTAAGAAAGTTGTAGAGATACAAATATGGATAAAAGTAAGAATCTAGGTCGTGCAACATTCAATTAAATGAATCCATAAATGAATATGGTTTAATTATAATGAATGTGATCCATGAGTTTGAAAATGTTTTATTGGGAGTACAATTTTTTCATTGTATTATATATTTATGGAATATTACAAATTTGAGATGATATAATGTCCTTTCAAGAGGTTAAGGCATGATTGAGAAAGTGATTCTCCATGAAAGACTTAGGTAAAACATCCTATATTAAACTTATCAAGATCATGCGTAATAGATCCAATATGATTCTTATACTAAGTCAGAATATAAACACTAACTAGATACGAAAGATATTTAGTATGGAACAATAAAATAGGGTATTGGTTCTAATGTCACCTGGTATACATTTTTACAAAAAAATATTTCCTTATACATAAGTGTAACGAGATATGATGAGTAAGAACCCACATGATTTTGTAATAGGATTTATTATATATGCCTTGTTATGTATGAGGTTTGATATTTCCTATGCTTTGAGGATGATTGTAAAAAACTAGAATTTTTTTTTATATTTTTAAATTCATTTAGTTATGAAAAATAATAATTTCAAATTATGTATTATAATTAATAATACTTTTTTTTCAAAGTCAGATATTTCAAATTAATTTTAAATTAATCTTCCAAAAACAAATACTATTTTACAGTATTATTTTGTGAAAAAGAATATTTTCATATGAATATATGTATTTGATTATTTTAAATAAAAAATTAATTTATATCAATATATTATTTAATTAAATATTTAATAATAGTAATATACATATATAGTCACTATTATAATTATTTTTCTAAATACTAAATTATGTTATGAATATATTCACTATTAATATGGCACCCCATGATTCTATGGTATGTTTCATCATAAATAATTTCAATTCATTAGATATCATATATGTAGAAAACACTGAGTCTTTGGGAAAAAACACTTTGTTATAGACATAACATACTTTTTAAACTTAATTTTTCCACTACTGTGTTTTGAATTTCCAAAAAACGGACATACACGGTTGCATTCAGTAAGGTATTTAGAGTATGATAGAATCAACTTATTTTTTTGAATAATAGTAACTTAACCCTTATAAATACTAATGTACCCTTATGAATAGTAATATTATCCTTTGTAATAGTATCCTCACTCACGAAAATATAAATAAAATTGACACACCTTATAAATGAAATGGAGTATTTTAGAAATTAATAATTAAGTGTTGGTATTTTTGTGAGTAATAAATATTAAACTAAAATATTAAATTGATAAATATATTTAAAATAAAATAAATTTTCATAAAAAGTGTTCTTCAATTAATATTTTTTCCTATGATTTTAGGACAATATTATGAGACCTCAGTTAATTTTTTAAATTATTATAAAATTAGTTTAAAATTTAAAATATGATTTTTTAAGTAAATAATGATTTTATTTAAATATTAAATTTATCATTTTTATAAAATTATTTTAGTAAAATAGAGTTTATTTATTAATTCTACACATAAAAAATGGTTACGGTGATGTTTTTGTATTTTTCTGAAATTCATGAATTTTTGGTGAATAGTAAAATACAACAATTTATAGTATAAATACATTATGAGCTAAAGACAATATTACTTGCATAATGGCTGATATAAGAAACCATTACTTCAAAATCACATGAACTTCTTACTTTTTTTTATAGGAATCAAAAGTATTGGTTGTATTTTGAAAAATAATCAAATAATGATTAAAATAATGAGAAAACCCTCTTGTCCTCCACCATAATAACCACCCCTCACTACCTCTTCTCTTCACTCCTCTCAAGACTTTTAACTTGTCTAAATTCTAATAAAATCTACTCCATATATCCTACCTAGATCTATAATACCTTGGTTTCTTCAAAATACCAAATCTTATCCCCTAAAGAGGCTCTAAAGGAAGATAAATTCAAGAGGTAAATTCATCATTTCATTTATTTTATTTTATTCTAAGTTCATTTCCTTCTTTTTTATTTTCTCACTTACATTCTTCCAAATGTTATGATAACTCTAGTAACTTACATGTACTAGAATTTTTTTATGATATTGTAATAATTCATCACCATCTCTGCTTTACCATCCTTTTATTTTAGAAATGAAAACACCATCCGAGATGTGTTAATTTATCACATTCAAGGCCGGCGAGCTTTCAACTTCTATTACCATCTTAAATTATGGTCATGAAACCATTTTTTGGCTTAAATAGATAATAATATATGTTATATTTCCTATTTAATGTTATAGAATTATTTTTTACACATGGTATTAATTTATAAAAAAAATGATTTTGTCATGAACGAAAACCCCCAAATAAATCCTTGCGTTTATCATTAATATTTTACCTAATAATTCATCCTCATCCAAAGTAACCAAATGAATTATATAATAATTTTAAATTATGTATGAACATTAATAACATATATTATCAATTTTGGAATTGAATTCTTATTTTATGTTAACTTCCATACAAACGAACTGATCATGAAAACAAATGAATTTTGCCCTCACAAATGATGATATTGATTCTATTAACCCATAAAAACGATCATAAAAGAACTTAATAATATTATGATAAACTAAATACATGTATAATAGGTTCTGAATTAAGTTATTAATAATTATAATTTCATATTCCAGGAGCTTATTATCAAGAGTGGAACATACTTAGACATAAGGTAAGGGTTCTCAACCAGAATCTTTATTTTCATTTGGGTTACTCTCATTCTCTATATATATCAATGAAGTTCTTATTTTCTTAATCCTCATAAATTCTGTGTGAATATAATATATATTTATACCAACTGGAAATATCATTATTGTATTGGTAGTTTTATTCTTTAAAAGGATCTTTCAAAATTTTTACCTAAAATATAAGCCCATTTCAATGGAACATCTCTAATTCTTACCTATGTTCAAGTACACTATCAAATTTCTTTAGACACCATTTTTTTAATAAAATCAATTATTTTGTTCTAATAAAACAATATTATTTCACTTTTAATTTTAGACAAATATTTTTCCAAAATAACTATTCTGTTCATAGTAAAAGAGTATTTGTCTCAAGGATTACTCGATGATTTTATAAGAGTAATTTTATCTATTTCAACACTCTTGTAGAATCTTATGTATAAGTGAGGATAATATTTTATGATATAATCTACCATATTTTATTGAAAGGTTTAGGATTAGCTTGACTATAGATGTTTTTTCTTGAAACTAATCACCTTATTAATCCGAATGGTTAGTGTTTATGGCTGGGGAATGTTATTTACATTTAATATGTTATTTTCAATAGGAATATATAAATTGTTTAAGTTTTAATCCATTCATATGAGGAATTAATTGGAATTAGTAAGTAATGGGTGGGTCCCACTATATACCCTTGACTCATTGGTAGGTCTCCTGAGACAAAATAAATATAAACTTGTCCAAGGACTTGCCCATTTTCAGATATGGTTTTGGCCAAGGCCTTAATCATTTTTATAGGTCTTAGGAGAGGTCTTGATTTTATATTTCACCATGCCCAACATTATGAATTTAGCTCATTATAAAACAAGTGATTAATAGTCCATGTGATTATTTTATAAGTATAATATCCATGGTTATGTTTTGTGGAATTATTTAATCCATTTTTATTATTTCAATATTATGATCAAGTATATTTTTAAAGGCATGAATTTTTATTTATTCATCATGACTTGTGTTTAATTTTATAATTTATTATTCTATATTATTTACCCTTACTGGGCATCTAAACTCACCCCTTTCACATGTTTTATTTTCCCCCAGTTGTGAAGAAGTATATTATGAATGACTTCAAAAGATAATTTAGGAGATTATTTGTGATTCTGAAGAGTTTTATATGTTGTATGTCCTTTTAAGTTGAAATGTTTAACTTATGTATATATCTTGTTTTTCAAAGATACTAAACTATTCATTCCTTCAGGATAAGACATCCTTTTTTATATTCCAATGTAATAAAATAAGGCATGGACTCTAGGGAACTGGGGTTGGGTATTTACAATGTTAGGTAGATATCAAGTATATCTAAGAGAATAAAATTGGACTAATGTGAAGACTACACTTAAGTATCTTAGTGGAACTATTAAAAAGTTCTTTGTATATAAAAGAGATGATGAGAAAGTCATAATGGTAATATTGATGCATTCTTATTTTAAAATAATCATGATATGGATTTATATAATGATATCTATTTTGTCTCAGTAGAGGATTTTTGAGATTAAAGAGTTCTAAGAAACTAGTTGTTTCTGATTCAACAGTACAATATGAGTATATTCATGATTTCTATGTAGCTTCGGTAGTAGTATGGTTTTAAAACGTTTTCCAAAATCTTGATGTGGTACCTAGACATGAATACCCTAAGTAGTTTACTTTTATTAGACTACAATGAAGACTCTCTATAAGGAATATAGGTGACACTAAAGAAAAATAACATACTTTAAATGTGTTATCTCTTGAGGTATTTTTCTCAACAAGCTTATGTTATAATGATTCTAGTGTCCATAGGGGAATATGAGGTAGAACCCAAGTTCAAGGGTTTATCTTTATAGTTGAATGAGTATCATATGAGAGTTAGTGGACTGAAGGATATTATTAGTTCGCTCTAGTTCTAGTGAGAGTCTATTGTAGTTGGTTCCCTTGAACCAACCTATTTAGAACTTAATTACATTCTTTATGAAGGTTCCTTTTCAAATTATTATTTTTTCTCTACATGATATTTTTATATGATAATTTTTTAAGAATATATGTCACTCTATAAGGTTATAGAATTTCCCCATTGTAATGAGTACCTAGAGGCGCCACAACATTATTCATGAATTTTATTAAATGGATAGATGATGTTGTCTGATGGGAAATAGGAGATATGTGATTTAGTGATATAATGATTATAACACATTGAGACAATATATCATGCTGTTAAACCTTTTCAATATTAATGATATTTGTTTTTGATATCAGAACTATCAAATTGGAAATCCACATTTCTATGTGTCATTGGATATTCCTATATATGAACATGTGTAATGATCCATAGAATTAAAATTATCATTAATAGATATCATGAAACAAGTAATATTATGTATTAATTAAATCTAAGATTACATATTTTTATAGCCATCTAGGGTATGTTTGGTGCGTCATGAGTGAAATTGTATTATTTGATAATGTGAGAAAGGATTTCTCCCTTATCTTCTCTAATATAATTTGATATTAAGGCACTTTACTGGAATGGTAATACCTGCATAATTTTTTATCCATATTTTTTACTATGATATTTTATTTTCTTAAATTAAATGAAATATAAATAAAGTATATAGGTTGGTTTCATTGACAGGCAAACAAAAAGATTAGATATATCGTGGAAATGAATTATATAACATGGTAAGCATTTTTAGGAGGTTGGATGTCATTTCGACGTTAACTTATTTCTATATGTGTTCGTTGGCATGTTACTATTTGAAATCCTTGTGCATTTGGTAGTTATAACCAATTTCACTAAGAAAGAGTCCTAGAGGGTCACAAAATAAGTGTATATAAAGTCTCCATCAAATTCATTTAATGAGTTTAATAATTTAGAATAAATAATAATTCTTCATGTTTGATTGATTTACATAATTTAAGCGCATGTTATTTGAAATAATAAAGAAAGTTAAATAATTAATAACAAATAAAACATTTCATGATTTGAGAATATTATCATAGAAATAATGCACTGAAATTTATTTCATTTAATAATCATTATTCCAGGATCAACAAATATTGATGAGGGAAAGAAGGTTGAACTTAATGGCCTACTTAAAAATAATTGACATAATTTTATATTATTATTGTCTCAATAATTTCTGGAGATTAATAATAAAATTATTATTATTAATGGACATGGTGTTAAATAAGAATATTATAAATTCTAACAGACCAACCCAGGTCAAGAAAACCATACACTTAAGACAACGATGACATGGTGTGGTGAAGCAATAAAACAGAATTGGTCGTGAATTTAACAAAAAAATACATACAAATAGAGTAGTACACAAAATAAAAAGTTAAAAAGATCAATAAAATACAAAAAAAAATAGATTAACCTATAAGTATGAATAAATAAAGATCCATAAGTTCCCTTATGACCATCAGTCACCTCCAAACCACCCCACTGTGAAGGAAAATCCCAAAGGATAAGCTAACATGCTACAAGATTCCATTCCCTTTTCCGGTATCTTGCAATATAACATCTATGAATTCCCCAATGGAAAGATTAGGGTGTGAGAAAAAATCCATGTAGGATGCCACCACAGAGTCTATACAAGGTCTAATATCAAGAATTCAATAGTTCTGGATTTTAAAATAAAGATAGTTTTACAAATCATTTTTATAAACCCAATTCATTTGAAAATAGTTTTACCTATAGTTTTTATAATGGAATTTCATATTATAAAAAACATAAGTATGATAAGTATAAGTGACAGAATAGGAAATCATGTCCATGAATCAATAGTTAATCATGTAAACACATATCTATGAGATAACTTATCACGTGTAACTTTGTGATACAACCTCACATAAAAAATGTTGATAAAAAATCCATAATAAAAAAATTCTATGATAAATAACAAGAAATTAAAAAGAACCTCATATTAGGCCCTAATATATGGTACAATTGATACTAAACACTAAATATCATGAAATTCATAATGTTGGATCCAACTAATATTGATTCCTTCATTTCATAAATATCCCAAAGGTTATATCATAGTGGTGCCACACCCACTAAGGATGCTCGTGTCTTTTTACCATGCACCAAAGGTTCCCAATGTTCAAATTTTCAATATACATTTCAAACACATTATTCAAATTTAATAAATAATTTTTAGAGCCAATGAAATCCACTTTGGTTTTTTCAAATTCCTTCTCCAAATCAAGATAATCTATTTTCTAAGAAAACCACATTTTTGAAAAAACATTCCTTTCGAAGAAAAACTTTGAAACCACATATCACTTAAAATAAATGAAAAAACAAATTAATTTACTAATAATGATAAAAAATTAATTTCTTTAACCCATTTTATAGAAAAAAATTCCTCAAAATGTTATAAACCTAGAGTCCTTCAATAATGGTGATTAGAAAACACGAGATAGGACTTTGAAAGATAAGGAATGATATGAAACTACAAATGATCAATAAAAAACACTACATGATCACGAATTTTAATTATAACTATTGGAAATAAAAGCAGAAAAAACCATGTGAAATAATAACCAAAAGTAACTCTTACCCACATATGCAAACTAAAACAACTTTGATGATCGATGGCTGAACAAAACGATCCAGATGGGAGGGAGCCACCAAAAATCACAAAAGGTGAGATATGGGTCAAGAGAGGGATGAATTCAGGTGGAATGAAGTGAAAATATTACATGCACCACCCTAAAACCAAAATTCACTACATTTACATGGTGTTTAATAACTTTACTCATCATTTAATCCATCAAGACTAGAATCACTGTAAAACACATCACCTTTTTATTAAAAACCAATTTTTTCCATTTTACAATGTGAACCCTGTACATGATGTGTAAACCATTAATTCCATAAACATGTTTCATGGAATTTTATTTGAAACCATTACCTAATGTTTTATCTCATTACATGACATTTAACTTCCCAGAAAACAACAAACAATGCAGTTTCAAGTTAAAAAACACCCAAACCCCCAAGAAATCATTCAAACTTGGGGAGAAACACCCAAATCTATAATAAGATTATACTAAAGATCCATTAATTAATATATATAAATACATCCCTGAAATGTATGTAATTTTACCAAATAATGTTTCAAATTTCCCAGAAGTCTACAAACACACCAAAACAAAGATGATAAAAAAAGAATAAACCCATGAGTACCAAAAAATAATAATAGGGTGTTAAAATATTCCGACCATAAATTATTTATAACCAAAAAAATACCTTATATTAATAGACTCAAAAAAATTTAATGGCAATGTTACCTCATCAATAATTTCTTCATACACATCTTATGGTTATCCCATCCCCACGACCACAGTACCCGAACAATTGGAATATTTTTACCGTGATATAACTTTTCTCGGTGATTCATAATTTTAATTGTCTGCTAAACCAAAGTGGTGTCGGTCTCAATATCAAAATCAAATCAAACAATCACATAGAAATGATCATTTATATTCCTCCTCAGTTGGAAAACATGATACACATTCTGAATCGATTTCAAACCATACAAAAGGTCTAACTGATATGAAACCCTTACCAATCATCCAACGATCTCAAAGTGGACCAAAAACCTAAATGACAACGTAACAAACTTACCAAATAGAAAATCTACCATGTGAGGTGAAACACTAAGAGAAACCTGATCACCATCCTCAAACTCCAGAAAATGATGATGGTGATCCACATGGAATTTCTAATGACTCTATTCCATGATCAATCACTTTTTGATCAACTGAACAATCTATAATGTCTCCTAAACAAGACTTGGCCCAACCAACGGCCTCTCTTCCAACTATACTCACCATAAGGGTGGTGAATATGTTTTTTCATACAATGACTCAAATGGTTCTATCCAAATCATGCTTTGATACCTATTATTATAAGAAAACTTAACCAGAGTAAAATTCTTTCATGATGATCCGACTAAATCAAGAACACAAGACTAGATAATATCCCCAAGAACATGGATAATCCTCTCTATCTATCCATCCATCTATGGATAATACATCTTACTAAATCTAATCTTTAAACCCATCACCTACTATAATCCTTTCAAGTAAATGGATGTGAATATCATGTGCTTGTTAGATACAACTATAGAGGGAACCCGATGATGTCTCAAAATATTTCAAATATACAAGTCCCCTATTTGTTTTACCTTTATCTTCTCCTTGATAGGGTGTAAATGCACCAATTTCACGAGTCAATCAATAATCACCCATATCGCATCCTTCCCTCTTGAAGTCCTTGGAAAACTAATGATGAAATCCATGGAAATATCATCCGATTTCCATATTGGAATGGGTAAGGGATGCAAGAAAACTGTAAATCCCTTGCGTTCTTTCTTTAATTATTTGAAATGTAAGACACTGCAATACAAAAAACAAAATTGACCACCTCATCCTCGACCACTAATACTATTGTCTCAAATAATGATACATATTGGTATCCATAAGGTGTATAGACCAATAAAACTAGTTTCCATCGTCTATTGACTCCCACATTAGGGAAAACAGAGCAACCAACTTACAATAAAAGGACAACGCACCACTGGGAAACCAAGACCACTCATTGGAGGTCTCCCCACCATAAATTCTCTCACTAATGTGCTGGAACTCAGAATCTTTCACCTGATAGAGTTGAACTCAAGCTTCGAAAAACAATCTATCTTTCATCATATCGAACATCACTAGTCCACCAAACTCTTCCTTTCCCCGGATCATCTTAGAAAAAAAAACTCATCAAATCCCACTAATCAACTAATTCCTCCATGAATTTTGTCAATAATTTTCTACTCAATGAATCAGAAACCATATTTACTTTTCCTAGAGTGTTCATAATATCAATGTTAAATTCTTGAAGATACTCTACCCAGTGGCTCTATCACAATTCTTAACACCTCTATGTTAAAATATATTTCAATCAATTATGATATGAATAACCTATAAACCACTCCATAAAGAGGTACTGTCTCTACATTTTGAGTGCATGCATAACCACTTTGAACTCAAGATCATGTGACGTGAAGTTCCTATCATGAGTGCACAAATGGAATGAGACCTAGGACACCACCTATTTACCCTGAATCATGGCACATCCCAAACCCATACTAGAAGAAAAACATAAAACATCATAAATAGAACTTGGTTATGGAATAACCAAAATTGACAATGAAGTCAACGTCATCCTCTTCTCCTCAAAAGATCTATAAAAATTGTCTTTCCATTTAGACATTACACTATTTTGGTTTATATAATATATGAAATGTGTAAACTTGAAGAAATATGGAAGAAAGTTTTTACAGCAACCATCCAAACCCCAGATGCTTTAGATATCAATTTTTTTAGGATGCTTCCATGTATCAATGCCTATATATTTTCTGGAACCATTTAGATTCCCCTCTTATATTTCACATACCCCAAAAATTTCACTTCTCATATACAAAACTCACTTTATAAAGCATTCTATATAGAAAATGTTCCTTTAATGTTCATTGAATTAAATCCAAAGGGTCTCTATTTTCCACATATAACTTGGAGGAAACCAAAATATCATCCCAAAACAAAAAAATATTCCCAGAAATATTTAAAGATCTTTTTCATCAACATTATAAAAATTGAAACAATGTTAGTTATATTGAATGGAATAACCAGAAAATTAAAATTCTCATACTGAATACATAACACTATTTTAGGGATATACTCTTCTTAGTCCCTCAACTGGTGTTACCCTAACCATAGGTTAATCCTTGAAAACCAACTTTATTCCCTAAGCTAGTGAAATATATCATCAATCCATGGAAAATGAAATTTTTTCTTAATGGTCACATTATTTAACTTTTTGTAGTCAATAAAAAGCATGAGGCTGCCATTTACCTTCATAGAAATGAGAAAATGTGAAGACCATAGTGACACACTCGGAGGAATAAATCCTTTTTCCTATCGGTCCTCAAGATAGACCATAAGATCCACTAACATAGATGGTTCCATTCGATAAGATGGAATAGAAATGGAAATAATACCCTGGGGTATATCAATATTAAACTTTAGCTCTCTCCATGGTAGTATATTGGAAAAATCATCCAAAAAAATCAAGGTATGCACTAAACATTTTTGGAATTCAACACCCAAACTGGGGTTAATTACATCATGAAGCATCTCTAACAACTAACACGAGACTACCCCGACATAAGAAACCACATTCCCTACCCTTCCTAATCACGAGTCCTACCCACCCTAAAAGATAAGAGTGAACCAATAGGTAGATAATAACTATACCCATTAGTGATAATATTCTATCATGTCCTTCACATAGATCATGTAATGCATGCTGATAATCAAATCCAAGATGTCAAGATCAATCACTATGAAGTCCTATTCTACTTCAAAGTTTGATATCATCACCTGATACATGGGACATGTGAAACCTTGATTGGACCTATTTCCCAAAGTATTGTAATGATCTAACAAGTATGATATAAGTCTCGAATTCAATTCTAACAGGTCAACAATGTTTTATGACATAAAAGAATGAGTAACACCTGTATCAAAAAAATATTTCACCATAGAAGAAAAAATATACACCGTACCAATAATAGTAGCTGGCCTTGATTCATATTCCTCTTATGCATACAAAATCACATATAGATGTATGGTCTTAGACACATGAACATCGCCCTTGAAATGAGGATTTGACCCACCACCTTTGGAAGGATTGGTATGAACCTGTGAACCCTTGGTGAGAGTGGATCCTACCTTACTTCCTTTGGACGTTTTTTCAATAAAAAATCATCATATTGGACAATAATCAATAATAATGAATAGTCCTAGGTGAATCCCCACTACTCTGTCTATTATGAGTAGATAAACCCCTCTTATAGTAAATAATCTACTGATATTCTGACAAAGCACCTAAAACCAGACCTGAATAGAACTAATTAACCTTATGTTTCATTTTATTGCTAGAAGATATACCCATGCTAAAAACCAACCAACTGAAGCTTCACCAAAACTTGTATTCGTAGATATATTTGCCTAATCCAAATATGATATGTTAACTACCTCCACAATTGTCAATAGGAACATTAGAATCAAAATAAACCTAATATCAGGTCTCATTCCAAATTCAAAAATTCATACCATTAGGTACTGATTAGTGATCAGCTCTAGTTCCAGATGCACTGACTCTACAAAATAGGTAGAATACTACAAAATGGTATGCTCCCCCCTGCTCTAAGGTCAAAAAATCATGGGTCTTTTCGACATGAAACATCTTAGGGGAAAACTTTTGATTAAATATTTTCTTGAAAAAACCCTCAGTAAGGTCCTCCAACTAGTTAACTTTAAAAATTGATTCCCACCATCTCCTTCCTAGTCCATTGAGCTCATATGTGGAAAAAACCACCTTTGATTATTTTGGAGTCTTTAAGAAATTGATATCCTTTCAATCCACTGCTTATATTAATATAGTGCATTTTTACATTGTAAGATGGGTGGATGGTACTTAGTAAATTCAAAGGCATGATCAACCACAAGTCATGAGTTCCCTTCACCCACTTCACCCGTAGTTTAAATGGTATGGATTACAACTTCTACCAGAGAAGGTTCAATTGAATGATTTTAATAAAAAACCAATTTCAAAGCTTCTTATATCATATTTGGATGATCCCTTCATAGAGTAATTTTCTAATAAACATTAGAAAATAACCAATTAGATCATGATCACATTTAAAAAATATTAGTTACACTTTCATAATTTTAAAATAATTCTTAAAAAAATTTAATTCTGTTAATAATTCTTATCAATGGAAGATATTTCGAAAAGGAATTGGTTAATTTAAATAAACATACCAAACATTTCATTCAAATAAAACGAAACCCCAAGTGTCAAACCCGGTAAAAGTCCATAACCACCCCTGGTAACTCTTGATTATTCCTGAAAGTGAGGTGTACATGCCCCTATTACCCACTTAATATCCAAATTCCAATGGTCCTAACTCACATATACCCTAGACATAGAACCAAACTCAGGAAGTTTTAACAGACTTCAAGATGATCCATCCCTCTGATACCAAATTGTAATAGACTATCTCCAATCAAGAAAACTATGCACCAGATCTGGGCTTAAAATTGTGAGGTGTATAAAGAAAACATAACATGATTTGAATATAATGAATCATGGCATACATATAGAGTATTTCGCAAAAGAAAAATATAGAACCCTATTAATAAAATTCAAGCCAAAACTACTAAACCATAATCTTTGACTAATGAAGGAACAATAAGTCTCCATGTGACCATCAATCACCCCCAAAACAGCCCACTATGAAGGAAAATACCAAATTAGAGGAATACATGCTATATGATTCCCTATCCATTACCTATACCCTACAATACAACATATAAAACAACACCAAAGGTTAAATTAGGGTGTCCTAACAAACAAAAATTGGATATCTCCACTAATATTATACATGGTCTAATATTAATAATATAATAGTTCTATCTAATTTTTTTACAAATATTTTTTATAAATCCAAATAATTTTCAATTTTTTTTAGAAAACCCAATTATATTCTCAAAACTATAAATATGACAAGAATAACTAATAAAAATGGAAGGAATATCCATACAAAAAGAGTTAAGTAGTTTAAAACTCATCCAAGAAATTACCTATCATTTGAAGCTATGTGATACAACCTCATATAAAAACCTTTGAGAAAAAATCCATGATAAAAACAGTCATGTTATAAATAACCATAAATGAAAAATCACCTCTTATTGAGCCCTATCCTATAGGTAAATACATTCTAGACACTCAAGATCCTAAATAGGAATAATGTTGGATCTAACCAATATTGAGTATTTTAATAGTCTATATATCACAATGTTTACCTCCTAATGGTTCCATTAGCACTATAGATACCCACTTAGGATTCAAATCCTTGAAAATACACTTAGGATTTTGAAAATCCTTTTCCAAATCAAAAAATAAAATTTTAAAGAAAAACCCCGTTTTGAAAACATCTACCATTGAAATAAAACTATTGAAACCAAATATAAATTACAATAAATGAACAACCCAATAGAATTTACCAATAATAATAATAACTTCATTACATTAACCCATTGTATTTAAACCCCATCCTCAAAAGGTATAAGCCTATATGCCTTCAACAATGATTATTGGAAACATTGAGATCAACCTTCAAAAGATTAGGCGTAATAAGAAACTTGAAGGACTGATAGAAAGAAATACAATCTTGAATTTGAAACATAACTACATAAAATAAAAGTAGGCATGACTAAAGGAATGAATAATTAAAAGGAACTCTTACATGGAGAGTTTGACCATAAGAACCCTAATGATTGATCGACGAACGAATCGATCTAAAAGGAGGGAGCCACAAAAAATCACCTCGTGTGAGCTCCGGGTCCAGATAGGGTAGGATTCATGTAAAATTAAATGAAAACCATCCATGAAAATCCATAAAACCACAAATTGCAACATTTTCATGGAATTTAATTCCATTAAACTTTGTTTAATCTAGGAAGGATGATATCGATGGAAAACATGATTCCTTTTTATTAAAAATCCAAATTTTTTCCATTTTATGATGCGAACAGAGTATAAAGTTTGTAAAATTGTCATACCATAAATTTTTTTCATAGAATCTTCCTAGAATCCAATACACAACATTTAAGCCCATTAAACATCATGTAATATCCCAAAAAATAGTTAATAGTACAATTTCTAGTAGAAAAAACCAAAAAAAGAAAACAAGTCCTCTGATCTTAGAGAGAACCCCTAAAATCTTTAAAAATATTTATACTCAAACTACATTGTTTAAATTAAATATACATACCAAAAATTTAAGTCATTTTCCTGAGTAAAGGATCCCCATCGCTGAGAATACCACAAACACACCCAAACAAGGACAATAAACAAACCATAAATATGGGAGTACCTATAAAGTATAACAGGGTGTTATAAAAAAGGTTATGGGGTTGTGTGAAATTTACCAAACCTAAAACTTCCATAGTAAATATCCACTTTTATCTAATTATATCTAAAAATATCACTTCCCTAAAGAGAATTTTTGAGTGTACATGAGAGATATATCAAGAGAGATATATCTAGAAACACATAAAGAAATTTATATAGGGTGATATATCTAGAATTATATCAAGGGATATATCTAGATAGATATTTATATTGAGATACCTAGATTCCTAAAAATATTTCTCTATATTATTTCTCTCCCTTGTCTTCAAGAGAGAACCAAGAGTGCTCCCTCTTCGAGAAGAAAATTATTGTGGTCAACCATAAATAACACAAGTGTCTAGGATCAAATGGAATAACACCAAGATATTCGATGATGTTGGTAAGGGATTATGGTGAATGTGGGGATCAAGACTAGGGGAATTATACATTTTCATCCGGCAACACATCAATGACATGATGAAATATATTCCATCAGATCATCAATGAACATGGAATTAAAAACTGAGGAAATTTTTATTTGCTTATAAATAAATTATAAATTACAGGTGAAGATCTTCTCCCTCGGGTTCTGGAGTATTAATTCAGTCCATTAAAAAAAATCTTTATAGTACTTGATCTCATGATCATGTCATAAAATGGTTACATGTGATTTGGGACTAAAATTTGAGTTCATCATACCATCCAAGGATGCTTTTTCTATGCCTAAAACTATACATTTAACCCTCCCTAATGAGTCATCATTCTTATTTTCATATCTCCATTACTTCAATACCATTGGATTCTCAATTCATTAATTCAAAATTGAGATCTTAATAGAGAATCTTTATGTAGATATAAAAATCCCAAATTATTAGTTCATTTTAAGGACTTGGTTTTTATTTATTTATGAAAAAGTATGTTTAACATCATGTGTTAATAATAGATCTAGATGAATAACATAAAATTCTTGTGATGTTTCTTTTGATAAGAAATAATTAAATTTTCATCCTTTTTTTTAAAACAAGGACTTACCTATCTATTTTAAAATGAATAGTATAAGGAAAATATTTATTGAAAAATATTTTTCTGAATTCCTCAAATTCCATCAAGACAATTTTATCATTCAATTTTTTATTCTTGATAAGTATCAACCACTAGTCATTATATCATTCAATATGGTAAAAAACTAGATCACCAATTCTTGAAAAGAACCTTAGTGCACCAAAAATATTTTATCAAAGGAACTAATCCATTACTCTATCATTAATGGATCAAATGATCCACTAATGGATAATAGTCATTACCATATAAATGAACCAATAGTGGGGGTTTTAATTCTTTTTAGATGTTGGGTGCTTCACCTGATTCAATTTATTAATCATAACTTTAGTTAGTCGAGCTAACATCACTATTTAGATTTCGAGTCTAGGTCCTGTCATGTTTAACATCATGTATGAATATTCATTTCATTTATCATCACATCAGTGTTTACATAATTCATCATGTTTCAATACATTTATTAAAAAATATTCAATTTTAAGGAGTAAAATATTTTAAACAATCTAATTATATAGGCATATAATATGAACTTATTGAATCAAAATAGTTATTTAAAAATATTAAATATTTCATAAATTATGACACCCATATTTAAATGTTGTTTGTTTTAAATATATTTACAATTATATCCCCTAACTGATTTTATAAAACAAGCAAATATTAGTTTGATTCCATCAAGAATTAACAGAAAATCATAATGATAAAATCACCACATTTCTACATAAAATCTATAAGAAATTATAAAACACTCTATATCATGGATTCTATATGTTTAGAATCTTTAAATAATTGGTATAAAAATATGATTTAAGAAATGGATACATTTAAATGTATTCCATGATTTAGAATGTTTTTCTAATAATCCATAATACTTATAAAACTAAATATGATTCCTTGGGAACATACATAAAAATATTGTGTGCGCTAAAAGACCAGTTAGTGGATAGTAAAAATATTAATATGTAGAGAAAAATCAATGTGTTATTGAGAGATCACCAAGTATATAAGGGGAATAAAATAAATGAGATACAAAATAAATAGTATATGAATATGGAATAATAATTAATAGAAAATGATAATTTTTTCACACTTATAAAACATGACCACATAAACATAATTCAATTATCACTTCTAATAAATAATTGTTTAATTTTTTAATCTCTCTTACCATACATCATACATAAGATATCCTGCGATATAAGTGTTAACCAACCTATTTGGCATTATATAGTTACAAAAACAACCATAATATCACCCTATGTATATAAATATATATGGAATATAAACATATGTAGAACATAAAGGTAAAATAATGTCATGTGATCATAATAATATATAAAGGAATGAAATAATTAACCATGGAAGAGAAATTGGATATATATCTATATTAATGGTCATAAACCCTAAAATGAAACATATAGATAACTAATATAAAAATGGTTAAAAGAATAAAATATATAAAAAATAATAAATAAACACGTTATAGATCAATATTGATATATAAAATAAAAATAATAGTTAACAAAAAGAGTAATGAATGAATGATGAAATGTTTCGTTGGTATAATTTTTATAGAATTAACTGAGATAAAATCATAGGAAGGATAAAAAATTGTAAAGTATATCATATATTATAAACTATAAATCAATTATTATTATTAAATAGATAAGTGATGACCCAAAAATATGGGAAAAATATAATACAAGAAAAATAGGGAGTGGGATACAATATTCATGAAAGAAGTTATATAATAATTAAATGATACATGAAAAATAAAATATATCGAGAGAATATCCCCTTATATCAAGACTTAAATAACTTAAGAAACATTATTTTCCTATTAAATAAGAAATATTCATTGATCAATTACTTTTGAAAAAATATTTATATTTTTTATTCAATAATTATTCATTAATGTTCTTTTAATATTTATTCGTCAAATATTTTTGTTTATAAAAGTTATTTGATTGTGTTTCTTCCATAAATTCTAACATAACATCAGTATAGATTTATTGAAATTTATATATTGTTTAAAATTTAAAAATATATATATGTGTAAAGGAATCATGGTATTCTATATATTTAATTATTTTATAATGGATGTTCAATGTCTTCATCCAAGTTCACCTCTACCATGGATGAACTAGATCTTTATGCATATCGAGCACAACTCCTCATATGTCATAGGTTCCCAACCACCAATGAGGTTCTATGAAAACATGTGGATACTATACCTTATTTGGTAAATATAACAATAAAACATGTTAGAATTAGTAATAAAAAAACATTTATCACAACTTCAATCGATCATTTCCAGCTCAACCACACACTGTAGGAACTTTTTTCGTACCTATTTCATGAACCATGAAATTTTACCATGAACCATGATCCATGTACATGGTGTGAGAAACTAAGTAGGTCACCACCAATGGTGTCCCTAAACAAATCCATATTATACAAGTTCATTTCGGATGTCATTTTATAATAATAACAATCAAATAATCACCATAATATATATCACTCCCTCGAGTGCTCAACTATCCACCTATGGAGTGATTATACCTGATTTGAATAGTACCAGAATTTCTCTAAATATATCTAAATAAAAAAAACATGAACATGGCATTAAATTCCCATGTTTATTAGGATATATTCCTATAGGATTTCCTAAACACCTTGTAAAATAATGATAATATAATTTTATTGTTGTCCCCATGTCTATACAACTCCTAGCCCTATGGTATATCAACCAGTATATATGATTTAACGATGAAGGTAAAATTAATCCATTACTATACAATCTCAATCCTAATGTTTCTTTATTGGTACATATCAATAGAAAATCAAATGGGATGGGTGACCTAGGCCTATAATTATCTCATCCTCTAAACATGTCAACCCCTATAGATCAATAATAAAAAAATGAGAGGGTAGACTAGGTTTAAAATGATATCAACCCTTGAAAATCTCAATCATTACTCATACAATGTAAATTTGAAGAGTTTTTGTGGCCCAATGTCGATAATGATCTTATATAATTAACATATCTGTCTATTTTATAATAATATGAAGACCGTGGTAAAGGTGTCTTAGTTCCATAATGTTCCCATCCCTAAGGAATCATGATCTAAATATATCGATGTAATGATGATGATGAAAGGAATCTCTGTATTATATCATAGTTGGATCATGAAATCTCAAACCCTTAGTGATAACCTGAAATTTTATACACACGTAATAATAACTATGGATATAAATTTATAACATGTTTTGTACCATTATCTAGAATCTCTCATAGTCAAGAATGGGTTTGTCCACACATACAAACTTGTTCTCAATATCTCACTATAAGTAATGGTTCCCTAGAACCCATTTAATTTAAAGGATGTGTTAACTCATCCGATATACATTCTAGAAAACCCAAATATAGTCATATAATATTCCATAATCACAGTTAAAATCTTAACCTAAACAAAATCTAGGGTATTCACACATATCCTATGTCAAAGAAAGGTAACAAATACCAAAAAATGTCCACTACACCATATCATATCTCAAAGGACGCCTCTTTGGGTTCAGACTATCTAGTTTAACACACATTAACATAAGATCATGGACTTCCGTGGCCATTAAATCAATATATAACACATGTGGGGATTATCATAGACCTAGATATCTGTACCCTACTCTTATGGATCCTAGGAAAATAGTTAAAATATTTATTAAGTGAAACACATATAGTTTAATGACCACATATTATGTGTAGCCTAAGAAAATGTATAGCCTGATAAAAAAGTTTAGGTACCACATAACTTGATACATTATAATCTCACTTACAAAATATCACATGATTACATAATTTCAATTATAGGATTTCAAAAAATATAACAAAAACCCAAAAATTAAAACTGGCAGAGAATGATAAAAAACCATGGAAAACTAAGTATACATGATATGGGAGTGATATCCTTTCCATTATATTTCCATAGGGACAAATTATAATTGATTTTTACCAAGAATAATGGAGTTCCAAGGCTTAGATAAAGAGATAGAAAAGTGATAGTTTCTTGGGGGAAAATGGAATGTCCAAACCAAAATGAGAAAGATACCATTTCAACATAATTTTATCCAATTTAAATAATTAACTAAAATATTCAAAAGAACATCCCAATAACCTACTAGGTACCTGATCTACTAACATCGGGTATCAGGTACCCTACAAGGTACTCACTCTAGGTTCACTAGTCACCTGATGTCCCTCCAAGGGTTCCCCCTTTCTATATGCGTCCACTAGTTACCTATAAAAAAAACTAGGTACATAATTCCATCAATAAGAAGTGACATATGTCTTTAACTAGGGAAAAAATTTCAAAAACTATTTTCTAATGTCTGCTAACAATTTTAATAACCCAAAACCCTTGAAATACAGAGGGTTTAGAAAAACAGTTAAACAAAATAATACCTTTTAGATGGAGAGGTGTTATAACCTCTCCACCATCTAATATATCAACCTTGAAATTCATTACTAAGAATCAATAACAATAAAATAAATACGATTTGGTTCATATCATTCTCCCACTCCCATGTATCCTCCTTGACATACTCATACTTCCACCACACACATACTAAAATTTCTATATTTCCATACAGGTGTTTTTGACTCTGAGGTACTATATGAACTGGTCTTTACTTGAATAACACAAAAGCCTCCATCTCAAATTTTTTAATATTTATCATTTAAGACGGATTATGGTGGATTATATAAATTTTAGTTTCTTGAAAACATCATATATAACACGAAAACAATATAGAAACACTAATTGATAATCTATTGATCAGATCCTATCAAAAACCTAAAACAACCCCATATGCCAAGGTGTAACTTAACTTACCTATAAATATGTTGGTTTCCCAATTTAGGTGACACCCACAAGAAAACCCATTCACCCAACTCAAACTTGGGGGGATTATGTCATTGGTCTTCATATGAATGTTTCAATATTTCCACAGTCACTAACCCCTTATGAATTAACCTGATATTATCTGGTGCCTCTTGAGTGAGAGTCAAACCAATAATAGAACATTTAATTATGTCTAACTAGTATAGAGGTGATTGTAATTTTGATGCACTATACTTACACTCTCAAATTCAGTGCAATAATACATATTCCTTTACATACTGAATTTAATACCAATTTGAATGAGCCAAGGTAAAATTTTATATATTTTTCATCATTTTTATATTTTAAAAATTACATCCCACAAGTAATATCTATTTCCAAGAACCCAAATATTTTTTTTATATGATTCCTACATTAACATTTTTTTACACATTATTGCTTCAACACCCCCACTAACATTTCTACACAAGACTTCCTTATACCCATAATAATGTAGATAATTCCCTAGTAAATGGGAAAAAAAGAATCGGTTAGCTTAAATGCCTATTAATGGAGAAATATGAACATGGGAAAAAATATGATTAAATATACAATGTAATCATAAGAGGTATTCTTATGAAAAAATATCACTTCATAAATCATGGAATTAGACTGTATAAACATAAAAGGACTATCATGGGGGCATAAAATAGTTACCATGGGTTAAAAACAAGTGAAAATAATTATATCCATGGAATAATAAAATAATGATGTGGTATAATATAGAATTTTTGTATAAGATTACGAAATAAAAGAATATTGGGTAAATCCAATCATTACCACACATTAAGTTATGAACAAACCCAATTATTTCCACACAATATTATGTGATAAAACCCAATCATTCACATTCTTAACATCACTATCTATTTAAACTTAAAATATTAACAAAAGAATTTGAGGTCTATATATGACCCCACCAATTTCATTATGATATACCATACATATGTGTGCCTCCTAAAGATAATCATTCATCATATCAATGAAGAAACCCATGGGGTAAAAATGGGTCTTAGATTGTTTTGCATAAAATGACATTAATAGAATATTGATTGATACCAAAATTTAACCTCCCAATAAAGTGAGTAAAAAATAACATTGAGATTAACCATTATAATTACTCAAATATTGATATAACCTTTAAATGTAGAGAGTAAAATTTATGAGAATTCATAAAAATAGATTCTAGAAATCATTATAACCGTTATCATAAATAATAAAAGTTACATGACACATTCAAAAATTGATTTCAATGAAGGTAAAAAAAATAATTTTTAAAACATATAGTTAAAAGAAACCCCAAAAATGGATATTAATAAATAAATAAATATTAAATAAATAAATTTGGTTGGGAAGATAGATGAACAAATGTTGAATGAAGTGCATTTTTAATATTTTTAGAAAGTTTTAAAAAACACATATTGAAGACGACATCAAAACATTTCCCTTTTATAAAGAGGTAAAGGGAGAGAGAGAGAATGATTTAAATAAAATAGGTTAATATATAATTATATATCATGATTGGAAACATTTATGTTAATAAGAATCATTTCATAATGGAGAAAAATTCTTTTGAAATAATGATAATTATTCTTAATTGCATCATATGTTCATAAAGAAGGAATGATTAATAGAAAATATTATGACATGAAAACCAAAATTTCCATGTGATTAAGGAAAAAAATATATGAAATAAATAAATTATGTAATATAAATAACATTGGAGTGATTAGTTAAGGTAAAATACTTATGGACTAATTGAAAGGAAATTATGTCAAGAAAATACTTATATATTTAGTAGTACATGAATTGAAGGAATAGAAAATATATATAATAAAATTGACTTCTAAATGACATGATTAAAAAGTTATTTATTATAAAATCTATCAAATGGGAACTTAAAACTCCTTATAAAAGAATAATAGGATCATAACATGAAAACATATATCAAGGAAGTTGAATATAGATGAAAACCCACACAACTTTTAAAAAATTTAAATCAAATGAAATAATTTTTTTTATTTTTTTAATTATTTGATTAAAATGAAAATTTCATTATAATACATTTATGTGAAATTGAATCTAAATAATACTATAGGAAATGAAACATGATGTAAAATATGAAAAAATATCAAGGAATATAAATTCTAACCAATAACCCTTACCTCAAATCCCAACTCACTTAGTGTGTGTGTTTAACCTCTTAGATAATCAAATTATGATTTTTAAATACTTGATTGGAAACTCGTTTCTCATATACTTTATAACACCCTATATTTACCCCTAGGTACATATTTTACTAAATAACGTCCACTTGTAGTATCAAGAAGAGGATGTATTTTCATTATAAATCACTTACTCTATACTTACCAAACTTTAAAGATGTTTTCTTATACATAGTTTATCCCTAATTAGTTTTCTAATGTTTTCTAATCTTAATCCAAAAAACAACTAATAATTTTATTCAATACCAACTATAACAAAACTTTAATTTATTAAACATAAATACAAGATTTATTACTTCAGATTACACATAATAAAACCTAGAATATTGATAAGTATAGTGTCATGGGGAATTAGTTACATTACATAAGACTTATAAAATAAATTACATAATCTTTATTGAAAACTTTATTAATACTCTTGCACTAAAAATTTAATGATATTACCTAGGGACATAAATAAGAAAGGTATAAAGCTGAGTAAGGGAATAAACAAGGCATAACATAAAGAATTTAATATGCTTAAGGAAATAGGAATACAAATGGGGAATAAATAAAGTGATAATTAGAAACAAGAAGGATGCGGCCTGATATAGAATGATAATATAAAGGTAACATGGGAAATAAAGAAACATTTTAAAACACTGCATCATAGACATAGGTCAAGGATAACTACCAAGAAATAATTATGGAAAAAGTCCCATAGAGGAATATGGTAAACTCCCAATCCTAACATGACATCTAATGAGACTTAACATTACCCAATGAATTGGAGAACTATATAATTTTTGGTGCACCTATCACTTTCATTTCATTTTCATGCTTAAGTGTGCCACATAGATCATACAACATGGATTCATTCATCATCAAAGTTAATTCGATGAACAAGGATTGTTCAGTAAATAAATATATGCCCCATGTTATAGAGTTGAGAGTGTATAAAGGTGAATACCCTTGATAGAATATGGATATGGTATTCACTACACAATTATTTTGGCATGGAAAATCGTGGTAAAATATTGACTGCCTAATGGCGTCATATAAAAATTCATAAAATGGACAGGTGATAGATAAAGGGGTATATCATTATTTGGAATTAAATTTTAATTTACGATGGATATGTAAAATCTTATTCCATCATATTTAAATGAATACAAAATATATAAGGTAAATAGGATACTTGAATAAATAGGAGAAAGGAAAAGATACTTTACTTGAGTGTGTGACTCCAAATTATTTGGATGGGTTTCTTAAGAGCATGGGGGAAACATAGGATGACTCTATATTAGGGAGGGAAGAGGAAGCACGTTCTAAAAGGATATTTAGTGGATAAAATGGGAGCTTTTGGGTTTATATAGGAAATGAGTGAGGATTTCTTTAATATTTCTCAAACATTGGTTTTAAACTTTATATAATACAATAACCCAAACAAAAAACATTATCATGGTCTTAGACTATAGTTTCTGAAAAATTAGAGTGGTTTAAATTATTTTATAAGGAAAAGGTCTGAACATAAAAAAAATAATACTACTTCTTATGTGGAGTTGAGACATACCCTTAATGAAATGATATTTAAACATTAAAATATAGTAATGTTTTTGGATAATTTAGAATGAATTTATAAAATTAAACAAATAAACATAAGATATAATTATTTTAATGGGAGAAAAATATATTTGAACTTTTATACCATTTATAGTATTTATTACATCACTTTTGGTTCATTATGATTTCATAATACAGATAGTATATTTATACAGTATTTAATTTTTTTACCCTAAAATTCATCTCTCTCAGAAAATTATGAAAAATAAACCATTTGATAATTTAAATTCTATGATTAAAAAAATAATATTAATTTTATATAAATAATTTTATAAATATTTGTATTTCCACTTTTAAAATAAAGAGATTTTTTTTGATAAATGATGGGTTTCTTTGACAATAATAGTTTCCAACCCTTATAAAAAATACAATTGACATCATAAAAATTATATGATCATTTATATTTGATAAAAAATATTTAATAAAAATAATTTATTAGAAAATAATTTATTTTAAAAATAAATTAATTCAAGAAACAAATTCCTCAATTGAATTTTTATATTACCCAAAATAATATTTGTGATTTATTATATCAAAATAAAAAACATATGTAAAGTAATAGTAATAGGATAAAAATATAATTATTATTCAATAAAAATTAATGTAATTAATCATATTTCTATAGTATTGATAAAAATCCCTTTAATAAACCATTAAATTCCCAAAGGGTAAGGTGCACGATTATGAGACTTTCATTGGGAGGTTCAAAGAACATGGTTTGGGTCATGATCTCGATGAGATTGAACTTCTCATGTAAATAACTTATTTCATGATTAAGTTGTCGGATATCTGATTTGTCTTGGTCGTGGGAAAATAATAGTGATTCTATCTACCCCAGAAGCTCCATTAAATGGAAATCATAGGGTTTGATCCTTCTGGTTGAGACCATCACTTCCCCTATCTATGTAAATTGTTTTTTTTAATATCATATATTTATAATAATATTAGGATCACTATTTAATGGATTTACTATCAAAATATATGATACATAATGGTCTTTTAAGTCCAATTGGATATAATAATACAAAATAAGTGCATGTGTTTTCTATAACCATACTACATAAAAATACATTTAATTAAATCATTAAAGGAATTTTATTTATAATAGTTTGGGTCATTATAGATTAAATTTCATTATTCCTTATATCATGTATAACAATCCCCTTATACTACATATCTTATGTTAACTATTTCATGTAATTATTATCAAGCACTAATTCCTTTAGATTGAACCATTTGGGTTATATTATCAAGAATATTTTAAAAAATTCTGTGTCATAAATGATTTCTCCAAGACCATTCCTATATTATATAAGAATATTCATATGTCTAAGGAAATAATGATCTATCTCATTTGTAATAAATATTAAATATTCTTATTTGTTCCACAAGACTTGAATTTTTTTTATTCCCAGACCTTTTTATCACCTTCATAATTATTTATAATCTTATTGCAAATTTAATTTGATGTGTTTCATGACATCAATTATATATATATATATAGGGTTAATTAATGGTCCCAATAAAGCATATGATGCCTTTACATTAACATCACACTCATTGTAAACTCTATAGGTAAATTATTCATTATCCATACTTCAATATATTCCATACATTGCAGCCATATAAAAATCAATATACATTGAGATAAAGTAATGTTTCATTAGATTTTTCCATATCTGGATAATTTTTCCTTTAGAAATAACAATCCCCTTATTATTCAACATTTATTCCATAATTATTCAGAGGGATATAACTCCATAGAGTACATTTTCTTTTATACCAATTTTTTCCACTGATAAGGACTAAACACTATAGGGGGGTCAGGGTGTGATATTTAAATTTCACAATGCTAATGATTTTGTTATATTATTAATATGAATATTTTTTCTTTATTATTCACAGTCATAATGTTCTAAATATAAATTAAAATAGAAATTTTACTTTGTTCACCCAGAGATACTAATCCTAGGAAAATCCACAATAATGTGCCTCTGCATCAGAGACACTAAATATTTATGATTATGAGGTTTCAAAATGGAGACGTCTAAATTACCTTCTTGTTTTGAAAACAAACATGTAAAAGATCAATCCACTCAAACACATTATATAATACACTAACCCTATTCCCATTTTTCTACTCTCTTCTCTTACTAAGTTGATCTTCTTCTAAATGAAATGATAATAAAAATCCACCAGGTCAGTGTATCACTTTAGAAACATTCCAATAGAAAACCTAAAAGGACTCACATATATCTACCTTTTATAACACATTCTAAAGAAAAATTATCTCCTTTCAACATAAAATATTCCTTTTAACCATGATTTTACCTTTCTATTTATCATTTTGGACTAAGAAACCTTCAATATTTGAAAACATACTCTTTAATGAGAAAATACTATTCCCATAACCATATTAACCATAATTTAACCAAAAAGTGTATTAAAAATACACTCATAAAAATGAATATCTTTCTTCCAAATTTCTATATACACAACCCAAAAAAACATTCATTAACTCCGTTAAAAAAAGTATTATACATGTTTTCCTAGGTTATTGTCTTCATCTATTTTTCAAAAGAAGGATGTTGAAAACGATCCCTATGAACCTCATGTAAATAAATAGAGACTCATTCATAAGAATTTATTTATTCTATGATAATACATATGTAAGCCTAAAATAACACATATACATCCATTATTCACACATATGTAGAGTTTATGACACATCAGTTTCCTTGGGATGATACTTGGATGACTTCAAACAAATATTGGTTGAACCCAGATACATGTGAAAAGAAGCCCGATGAAACCTACATAGAACCCATTCCATTTACAGAATCATAAATCCTAGCCTGAAAATCACTAATGCTACTCGACATGACACATATGATCAAGATAGATGGAACCTATTCTATAAAGACTTAGGAAAATTTCCAAATCACACTACATAACCATATTTTATAGAAATTCATCAAACCACACCAAAGACAATACAAACCACTTTTAGGATTTCCTAAATGGATTTTCCAAGGCCTCATAGGACACATTGAATATTTATTAAACTTTATTTTATAAATCACAACCCCAATCACACAGCAAGGTGATTAATATAACTGAAAATCATTTTTATCATGTGACATATCATTTGATTCTTTTTAAGATTGAAATGTTTTATGGTGTGGAGGATTTGATAGAACAAGTCTTCACCAGGGAATGTATTTATCTATGATATAAATATAATTATTGATTTAATGTTAAACTTTTTATTAACACTCATATAAATTTATTTAATATAATTTAGTTATTTTATTTGTAACACCCCAAGCTTCCACGATACGCTTCTCTTTCAAAAATGCAATAGCTTGCATTGTACGCAGTTCGAGATTCTAACACACCACGACCAATCAAAATAACCATTCTGAATAGTAATACCCACTTTTTGAAATTATATAAATTTTATATTTCAAAATGGATTTCATTTTTGTATTCGGAATATCTAAATTATCTTAAGTTGATTTTTTTGGAATTTTTTGAGAACTTCCAATTTTTTTATGAATAGTGAAAATAATAAAAAACAACTTTTTTAATAAAAATAATTTATAGTGATAAATTATACTATTGAGTGGTTTTAATGTATAATTAGAATTTATTTTTACCATTTTATCCAATGGTGGTCATTATAATTAATTTCACTTTGAAATTGGACATAAACAATTGTCAATCTTTTAATATATATTGTTTCTTAAAAACACGCCTTTTGTTGTGACAACGGGAATTAACTATAAAATTAATTAACGCAACTTATATGTTTGGAATTTTGTAAAATATACATCATTTTTGAATGTGAAATATCAATTATATCTTAGGGTGAAATTTTGGCATTGTTCTGAAAAACATCAATTTTCGATGAATAGTGAAACCACTAAGTGGTAGTTAAAAAACTGATATTTCGTTTAAATGAAACTTTACCACTTATATGAATTTATTTTAAAAAATACAACATACATGGTTGTCATTAGGAAGTAAAATTTGGTTCAATGGGATTGAAATAATTTTTTGGCGAATAGTAACTTTTAAGTTTTATTAATCGCGATTAAAGGTAATTAGTGCAAATTAAGGTAAAAATGATATTATAAAAATATGAAAATATCTTTAAACTAGTCATAAACTTATTGGATGAGTCTTGGCAGACCAATAAAATCCATGGGTCAACTTGGGGACCCCATGGAGCCACTTTTGTAGGAAAATGACATTAAAAACTTTTTATTTAATGTTAAAATAAAAATGTCACAAACATGAGTTATTTTACTAAAACAATTTTTAAATGGGGTTATACAGGTCATATTTTTGACTATAAATATTCATTATAAAGATAAAAAAAATTCCTACATCATGATTTTTTTTATAATTTTTAGACATTAAATAAATTAAATTATTTATGATACCATGATGATGCAGCGATTACCTCATTAATTAACGATTTAAATAAAATGAAAATATAATGTAAAATACAAGTCTTACACTTGTCAAAAACCTATTGGAAGAGTATATTTAGAACCCTTATCACCTTAGCCTCAAAATATATCATTGTGGGACCTTTAGTATCTGAAAATCATTTCATAATAAAGCAACATTTCAATCTTTCCAAGAGTTCCCCTACTCTCCTCTTACAAAAGGCCCCCACCACTCCCACCTTATTCACACCTTCAAGACATTTGGATCGGACAACCTCTACCCAAATACTCTCCCAACTTCTCTCCATTACTCTTAGAAGCCTCACATTGGGCATAATTCTTCCCAAGGAAGCCTTTGGCTCAAATCAAAAAAGAGTAACCCGAATTTAAGGTAATATCTTCTCTTATGTTATTTTGTTTTATTTTGATTCTCCAACCACCTAAAATCTTTTTATCCATTTCTTTTGTAACAACACCAGTATCCTAAATATATAGTATGTTTTTATAAGAAGTATTCGAGCTACAATTACACACACCTACATCTAATGGTTAAAGAACATACTATTTTTGTGGATGGCGAATTTCTGCCTCACGGAATGATGATTGTTCAACACTCATATAACACCTTCAAAGGTGGCCATTAAGATGTAAATATATTTTTATATGATATATGATATATTTATGTTTTACTTAAACATCTTTATTTTTCATTTATGGAATACCTTTATGGTTTCCATTATGGGTAAACACGATATTTTCATTTTAGGAACTGTGGACTACCGCCCCTTCAAAGTGATTTGAATCGTTAATGACATATGTGAGATGTATAAAGGATGGATTAAATGGTATTATACATTATATTATACTGTAATTATAGTATACCTTTATATAATTATAATTTCATTCCATTAAATACGAAATAGAAATGAAAGTAACGTTCATGCGTATGTACGTTTTACCGTCTCCATGAACGGTGAATTTCATTTCATACCTATAAATGTTATGTAATATTATAAATTCATGTATATGATGTATATATATGATATATATGATATCTACATCAGGAATATAATTTTGTATATAATGGATATTTCACCACATGAACAACTTGTAATTATAATAAGTTTACCTTTGACTCAAGTACTTAAGATCGACAAAACGACAGTCATTAACTTAAATAATTACATAATGTTCATAACATGGTAATAAGTGATATAAAAGGAATAATGAACTTGAAAAAGGTTTTTAAGAATGTAGAGATTAACCCTAGTTTATTATTCAGGAGGTTAAAGAGCGGTCGAGTGAAGTCAGACACGAGGTAAGGGAATTTCTTAACCCAATTTCCATTCATTGGGTTAATGTCCTACTTTCAAATTATGTTATGATATTTTTATGTCCTATCATGTATTTTTACTTTCTTTGTGTGTAATTATATTTAATACACATAATATAACTATTTTATTTAAAAAAATGATCTTTGTAAGGTCTTCGTCTCAATCTCCTTTCATTGAGGCATATTTTGTTTTATACACAACTTTCTTTTATACGGTGTATAAACCCCTTTGAATTTTGCGTTTATTCAAAAGGAATATTTTTTATACAAATCATTTTACTAGATGACTAAAAGTAATGTTTTTATTTCCGTAAATGTGCGACGACAATGATATCTCCGCCGCAGTGACCATTATTTGAGTTTCGGCTTCCTCTACAAGGCATAACTTTTTTTAAATGAAAAATAAATACAAAGTTTTAATTTTCTTTAATTTTGGTATTGAAAATGGTTTTGAAAGTGTTTTTATTATATCAATGTGTTGTATTGATATCTTGTGATTGAAATTTGGAAATGTTATGTTTCCTTTATGCATGTTTTATGTGATACAATTATGTTATTGTTTATGATATGTTTAAACCTATTCATATGAGGAATGCATTGGACTTAATATGTGATGGGTGGAGCTCGCTATAGCTCCTCGATGCATCAGCAGGTCTCAAGAGACAAACTAGTGTCTTGGCATGAGGCCTTGACAAAATCTTATTTGTGGTCTTGGCAGGAGGCCTTGGCTACGTGGTTATGATAGTCTGGTATTATGCATTCCATCATTATGAAAGTGGTTATTTATATTGCATGTGATTATTAGACTAGTAGAATATCCATGTGAGTAAGTAAATGGAATTATTTAATTTTATTTTTTCCATGTTATGCTGAAGTTCAAGTTTAAAAAGGCTTTTGTTTTAGTTATACATTGCCATAAATGTTAATGTTTATTTATGAAAGGTTCCGCAATATTGTTATCCTTACTGAGCATCTAACTCACCCCTTTCAATGTTTTAATATTTTCCAGCATGTGAAGAAGTATTTTATGAATGACCTGTAGGGATAGTTAGAAGAGGGTATGAGTGTGGATGATGGAGACTGTTTTTATTGTAGTTTTTCACTTTATGATGTAATGTGACATGTATGAATGTATCTAGTGTTTCCAAGGATACTAAACTAATCTGTCTTTCGAGACTTGATCTTTTGTGATCATGCCAATGTTATGAAGTAATGCACCGACTCTGGGTAACTAGGGTCAGGGCGTTACAGTTGGTATCAGAGGCAGTTTATTACTAACCTTGGAAGCAAGATTTAGATAAAATCTGATTAGAGCACATAGCCCGAAGATAGACATTGAAGATTAGTATAGAAGAACTTCCAAGAATTTTGGTATTATAGAGATTTTGTGAGTTTTCTGAGCAATACATACCTGTCTGGATACAGGCAGGTAGAGGCGGCTCTGGCACATAAGTACCTAGGGTAAAACCTGAAAACACCTCTTTGAGCTAGACTTGAACGGGAAATGGTGCACAACAATGGGCCTTGCTTCACTCTTGGTTACGACACTCCCGGGGGATATGCTTAGGATAATTATCATTTTCATTACAAACCACTTTGAAGTGTTATGAGTATATACTTCCTCAAAGAAAACATTTTTATGATTATGGATTATATCCATAAATAGTTAAATTTATGTTAAGTATTTTACAAGTATGGAATTATGTATTTTGAATCATAAACTAATCTAGTTTATGCCATTGTTTAGAAATGGATCCTAGTGGAAGTAATGGAAACCGTATCAATGCACGCACTCCATGTAGGGACTTCCCTCCTGCTCAAGATAATTATTGTGGATCTGTAGATACAACTGGTGCTGATAAACTTATTACCATACTGGGAAAAATCACTCAGGTTATGAATAATAACCTTACTCATATGGAGCACCCTGATCCACAACGTGGAGGATCAATGTTAGACCGCTTCATGAGGCAACAACTGCCAAAATTTAATGGGGGTACAAATCCATTAGTAGCTGAGAAATGGATAAACTCTTTAGAGAAAATATTCCATGCCTTGGGGAGTAGCGAAAGGGAGAAGGTAGTCATGGTAGTCTACCGCCTCACTGGAGATGCCGATCAATGGTGGTAACTGATTCAAAACATAAAGGAAGATAAAGATGTATCATGTATGGAATGGAGGGAGTTTAAGGAAATTTTCTTAGAAAAATACTTTCCACATGACATTCGAGAAGATATGGAAAGGCAATTTCTGAGTCTGAGGCAGAAGGTGGATGAGAATCTCCCAAAGTATGAGTCTAAATTTACAAGGTTAGCGAGGCTTGCTGTAGATTATATACGTAACCCAAGAAGTAAGATTGATCGTTTCATTGATGGGTTAAAACCATTTCTCCGTCGAGCCTTAGTCTCACAATATTTCTTGTCGTACGAAGATATAGTCTCGTTTGCTATCAAGACAGAAAATTAATTCTTTAAATCTTATGATAATAAAGTAATGCAAGAGGAGAAGAGGACGGTGGAACAAGAGACGGATAAAAAGAAAAAGGGAAAGAAGGATTTTCCATTATGTGATAATTGTGGGAAGAATCACCCCGGTACTTGCCAAAAAGGAATGGGAGTTTGTTATAAATGTGGGGAAAAATGTCATCAGGCTCGTGATTGAAAGGGAATGAATGAGGCTATCAATGTTGAATGCTACACTTGTAGAGAAATGGGGCATTATTTAAATGAATGTCCTAAGAATCAGGTAAACTTACCTCAGAAAAGGCCAGGGATCAAGGACAATCTTATGCTGTTACTACAGTTGAACTAGAATAATTATTGTATTGGTGATTTTGGACTCAAGGATTATATTTTGGTTATAAGAATAATGTGATATATATAAGGATTGTACTTCAGTACTTGTTGTTTTCATTAAGGATTTAACATGATGAAGGTAATCATATTTTTAGTATGTGAAAATAAGAGAAACATTACATTGTTTGGGGAATCTGATGTTACAATTGATTTTGGAATTTAGAGACCTTTTAGAGAAAGTATGTATAGAGGTAATTTGGATAACTATAATGATTGGAATGAATTAAGTTGAACTTTGGATATTATTTTTTATTGTTAAAACATTTCTGAAGATTATTTTTGGAATATTATAATACTATAGTTTTAGGAAAAGGACAACCTGCAGGGTGGGGCATAACCCGTCGTGTCGGACAAAGCTGCAGGAATCGAACCCACAACCATATTGCGACAGGCCTTTATTACCTACCACTAGCCTACAAGAAGTCCCTGGTTATTACCAAATAGTTTTCCTAATCCAAATGATATGTGGTAATATTTGGAACCTTATACAATTAGGATAAATAGAATATTTTTGATTTCAGTTACCATTTAGAGTGAAATATGTGTTCGTGGTAAAAATTTATTAAAGAATGAAATCCTACATGACAAGTAAGTATATTTCCTTATATTCTCATTAAATCACTTAAATAAATTCCTCAACTTTATGATAGGTTACTTAAAACAAAAATGTTGTCGGTTAACTTTTCCAACTGGGGATTCAATGATCGTTTAACCAATCACAAGTTTGTTATTTTATTAAGGTTTACATTCTCCTAATCCTGTTTTCTACAACTCTCCATCAGACCTTGATGGTTTGTTTCTCCTCCATATCCATATTTTCATATAATCCTAGTATGGGCTATCTCGGGTGACCTTTGTACTTCTCTTTCTTTCTTTTAATGTTATATTTTTATTAACCCTATTTCCGATGTGGGTTTTCCACAAAGGTATTTTCTACATTCAACCTTTTATTTTCAAAGAAAAATTTAAAATTTTGAGGATTCAATTTATTGAAGGAGGGGAGAATGTAACACGCCGAGCTTCCACGATACGCTTCTCTTTCCAAAATGCAATAGCTTGCATTGAACACATGTTCGAGATTCTAACACATCGTGACCAATCAAAATAGCCATTATGAATAGTAATACCAACTTTTTGAAATTATATAAATTTTATATTTCAAAATGGACTTCATTTTTGTATTTGGAATATCGAAATTATCCTAAGTTGAATTTTTTGTAATTTTCTGAGAACTTCCAATTTTTTATGAATAGTGAAAAATACTAAAAAACAAGTTTTTTAATAAAAATAATTTATAGTGATAAATAATACTATTGAGTGGTTTTAAAGTATAATTATAATATATTTTTACGATGTTATCCAATAGTGGTCATTATAATTAATTTCACTTTGAAATTGGACATAAACAACTGTCAATCTTTTGATATATATTGTTTCTTAAAAACACGCTATTTGTTGTGACAGCGGGAATTAATTATAAATTTAATTAATGCAACTTATATGTTTGGAATTTTTTAAAATAGAAATCATTTTTGAATACGGAATATCAATTATAGCTTAGGGTGAAATTTTGGCATTGTTCTGAAAAACGTCAATTTTTGATGAATAGTGAAACCACTAAGTGGTAGTTAAAAAACTGATATTTCGTTTAAATGAAACTTTACCACATATATGAATTGATTTTAAAAAATCCGACATACATGGTTGTCATTAGGAAGTAAAATGTGGTTCAATGGGATTGAAATAATTTTTTGGCGAATAGTAACTTTTAAGTTTTATTAATTGCGATTAAAGGTAATTAGTGAAATTTAAGGTAAAAATGATATTATTAAAATATGAAACTACCTTTACACTTGTAATAAACTTATTGGATGAGTCTTGGACTACCAAGACAATCCATGGGTCAACTTGGGGACCCCATTGAGTCACTTTGGTAGGAAAATGACATTAAAAACGTTTTATTTAATGTTAAAATAAAAATGTCACAAACATGAGTTATTTTACTAAAACAATTTTTAAATGGGGTTATACAAGTCATAGTTTTGACTATAAATATTCATTAGAAATCTAAAAATATTTCCTACGTCATGATATTTTTTATAATTTTTATGCATTAAATAAATTAAATTATTTATGACACCATGATGATGCAACGATTACCTCATTAATTAACAATTTAAATAAAATAAAAATATAATGTAAAATCCAAGTCTTAAACTTGTCAAAAACCTATTGGATGAGTAGATTTAGAACCCTTATCACCTTATCCTCGAAATATTTCATTTTGTGACCTTTATAATCTGAAAATCATTTCATAATAAAGTAACATTTCAATCTTTCCAAGAGTGCCTCTCCTCTCCTCTTATAAAAGGCCCACATCACTCTCACCTTATTCAAACCATGAAGCCATTTGGCTCGGCCAAAATATGCCCAAATACTCTCCCAACATCCCTCTCTTACTCCTAGAAGCCTCACTTTGGGCATAATTCTTCCCAAAGAAGCTTTCGGATCAAATCAAAAAAGAGTTACCCGATTTTAAGTTAATGTCTTCTCTTATGTTATTTTGTTTTATTTTGCTTCTCCAACCCCCTAAACTATTTTTATCCATTTCTTTTGTAACAAAAACAGTATCCTAAATATAGTAGGATGTTTTTATGAGATGTATTCGAGCTACACTTACACACACCTACATCTAATGGCGAATTTCTGCCTCACGAAATGATGATTGTTCAACACTCATATAAAACCTTCAAAGGTGGACATTAAGATGTAAATATATTTATATATGACATATAATATTTTTATGTTTTAATTAAACTTCTTTATTTTTCATTTATGTCATACCTTTATTGTTTCCATTATGGGTAAACACGATATTTTCATTTTAGGAAGTGCGGACTACCGCCCCCTCAAAATGATTTGAATCGTTAATGCCATATGTGAGATGTATAAAGGATGTAGTAAATGGTATTATAAATTATATTATACTGTAATTATAGTATACCTTTATATAATCATAATTTCATTCCATTAAATACAAAATAGAAATGAAATTAGCGTTCATGCGTACGTACAGCTTACCGTCTCCATGAACGGTGCATTTCATTTCTTACCTCTAAATGTTATGTAATATTATAAATGCATGTATATAGTGGATATATAGGATATATATGATATCTAAATCATGAATATAATTCTAGATATAATGGATATTTCACCACATGAACAACTTGTAATTATAAGAAGTTTACTTTTGACTCAAGTACCTAAGATCGACAAAACGACCGTTATTAACTTAAATAATTACACAATGTTCATAACATGGTAATAAGTGATATAAAAGGAATAATGAACTTGAAAAATGTTCTTAAGCAGGTAGATATTAACTCTAGTTTATTATTCATGAGGTTAAAGAGCGGTCGAGTGAAGTCAGACACGAGGTAAGGGAATTTCTTAACCCAATTTCCATTCTTTGGGTTAATCTCCTACTTTCAAATTATGTTATGATATTATTATGTACTATCATGTATTTGTACTTTCTTTATGTGTAATTATATTGAATACACATAATAGATCTATTTTATTTAAAAAAATTATCTTGTTAAGGTCTTCGTCTCAATCTCCTTTCATTGAGGCATATATTGTTTTATACACAACTTACTTTTATACGGTGTATAAACCTCTTTGAATTTTATGTTTAATCAAAAGGAATCTTTTTTATACAAAGCGTTTTACTGAAGGACAAAAAGGAATGTTTTTCTTGCTGTACATATGCGGCAACAACGACTTCTCCACCGCCGTTTCCATTATTTGAGTTTCGGCTTCCTCTAGAAGCGATAACGTTTTTAAATGAAAAATAAATACAAAGTTAGAATTTTCTTTAATTTTGGTATTGAAAATTGTTTTTAAAGTGTTTTTATTATATCAATGAGTTGTATTGATATCTTGTGATTGAAATGTGGAAATGTTATGTTTCCTTTATGCATGTTTTATGTGATATGATTATGTTATGGATTATGATATGTTTAAACCTATTCATATGAGGAATTCATTGGACTTAATAAGTGATGGGTGGAGCTCGCTATAGCTCCTCGATGCATCGGCATGTCTCATGAGACAAACAAGTGTCTTGGAATGAGGCCTTGACAAAATCTTATTTGTGGTCTTGGCACGAGGCCTTGGCTACGTGGTTATGATAGTCTGGCATTATGCATTCCATCATTATGAAAGTGGTTATTTATATTGCATGTGATTATTAGACTAGTAGAGTATCCATTTGAGTAAGTAAATGGCATTATTTAATTTTATTTTTTCCTTGTTATGTTGATGTTAAAGTTTAAAAAGGCTTTTGTTTTAGTTATACATTACCTTAAATGTAAATGGTTATTTATGAAAGCTTCTGCAATATTGTTATCCTTACTGAGCATCTGAGCTCACCCCTTTCAATGTTTTTATATTTTCCAGGATGCGAAGAAGTATTTTATGAATGAACTACAGGGATAGTCAGAAGAGGATATGAGTGTGGACTATGGAGACTGTTTTTATTGTAATTTTTCACTTTATGATGTAATGTAACATGTATGAATGTATCTAGTGTTTCCAAGGCTACTAAACTAATCTGTCATTCGAGACTTGATCTTTTGTGATCATGCCAATGTTACAAAGTAATGCACCGACTCTGGGTAACTAGGGTTGGGGTCTTACATGATTTATCGCAACCAATGAAAATCATTGGAAATATTAATTTTTGATTAAAATGGTGAACTGGTAAACTACCCGATGCCAATGTGATGTATTAAAAAATGGACTACACCATTGAATCTAGAATTAGGAGAATCCTCTATGATCAGTGGTTGAGTAATATTTTGGAATTAAATTATATGTGAAAAATTATGGTGAACATTTTTAAAGAATTATTAAATTAAATAATATTTAATATTATCATTTTTTACAAGAAACTTGACTGAGATACCTCTTATATTAATAAATTTGACATGGGATGGGATTTATGGATGAATACACTATGGAGGATACTTTAAAGGTAATCAATGATGATTACAAGAGATTCTCTAGAATATTACCTGATAAATGAATTTTTTATTGGTTTGTTGATCAGATGCCTTTAATTTTTAGTACCAAGATCTCCCTTATTATTTGGTTAAAAAAAGATTTAATATTAGATATAACATAGATTATTTTGTTTCATATGTTAATATAAATTCACTTACTATGGTTTCCATAAAATATGATTAATGGATTTCTAGATAATTTTTTGTGAATTTTTAGGGGAACTTTCAGAAAACTTTTGTTTTCGATATTTTATTGATCCACGAACCCTAATATAGATTTTTGAAAAACCCCTTGATGAAATAAACCTAACCAATTTAGAATAAATCCAGTCACAGTTATAGTTTCAGAGTTATATTAATATTTATATATTCCCATTTCAATATTGTCACTTCATTTTGATGGTAATAGAGATCAAATTTTAGGAAATAAATACAAGATCTATAATCAAGGGGTTATGATCTATGAACCCTTGTAATTTGTGGTTTTTAGGGATGGTAAAAGAATGATCAATGACTATGGGTAGTGGAATATGGTGGTTCTTTAATATGGGAATCCCAAAATAGATGTGGTCTGATAATCTCATCAGATGATAAGGATGGTGTTTCATCTACCGTGGATGATTTTGGAAATGAGCCACTATTAGTATTTTTAGATTATATTGATCAATATATCTAAATGAATCTTATTATGTCCATGTAGATGTAGAGGTTTTCTATGTTGGAGTCATTCATGGTGAAAGACTCATGAATTTCCACTATTTAATATTTTTATCAAATTATCACAGGTGAAAAACACAAGTGATTGGTATAAGGTCGGTGTGACACCCTGAGAACTACCTGATGCATGCTAATTGAGGATTCAATGGTTGAAAGGTATCCAAGCCTGGAATAATTAAGGGGAATAAATAGATGGTTGTAAGGTTTGTAACATGGACCCCTATATTAGTTGATGGATTAGAGGCAAGTGGAGGTGTCTAAGGGGTGAAAATTTGACAAAACCAGTGGTGTTGGACTACTATTTTCATCTTAGACCTAGTAGAAAAATGTTCCAAACATTTGGAAATCATTTTATTTATAATTTAAGTGATTAATAATTATATTATAATGAATAATAATAATAAATTTTCTTCCCTAAAATAAAGTTATTGAGCGACCCATTTCTATATGCCCTAAGGTTCCATGTTGATAAGTGAGAATGAATTTTTAAAATGAAGATTGTGGGATAATGATTTATGTATTGGTTGGAATATCTTATAATTTTTTTAATTAATATATAATTATAATATTTCTAGGATAATTATTCAATATCTAGGGATGGTCATGAATTTCTCACTTGGAAGAGTATCTTAAACCATTGGAGGTTGAGATTGGTCTTTATTGGTGGTGTAGTGAATAAAATACATCGTTCAAAGAAAATAAGAGAGAGAGATATATTGAGAGAATAATTTTATATTATTAATAATTACCCTAGTATTTATTTAGTAAAAAATATGTATTTATAAAATTAATTTCAAGAAAATTATTTTCTTGTTTATCATATGTGAATGAAATGGATATTGATTAAACAATGGTGTAAAGGAAATGAGTACCTTTTTAAAAATAAAAGAGGATTATTAGGGTCTTATGTAAATTATGAAAAAAATAATCTGTACACTTAAATAAACATATATCTTAATGTAATTTTAATTTTATAAAATATATGTTAATGATAAAACATTTTAGAGTTGATTGATTAATATAAATATAATCATATATATCAGTGTATAGAAAATAATTTATTGGATTAATAAATATAGATTATGTGAATGAAATAAGATTGGTGGGAAAGTATGTAAATTTTATGATCTAAAATTGAAAATGGAATAATTATTTAACACTAATTATGGATATTCACTTACATTGTATCACACAATAATGATTGAATTGGAAGTACTTGAGGAAAATGAACAATGGATTGAGATAAAGGAATAGTGGTGAGATCTTAAAAGAAAAATGTAGTGGTATCAATATGATGAATGATTTTAATAGTGGGGGGGGGACTATTTTGGGCTTTACTAAACATTGAGAGAGGAATCGATTTTTTGTTGGTGACTTTTAATGGTTTTTATATTTTTAATCCCTTCATTATTTTACCTCTATCACATGTTAAGGTGAAAGGATCTCAAGTTCTCAATTCTCACCATTATCGTAACATGTAAAAAAATCTAAAAATATACACAAAAGGAACAAATATAATTTACATGGTTCACCACTCAGTAAGAGAAGGTTAATCCTTTATGTGATTCAGAACCCCTCGAGACAACATTACAAACTCGAAATCACTTATGTGTTCAAATGAGAAAGGTATGGACATGAATGTCCTATTTTCACTATAATATCTTAATAGTTCCATGGTTAATACCACACACATGTAAATTCCACACCTTTATAATGATATTACAGGGTAACAATTAAAGATTATATCACCAATTAGAACCCACCATGCTGGTAATTTTATTCAGAAGTCTTCTTCCTCTTTACATACATTCACAATATCATACAACAATAATTTTGTATAGAAGAAAGTGTTGAAAGATTTTTTTATTAGAAGGATGAATTATTATTCTCACGACATTTATATTGAATTTAAATCCCATTTCCTCTTCTTTTAGTGAAAACTATAATGTAAAACAACCTCCACTTTATTTTCTTTATTTTCTTTCATTTAGAAAATGTATGAGGATAATATAAGTGTCATGTACAATTGATACTCAATAATATTTCATAACATAGATTTATCAAACCATTAATTTATATTGGAACTCTAATTTCTTCTCTTTGGAACAATTGTGTCGAACATATCTTATTTCATTTACATAAAAAGTATATATAAGTTAACAACTAAAAAACATTGATTAATCCTCTTTATTTCTATCATATATACATTAATAATTATAGGTGAATACAATATTTTAATTTATATATTTTCTCGTAATTCAAATACTCTATGTCTTTGACCAAATCTCTATTTATGTTTTCTATAATCTTCCACAGATATCGTGACTATTCAAATAAAATTATAAATTTATAAATGTTCAGGTAACTATCATGTATTATTATATTTATATCCATGATAATTATCATGAATTAGAGAATTATATTAATATATGAATGCATGAAATAATTGTCATGGAATATTCCATTATGGATCAAGTCACCCTGAATGTACTCTGTCGTTAAAACTATATGAATCATGATAAAAATAATCATGATTTTAATTTAACATTAATAACTGATCACTTATAATTCAATTTATTACAATTATTTAGAACCATATAACTATGGGAACCATGTATTTTAAAAAAACGAGAATCCTATAAAATTTTCTAAGACTGAATTACTTATGTAGATAAAAAGTGCTTCAATTTTCTTTCAAACATATACACTCAGAAGGATTACACTGGTGGTATCATCAAAAGATAAAAACATATAAAAGAATTATGATCAATTCATAATCATTTTCTTATACATCATTTCATTTTTCCTTCATAGGAACAACTCCTAAATATTTTTAATATTTTTCCAAATGGATATCATGAATACTCAACAATGCAATCCACCAAAATTTTTACCATACAAGAAACAAAAACATAAAATTCCAAGAAAGACACATGTTTTGAATTTCTCTCCCCAATTTCATATGAAATAAAACAGTAAATGTCATAATGGATTTATGTTATGACATAAAACATATTTCAATTATCAAATAACAACCCAATAGAATACTATTCTAAAAATAGTTGTACTAAAATTATTCTTCTTTCTTATCTCATAGAATCCTCATTCTTAGTATTATAATGTTTATATAATTTTTTAACACTTCAATAATCTTCGACTGATATTTCTTTCCTTCATTATTCAAATAAAATAAGAATCATGATAAAACATCATGATATTTGAAAACCTTGAAATATCATCTTATAGTAGATACAAGTATTCATATTTCCTTTTTGTGTCTTGGAATTACCTTTACACAACCTGATTATACCCTTACATAGGTGGTCCAAATTTCGATCCACCTTTATGTCAAATGTCGAATTTTTTTTTAATAAATAATTGGAATACTAACATAGGTGTAATTAAACCATAAAAAAGTATAGAATTACTCAAATAACCCTTACCTATAATAAAATTGACATTTATATAGCATCCTAAAATGCTGGAGTTCTATTATATAGATGTTTTTATCAAATTTAATTCAGTCGATGAAACTCTTCTTATTGTATAATTCAATGAATCAGTATGAATCTTTATAATATAAAAACATGCATTCACATGTTTATAGAAAAATAACACCAATAAATTTTATTTTAGGGTAATATATTTCAGTTGATCAAGGTGAAAATAGAAACATTTATGTTGAAAAAAATTTCTTTAAGAAGAAAACATAATTAACACCATATCATTCCAAAAAGACCCATGTTTTGAGTGATTAACAGTTTTACTTAACATTTTATCCCAAATAAAAGTGTACATTATCATGCCATTTACATTATATACCAACTTTTTTCATCAACGATACAATGAAATCTACAGGATTTGGTGATATCCTTCAATCTATCATGCTTTTCCCCATAGTGGGTGATTAGAAACCTTTTCCCACACACAAATGTGTCACCCCACATAAGAAATTCATGTTCACCCTATATCTCAACACTATATACCACCTTAAAACTTTTGTGTATATTTAATTTCTGGATTCTCATGTTGATTTGATTTCCTAGGTTAAAAAATATGATTGCTAACTCTTCAAATATATTTAAAAAATATCATATAATTACAAAAGAAACCTCGTACACTAGCTTCCAGACTTCTATTATCTTAATCAAACATAATATATAATTTTTACACCAAATGAATATGGATGGAACATCTTATAATTCTACGTCATAGTGGTAAAAAATTTTTCATCATAAACACACTATGGAACTACAATATTAAAAAAAATCATTAATATATTAGAATTATTCCTAGGAAGGGAGATCCATTATATGATACCAATCATCCATGATATTTAATAAACATAACTATTATTATTGGGATATTATTATTTAACATATTTAAATTTGTTGAAAATTAATACAACACACAAAAAAAACACACGATATAACATTGGTTAAAAATATTGCATTTCATTTTTTGTGAATCTTTGTAAATGTACATAGTATAAATTCCATTAACATGAACATAGATTCTATTATTTGAGTGATAACACATATTTTAGGCCATTTTTAGTGGGATAATTATAATTAAAACATTTAACTATTGTTTAATTATGAATCAATTTTGATGATATTTTGAAATTATATTCTTTTGGAGGAATATGTTGTAGCTAGTATAATACATGGGGATCCTTTTGGGACCAATAAGGTTAATATTTATAGCATTTAATTTTGTGTTCTTATTAATTATGAGATGTGATTTAGCCTAATATGGATAGATAACATTATAAATAATACATGGGAGTTGATCTGGTTTATGCTCTCCCTCTGCTGAGGTTTGTGATGGGATGATAGGGGCTATACCCTTTCTCATCTAATTGTCTTAGTAGAATCCAAATAATACTTATGAATATATCTTCCACCTATGACCCACTAATCTGGGATGAGATATATTGGATATCTCTAATATATATTTTGGGATGATTAATTCTTCCAACCCCTCTATTTTGGGAGAGATGAATATAATTAATTCCTCTAATTTACCTAATGTGAGAAAAATATTCTCTTCCCCATTCCCATTATTTTGTGATTTGGGAGTTCATGATATGTTTTTGGAAAATTGGATATATATATTTTATCTAGAATTGTATAATGAAACATTTTATATATAGTTTTTTATTTCCACTAACATCTAGACATGAATACACTACTCAGTTTAGATATATTTATTTCCACTAATTTGATATATTTATTTACATCAGGGATTTATAGGTAAATAAATATATGTGTTTACCCCATTACATCTAGGACAGGTGGAGACGTGTATTTCTTTATGAATTTCAAGATTAATGAATTTGGGATGAATCAACAGGTATTTAATCGTTTGGGTTTATGAGTTATGATTACTATTCTTTGTTATAAAACATTTATATTTAGTAAGTGTGATAAAAATGAGTTATGGGTTGATTAATTAGGAATGATCATTGAAATATTTCTTCTGGATATTATGCTGTGTTATATTTTCAAAAAATTAATTTATATCAATGAATGTAAACACTTTATGGTTTTGGTGTTGACTCACTACATGGGATGACCATAATAGGTGTTGTTAAACTCACCAATGTATGGTCACTTACACGTTGTTTGCAAAATGTCTATACAGAGAAGATAATATAGAATATTGATGAACATGGAACTAGGAGATAGTTAGTTGATATGGATATTTTTTTGAGTGGAGATAAAATTATGATGACCACCATCATTTTGATAGTGATCAGGACTACATATATTTGAGATGTGTAAGTTTTACTAGGGGATTTAATTTGTATCAATTTACATTGTATCATGGATATATATATATATATATATTAAATTGTTCAATTTTATTTTCCATTCTTGTTGTGTTATATGTAGATATATGGTATCTTGAGACAAGTTTATCAGAGGTATTTCCTCCCATGATATTGTGGATACAACATCATTGGTCGTTTGCCCCTATCCCAGTGAAGGAAGGATTTTGAGTTCATGAAAATGTAATTCTATATATGTAATCATTGGTGGAGACAAAGTTTAAATCCTTTAGTTTTACACATATCATAAAATAAGTTATAGTGTGCCATATTCGATGATTGTGATGATTATCATTAGAAAAATATAGTATCTTATCATCATTAGGATATGCTGTTTATCATAAAATATGACTTTCAAGGAACCCAAGGAAATATCAGAACTAAAGATTATATATTATAATATACAATTGGTAAAAGACCATGTCACATCTAATGATATAGGGTATTTCATAAAATAATATATACAAGAAGAATTTAAAATTTTTTATATATCTCTTATGAAAAGAATTTTATAATTTATAAAAAATTTATAAACTAATGAAAAAGGATTTTTGTGTTTTTTATTTAATTTATAAATTTTCTATAGATTAATTAATTATGGAATATTTATAATTAGTCTATTAAATGTTTTGGAATCATTGATAAATAAATATTCATAACAATAAATGTTAATATATTATAAATTTTCAATATAGATTTAATAAATTATAATTTTAGCAAAAAGTGTTTTTTCTGGAAATTATAGTGGTAATTTATAAAATGATTATAAACTAAAAACTATGGAAAAATAAAAATAAGTTTATTTTTAATATTTTGAGTATTATTAATAATTAATTTGAAAGGCCAAATTAATGGACTTATTTAATAAATTATTTTATCATTATCAAAAAGGGTTTTGATAATCCATATGATTAAGGATTAAATAATGTCAAATATAAGATATTTATAGCACACTAATTATTTACATAAGAAAATTGGAATGTAAAGTGTTTATATTTCCTTTAATATCATATAATTAAGTAAAATGACACATATTCGATAACATGAGATGTGAATATTAGATAAAATTAACCTGTTCATGTTTATCTATGCCTAAAAAGTATTATAAAATATTTATTTTTTATTTATTTTTTATTTTTATTTCAAAAATGTATATCTAATGTATAAATATATAACTTAATCATTTATTTATATTTATTACCTATTTTATTAATGAATATATATTATTTATATTATAAGAGAATGTGAGATTTAGTTTAAAGAGTATAACTACTTATATAAATTGGCATACATACATCTAAAGAGTTTCCTAATACATATGATAAACTATTTAGGTTATTTATAAAAAGACTATAACATGCTCATGAGTTGTACAAATAGTAAGACATCAATATAGTTTGAATAAATTGATTTTGTTGAAGGAATACAGATTTTAATTTAAGTCATTATAAGAATTCATACATGTAAAGAGAATATATGATATATGATGGAGAAATTGAGACCCCTTAAAAATAATAAGGGTTGATTTTTTTCCAAATAAAACACTTATTAAAACCTTGATCATTTCACTAGGTATGTTCTTGAAAAATTTGGTTTCCCATTCATTTTGTTGTGTAAGGAATGTAGGTAATGTGGTTACCCTAATATTTATATTCCTCATTTTTGAAATTTTATTTGGGTTACACTTTATAGGTAAACCCTATGGGTTATGATACCATATGAATAATGTTGGGGGAATACTTATGATGGATTAGGATAAATACTTATTCATTCAACTCTAAATGATTTATATATGATATAACTAGATAAATGGATTTCTTAATTTGGAAACAATGATGATGTTCTTGCTAATATATGGTTAATTATTTGTAAAATATAGGTATTGGCCGAATAGTGGATATTATAATAATTTTAAAAGTGTCACCATTTTAGTGGGGTCATATTTAATAAAATTATTTATTTAATTAATGTAAAATATGATATTCATCGAATAAAATATTTTGTTATAGATAAATGGAATTATCATAACCTAGTATTAAATTGAGATTAATCTTTTAAACAGAAAATATTAAAGGTAGAAACTTCTTAAACTAATACAAAAAATTATGGACAATTCTAATGTTGGAAAACACTTATATTTGTCATAGAAACTATTTCCAAAGAAAACACATTTTGAAGAATCTATTCAAGAGTATAATAATGTTTATTATAAACATAATATGTATTCTCTCAATGTATCTGCACTAATGATTCTCAATATGAATCCAAAAAATATCGAACATGTGTGTGATTATTGTTGATTAGTAGTTTATTGACAACCAAAAAAGGTTATATCAAGAGAAATCAAGACATAAAGGATATAAATCTTATGAAGAACTATTTCTGTATAATATGAAAAAATTTACTTTAGTCTTAACTCTATTGATAAATATGATTAGGCAAGTAAAGGACCTGGAAATACAAGGGTCACCACCAGAACATGATCTTTCTCCAAAAGTCCTAATATAATCTTTTACAAAAAATATTATAGTAGTTCACTATGAATTATGATGTGTCTTACATTGAATAAATTTTACCACATCCATTTTGAGAAATTATCAAATTTTTAATGTCCCAAAATGTTTTAAATGAATATATTTTTATTAATCGATAATTCTAATTGAAATAATAATTTATTTAATATTCTAATTAAAATTATTACTTTTTTTAGTAAATTAATTAATGTTTTATTTCTTTAACTTTTTAGAACCGAATTATTTTTCAGATAGTAATTGAAGTCAAATTTTTCATGTATTTTAGTGATTTTGGGTTTATGGTTTTAATGTTATATCTTTTTATTTTTATCATCAATTTTTGGAAATTATTTTTCCCTATAGTTTTAGAACTAAATGCGTGGAGCTAGAGAACTTGTAAAGGTATATCTCATAAGAATGACATCATAGATTTCAATGGATGTGTGAGAATAAAAATATGGGATTTTATGGGATGTGAGTCACATGGATATCACATTATATTAGATAAATAATCTTGAGTCACAATAAGAAAATGATCCATAGTTTTCTACACCATGTGTATACTGGGGATTCAAGGTAACTTGATGGAGCTAGTCATGATCTAGAGTCAGTGTGCACCTGTATTGAAAAAAGAGTAACCAATTACTAGTAAGGATGAGATAGAATATTTACCAATCTATCATTAATTCAATATATGATCAATCATCATATAGGGAACTCAGATATTCTGGGGAACATATGAGAACCATGGAATCAACGTCAGCTAGGTTTGGATTTTTATTCAATGTGATTCTAGATACCAATAGTTATTTCCGAACAATGGAATATCATTTTAAAATATAGAAAATTGAATTTTCCCAGGACCCATTCATTTTTTTCCACTACTGTTATTTTTTTCTCCTTATTTAATTCTCAATTTCTCTATTTCATTACCTCAATTCCAAATCATCTCACACTGCACAACACCAATCGACCATTGATCGTTGTAATGCCTGTTTTTTTCTTCATGTTTTGTGTTTTTTTCTTAAATTTAATGACATTCTATGTGGGTTTTACCGATTATTACTATATCAATAGTGTTAATTCGGTAATTATTAATAAACAATTGGGCTTCTCTAAATTAACTATCGAAATTTTGGAACAATTTATAGGGTATGCACGTGTGACCATGAAAATCACAGGTACATAAAAAATCCTTCCAAAATATGTTTAAAACTACTATATACATTACTTAAAAAATTTAAATCTTTATCTTATGAATGTTCAAAAAATACAAAGATATTATGATAGATCCTAAAATTCCTTAAATTCATAAACACATTAGATCTATTAATTCACCAGTGAATGTAGAAAAATATAAGACAATTCCAGAAGACCTAATAGAGGGAGTTATTGTAGAAAATGAACACAATTTTCAACCAAAAATCATTCAATATAGTCTAGAGAGACCTATAATCAGGGAGTATCAGGTTACTCAAGTGTTATGAATCTCATTTTGTGTTATACTATCCCTAATAGATCAAAACTATGAACTAAAAGACTCATACTTATAATTTTCTCCTACATTAAATTGAATTCCTAATGAGAACTATTTTAAATTCATTTTGTATTTTCATAAAATATTTATATTTATACCACTTGATGGGTTAAATGAAAATAAAATTAAAAGTATAGTCTTCCCTTTTTGATTAAATATATATTATAGTAACTAGTTTCGTGCTGAAGATAAAAAAGTATCTAAATATTAGGGTCATGTTTATGAATCATTTGTCTTGAAATTATATTCTAGAGGACTTAATTGAGAGTTCATAACCAAAATAACAATTTTTTATCATGTGAATGAGTTTCCTTCTAGAATCCTTATGATAGATTTAGGGACCTAGTACGACAATTTTTTCTTAAGTGAATCCCTTCCCATATTATTATATATATATATTCTTTATGTTTTTCACCTTCAGGTCAGAACTTAGTGGAATAATATACTAAATGTAATAACACATATAAGGCTTATGAAGAACATAGAAAAATTTATAACACTATTTCTCTTAATTATCAAAACAGAGATCCAAAGAGAATGAAGATTCAATAAGGGAGAGTGCACCACTGGATCAGGGTTGTAAATGAATGATCAATGTACTCATATAAAGTACTCAATCCCATCCTTAATGAATTTTAATTCATCACAAAGTGTAAACCAAACTGGAACCAATGAAAAAATAATACTTAGTGAGAAATGTCATAAATGTGGCATGTTTAGTTAGTCTAGCAACCGATGTCCAAAATTTGACATGGCATACTAAACCCTATAAGATATAAATTTTGTAGGGTATGGCCATTGTATGTGGGCGGGCGATATCCCATTCTTGAAAAATAATAATCATGGTTATAGGAACCACACTAAGTTTTCATGTAGAGATTAAAAAATGTTTGAACAAGATGCCCCTGGATTCCCACAATAGATGAGACAACAACTCCAAAAGCAACATACTGATAAAACCTATAATTATTTAAGAAATAAAAAACTATCATTCATAAAATGTTAATTAATATTGAATATGAGGACGAATAAAAACTCAATATGAATATAACAAATACTAATAATTTGATGGGATGTAAAATCTATAATTTTAAGTGGCACAAATAACTAGGGGATGAGCATAATAGATATAGGGATACTTCCTAATACAACTAAAATGAACTATATGGAGTATTCTATGTATTTACCAACCAAGAGTTGTTTATAAACTTATTATAATGAAATAAATGTAATTATGATAGCCAAAAATGAAACATTGAATAAACTAGGAAACCAAAGCCTATAATTTTTGGACTTTGGAAATATGTATAGCCTTGAAGGAATTGAGATAAAACCTATTGTTCCACTTAAAAAAAATAATGTTTTATAATTAAAAAATAATGAAGGGAGTGAAAAATTTATGAAAAACCTATTTGGATGACTATAATTTTAAAGAATCATTCCCCTAAAACCCATTTCTTTTATACAATAATAAAAAATAGACAACAACCTTAACTTCCCAAATTTCTTGAAGAAATTTTAAATGTTCAATTGAAAAATCCCACTTCTTAAATATTTTGTTTGAGTCATATCATATCATTAAATTTTTAAAAAAATTATTTCTGGTAAATATAATTATAGTAATTTTTCACATATAGCCTAACGGAGAAGTGAAGTGTTTTTTAGATAATAGAATACCTGTTATCATCAAAGTTCCTTGTAGTTTCATCATCCCACGCACCATTGGAAATATTAGTTTGTTAAATTACCTTTTGAATTTACATCTAAAAAAAATATTATTCCATAATCATTGTTATTACATTTGAGGTTTGGAGATATTTTTCCCACCAAACAGTTCCTACAATTGGATGACTACTCAGTCACACACCCCATATGAAGAGAGGATGATTTTTTTGAGGGTGTTGGAAAATTATTTTTATTTGCAAACATTCTTATCCTAGAAAATAGATGTAACAATTAATTAGTTATCACTAATGGTTTTAATTTCACATCCACTATTTGAAAAGTCATAAATATTTAAAAAGGAAAATTAAATTTCATTTTTAGGAAAATACTGAGGTGTTTAATATCTCTAAGAGAAATAATCTATCTACAAAAACTATACAATTCTCTATTTACAACATACTATAATTTTAAGAAACTTTTTTAAGTAATAAAATTAATTTTTAATAATAATTTATGAAATTAATATGAGACCCAATATTACTGAATCATTTATGTAAATTGATTCAAATAAGAAAAAAGATCCAAGTGATGCTTTCTTTGGTGATTTTTTGGATAATCTTGAAAAACAATTTAAGGATTTTTTTAGAACTATCCCTTTAATTTTAATGTGAGTATTTTTACGGTATAAAAATTAGTGATGTTTAGGATTTTATTAGATATTATTCATTCTTTAAGAAATACATTTTGAAACTTAGGCCACCTTGACCCAAGGTTCTACCTTCAAGCCTAGAAGCATCATAATTTGCATTCAAACAAAAACTCTCTCACTTGGAGGATTATTTTTTTGGTGGGATATCTTAAATTCCATTTATTATATTTTTTGTGTTACGGAATAATCATAAAGAAAGGATTTTGGTTATTTTAAAAATGTATAAATAAAACTTACGATTTTTCATAGCCAACATAAATAGGATTAAATTTTCATTTTGCATGTACACACTAAAAAAATTATCTTTTTCCAATAGCGATATATCTGTCTATAAATGTTCATTTTATTTTGGTAAAGTGTTTTTCCAAAAAATGGCCATATCACTAAATTATTAGTAAAAATTATAAATTTAAATGTTAGTGAAATAGATAAATTAGTTCTATTACAAATATAATAATATCAACATAAAATAAATTTTTTGGTGAAAAGGTTTAACAATAAATTTATATGACATATTTATTTATTTATAATAGTGTTAATAAGATTTATATTTAAAATGGTTTTTTGTTAATAAGATTTTTTTTAATGTATATATAAAAATACCTAAAAATGTTTCTTTCTTATAAATAAATTTTAAATGATTCACTAATATTATAATATATATTGTTAAAATTTTATTACATATTTATTAATAAAAATATATATAATATACCTAATATAATTATTATATATTATATATAATATTTTTCAATTAAAAAAATTAAAAAAACAAATAAGTTACTATTGTATCAAAATAATTGTAATATATTATAAAAATATATATACAATCAGGCCTCAATGGCGAGAAATCGATACTCAACAATTGTTTTATTTATAAATTAGAAAATACATAACTAATACCCAATGTATATTTATAGGATCACACATACCATCTACTTTTAATGAACTGAAAAACCATATCTTGAAGAAACTATAACTCAATCAGTCATCCTAACCTACTAAAAAAAGTAAAATTAAAATGAATTTGGAGAATATGGTTTTAAATAAATCATCTTCATCAATATAATATTATAAACTGAAATACAAAAAATTCATTCCAAAAAACAAAATCCCATTGTAATTTTTTTTTCAAAATGATTAGAATATGTTGACTACAAAATTAAAATGGGTATGGATAGTTCAATAGGTAGCAATAATAAACAATTGATGTGGGAGAAAAATATAGGATAAAGTAGTAGAATACCATGAAAATATAGGTATATCTATGGGAAGCCCCTTACTCAAATCTAGGAAATGAGATTGGAAATTATATTAAGTCAAGTACCTATTTTTTTTATTCTTATTAGAATAAAAGTTGATTGAGATTTAAATTTTATGTAAGGTAACCACCTATAATCCCTAAGAAAGACTAACCCCGTTGCCCCATTCTATTTCCCCACCCATATATCATTTGGTTCCATAAAATCCTCATTAAATAGGTAACAGAACTTGTATTTTTGTTTCCATGTGTTAATTCCACATAATTTCCCAACCCACACATTTATTAATTATAGCAATACATGGATAATTTACAATGATTCATAATGACACTTAGAAAATATTTAGATCTAGGTATTCCCTAAAAATATCTTAATCAAGTGTCCAAATTCCACCATATCCTTTATAACAAACACATGGGATCATTTGATAAAGGGGAAATGTTTCAAGCCAAGCTAATTATACATGACAGATACATTTGGTTCTAATAATAACTTTGATTCCATGTCTAGGATCTATTATGTAATGACATAAATAAAGATATATATACATTTATAACATAAAAAAATATCAACTAAATATTTCAATTATCTTCCCCTGACTCTCATTTCTAGTTCCAAACATGTCCTTAGGACCTATATGGTTTTCAGAAACTAAAGGAAGTTATATTAAATAAAATACAACACCCCTTGATTGGTGAATAAAATTACTATTATGTAATTATATATCATAAAAAATGACAAAAATGTAAAAAATTGAAATATTGAAATATAACCATACATTCATCTTAATACTCTACACTTTTAAAGATTAATGTAAAATTTTATGGATGTGTTTTTAATAATTTTATTCAAAGAAAAAAATTCATAATAAGGAATGAAACCTTAATAGTTCACCAAATCAAAAAATATTATATGACAAACAAAATCAATGTTACACTTTAACATTATTTTCATCATTAAAAAAATCAATGTTTCAAAATTCATAATCATTTTACCCATTATCAAGTAAGAGTTGATTAGGAGACACCCCATATAAAAAATACAATGTGAAATATTACAGTCATTATATAAGGATATGATATCTACTAGATTGGTCAAGGTTGGTCAACCCCACATGACTAGAAAAACTAATTAAATAAAATTATATTTTCGGAAAAAAAAACACAAGCTTTGAAAAATTTTAATTTAATGTACTCCTAAATTTAAAAAGTGTGTTATTTTTCAACAACTTCACCATATTATTTCTCAATTTTATCATATTTTTCTACACTAAAAATCCTTTATGTTTACTCTTCCACTAATTAAAGTCATCCTACATGAGGAAAGTGATACATATAACCCAAACCAAAAGTTTTTAAGTATAAATTTTTAGAATATCTAAGAATGTTTTTTTAAAATAATAATTTTTCTAATATTAGTGGTGTTGTTTGGAGAAGAATATAACTCATTATCAATTGACTACTATAAAGGTCATTAATATAATTCAAAAAATACAGAATTTTATATACATAATATTTTATTAGTTGATAATATAATCCATTAATTTACTTCAATAATATAAAATCACAATCATGTTTTGAACTTTTTTATGTTCATGTGTTTTGAGCTATATTTAAATATTATGTGCCTCTTTACCTCCTTTCTTCTAAACACAAAATAGATGACGAAATAAAATATAAATATAATAAAATAAAATGGAATAATAGTGAATAAAAAATTAATACCATTATTTCAATATGAATACATGAAAAACTCTGTGTCCCAATATAATGATACATTTTAAAATGGGAATGATTTTTTATGCAGTTATTATTTCTTGCCAAAAAAATTAAATTATATTTGATGGAAAATATTGTTTAATATTAAATTATTTAATTATTATTCATGAATGTAATCTATAATGGTAATTGAATATGGATTAAATATAAGGAATTATGGGGGAATATATTACTTTTCCAACCATAGATTCCCAATATTCTACCATATTCAATAATATGTCATAAGCAATGTGTTTTTAACTTTTTCTACACCCTAATTTTTGTTATATTTTAACAATTGGCTAAAATTACCTAAAATATGTAGGTTCTTCATGAAACACCAATTTTATCCATTAAAAAATGATATGGTTCGTTCCATTCAGGGCTATAATATGACAACTAAAGCATTAAAAAATTACATCATATTTAACATAAAAATACTATTAAAAGAACAATATTATTAATAATGACTAAATATGTACCTTAATTTCATCCCAAACATTGTCTTTTTTTCACCTCTAATACTCTAAAATCATGAAAATATAATGTTAATAGCCCACGATCATGATCCAAACAACTAATAATGGAAGAGAGTTATCTTAATGAATCAGAAAAATGATGAACAAAGTAATTGAAATAAATAAAAACATTCTCATAAGTTGTTTCTTTTTAATAAATTGGGGAAACGCTAATTTTTTACATGACATTATTGATATTATTTAATACTCATGGTTCTATGATAAGGAAAATTGGATTTTGATGTCAATTTAACTAATTTTTCTTTGGAATACAAAATTAAGAACTGTATTATGTGTAAATTTTAATTATTTTATCCTTAATGGGTTCATATCACTTAAAATAAAAAAATAGTATTTTTAAAATATGTTTAAATACATATAATATGCATTATGAAATATATACTTTTCATAAACTTGTGAACCACTTACCAATAAACCAATTTTCCTCACTTCCACAGTCCACTGTATAAATAAAAACAATGATTTTATAATTAATGTAATAAGAAATGAAATAAGGTTTTAAATTTAATTTTTAGCATAACCTTTCAAGTAAGACACTTGCACCACTTATTGGAGGATATATATTCTGATGTTTTCTTATATTTTAACCTTTTATACACCATAGAAAATGAATATGAGGAAATAAAATTATGATTTACCAGTACGAAATCTATAACAATATCATATAAATGTTTTTAGTAAATATCAAGAATGTTATGTGTGGAATAATTTATTTTATTCCAAATATAAGTGAAATTATACATTTTTTATATGTAATAGAAGAAAGGTTTTTTTTGGAAATAGATAACATATCAATGGATTATTTGACGTCACATTTTTACTTTTTTGGGAATATGAGGCTCATAATTTATAAAAATAAAAAGAAAAAGTTATCAAGGAAAAAAATTAAATAAAAAATGAATAATGAAAAATTTAAATATAACTGATAAAATAATACCATTAATTTAATCATTGTAATAACCTTTTTTTAAATTTAAGGGTTATCAACGGATGTCTTGTTATGGCCTACTACATTTGAATTACAATGACTAAAATAATATATTTGTATATACAAGTGTGAAATATAAAGTAAAATTTAAAACCAAAATAAAAAAAACTTTTTAAATTCTAGAACTAGATAAATTATTAATTGTTCAAAAATATAAAAATCAAAATCATAAAATAGTCGTGGTCTTGATCATGGTCACAAGCATCATGTTTCTATTATCTCATTACCAATTATCCACAAATTCATTCCCCCATTCAATAAAATAAAGTGAAAGATCATCAATTGTAATTTCTTCAACATCCATTATAGAAAAATTTTCCCCATCAACATTACTTGAATATTTAGTTTATAAGACATACACTCCAGGTATGATATATTCCTCTATTTTAATTATGTAGTTTGTTTTCATGAAAGTCAAAAATGTTTTTTATATATATTTTTCCACATAAAACACCTGTAAGGCTTGTAATAAAAGTAAAAAGGTATTTTTCATTTTAATATTAATATTATGGTTGATGATAGTGAATCAAAAAATTTATTCCATGACACCATCAATGGGATTTATCCAATCATGATGAAAATAAAAATAATTTTTTTTAACAAATAACATTATTAAATAATTTCATTCAATGCACAATAATATGAAACGTTTTCACATTTTTTTAAACTCATAAGAACACAAAAAATTTGGGTAACATAACTCTTATCAATAGATTTCATGCACCAATGATAACCATTGTAAGTGAATTGGGTCATCGTTCTAATCTAGATATTAGACAAAAAATTAAATGTGTCAAATAATTTTCTATCATTGCTTCCTAATTTAGAAAAATTGAAACCTCAATAATTAATGAAAAATGAGAATTTTAGAAACAAAAAAAACATAATATTTTAAATTAAAACTATGATATAAAATAAAAAATATCTACAAAGAATTTCTAAAAATCATTTTTATGTATGTTGTAAATTATTTTTGGCATGTGTTGATATTTTCTATAAAACAATTTCATAGTTCTCCGTAGAAATAAATAATTATTTCAGAATTTTAGGAAAAGGTGAGTATTACAAAATTAATGGATATTTACCATATTTTAAAAATAATTATACTTCATTAGAATTTTTTGAAACATAATTTTATTGATGAAATATTATTGAAAATTTAGGTTGGATGTCATTTTTTAGAATTTAATGAAATTTTAAAGAGAATATAGATAGCCCTTTTCTTGTTTCATCAACTTCACCATAATTATTTTTTATAGAACTATTTGTTCTCATTTTAATCTCATGAAATATTTTTACAAATCATCATATACTCCACAACAAATTATCCTGCCATAATTCATCATTCTCATATATGTTTACTATAAATATAAATTTTTAATATTCTAAAAAACCATTAATCCTTCTAGGTAAGTAAGTAAATTAAATTCTTAAAATTTATAATAATGAAAAACTATTTTACATAACTCATGTTTGGATATATATATATATATATAACAATAAAATGAAATTCCAATAATTGTAGTGTCCCTAAACCAAGGCACTTTCAAATAGTGCTCTATGACAAAGGGCCACTAGGCCTTAGGTATGCATCCCCATATGCCAAAGGATGTCAAATATCGGAAAGTGTTTAAAGAAGTATAGTGGGGATGACATACCTTTAGTCGATCATAGAATAAAGGTTCTAGTACATAATATAACATGATGTAGAATGTAAGACTCATCTGACTCGAACCAGACCTACCATTGGTGGAAGAACATTCATTATCAGATAAAGAGGGGAATAAATATATAACAAAATCTAAATAAACTAAATAAACAAGCATACAGACAACTTGTAGTGTATAAACAAATCATGCATCCCATATAAGTAATACGAATCAGTATATAGAAGGGGTTAATTATGGATGGCCACAATTTTCACATAAATATAAGAATGCATAAAATGAAAGGTATAAATTAAACAAAAACACCATGTAAGGAAAGAACCAAGTGTTCCCAACCAATATCCCATGCCAAACAACTGTTAATGTCAAGGTCTTAAAGTTGATCACTTACTTTAATTAATCAACATAAAGTCTACACACATCCTGATGAGATCACGTAGGGTGTGAGAATGTGTCATAGTATGATAATAAACAAATATATATACCCAACATAAGTGTTTAATAAGGTTCAAGAATAATAAACAAGAAACACATGTGTAAAGTAAATGAATAATTCCATGGTTCTCAACAACCACATTGAAGTCATCACCTACCTTGATAAACATTGGAATCCATGAAGAGGACAGGTTCCTTGGCCCATGGACCAAGGTATGACATGATGTTAAATGTGTAGGTGAACCCTCAAGTACAACCTAAAATGTAGTGACCTAACATATCTTTCCTCTATCCACCTCATGCCTCTACAAGTATTAACGTCCTGAAGGCACACCCAAGAAAAAGTGACATGGTCCTTTGGAACCCTACATGTAAGCTCTCATAGATTCAAATCACAAATCATAGAGGAAAAAAAATATTATTCCTCAAGTGAAAACAATTATTGGATCAAAGAACAAAGTAAATATTAATGGTTATTCCCATCCTCCAAATGATATCGGTCAAATGGCCTCATGAATGGCAGGACTCGGTCCCCAACTGTCAGCCTCAACACTGACATCTGAAGGCTCCTCACCTCCCATGTGGATTCCTATAAAAAGTACCATAATCACAATTCCTAATACACACTATCAGAGGCCTCTACCCAAATGAGTGGTAGAAACACCTCAAAATCTGAGTAAACATGTGTGAACATGACTCCAATCAGTGCTTTGGCTACCATGGGTGAGCGGAAATTACCAGAAAGTACCAAATCCACATAAACACCGACGCCTTGTTCCCTTGCGACCATTTCTCTCAAGTTTTATGGCCGTTTCATTTAATATGACATGTCGTGCCCAATACCTGACAACATTATCGTCTTAAACAAACATCTACAATGCCCAATCCTATGATCATCATTAGTAAATACATGTATATCTGGGACAAACCGAATCAAATGACCATGTCACCTAAATTCAGAATGTCCAGCCCCATCCCAACCTCAGGTCATGACTTCCATGATTCCTTGGGTCTCATCACATGAATATCATGAATTTTACATAAAGAAACCAATTTATATAATGAAAAAATTCAATATAATCAAAATGTTCAATTCCAAAAACCCACATTTATATTCCACATCAATAAAATAAAATTATTCAAAGAAATTGAATTGCACAACTTTATGTTAAGCAATATGTTGAATTTAAAACAAAACACACCTCGTTCTAGCTACCCTAGGTGGTCGATGACTTATAACTTGGACTCACACATATGAATCGGGCAAGGGTATATATAAGTGAATCCCCTAAAGTCCAAACATCAATTAAGAATCAAGAAATGGAGGTATCACCTAATTTACTCAAGGCATGCTAAAATCCACCCCCCTAAAATTACACAATTGGACAAAGAAAGTTATGAATCACCTACTTCAGACTCGTAGCTGTAGGTAAATCCAATATTTATCTCTAACTCAAACTGGTTTGAAATAAATCATCGATTCCATTGAACATATTGAAAATAGGGTAAAACAGCTCAAATAGACTTAGCGGTCCATGAGGTGAGAGAGAATAATGATGGAAACAAGGCTTTGGAGAGCCCTACCACTACTGTTCTTTTACACATGATAAATGTTGAATCAGTCCATTAACAAATGAGAGGGATCAAAAGAGTAAGAGTTGGTAATGGGGGATCTCTCCATTTTTATAAGTGACCCATGAGGATAAAAAGATAAGTGATTTAGGTTAATGTAGAGGGTGTATTTTCAGTAAAGTCACCATTTTGAGGTATCAAGATTATCTCTCATGGTTTTCAAAACCCCACACAAACTTTTCAAGATACAATGTGAGGGTACTACCTACAAGGAACCACATGTGTGTCATACCACACCGTTTTCTCTAACTATGGTTAAACCATATAGAAGCCCTTTAAAACTAATGCAGACATGGTCGCACGAGCTGGAACCCTTATCACATGGTTTCATAAAAACCCTGATCAATTCAAAAAGGGGTTGCATGATTTTTTGGAAGAGGCCACAGAGTTTCCCCCAATCTACGCACCCTGAACTATAACTCCAAAACTTGAGTTTTGGGCCTCCAATGCTCCATAAACCCATGTAAACACCTGAGGTACACTCAAAACCTCTAAACACTTCCAAGAACATGGTATAAAAGCAATATAACTCTTGGAAATTGGTTCTGATCATTGGAAAAAAATTGGCATATCCACTAATTCAAAAATTAAAAACAGGAGAGGGTTTTTACTCAATTTGAAAACCCAAAACGTTATTGTTTCCTAATCATAACTTATCTCATCCTTGAGATATAAAAAAATTATTTTATGGTATCAAACATACCCATCCTAGAAAAATTATCCCAAACTATTGCAATCTTAATGGAACCTGTCAACAACCTTAAGGGGGATCCCAACATTAGGAGTGACCTTCTCCAGTCCTTCCTAACAAAAAAAAATTAGCCAAATAATCCACAAACCATTCCAAGAACCATATGCCTCTTATAATTCATAATTAATCCCATACCTTATCTGGTGATCCTGTACCATACCTGACACTCTTTAGAATCCTGCACCACATCAGTTCGCACCTTGTGACCATGCCACTTGGCACACAACAGGGTTTTTCATCTAAAAAAATGCTTAAATATGTCATGATGCCTCGTACCTCAATCAAGTACCACAACGTCATGGTGCCAAGATGCCTCACACATTATGTAACTACATCTCCTTGGTTCCCTGGTGTCACACAACTCATAAATCCCCCATCAAACGATGCTAAAAATAGAACTTGGTACCTCACACCTCATGTATGTATATATATATATAACACACCCAAGCTGGTGAAAACCTACTAACTAGAACCTAGTTAGTCCATAAATAAATATTGTGCACCTTGTACACCCAAAATAGACATCCCTCAAAATTACATTAAAAAAACAAAATAAGGAGCTACACCCATGGAATACCTGTGACCGTCATTAGATCACCAGCCTACTCAAAACCTATTAGTTATATGGAATGTACCCAGTTTAATGCATGAATTATTGAAGCCTGACCTCCCTGTAGCGATGCACCAAGCACCAGCCACTAACCCCACTACTAGGTCCCTCTATGCCTTCCATGACCTCTATGTGTAGCTAAACCCAACTACCCTCACATGGTACTGATCCTAAACCAATCTCTAGACCCGGATTCTACCCCAATCCCTTTCTACCAACTTCCCAAGAAGGATTCTTACAGAACCTTTCAATATTCTAGGCTAGAACACATACCAGACACAACTATAGTGGCCTCTGATATTTAATTTGGACATTTCATTAATACATACACTTAGTGACAACCATCAAAGACCCAATATGTGGCGGTCTAGCTGATTCATTCTCCAAAAATCCATGTTAAAACTCATCCCATCCACACTTCATACTATTCAATGTGTCAACACTAAAATCACTTGAAGTTGCGACCCAGATCGAGTGAGACCTTTCCATTAGGTTTCCCTCATCTATGAGTGCCTAGTTCATCCCCCTCAAAGAATGTTTCCAATATAAATATATTTACCTACACCCAAATGAAATTTCATAAACCATCCTCAAAGTGCCCCACCCTCAAGGTGCAATTTCTCACAATTTTAGGAGAAAAGATATACATATTAGTGAATATTGTTTCATAGTTCATCAAGGACATTCCACCATGATTAATGCTCCAAATATCTTGATATCTTTCTATCCTCAGCATCCTTGGATAGAAATTCTCGAAGAACCTAGCCTCAAAATCTTTCATGGCCAGTCCCTCGTGTCTGCCGTCATGGACCTGCACATCCCACGAGTTCTTAGCTAGTACTCTGAACATATAGGTCAATGGATTTACCCTCTTCCCTATAGGTATCACTAGATACTTAAATATCATCTTCAATATGTGTCTCAACCACCTGTAAACCACCCTCACCCTAGAAAAGTGGAGGGTGTTGTGACTAGAACTCCCAATTCATAAATTCCATAGATGGTACTACTCCCGAAGAACCCCTATCGATCCCCTACATCACAAGAACCATGATCAATATATGTTGATCATCAAGAAACATACCACAAATAGTATGATATGGTGTCTACCATACCTTCACTTGGACCTGTACCTATTTCCATACCTATGGACGAGCTTGATGCTCATGGTCTGCCTAACCCTTAGGGGTCTCAACTTTTTTTATGAAGATGTGGAACTACACCATCACCTGCCTGATATTCTATTCGGTCTATCTAGGTAGTGACCCACTGAATACCATCAGCATGGACATATACCCCAAATATATATAACACACAGATAAAGAAAGCGCTAATAATAATAACATTCATACAACCCTTACCCTTTCCCATCACACCCTTAACACATGGCATCCCAACATCTTGGCCTCCTTATCCATCCACAATAGAGCCATGAATCAAAATTAACTCAGTCCATGCCCATCTTGACGACCATATTTTCCTCGACATGATGATTTACTCACCCAACTTGGTGATCAAAATCACCCCATGCTACAATATATGCCTAGTACTATTAGAGACAATCCAATTTCACACATCATATCACTTGAAATATACATTTATATTACAAGGAATATCAAATTAAACATGGAATTTTTCATATAACCAATAAATTTACCATAGGGATAGGCAAATTAAATTTGAACATCCTATCATGTGAATGATTCAAGAGCCCAATGAAGAATTTGAAATAAAATCATTCCTTGTCGTTCTGGGCCAAGTGTCTAACCTCTCATTCATTTCCATAACAAGACAAGGTCACATATTGAAAAAGTATAAAAAAACATTATAAAAATACCAATCAAGGTTAAAATCATATAAATTTAAAAAATGATCAAAAATAAATCATCAGTTCCCACCCAAGGTAAATTGGTCTGCCCCTTGTACCTGGGGATGCAGGCACCCAAGCACAAGTTGTAAACCCTGTTCTGACAAAATATTAATCTCTACTCTACTCTATCCCAAAATAGTAATACCACCAAAATAGATCCAAATAAATATCTATCTCATTATTATCGAATTGAGAATTACTACTAAATCCCAGTAAAGAACTGTTCTGATATCACCTGTAACTTCCTCGACATGGATGCCACTTTCAAACAGTGCTCTTGGTCGGATTACCACTGGGCCTTAGGTGCACCTATGCATACTCCAAAGTATTCTGACTAGTATTGAGTGTGTAAATATGTATAGTGGGGAGGATTTACCCTTATGGGATTGTTTAATAATGGTTCAAATACATAATAATACATGTAGTGGAAAGTAAGACTCAATAGGCTCGAATGAGACCCACCGTTGGCAGAAGCACATTCATTGTTAGATAAAAAGATAAATATATATATAATATAAGTAGTGTAATATAAATAAATAAACATAAAAACCACGTATATAAACTAAAAAATATGAATCCAACATAGGTTATACATATTAGTATACAAAAAGGGTCACCCATAGCAGACCATATTAGCCATACAAATATAAGTGTGTTGAAACTGAAAGGGGGAAACTAAACAGAAACTTTAAGCAAGGAAATAACCATGTGTCCCTTTCCAACATCCCATGAAAAACAACCACTATGTTATAACTCTATAATATAATCCCTTACCTAAATGAAACAACATAAAGTCCACATGCATCTCAAAGGACCCATGTAGGGTGTGAGAACATGTCTTGGTAGGATACCGCCCATGTGTGTATACTATAGTACACCCAGTTTCTGGTATTTATCTCTTACATAGTGTTTTTTATGTTTATGAAGTGTAAGGGCGAAGTATTAAAGATTTTGGTGAAATTTTGATATGTTTTTATGGAAAAGGGGATGCACACAGTTTGAGCACGAATACATGGAAAAACCATCCATAATAGTAATTTTGAGGTATTATCTTTTCCATAGTGGTTACACTGTTAGGGAGAATATGAAAGGAGGCCATTAATGGGTTTTACTAAGGTATTATCTAACACAAATTTAGCACACGATTTTTTTAACTATGCAGTCTAACCCTACATAGAGTCAAATTAAGATAATAATAAATAGGATCTCACTCATTTTGCCTCTAACTCTCTCATTTTTGTTTCTTAGCAGCCCTAATATGGGACTCTTCTCTTTTGAAGGTAGGATAACATCTCAAATTAAATATGGAATCAATATAGTTCCCTCCCTTGGTGTTTTTATGTTCAATTATTGAGGTAAGTGTCATTATTCACAATTCTTGTGACGTTTTCTTAGATATACTTAGATATACTTCTCCTCTCTTATTAGTTTCTCAGATCTATGTATTTTATGGGAAAATATAAGATATTGTATTATATATATGATAATATTTTTCTTTTTTGTTTCTATGAGAAGAGATCTAATGTGGTTTCGTGGAGAATCAACCCAGTTTTCTTGGGCATTCGTCACCTGCTTTTAGTTTTCACCAAATCATTCGATGTAGGTGGTTTAAAAAATTACTACTCTTAGTTGAAATGAATGGAATGTATTCTAATTGTTTTATTTTTATTTTTTTTATTTTTAATTGGTTGCTTTATGATTTCTAAAAACCCTCTTGGGTGTTTGTTGTGTAACATCTGGAAAACATGTGCTTTTTATTATAGTGCTTGATTCCTGATTTTAAAATGTGGATTTTAAAATTTCATATCTCTAGAATAATGGTGAATGGATTCTATTAATGTTTTTTCATTTAAAGGGATGGTTTTATTGAAATGTAATGGGTATTTAGAATTTTTTTCTTAAGGTTTTCAATAAAATAACTGTTTTATTGAAATGGTTTGAAATGATTTTGGCATGATAGTGGTGTGTGTTTATAATAAATTTCTGAGGCTGGGTTGGAATATGACCTTGTGATCAGTTCAAAAGGTTTAATTGAAAATGGGGTGTAATTATCATGTGCTGACATTGTATATTGATGAGAGACCACTCATGAATATGGAACAATCATAATGAAGCATGCATGGTTGAATGCGTGAATAAGTAGAATGGAATGGTTATGCGAAAACATGAATGGAAAATTGTTTGAATTCCTTGTTTTGTTGTTTTTCAAGGAGTATGTCTTTTTAGAAAAATTTGTCTTAATAGTAGTTGGTTCCTTTTTGTTTATAAATTGCATTGGAACTTGTTTATTTTTAGTTATAAAGTATTTTGAGAAATATTTTTATAGAAAATATTTTATATAAATGTTCATAACATTTCTATCCTAGTGGTGTGAGTAGGGAAGTCATTGGGGAAAACCTAATTTGTTATATACTCACCCTTGCTTTATAAATTTGGTGCTTTTGTAGATTCTATCTTCAGGGACATTGTCAATGGAAAAATATCACATTTATTTAGCACCACCTCATGATACTTGGGCTATTTGGTGATGTTGGAGGTTGGAGCTTGGGGAGCATGGAGTGTTGTGGTCTTCATAGAGTCTTTAGTTGTTTTTATAGAATTTACTTTGAAATTTTATTTTTCTTCAACTGTAGTACACTTTGGTGTAGTATCATTATAAATATGGTGGTTGAGTTGTCTTGTTTTTATCTTGCAGTATATAACAGTCGTTTGGCCAATGGTTTATTTATTAAATGGTAAATCATCCCCATAATTTAATTTTAAAACCTTAGAAATTTATTTCTATCCTTTGGCTTCTTGGTTATTTTGATTATGACATAGTAATGATTCAATGTATTCTCAAGCCAAGGAGAATAAGTGGGTCATTACAAATGGTATCTGTTTCTTCGTTCCAAATGTTTTTTTGAGACAAATTGTGTTATATTTTTAGATCCAAAAGATTCTTTGAGATAAATTGTATCATCTTGTTCGTTCGCTTGTGAAACAAGTTGTCATCAGTTTCTTGTACTTGGAGTTGAAATTCAACCTTTTCTATTCCTCAGGATGTTATCTTAGAGAGGATTAGGATTGTTGGGACATTAAATATTGAGCATAAAAAGACATACATAACATTTTTATGCTGAACTTAATGTTACTAAGAGTTTGGGTACATATGTGTGTTGAGGACACTTATAGAATATGAAATCTCATTGTCATGGGATTAGATAATGAGGTTATCATGAAATGCATTATAGAGGAATTAATTATTACTATGATTGATTATTTAATTTTCAATAATGATTTACGATTTTTTTGAAAAGGTGTAATTTTTTGAAAAATGTTTCAATTGTTTCCAAATAAATGATATTGAAAAGAGCATGGATGATGTATTATGAATATAGATTAATTTTCAAAAGTAACGACATAATTTCTCAATAATGGTTAAACCTGGAAGAGATTGTTTTGGAAATAAATTCTATGATAGTCAATGTGGTAGAATTTGAAATGTTAAGCCTTTAGTTTCTAGAGAGTGAGAATTATAGTGTTTATGGTTTTTTAAGAAATTGTCACCTGGTAGGCATTTTCGAAACCATACCAATGAAGATTTGGAGAATATGGCTACACCAGAACCTTGGGTGAGCCAAGAGATGGTTTTGAGTATCATCCAAGCATTCCAAGATGTGGATAATAGGAATTAGAGGGATGTACCATGACATGTGGATCAGACCATCTAGTTCATGAAGCACAATCCACCCATCTTTTGGGGTGATTCTAAACCTGAAAAGGTGGATGTGTGGATAAATAGGATAAATCGTATCTTTGATTTAATCAGCACACCATCGGAGATGAAAGTCAATATGGAAACTTATATGCTTAAGGACCTTGCATGCCAGTGGTGGGATTTGGATGTGTGGGATAAACTAGATCAAATATATAGTTGGGAGGATTTTGTGGAATTATTTAACAAAAAATTATATCCTCACATGTTCGGGATCGAGAGAGCGATGAAATCATTTAGTCTAAAGTAGTAAAATATAGCTATCATAGAATATGATTCTAAATACATGTATTTAGTGTGTTATGAAAAAGTGGTTTCATATGTTGTGTCCTTTAAGGCCTAAATATTATAATTAGTTCTAAGGAAGGATATTATCTTAATGATTGTGGTTCTCTATATTATGGATTATACAAAGATAGTGAACATAGTGACAGTGGATTAATGTGATATCTCAGGATCTGTGGGGGAATGATGTAGGATGATACTTACATGAAATGGTGGGAAATCTAATGCTAGTAGTAAGAAGAAGAGGGAGAAATATTTCCTAGGTTATAGCAAGATGCAGAATCATATGGCTGGATCAATGTACCTTCCTCAATTACCAAAGATCCAAGAAGTATGTTTCCAATGTGGTTCCTTTGACCACATGAAGTGAGAGTGTACGAAACAAGCTATAGAATGCCCTAATTGAAACCTGATGGGGGAATCTTCAGTACTATTTTCATAGTTCTCTATGGTGAGGACCATGAGACACTTCTCAGGTGTCATAGGCATAATATTTTCTTTTGATTTTCTATGTTTGAAACTTGATAGAATTCCCTTTGTTATAAAACTTCATACCCCTATTGGTGAAAGGGAATGTCGAGCATTTTTTTTGATCATGTTCTATAACTATTGATGGAGGGTAGAAAACATGGGATTTCTCAGTGTTAGAGATGGATTCATTTGATGTAATCGTAGGTATGAATTGATTGACAATGTTAAAGGTTCAAATCAATAGTTATAGAAGGACAATTTCTTTCATGATTGAGGATATTATTAAACATCTCTTTAAAGGATAAAAAGTTGTAAAGACAACTACAATAGACATGATAGAACCTAAAGTGGGAATGACCTCTGACCAGTTGGTGGAATTGACTTTAGCATCGATAGAATAGATCGTGAATAACAATTTTCCCGTAGTTTGGATAAATTTTATGATGTGTTTCCTAAAATAATCTCTGGGTTACCAACTATAAGGGAAGTGGAGTTCACAATTGATCACATTCTTGGGACCAGTCTTATTTCTATTCCATATTATTAGATGGAACCAAAAAAGTTAATGGAATTGAAATTGAAATTAGAGGAGCTAGAAAGAAAAAGGACTCATTCATCAAAGTACATCTTCGTGGTAAACACTAGTATTGTTCATAAAGGCTGATGGAACTCTTCGTCTATGTGTTGATTATTGTAAGCTTAACAAAGTTATGATAAAGAACATATATCAAATTCCATGCATTGATGTTCTATTTGATCAATTTATGGGATCCTGGTGGTTCTAAAAAATTAACTTGTGATCAAGAATGCATGAATTGTGAGTTCTGAAAAAATATTTTAGGAAAACGGATTACAGAAGTTGATAAGGCCACCACAAATATGAAGTAATGCCTTCCGGTCTCACGAATGCACCAAAAGTAATTTGGGAATTGATGAATCAGATATTTATTAATTTTTTGGTGTTTGTGTATGCATATTGGGGTATTAAATGACAAATTATAAGCATGAGAAACACTAGGTGATGTTTTTGGGAATCTTGAGAGACCCTCATTTTTATGAAAAACTATAAAACTGCGATTTTTTGAAATAATAGGTATTCTTTTTTGGACAGGTAATTTCAGAAAAAGGTGTTTCTGTTTATCCAAAGAATATTGAAGTTGTTATCTCTTGGAAATACCCATAGAATTCCTTTGTGATATGAAGTTTTCTTAGTCTATTTGGTTATTACTGACACTTTGTGCAAGGATTAGAATGACTAACATTGCTGATGAAATATTTGAAAAAGAATAATATTACATTCCAATGGATTGAATAATTCCATAATTATTTTCAAGAGTTGAATGTTCTTCTTACATCGACGCCTATATTTATTTTTCTAGAATCAGGACATGGATATATCGTGTACACTGATTCATTGATTTCTGGGTTTGGTTTTGTTCTCATGCAAGGAGACCATGTTATTTCTAATGGTTCAAAGGTAGTTGAGAGATCATGAGAATATTTACCCAAAACCTGATTTGGAGCTAGCTACAGATGACCATGCCTTGAAATCATGGAATCATTATCTCTTTGGTGGGAAATTTACTGTGTTCATAGACCAAAAAAACATGATTTTTTTTTCTCACAACTGGATTTGAATCTATTACAAAAGATATGGAAGGATTATCTCCAACATTTTGACTTCAATTTAATGTTTACACTAGGAAAAGGTAATTTGGTGGTTTATTCATTAAGAAGAAAGTCATATGCTCAGTTGGAAAATGAACATTTAGGTGAATGGTAGTTAATTTCAATCCTAGTTAATATGCATATGGAATGTGAAGACCAAGGTGGTGTTGTGATTTTCTTTTTAGTCTCTGTGGTTCCAAATTTAGTAAATCTGGTCAAAGTGGCACAAACATCTTATGCAGAATTCCTAGTTATGAGTTCAAAACGCAATGGTGGGGAGACCATTGAGGGATGATAACTTGATGGGAGTTGAGTTTGTGGTTTAGATATCAGATGGTTGTACCTAGGTATTTTTAGGAGAAACTTCTTCCTTATTACCACCATTTGAGAAGGGTTTTTCATCTTGGAATACAAAAGATGTATAAGGATTTGAAGGCACAATTTTGTTGGAGTGGGATGAAAGGGAAAGTGGTTGAGTTCATTTCAAGGTGATTAAATTTTCAGCAAGTTAAGGAAGAATATTAGAGACCATACAGTATGTTGTAGTCCTTCTCTATTCTAGATTGGAAATGGGAAGAGATTGTGGTGGATTTTTATACAGGTATCTAAAGAACGTTTCAAAAACTTGATTCTATATGGGTGATAGTGGATCAACTAACGAAGTCGACACATTTCATCCCTATTCACGAAAGTCATACTATAGAGGATTTTCTAGTATCTATATCCATGAAGTGATAAGGAGACATGGTGTACCCGTTTTTATAGTCTCAGATTGATATATGTGGTTCACGTCTCATTTCTAAAAATCATTATAGAAATCCCATGTAACATAGTTGACTATGAGTATGGAATATCATCCTCAGAATGATGAGAAATCTAAAAGAATAACAAAGAAGTTGGAAGAAATGTTTCAAACTTTTATAATAGATTTTTCGGATCACGGGAGGATCATATAACCTTAGTGGAGTTCTTGTATAAAAATAGCTATTAGGCCTTGATACATATGGCTCTGTTTGATGCATTGTATGAGAATCCTTATCCTTCTCCACTATGTATGGTGGAAATAGGTGAGAAATCACTAGTTGGGATGAGCCATGTACAAGAAATGATAAAGAGGATATAGTTAATCTGAAAGAGGATATAGATAGCTTAGAGTCATCTAATATCGTATGTGGATCATTGCCGAAGACCATTGAAGTTCATGGTTAGTGATCACGTGTTCTTGAGGATCTCTCCAAGGAATGGAAATCATCATTTTTTGTAAGCATGGAAAGTTATCCCCTCAATTAATTAGGCCTTTTTAGACAGTAGAATAATTTGAAGAGGTGGTACAATGGTTGGAATTTACACCAGGCCTTAGTTCAGTACCCAATGTGTTTCATATATCTGAGTTGAAAATATCAGCCTAATCATGATTATGTGATCAGATGAAATAACATTGACCAAGAGTTGGATTCTTTTTTGGTACATATCCTAGTGTGTATTGTGGACAGGCAAGAGAATGTGCTATGTGAAAAAATAATTAGTCAAGTGCGGGTTGTATTGTAACATGGTCATATTTAGGATGTTACTTGGGAATGGGAGAAGGAAATAAAATAAATGAATAGAACTCTATCAAATTAGTGGTGGGTTTTTACCTTTTGGGGTTGGAAAAATGAATGGTGAGTAGAATTTTGTACCACTGGTTTCTGGTATTTAACAACAAAATTTGTTCTTTTTATGTTTATAAAGTGTAAGTGTGAATTATTGAAGAGTTTGGTGAACTTTCGAAAAGTTTTTGGGGAGAAAGGGGATGTGAACGGGCTATGAACAGTTTGTCTAAACTGCATAGAATGCATTGGAATTTTTTTTCACTATATTAGTTTTGTGGAAGTAGATTTGGAATGGTGGGTACAAGGTTATGGATACCATGAGAAGAATCCATTAAAGGGTTTCCTTAAGGTAGTATATAATTCATGGTTATCCAACATCTTTTCTAACCATGCATTCGAACCATTCTTAGAGTTAAATCTGGATCCAAAAAAATAGGATCTCACTTGTTTTGCCTCCAAATCCCTCTTTTCTACTTCTTGGTGGCCATAACATTGGATTATTCTCTATTAAAGTTTGGATATCCACTCACATGCAATTTGGAATTAATTCAAAGTCCTCCATTGGTGTTTTAAGCCTAATTCTTGCAGGAAGTTCCATTCTTCACTATTCTTTTCATGTTTTTTAGATCTAAATAGATCCAATTTTCCTATCCTCATAGTTTTTTAGATCTAAATATATTATGGTTAGACATAAGATATTTAATTCCAACTATGATAATATTTGGTCTTATTGTTGGTAACAGAAGAGATCTAATACAGTTTCATGGAGAATCAAACTGGTTTTCTTGAGTGTTCTTTGTCTATTTTTGGGGTTTTCTAAAACCATTGAGGATGGTGCCTTTAATCATGATTCCTCTTAGTAGAACTAAATTTCATTATTTAAAATTGATTGATTTTAATTGACTTGGTTGTGAATTAGATACATCATTATTTTTATAAATCCTATTTGGTGATGGTTGTGGAAAATCTCGAAATGGGGTCTTTTGATTAACGTGTTTGATTCATGATTTTACCTTGTAGATTTTAAGATGGAATTTCTCAACAATGATTGTGAATAGATTCAATTAAATTGTTTTCAATAAAATTAATGGTTTTATTGAAATGTAATGGAAGTTTTGAATTGGTTTGTTTAACGGTATTCAATAAAAGAATGATTTTATTGAAATAGTTTAAATGGTTTTGGCATAATAGTGGTGTGTGTTTAAAATGAATTTTTGAGTCTGGGTTGGAATATGACCTTGTTATTGGTGGAAAAGGTGTAATGGCACATGGGGTGTAATTATCAATCCACTATGTGGTAGATCAATGAGAAACTTCACATGAGTATGGAACTGTCATAATGAAGCATTCATGATTTAATGTGTGAATAAGTGGAATGAAATAGTTATGAAAAATGGTGAATGAGAAATAGTTTTAAATCATTGTTTTGTTGTTTTTTTGAATTTTGAATTGCAGTAAAATTCATTTTAAAATTATTTAGTTCCTTTTGGAATATAAATGATTTTGGAAGTTGTTTATTTTTAGTTATACTTTTTTTGGAAATTGTTTAAAAAAAATCTTATAGAAATCTTGTTAACATTTCTATCCAAGTGGAATGAGTAGGAAATTCATTGGGAGAAAACCTAATGAGTTTTATAATGACCCCTTCTTTGGATATTTTGTGATTTTGTATATTTTATCTTCTGAGAAATTGAAAAGGGTAAATTATCGCATATTTTTAGCCCCACCTCATGATACCTGGACTATACGGTGATGTTGTAGCTTAGATTTGGTGGAGAATAGAGACTTATGGTCTTCTTGGAGTATTTATTGTTTTCTACTATTTGATTTGATAGTTGCTTTATCTTCCACTATAGTATACTTGGGTGTCGTTTTGTTTTTAAGATGATTGTTGAATTGTCTTATTATAATCATTCATAATATAATGGTTATTTCGTTAGTGGTTTATTTATTAAGGGGTTAATTTTACCCTAGTTACATTTGAAACCCCTCAACATTTATTTCTATCCTTTAGAATCATGAGGATATAACATAAGGCCTAGTAATGATTCAATATATTCTCAATACAATAAGTAAAAGTTGGTAATTAGAAAATGTATGAATTTTTTCGATCCCAAAGTTTCTTTGTGACAAATGGAATCAGTTTGTTAGATCCAAAATCTCTTTTGAGACCAATGGTATTAGTTTGTTCGATCCAAAATTGTCTTTGAGATAAATGATATCAGCTTGTTCCCACCTTTGTGGAAAAGTATTAATCATTTTGCACGGTCTTAGAGTTCAAATTAATTCTTGCCTACCCCTTAGGTTGTGATATTAGAAAGGAGTGGGATTTTTGTGACATGAAATGTTGAGCATAAAAATGAATAGCTAAACCTTAAATGTAAACTTCAGGTTATGAGGAAGATGGGAACATAAGTGTGTTGGAGACTCTTATAGGATATGGATTCTCATTTTCATGGGTTTAGCCTATAACACAAGCTTGGAATTAATTTTATAGGAATGAAATCACACTAGTATTTCATATTTCATTTTGAGTAATGATTTATGATTTTGTGAAAAGGTGGAATTTTTTGAAAAATGAATAAATTTTTTTTCAAATGAAGGATTTTGAAAAGTTCATGTTTGATGGAATTTGAAAAAAATTTAATTTTCAAAAGTAGGAATAGAATTTTTCAAAAGATGTTAAACCTATAAGAGAATGTTTTGGAATTAAATTCTATGAAAGATGCTGTGATAGAATATGATATGTTAAGCATTCATTTTCTAGAGAGTTCATCTAATAGAGTTTATTGTTTATTGAGAATATGGAACCTGGTAGGGGTCATTGAAACCAACTGGAAGAAGTTGAAGAGAATATAGTTTCACCAAAACCACAGCTGAACCAAGAGATAGTTTAGAGTATCATCCTAGAATTCCATGGTGTGGATACTGGGAACCAAAGGGATGATCCATAGTATATGGATCATTCCATCAAGTTCATTAATTAGAATTCACCCATTTTTTGGGCTGATTCTGAACATGAGAAATAAGAAGTGTGGATGGATATGATTAAATGTTTCTTCTATTTAATTGGAACACCATCATATAAGAAAGACATGTTGGAAACTTATATTCTTGAGGATCTTGCATGCCAGTGGTGGGATTCGTTGGTGTAGGCTAAACTGGATCACAAAAATAGTTGGGAATATTTTGTGGAATTATTTAGAAAAAAATTCTATCCTCACACATTTTTGTTCCATAGAATGACAAACTTCTTTATCCCAAATTTGTAAAATCTCTCTATCTTTAAATATGTAGCTAAATTCATGAATATAGTGAACTTTTTACTGGAGGTTGCTGCTAGTACTTCCCTGAAGGCACACATCTTAGAATATGGGATAAGGTTGGATATTTGCTTGAAGATTGTGGTTCTCTATATTATGGATTATATATAGATATTGGTCAGAGTGAGAGGGTATGAATTTGATATCTCAGGATCAATAGGAGGAGGAAGTATTATGATACCTATAAGAAATGGTGGGAACTCTAATGATGCCAGAAAGTGAAAGTGGGAAACCTATTTCTAATGTGGGAGAGGGATGTTGAATCTGACAGCTAGATCAATGAACCATCCTCTATGACCAAATATCCAAGAGGGATGTTTCCAATTTGGTTCCGTTTACCACATGAAGCGAGAGTATATGAAACAACCTAAAGCATTCCATAATTCCAATAAGATGGGGAATCTTTAGCACTATTTTCATAGTTCTTCATGGTTAGTTCCTTGGGACACTTCTCATGTGTCAGACAAATCATATTCTAACTTTATTTTCTAGGTTTTAGACTTGATATGATTACCTATGTGATAAAACTTTGAACCCATCTTGATGAAAGGGAATGTCGAGCCTTTGTTTGTAGAGAATGTTCTATAATTGTTAATGGAGCTAAGCAGACATAGGGTTTTTGGTTTTTGATATGGATGCTAATGATATAATCTTATGTATGGATTAATTGAAAATTTTTAATGCTCACATGGAATATTATATATGTGAAGTTACCTTCGAAATTGAGGATTGAATTAAGCATTTCTTTAGAGGAGAAAAACTTATAAAGGCAGTTGAAACCATCTTATTATCACAAATAGTCAGAACGATCTCTTACTAGTTGGTGGATTTGACATTAGAATCGATATAAGAGACTGCTGAAAATAGTTTTCCATTGGTTTGGCTCAATTTCATAATTTTTTTTGTAAACACTTCTCAGGTTTACCAACTAAAAGGGATGTGGAGTTCATGATTTATCTCCTTAAGGGGACCTTCCATATTTCTCTTCCATCTTATAGGATGTCCCCAACAATGTTAAAGGAAGTAAAACTGAAATTAGAGGAGGTGAAAAGAAACAGTTTCATCCAGACAGTTATTACAGATTCATTGTGCATGACTTCTCATGACTAGCATCACCGATGATAGCTTTCATAAACTATAATTTTCCATTTATATGTATTGAGGAATTCCAGAAGCCTTTCAAGAGTTGAAAGTACATCTCACATCAACACCTATCTTGATTTTTCTAGAATCAAGATGGGGGTAAGTGGTGTACTAGGATGCTTGAAGATCTGGGTTAGGATGTGTTCTCATATAAGGAGACAATGTGGTTTCTTATGGGTCAAGGCAATTGAGAGTGCATGAAATGATTTACCCAACACATGATTTGAAGTTAGCTGTGATTTTCCATGCCTTGATAACATGGCTTCATTGACTCATTGGTGAGAAATTTACTATATTCACAGAACACAAAAGCTAGAAACATATTTGTTCACAATGAGATTTCATTGTAAAGAAAAGGAGATGGTTGGAGTATCTCCAAATGTTTGAATTTTACATAATGTATAAATTTGGAAAAGTCAATTCGATGTGTGATGAATTATGAATAAATTCATAAGATAAGTTATAAAAGGAAGATTTAGAAGAATGACAGTAAATATTTTCCCCAACCGACATGAATATAGAATATGAATGTAACACCCCAAGCTTCTACGGTACACTTTTCTTTGAATAATGCAATAACTTGTGTTGTACGCAACATCGAGTTCTAACACACCACAACCAATCAAACTAGCTGTTATGAATATTAATACCCACTTTTTGAAATTTATAAATTTTATTTTTAAAAATGGACTTCATTTTTGGATTCAGAATATCGAAATTAGCCAAGGGTGAATTTTTTGGTATTTTTCTGAAAAACATCATTTTTTTACGAATAGTGAAACCACGAAGTTGTAGTTAAAAAACATAATTTTTCATAAAACTTAATTTTACTACTTTTGTAAGTGAAATTTTGAAAATCTGAGAGACACGGTAAATATCAAGGAGTAAAATGTGGTTCAATGAGATGAAAATAATTTTTGGTGAATAGTAACTTTTTACTATTATTTACCACGGTTAAAAGTAAATAGGGTAATTAAGGGTAAAAATGATATTAATATTACCCTAACACATGTCCTAATTCTATTGGACAAGTGTATATCGACTAAAAACAACATTAGGAATAAAATATTATCATTTAGGTCCACTTGGATTAGATTAGGACATTTATTATTATTTAATTCATAGAAGAGTTAAGAGAGTTAAAATCAAAGTTTATTTAATAAAACAATTTTAATATAGGGTTATAGATAAGGTAAATTCTATTGTAAATATTCATTAGAAATACAAAAAGCTTTCCTACATAATTATATTTTATTTATAATTTTCATACCATAGATAATTTAATTTATTTATGACACAATGATGATGCAGTAATTACCATTATAGTGAAAAATTAAAATAACTGATATTATAATTACCCAAATAAATATAATTTTAGCCTTTTTATGAATTAAACTAATTTTCTAGGTTAATATGACATGTTATGAATGATTTTATTAACTTTTTTAGAAGTAATGATTCTGTTATGATTTTCACAAAAATCAATTTTCCAAATAGTGTCAAAATTGACATAAAAGAGTTTTTTAAACAAATATTATATTATTAATTGATATCAAATTCCTAAAAATCTAAGGTTTGGCCAAGAGACTTATATCATTATTGGTGTATCATTAATGGACCACTTGGGGGTCTCTTGGATATATATAGTATGTTTATTAACTATATAATATAAAAATACAAAGTGACATGGTAAGTGTCAAACTAATTAACTAATAGTGAAAACTAAAAGATAAGGTTAATATAATGACCCAAACATATCTAAATTATATTGGTTGAGTGGTTTTCGACCCATACCCACCTTAAAATTTAAAAAATCCACTATTGGATCCATTTGAAGCCGAATATGAATGTATTATAAAATAATATTTCTAGTTTTTCCAAAGGTGCCCCTCACCCCTCTTATAAAAGGGCACTCCCCCTTCTCATTAATTCACACCTTCAAAGCCTTTTGGTTCGGAAAAACCCTGCAAAAATACTCTCTCAACTGCCGTCACATCATTTTAGAGGTCTTCCTTTAGTCAGAAAGCCAACCTAATGAGCCCTTTTGATCAAATCCCAAGGAAGAACCCGAAGAAGAGGTAATTATTTCACCACCCTTTTTCAAGTTCCTTTCTTCTTCCACTTCTTATTTATTTATTATTAGCATTATAAAATAATTACACCAGTATATTATATACAAATTGATGTTATTATAAACCTGGTATAACCATATTTCAGTATTCTATCCATCCTTTGAATGACATGTCACCATACGTGCGTACGTACGGCTTACCGTCTCCACGTCATGGTGTAATTGTTATTCAAAACATTATTATTTGGATGGGTATAATAATGATGTATAATCCATGTAAATAATAAATATAACATGATAATGAATTTTTATATATTATATACCATCCAATTATATATTTTTTTAATATCAAAAGAATGATATTGTCGCTCGTGCGTACGTACGGACTACCGTCTCCCCAAACGCGATGAGATTCATTCTCCATCGTATCCATTCAAGTATAATTATCATTTGAAGATTTAAAAATAATTTTTAAGGACTTGATATCATCTTGGATATGAATATGATACAACCTATCCATGTAAAACATGGCTTATGTAACAAAACATTTAAAATAAAACGAGTAAGTTAGCACCCGAAACGACGATAATAATAATATATTATTAACAAAGAAATATTAAAAGATCATATATGATAACATAAAAATGTATATGATTCTTGTATAATTTAATAAAAATTATTTCACCGTTATACAGGAGGTTAGCCTACCCCAACCAAAGAAAAGTACAAGGTAAGGGTTTATTTCGCAATCTCTTCATTATCCGAGGTTGTTTATACATAATAATCTACTGAGACTTCTTTATCATCCGCATCCATGTTTCTTAAAAATGTATTTCAAAACATTTTTTTACTATTTACTAGAATATGGGTTAAATTAATTTATAACCTTGTTGACTTTTCTAAGTGGTTTATAAAGGAATCTTTCCGTCATTTTCCAAACAAGGTCCTTTTTAACCTTAAACAGAATTATGGTAAGAATGTTTTTTAACTTATACGGTGGGTGCGGCTATTTTTCGCCGTTATAAAATCATCGAAGCTTATCTTACAATCTTATAAGAATATTTTCAAATAAAATGTTTTATTTTATAAATATATGACTCTTAAATGATTTCAAAATAGAAATAGATATTTCTCTAAAAAGAGTTTATATTTCATCTATGTCGACATCCTTTAATGTATTTTAAGCTTACTTGAAGTTCATTTATTATGATACAAAACTTCTATATTGTATTGAAGGTTTTGAGATACGTTTCACTGTTGATGTGTTATTTTTATACCATTCATGTTTTACTGTGAATGTATTTACATTTCGTATGCTAGTTTTAATACGAATGCTTATGTTATGTTTAAACCTGTTCATATGAGGAATGCATTGGACATAATAAGTGACGGGTGGAGCCCGCTATAGTTCCTCGATGCATCAGTAGGTCTCATGAGACAAACTAGTGTCTTGGAACAAGGCCTTGGAAAAATCTTATTTTTAGTATTGGCACGAGGCCTTGGCTATGTGGTTACGATAGTATGGAATTATGTATTCCATCATTATGAATGTGGTTATTGATATTGCATTTGATTATTCGATTTGTTGAATATCCATGTGAATAAGTAAATGGAATTACTTCATTTTATTTTTTCCACACTATGTCGAAGTTCATGTTTAAAAGGATTTTATTTTAGTTATACATTGCCTTAAATGTTTATTCTTATTTATGAAAGTTTCCACTATATTGCTATCCTTACTGGGAATTTAAGCTCACCCTTTTTCTATGTTTTATTTTTCCCAAGATGTGAAGAAGTAAATTATGAAAGACCTGCAGGGATAGTATGAGGGGATAAGAGTGTGGACTATTGAGACTATGTTGTTGTAGTTTTCATTTTTACGATCTAATGTAAAACTTTATTAATATATCTATTGTTTCCAAGGCTACTAAACTAATCGGTATTTCAAGATTTGATCTTTCTTGTGATCATGACAATGTTATGTAATAATGTACCGACTTTGGGTAACTGGGGTCGGGGTGTTACAGTTGGTATCACCTACAAACCATGGAAGCTAGATTTAGATAAACTCTGATTAGAGCACATAGATTTAAGATGGACTTTGAAGATTGGTATAGAAGAACTTCCTAGAATTTTTGTATTGTAGAGATTTTGTGAGTTTTCCAAGAAATACATCCCTGTCTGGATACGAGCAGGTAGAGGCGGCTCCGGAACAGATGTACCTAGGGGTAAAACCTAAAAACACCACTTTGAGCTAGCCTCGAACGGGAACTAGTGCACGACAACAGGCCCTACTGCACTCTTGGTTATGACACTCCCGGGGGATATTCTTAGGATAACTCTCATTTTCATTACAAATCATTATGAAGGGTTTATGAGTCTATAAATACTCAAAGATAACATTTTTATGATTATGGATTATATCCATAAATAGTTCAATTTATGTTAAGTGTTTTATAAGTATGGAATTATGTATTTTGATTCATAAACTGATCTAGTTTATGCCATTGTTTAGAAATGGAACCTAGTGGCAGAAATGGAAACTGTATCAATGCACGCACTCCATATAGGGATTGCTCTCATGCTCAAGATAATTATAGTGGAGCTGGTGATGCAACTAGTGATGATCACCTAATCACCATACTGGGAGAACTCACTCAGGTTATGAATAATAACCTTACCCCTATGGAGGACACTGATCCACAGCATGGAGGATCAATGTTAGATCGATTCATGATGCAGCAACCACCAACATTCAATGGGAGTAAAAATCCATTAGTAGCTGAGAAATGGATAAGTTCCCTAGAGAAAATATTTAAGGCTTTGGGAAGTAGTGAAAGGGAAAAAGTTATCATGGCAGTTTACCGCCTCACTGGAGATGCTGATCAATGGTGGTCATTGATTCAAAACACGAAGGAAGATGATGAAGTATAAAATATGGAATGGAGGGAGTTCAAAGATCTGTTTTTAGAAAAATACTTTCCTCGTGACCATCGAGGAGATATGGAAAGGCAATTTCTGAGTTTGAGACGAAAGGAAGTTGAGAATGTCGCAAAGTATGAGGCTAACTTTACATGGTTAGAAAGGAATACGGAAGATTATATACTTAACCTAATAAGTAAAATTGATCATTTATTTGATGGGTTAACACCATTTCTCCATCTAGCATTAGTCTCACAATCCTTCTCATCGTACGAAGACATTGTCTCATGTGCTATCAAGACAGAAAACAAATTCTCTAAGTCTAATGACTTTAAAGAAAATCAAGAGAATAAGAGATCTCCTGATAAATCTGGGAATGGAAATAAGGGGAATAAGGGAATGTTTGAATATCCATCCTATTGTAAATGTGATAAGAAACACCCCGGTACTTTCTTGAAGGGAATGGGTGTCTGTTACAAGTGTGGTGAAAACGGCCACCAAGATCGTGATTGCAAAGGGAAGAAGGAAGCTACCGATGTTCAGTGCTACAATTGTAGGGAGATGGGAAATTATGCAAATGAATGTCCTAACCATTAGGGGAACTTACCTCAGAAAAGGCCAAGAGATCAAGGCCAAGTTTATGCTATCACTACTGCTGAGGTAGAAGCTCCGACAGACGTGGTGACAGGTAATTTAATGGTTTCCTCAAGTTTAGTGAATACGTTATTTGATTCTGGATCATCGCATTATTTCATATCTTCCCAGTCTTCTAATAAAATTAGATATTTCCAATTTTATTTAACAAGGGAGTTGTCAGTTAAAACTCCTAAGGGAAGTATCATTGCAACAATGTTTTTTGAATCAGTCCCCATTAGAGAACATAAATGTTCTTTATCTGTTGATATCATCGTCATACCTATGATTGAGTTTGATATAATCCTCTATATGGAATGGCTTTCAGACTATGATGTGAATATTTGAAGTAAGAAGAAGGAGGTTACGATTTTTGAAGATGATGATAAGGAACACCTTATCTTTAGAGCAGAATCATCACCACCTAATTCATATCTAGATACACCCCCAGTAGCTCAACTAAATTCTATTATTTGGGAGGAAGAGAATGAAATGACTGTGGGTGAGGAAAGGAATGTTCAAATAGAGGATGTAATTATTGGGAAAGGATATGTAGATGTGTTTCCGGAAGATTTACCTGGACATCCTCCAGAACGAGAAGTTGAATTTTCCATTGATTTAATTCTTGGATCAAGGCCTATATCGAAGACCCCTTATAGAATGGCCACTATAGAATTAGTTGAACGAAATAAACAACTAGAGGAATTGTGTAATAAGGTATTTATTCTCCCTAGTGTTTCTCCATAGGGATACCCTGTTGTTTTTACTAAAAAGAATGATGGATCTATGAGGTTATATATCGACTACAGGGAGATCAATGTTATAACAACAAAGAACAAGTATCCTCTACCTTGAATTGATGATTTATTTGACCAACTGCATGGAGCTCAATACTTTTCAAAGATTTACCTTCGATCTGGATACCATCATTTGTGTGTAAAGAAGGAAGACATTCCGAAGACAACATTTCAAACCAGGTACGGGAATTACTAGTTTACTGTAATGCCTTTTGGATTGACTAATGCACCATCTATATTCATGGATCTGATGAATAGAATTTTCAAGGAATATCTTGATGAATTTGTGGTGGTATTTATTGATGATATCTTGGTATACTCCAAAAGCTACGAAGATCTTGAAAATCACTTGTTCATTATCCTGAAGACTCTGAGAAGACATGAATTATATGGGAAGTTTAGCAAGTGTGAATTCTGGCTTCAGGAGATTTCTTTTCTTGGCCATATAGTCTCTATAGATGGAATCACTATTGATCGTTCTATGAAAAAGGAAACACAAGAATGGAAAGCTCCTATGAGTATAACTGAGGTACACATTTTTATTGGTTTGGCAGTTTATTATCGACCTTTCATCCAAAATTTTTCCTGATGGGCTAACCCATTAACGAAGCTCACACGTAAAGGGGTTAAATTTGTTTGGACAAAAGAGTGTGAAGAATGTTTTGAAGAACTGAAGAGAAGATTATTCAATTCTCCTATATTGAATCTACCATCGAAGAATGATGAGTTCGTTATTTATAGTTATGCATCAATGAAAGGGCTTGGTTGTGTCCTTATGCAGAATGATAAGGTTATTTCCTATGCATCACGACAGTTGGAAATTCATTAAAAAAACTATGCTACTCATGATCTCGAGTTAGAAGCTGTGATATTTTCTTTGAAGATATAGAGGCACTACCTCTATGGTGAAAAATGTGAGATTTATACTGATCACAAGAGTTTGAATTATATTTTCTCACAAAAAGAACTCAACATGAGGCAAAAGTGATGGCTTGAATTGCTCAAGGATTATGACGGCACGATACACTACCACCCGGGGAAGGCAAACAAGGTCATAGATGCTTTGAGTAGAAAAGATCATGGAGTTTTGAACGTGATGAGAATGGAAAGGGATCCTATTTTAAGGGATCTAGTGAAGATGGATATGGGAATCACCATGGAAGGTGAAACATCAATGCTTCTTCAAATGGTTGCCAAACCATCTTTACTAGAAAGGAATAAGAGTTCTTAGACCAATGATGACGAATTTCAAAGGTAGATTAAAGTTGTGAATGGTGGGAGATTGAGAGACTTTGTGTTTGAAGATGGAATTTTGAAATTTGGGAAGAGACATTGTGTTCCTGATATACCTGATATAAAAAGGGAATTGTTGGATGATGATCATAGTTCTAATTTCTCTATACACCCTGGGAGCACCAAAATGTATAGAGATTTGAAGGAACATTTTTTGTGGGACAACATGAAGAGGGAGATTGCTGATTTTTTGTCAAGATGTATGGTTTGTCAAAAAGTGAAAGATGGAAGGCAACAGTCTGGAGGAGTCATGCATCCTCTTCCCATACCGGAGTGGAAATGGGAAAATATTACGATGGACTTTGTCATGGGGCTACCAACGACAACTAGAAGGAATGATGCAATATGGGTCATTGTTGATCATTTTACCAAGTTAGCACATTTTCTTTCTATAAGGGAAGATTTACCACTTGAACGAGTAACAAGACTATATATTAATGAAGTTGTGAGACTTCATGGAGTACCCCTATCGATTGTTTATGATCGTGATCCCCGTTTTACTTAAAGATTCTGGAAAATTCTTCAGAAAGCCTTGGATACTGAACTTCATTTGAGCACTTCCTACCACCCTCAAACAGATGGATAATCAGAACGAACTATTAAAACCTTAGAAGACATGTTGAGATCCTTCTCACTTGACTTTCATGGTATGTGGAATCAATATTTACCTCTGGTAGAATTTTCCTATAACAATAGCTTCCATTCAAGTATTCATATGGCACCATATGAAGCGTTATATGAAAAGAGATGTCGCACACCAACCTGTTGGGATGACGTTGGTGAAAGAAAACTTGTAGGCCCCGAACTGGTGGAGGAAACGATGGAAAAGGTGAATGTAATCTAAACCCATATCAAAGCAGCTCAAAGTATGCAGAAGATCTATGTTGATCTGTCTTATTATGAAGAGCCTGTCAAGATTCTTGATATGAGAGAACAAGTACTGAGAAACCGGATGACTCATCTGGTAAAAGTCTTGTGGAGAAACCATAAGATAGAAGAGGCAACGTGGGAACCTGAGGAACTTATGACGAAGAACCATCCGAGTCTTTTTGTGTGGTAGTATTCTAGAAATTTCGAGGATGAAATTATTTGAAGGAGGGGAGAATGTAACCCCCCAAGCTTCTACGTTATGCTTCTCTTGGAATAATGCAATAGCGTGTGTTGTACGCAACATCGAGTTCTAACACACCACAACCAATCAAACTAGCAGTTATGAATAATAATACCCACTTTTTGAAATTTATAAATTTTATTTTTCAAAATGGACTTCATTTTTAGATTTGGAATATCGAAATTAGCCTAGGGTGAATTTTTGGTATTTTTCAGAAAAACTTCATTTTTTGATGAATAGTGAAACCACTAAGTGGTAGTTAAAAAACTAAATTTTTCATAAAACATAATTTTACCACTTCTTTGAGTAGAATTTTGAAAATCCGAGAGACACGGTTAATATCAAGGAGTAAAATTTGGTTCAATGAGATGAAAATAATTTTTGGTGAATAGTAACTTTTTACTTTTATTTACCACGGTTAAAAGTAAATAGGATAATTAAGGGTAAAAATGATATTAATATTACCCTAACACATGTCCTAATTCTATTGGACAAGTGTATATAGACAAAAAACAACCTTAGGAATAAAATATTATCATTTAGGTCCACTTGGATTAGATTAAGACATTTATTATTATTTAATTCAAAGAAGAGTTAAAAGAGTTAAAATCAAAGGTTATTTACTAAAACATTTTTAATATAGGGTTATACATAAGTTAAATTTGATTGTAAATATTCATTAGAAATATAAAAATATTTCCTAAATAATAATATTTTATTTATAATTTTCAGACAATAAATAATTTAATTTATTTATGAAACAATGATGATGCAGTAATTACCATAATAGTGAAAAATTAAAATTATTGATATTGTAAATACCCAAATAAATATAATTTGAGACTTTTTATGAATTAAACTAATTTTATAGGTTAATATGACATGTTAGAAATGATTTAATTAACTTTTATTGAATAAATCATTCTGTTATGATTTTCACAAAAAATCAATTTTCTAAATAGTTTCAAAATTGATATAAAAGAGTCTTTAAAACAAATATTATATTATTAATTGATATTAAATTACTAAAAATATAATTTTCATCCGAGATACTTATATCATGATAGGTGTATCATTAATGTACCACTTGGGGGTCTCTTGGATGTATATTGTATGTTTATTAACTTTATAATATAAAAATAAAAAGTGACATGGTAAGTGTCAAACTAATTAACTAAGAGTTAAAACTAAAAGATAAGGTTAATATAATGACCCAAACATGTCTAAATTATATTGGATGAGTGTTTTTCGACCCATAACCACATTAAACTTTAAATAATATACTATTGGAGCCATTAGAAACTGAATATGAATTTATTATAAAATTATATTTCTAGCTTATCCAAAGGTGCCACTCACCCCTCTTATAAAAGGGCACTCCCCATTCTCATTAATTCACACCTTCAAAGCCTTTTGGTTCGGCCAAAACCTACCCAAATACTCTCTTAACTTCCCTCACTTCATCCTATAGGCCTTCCTTTAGTTAGAAAGCCAATGTAAGGAGCCCTTTTGATCAAATCAAAAGGAAGAACCCGAAGAAGAGGTAATGATTTCACCACACCTTTTCAAGTTCCTTTCTTCTTCCACTTCTTCTTTCTTTGTTATTAGCATTCACAAATAATAACTCCAGTATATTATATATACTTTGATGTTATTATAAACATGATACAACCATATTTCAGTATTCTATCCATTCTTTGAATGACATTTCACCATACGTGCGTACGTATGGCTTACCGTCTCCACGTCGTGGTGTAATTGTTATTCAAAACATTATTATTTTGATAGGTATAATAATGCTGGGTAATTCATGTAAATAATAAATATAACATGATAATGATTCTGTATATATTATATAACATCCAATTATATATTATTTTAATATAAAAATAATGATATTGTCGCTCGGGCGTATGTACGGACTACCGTCTCCATGAACGCGATGAGATTCATTCTCCATCGTATCCATTCAAGTATAATTATCATTTGATTATTTAAAAATAATGTTTAAAGACTTTATATCATTCTGGATATGAATAATATAGAACCTATACATGACAAACAATGATTATGTAACAAAACATATAAAATAAAATGAGTACGTTAACACCCGAAACGACGATACTACTAATATATTATTAACAAAGTAATGTTAAAAGATCATATATGATAACATAATAATGTATATGATTCTTGTATAATTTAATAACATTTATTTCACCATTATATAGGAGTTTAACCTTCCCCCAAAAAATGAAAAGTACAAGGTAAGGGTTTATTTCGCAATCTCTTCATTATCCGAGGTTGTTTATACGTAATAATCTACTGGGACTTCTTTATCATCCACATCCATGTTTCTTAAAAAAGTATTTCAATTTTTTTTACTATTCACTAGAATATGGTTTCAAGTCATTTATACCCTTTTTGACTTTTATATGTGGTTTATAAATTGATCTTTCCGTCGTTTTCCAAACAAGGTCCTTTTTAACCTTTTATACAGAATTAAGGTAAGAATGTTTTTTTAACTTATACGGTGGGTGCGGCTATTTTCCGCCGTTATAAAATTGTTGAAGCTTCCCTTACAAGCTTATAAGAATATTTTAAAATAAAATGTTTTATTTTATAGATATATGACTCTTAAATGACTTCAAAATTGAAAGAGATATTTCTCTAAAAAGATTTTTGATTTCATCTATGTCAACATCTTTTGATGGATTTTAAGCTTATTTGAAGTGGATTTAGTATGATAAAAAACTTCTATATTTTATTGATGGTTTTGTGATATGTTTGACTGTGGATGTGTTATTTTTATACCATTCATGGTTTATGGTGAAAGTATTGACATTTCGTATTCTAGTTTTTCTACAAATTCTTATGTTATGTTTAAACTGGTTCATATGAGGAATTAATTGGACTTAATAAGTGACAGGTGGAGCCCTCTATAGCTCCTCGATGAATCCGTAGGTATCATGAGACAAACTAGTGTCTTTTCACAAGGCTTTGGAAAAATATGATTTGTAGTCTTGGCACGAGGCCTTGGCCATTTGGTTTTGATAGTCTGGCATTATGCATTCCATCATTATGAAAGTGGTTATTGATATTTCATGTGATTATTCGATTAGTAGAATATCCATGTGAATAAGTAAATGTCATTATTTCATTTTATTTTTTCCATACTATGTTGAAGTTCAAGTTGAAAAGGATTTTTTTTCGTTATACATAGCCTTAAATATTTATTATTATTTATGACAGTTTCCGCTATATTGTTATCCTTACTGGGCATTTGAGCTCACCCCTTTTCTATGTTTTATTTTTCCCAGGATGTGAAGAAGTAAATAATGAATGACATACAAGGATAGTATGAGGGGATAATATTGTTGACTATGGAGACTATGTTGTTGTAGTTTTCATTTTTATGATGTAATGTAAAACTTTTTGAATATATCTAGTGTTTCCAAGGATACTAATCTAATCAGCCTTTTGAGATTTGATCTTTCTTGTGATCATGAAAATATTATGTAATAATTCACAGACTCTGGGTAACTGGTGTCGGGGCATTATAGTGAAGACCAATGTGGTGTTTCTATTTTCTTTTTAATCTCTATGGTTCCCGATTTGGTAATGATAGTCAAAGAGGCATAATGATATGAGTTTGAATGCCTATTTATGAGTTCAAAACACAATGGTGGGGAAACCATTGAGGGATGGAAACATGATGGGTGTTCAGTTTTGTGGATCATCGATATGATGATAGTACCTATGGATTGTCAGGAGAATCTTATTGATGCTACCACCATTCAATATGGGTTATTCATCAAGGAATACAATATATGTATAAGGTGTTGAAGGCATAGTTTGGGTGGAGAAACATGAAAATGGAAGTGGTTGTGTTTTTTTCAAGGTGCTTAAGTTGTTAGCAAGTTAAGGTAGAACATCAGAGACCAATGGGTACATTTTAGTCTTTAACTATTCTATTGTGTAAATGAGAACATATACAGATGGATTTTGTTACAGGTCTTTCACGAAAAATTCAAAAAAAAGATTCCATATGGGTGATAGTGGATCATCTTACGAGGTCAGATCATTTCATCCATATTATTAAAACTAATATGGTGGAGGGACTATCTAGAATCTATATCCAATAAGTGATATTGATACATGGTGTAACCATTTTGATAATCTCATATAGTGATCTCTGGTCCACATCTCATTTTTAGAAATCCTTATAGAGATCCCTTAGGACTCAGTTGACTATGAGTATGGCGTATCATCCTCAAATGGATGGGAAATCTGAAAGGATGATACCAAAAATTGAAAGATATTTTTCAAGCATGTGTAAAATATTTTAGTTGCACGTATTAGGATCATATACCCATAGTATATTTCTTATAAAATAACATCTATCAGGCCTTGATACATATGGCTATGTTTGAAGCATTGTATGGGCGTCCTTTTCATTCTCCACTGTATTGGGGGGAAACAGGTGATTCATAACTATTTGGGTGAAGACATGTCCATGAAATGATGAAGAAAAATTTATTTGATCAGAAAGATGTTAGAGATGGATCAGAGTCATCAAAAATCCTATGTGGATCATCGCTGAAGACCATTGATGTTCATATTGAGTGATCATGTGTTCTTGAGTATCTCTCCAAGGCTTGGACATCATCATTTTGGGAATCATGTAATGTTATCCCCAAAATATATTTGGGATTTTCAGATACTATAAGGGGATGGAGTGGTGGAATATTAGTTGTCATTTCCACCACTATTCATTTTGGAGCACAATGTGTTTCACTTATCTTAGTGGGAAAAATTTTATCCTGATTCTGACAATGTGATTAGATGGGATCACGTTGACCTAGAGCCAGATGCTTCAATGGTAGATATCCCGGTGTGGATTGTGGATAGGAAATAGAATTTATAATGTTGATAAAGCATCGGTTTAGTGTTGGTTTTATAGAAACATTATATGATTTGGGAAGAGACTTGGGAACTCTAGAATGAAATGTAAAGACTAATGGACAACACTCTTTCAAATCAGTAGTGTGTTTTAACTATCTAGGGACTGAAAGAAAAATGGTGGGGAGAATGTAGTACCCAATGTTTCTAGTATATAACAATTAATTTTTTACTCCATGGGTTATAAAGTTTAAGGGTGAAGGATCAATGAGTAGGGTGAAATTTCGGTATGTATTTGGGGTAAAAGAGGATGTGCATGGGCTATACACAATTTTCCTAAACTGTGCACAAATCCTTGGAGAATCCATGCACAATAGCTATTTTGAGGAAATAGATTTAGCATGGTGGGTGCATATTTAGGGAGAGCATGAGTGGAGGCCATACAAGGGTTCACATAAGGCAACAACTAACACTTGGTTAGCAGATGGTTTTTCTAACTCTGTGGTCAAACCATGCCCATAATCAAATCTTGATCTTAAAAAATAGGTTCTCAATTTTTTTTCCTCTAACTCCCTCCTTTTTTTCTCCTTAGCGGCCCTTAAAAGGGATTATTCTCTATTAGTGGGAGGAGAACTTCTCCTGAGTTATTTGGAGTCAATCTAGATCCCTCCCTTGGCATTTCAATCCCGATTTTTACAGTAAGTGTTGTTCTTCATATTTCTTATCACGTTTTTTAGATCTACTTATCCTATACTCTTGGTTTCTCATAACTATATCTATTATTGGTAGATATATGATATTGAATTCCAAATATGATAATATTTTGTTTTTTTGATGGAAGGAGAGGAGATCTATGTTGGTTTCAGGGAGAATCAACCCAAGTTTCTTCTGAATTCTTTATCCATTTTCAGTTTTCATGAAAACCTTCAAGGTAAGCGGATTAATTCTAAACTCATCTTTGTAGAACTAAAATGCATGATTTTAAACTGGTTACATTGTGTGGATTTTATTGGGAACTGGCTTCTTTATTATTTACATAAACCCTCTATTGTGATGGTTGTGAAAAATCTGGAAAATGGGTGCAATTGATAAATGTGTTTGATTCTTGATTTTAATAGGTGGATGTTAAAATGTGATTTATCTGGAATAATGGTGAATGGATTTGATTAAATTGTTTTCAATAGAAGGGATGGTTTTATTGAAATGTAATGGGTGTTTGTAATTAGTTTTTAATGGGTTTCAATAAAATAACGGTTTTATTGAAATGGTTAGAAATGGTTTTGGCATAATAGTGGTGTGTGTTTATAACACATTTACGAGGTTGGGTTAGAATATGACCCTGTTCTCAATTCCAATGGTGTAATGCCATAAGGGGTGTAATTATCATGTGATGATGTGACAGATTGATGAGGGAGTGCTCATGATTATGGAACTATCATAACAAATCATGCATTGTGGAATATATGAATAAGTGGAATGTATTGGTTATGCCAAACATAAATGAGAAATGGTTTTAAAGCATTTTTTTTTTGTTTTTTGGGGAATATAAATTTCTATAAAAATTGGTTTTTATAGTATTTGGTTACTTTTTGGTTATAAATGTTTTTAGAACTTGTTTATTTTTATTTATAAACTATTTTTTGAAATTATTTTATATTGACTATTTTGTATAAGTGCTTTTAACCTTTTTATCATAGTGGCATGAGTAGGTAAGTCAATGGGGAAATATATTGTGTTTTATACTCAAACCTAGTTTATTAATTTGTTGATTTTGTAGATCCTATCATCCGGGACATGGGGAAAGGTAATTTATCACACATATTTAGCACCACCTCATGATAGTTTCACTGATTGGTGGTGTTGGCGCTTAGAGCTAGTGGAGCATGAAGTCTTGTGGTCTGCGTGGATTCTTTAGTTTCTTTATAATATTTAATATTAATGTTTCTTTCTCTTCCACTGTAGTATACTTTGTTGTGGTTTTTCTATATAGATTATTGTTGAGTTTTATTTTTAACATATATCATATAATGGTTATTTGGATAGTGGTTTTGTTCTTAAAGGGTAAATCGTCCCCCACTTGCATTTGAAAGGCTTCAAAATTTATTTCCATCCTTTGGCATCTTGGGGATGTCTCTGGAGGCCTAGTAATGATTCATTGTATTGTCAATACAATGAGAATAAGTGGGTCATTAAATATACACAACTTATATGTCTATGAATGTTTAAGATGAACAAGAAAGAAACACAAGCATAAGGTAGGAATTAAATTTCATGGTGCTCAAAATCCACCAGGAAGTCGTCACATGCCTTTGCCAATGTCAGAATTACTGAAGAATAGTGTTTCATTGGCTTAAGGCCCAAGGTATCCTTAGATGTAACATATCCATGTGAACCCTCATATCACACCTCAAATGAAGTAACCCATGACCACATGCATCCATCCACCTCGTGTCTAAAAATGTACAAAAATCCTAAAGGTAGATCCAAGAAATATTTACCTGGTCCTTCAGACCCCTACCTGTAAGCACCTCTCAGAACAAATCTTGTTGCTTGGAGGAACAATAATATCTTTCTTAAAGTGAAAACCACCATTGTCTCAATGAAAACATCTTAAGGAAAGAAAATGATCATTCTCCAATTGATCTCAGCTCATTGGCCTCATGTATGGTATTTCTCATCCCCCAACCATTAGTCTCAACGCTGACACCCAAAGGCTCCTCAATGTAAAAATAGATTTCTATGGAAATCACCACCCAATACCAATAACTAAGACACACTATCATGTTATTATACCAACACGATTGGTCAAAACCACCTCAAACAATGAGTCCATAAATGTGCACATTACTCCAATCAACACTTTTTTCCATTGAAGTGAGAAGAAATCACCAAAATGTACCTAAGCCACAACAAAAGGAGTTCCTCATTCCCCTGTGACTATGTATCTCAAGTATGATGGCCATTCCATCTAATATTTCAGGCCATTCCCAACACCTGATGGCCTCTCCATCTCACATTATTGTCAAAAACTCCCAATAATGTGATATCATCACTCAATACATATATATCCTGGCTAAGCCAAACCAAACAACCACATCCCCTCAATTATGAATGGTCAATTATATCCCAACCATGATCCATTCCCATTGTGACCCCTTGGATTTCATCACATGAATCTTAATCATTTTACATCAATAAACCAATTTAAATAACCGAACTATCCAATAAAATTGAAATGTTCAATTCAAAAAAAAAACATATATATTCCAGTTCAATAAATTTAAAAAACTAAATGAAATTAAATAGAACAAAAGAAATTATAACAGACATTTAAATTTATATCAAAACACATGCCAACATAGCTACCCTGGTAGTTGACAGCCTCTAACCTAGCCTTGTAGTTATAAATCGGGCTAGGGCATGCCTAAGGGAACCCCTTAAAGTCTAAAAATTAATTTAATATAAAGAAAATATGGGTTTCCTTGATTAAAATAAGGGGATTTAAAAGATTAACCCCATAAAGGTTTAAAAAAACATGAATAAAGCTACACATCACCTATATTGGACTCATAGAAATATGAACTTCTGATATCAAGCTCTAACTCAAAGCGATTTTAAAGAAATCATTGATTCTGTTGAATTCCCAGAAAGTAGGGTAATATGACTCAAACAGATTTAGTGATCCATGAGGCGAGATCCAATAATGAAGGGACCAAGGGGGAGGATAGACTTTCGTTTATAGTGTTATTGCACTCGACGAATGTGAAATCGGACAATTGATGGAGGAGAGGGATGAAAAGTACAGGATAAAGGAAAATAGGAGCTCTCCTTTGTTGTATTCAACCCCTAAAGAGAAAATGAGAAAAATTTAAGTTAAAGGGGAGGATATAATTTGGTAAATTCAACATTTTTAAGGCTACATGGTTAATTAAAACAATTTTCCAAACTGTGAGCAGACCATGGGGCTATAATGTTAGGGTACAACCTATACGGAAATACCCATGCGACTTTCCACACTACTTTCACTAACAGTGAACAAGACATGCAGAAGCCCTGTGAAAATACTGAGGAAAAGGATGCATGGTCATGTACCCCCTCAAACAGTTTCTCCCAAACTATGCTTAGTTCACGAAAGGGCCACAAAATTTGTGGTAACAACCTGTACGGATTTCCCCCAAACAGTACACCCTGACCTATAAAACCAAAACATCAATTCCAGGTCTCTGATTCTCCTAAAACACATATGATGACCCACGTCACACTCAAGAATCTAAACCCATCAAAAAACATGATATAAAGATGGTGGAACTCTCAGAAATTAGTTCTGATCATCAGAAATGAAATGAGCTTGTATACTGATTCAAAAATTCAAAATAAGAGAGGATTGTGACCTGATTCAAAAACCTAGAATGGTACAATAATCATGGATACTTGTAAAAAATCAATTTCTATGTGAATCATAATTTAAAAAAATTAATGTTTGAGGAAGCACTCTAAATGAAAAAATGGAAATACAATGGTGTTGTAACCATTGAAAATATTCATATGTTTCCATTTTTGATAAAAAATCCTTAAAAAGTTACTCAGTTCATTAAAGATATCACTTACCTCCTTATTTTTTATTTTATTTAGATAAAATGGTAGAAAATATTTCATTAACACTAGGTGGTCGTGAGTTTTTAAACCAAAAGCATTCCTATTAATAATTTTCCTCTTAATGATTGTATATTACCCATCATCACCATTGATAAAGGATAATACACTTATCATTTTATCTATTACTTTGTCTATTATGGTAAAGCGTGCATGAGTAGAAATGTTCAACTATGATACTCACATGGCTGAAGATCCAAAATTCAATTTAATTCTACCAAGTCATGATTGGAAAGTATCTTTATTTTTCCCCTTAATGCTAAAAGGTGTACCAATAAAAATTTCATTAACATTTTTTTCTAAGTATGAATAATTAGGAATAATTATTAATAATTAATAGTAATTAGTAATAATTAGTAATAATTAGGAATAATTATTAATAATTAGTAATAATTCGTAATAATTAGGAATAATTAGTAATAATTAAGAATAATTAGTAATAATTAGGAATAATTTGTAATAATTAGTAATAATTAGTAATAATTAGGAATAATTAGTAATAATTAGTAATAATTGGTAATAATTAGTAATAGTTCGTAATAATTAGTAATAATTAGTAATAATTAGTAATAATTAGTAATAATTAGGAATAATTATGAATAATTTGTAATAATTTGTAATAATTAGTAATAATTAGGAATAATTAGAAATTACTAGGAATAATTAGGAATAATTAGGAATAAGTAGTAATAAGTAGGAATAATTAGAAATAATTAGGAATAATTATAAATAATTAGGAATAAGTAGGAATAAGTAGGAATTGTTTGGAATAATTAGGAAAAATTAGGAAAAATAAGGAATAAATAAAAATAAATAGGAATAAATAAAAATAAATACGAATAAATAGGAATAAATATGAATAAATAGGAATATAGAGGAATAAATAGGAATAATAATGAAAAATTAGGAAAAACTAGGAATAACATAGAATAATTAAGAATAATTAGGAATAATTAAAAACAATTAAGAATAATTAGGAACAATTAGACACAATTAGGAACAATTGGGAATGATTAGGAAGAAATAGGAAGACATAAGAAGACTTAGGAAGACTTAGGAAGAATTAGGAATAATTATGAAGACTTAGGAAGTCTTAAGAAGACTTAGGAAGAATTAGGAATAATTAACAACAATTAGGAACAATTAGAAACAATTACAAACAATTAGCAACAATTAGAAACAATTAGGAACAATTAGAAAAAATTTGCAACAATTAGCTACAATTATGAATACTTAGCAACAATTAGAAAAAATTAGGAAAAATTAGAAACAATTAGCAATAATTAGAAACAATTAGGAACAATTAGGAACAATTAGAAAAAATTATGTAGAAAATCAATTATAATAAATTGAACAACTTTTAATACCTTGGCACAATTTCCAGTGGATTAATGACACTCAGTATGCTCAATGACTCTTCTCCTTCAAACTTTCACTGAATCAAAACATTATGAAAAGTATGATTTTGCGTAAGAAAATACAATCTCTTATGCACGAGTTTGAATATGAATTTGTAGGAACACATTTGTCATAATGTGTTCAGATTGTGACAGTTGTAAGAAGATTATTCATCGACGAAAAGGGGGCTCTTTTGTCCGACACCTCATTTACTTGAAACTTTCTCACATATAAATCACAATGAAGAATCTTCTCGGAGGTACGCATATTCAATCTCGTATGCACACGAATGAATATGCATACCTTTGAGAAAATTTTTCATTGTGATTTCCATGCGAAAATGTTGCAAGTAAATGAGCGGTTGGACAATAGAGTAGTTATCAATCCAATGGAAATTATGTCACCCATAAATAATGCTAATTATTAATAAGTAGTTGTAATTATGTATCCTTTTTTTCAGATAGTGTTTTTATAATTTTAAATTATTCAAAAATTGTAATGATTTTATATTTTGTAGAAAATATGGAACAAGGAAGTCAATAACAGTCATTATTAGATGATCTCACTTAGATAAATCAGCATAGAAATCCAAACAGTTCTGGTTTAAATCCTGTATATATTTAGGGTGTTGAAGATTTCTTATCATTTTCATCATCAAAACTAGAATATGTTTCATAAGGCCCAATAAAGTGTCCATGTAAAAAATGTGATCTGAGAACGTTTGACACATTTGACATGGTTGGGGGACATCTCTCGCAGTTTGGTTTTCAACCAGATTATGTTTTTGGGTATCAATATGGTGAATGAACTTCCAGAGTAGATACTAATAACTTGATTATGGATCCTTTGTGGTTTCAAAATTCAGTACATGGTGTTTTGGGTCCATATTTTCAATAAACTAAAACTCAAGATGATATTTATTTAAACCTTGAGTTGTTACTATCCAAATTTTATGAGTTGTTGAGGTCGGTTGAGGATGCATTATATCCTGGTTGTAAGATAGGAAAATTATAAGAAGATTAAAATTTATAGCTATTAAATCAGATAATGCAATGTCAAACAACTATTTTGATCAGATACTTACTTTGGTTAAAACATTATTCCAAAAAAGAAATGTGTTTCCGGTAAATTACTTTGAGCGCAATAGGCTGGTTTTTAATCTGGGCCCTAGTTATCGAGAGATTCACACATTCCCAAATGATTTATCTTATATTCTAGTGAAAATGATTCGTTGGATAGTTTTCCGACATGTGGAAAATCGTGGTATAAAGAACCTCAACTTGGGAAGTCTGGATTGATTCCAGTAAAACAGTTGTGATATTTCCCCCTTACACCCATGTTGCAGCATTTATTTAAGTCTCAAAAAACAGGTTCATTGATGTCATGGAAAAAATCAATATTAAAACTGGTAAATTCTTTAATCATCTCTATGATAGTGATTCCTGGAAACATTTTTATTATCTGCATATGTCTTTTTCTTTAGAAGCCCGATACATGCGATTGGGTATTTCTACTGACGGTTTCTATCCTTTTGGTTTTAATGGTAGTCAGTATTTATGTTGGCCTATCTTTATAACTCTGTACAATTTACATCCATAGATGTTTTTGAAGGAGCCATATATCTTTTTAACATTATTAATCATAGGACACCTGAAAAAGAATATTTATGTGTATTTGAAACCACTAATTTTTGAGTTAAATGCATTGTTGAGTGATGGTGTTAGTACAATAGATTTTTCTGCGAAAAAAAATTTCATTTTAAATGGGGCATTAATGTGGATGATTAGTGTCATTCTGGTATATGGAATGTTATCTGCCTGGAGTACACATAGTCTGAAATTACGTCCTTACTGTATTAAATACAATAAAGCCTTTATGCTCGTCAATGGAAAAAAACCATGTTATTTTGACTATCATCGGAGATTTATTTCAGCCGATCACCCTTTTTAGAGGAACAAATCTCACTTCAAAAATGGTACAATTGAAAACGGTGAACTTTCAAAATTGATCTCAGGTAAAGAGTTAAAATCAGTTGTATTTTTATTAGCTCTGATCACATTTGGGCCAATAGTAAACCAACAGAAAATTCATGTCATTGGGAAAGAACATAATTGGATAAAACGAAGCATTTTTTGGGATCATCCATATTGGTCTGATTTTTTGGTCTGCCACATGTTATATGTCATGTATATTGAAAAGATCTATTTTGATAATTTATTACATATAGTTTTGGATACATCAGGTAAGACCACAAATACTGTGTGGGCATGATTGGATCCTGCCCAAATTTTCAGGCGACCATAACATGAAATAATTGAAAATATCCAATCACAAAGGTTAATGAAGCCAAATGCAGCTTATACACTTTCCAAATAGAGTCACTTATTATTTTGTTAGAGCATTCTAGATTTGAGAATTACATATGGATATGCTTCCAATTTGGGAAGATTTGTTAAGAATGGTTATATTACTAGATTAAAAAGTCATGATTTTCATGTAATAATGGAAAGACTTATGCCGATTGGATTCAGTGTTTGGTTGAATTCTCTAACTTGGGATATGATAATAGATAGATCATATTTTTTTTCGAGACATTTGTGCATCTACAGTAGACTATGATACACTAAGTAAACTAGAAGAAGATGTTGCTGTAATTATATGTAAACTAGAAAAAATCTTTCCACTGGATTTCTTTGACTTAATAGAACATTTGATATTACATTATCCACATAAAGCTAAATGTAGAGGTCTAGTATAGTTTCGATGGATGTACCCATTAAAGAGATGCATGTAGAAATTGAAGAAAATATTATGTAACAAAGCATCAGTTGAAGGCTCAATTACTAAAACTTATTTTCAAGAGAAAATTTCTTTTTTCTACTCCCATTATTTTGAATTTAAATATCCCTCAAAACACAATCTCATGGGACAAAATGAGGGGAATGTTAATGAAGAAATGTAAAATCAATTATCACGTTTTAATCATCCTAATCTTGGATTTAGTGGAGTTCATGAACGATGGATTTAAAATGATGAACATAACAGAGCATATATATATGTTCTTCTCAACTGTGAAGAAATAACATCATTTGTACTGTGAGTTCTTCTATCACTTATTCTATAATTTATGTTACATTATTTAAACTTATTTTATTTTTAGGTCATATGATAATAATATCAAGAAAAAACTTTCCCAAATAACAGCAGCTTCTCTTGAAGAACGCAGACAAAAACATTTCTCAATGGTTTCAAAAACTGGTAACATAAATTTTTGATGGTTTAATATCAATTCAATTTATTATTTATTATATTGATAATTTTTTTATAAATTTTTAGGTGGCTCAACATGTAGATAAAATTGGTAAGTGACTATGTATATTGAGTAACCCACCATCCAAAATGGTTAAATCATATAATGCATATGTGGTGAATGGTTTTTGATTTCATATACATGCATATGGGGAATAAAAAAATGAACAGTGGATTTTTCTTGAGACGATCGAATCATAGGGAAACTAAAGTTGACTTTTTTGGCATTTTGGATGAAATTATTGAGCTGTGTTATCTAGTAAGAATTACATAACAAAGTTTAAATATTGTTTGTTGGATACTGGGAGAGGCTTTCATGTTCATCCGACTCATGGAATCATTGATATTAAATATAAAATTCTTCTTCCATTAAATGACCCATTTTTACTGGCACAACATGCACATAAAATTTATTTTGCAAAGTACTATGCCAATTCAAGTGACTTGAGTGATTGGTGGAGCATAATAAAAATGAAATCTCGATAAAATCAGTTTACTGAAACTAAATGTGGTTTCGCTGAAGTGGAAGAAATTGAAATATTTCAAGAGACTCCTCAGAATCTATCTTTTTTCACAAAGAGATGTGAATATAGATGATGAAACACCACAATTATGAATCGATGATGATAAAGATGTTAATGATGTTACAAATGAATTTGAAATGAAAATGGATGATTGAATTGAAACTTATATATATATTGATGATGTTGTGGAGGAATATGAAGACATTGACACTGACAGTTGTGGATATGAGGATGAATATGGACATTTACACAGTTAAATGCAGGTTATAATCTAAACTAATATATATCAATATATAATAGTTATCTTCAACTATCTACTAACAACATTCATTTTGTGTTTCAGATGGGTCTTGATCTACTTCGTGAGTTGTAGGAGGCTGAGCTACCTTTCGATGAGAGGGATTTTGGATCATTTGACCATCATCCTACTGGCAGTTCAGGGGGTACGCAGAGGGGGTGTGGTCTTATGTGACTGATGATTCTTGACCATATCCTCGAGCGACGTCCATGTCTAGGCTTCAATCCATGGACACAGAGTTATGTTAACCTGTATATTTTAGTTATCTTTCATTAATGTATATATATATATATATTACTTTTTTGATTATTTATTCTTTTTAACAGTTTTGTACATGTAGCTATTGGATAGGGGAGCACTATCTAGCACAATTATTTTTCTTAGCCATGGATCACGTGGGAACATATTCCCATTGATGAAAATCTCGACATGTTCAATCATTGGTTGGTACGTAAATAAATAATATTTATTTTGAAATTTATTTTATTAATAACATGATATTATAAATTATTTATAGGGTTTATGTTATCTCATCGATGATAGCATGCGTGGCTTTATCCATAAAACAAGGAAGTTGTCTATGTGTGACCGTTTCCGTCAGTTTTTACACAATTTGAGAAGAACGACCATTAATAAAGAAGGAGTGATAGAATTTTATGATTTGTGTAGATCCCACCAATGAGAGTACATTTAATCTCAATTTTGGGATGGATTATGTTTACACAGGTTGGGTGGTGGATTTCAGAGGAGATCTTCAGTTGGTCGGTAGAACCCGGGGAGATAGGTGGTGACACATCGAGTTGGTATCCATACATTTAATACACATAGAGAGCATATGGTAAGTGTCTTTGTGGAATATTTTTTATAATTTTAAATATAAATAGTTTATTTTATATTTCTATAGGCACTTGAGAATCTAGATATTACAGAGTACAACGTTTATTAGAGGATTTACAATGATCCAGCCAATGGAGAGATTAGAGGTGATCACCAACATCAGATTGTGGTTAGTATTTTTTTTCAGTTTGACAATTAACTACATGTAATATTATCACAATTTTAATTTCAAATTGGAATTTAAGGAGTCATATGAGGCCGCAACCTCTCAGACTCTGGCTGAGAGTCAGGACTAGATGACTGATCATACCAGTGCCCAGCATTTCAATGATGCAACATGGATGCAGGATATTTAGTATGGCTTTGAGAAGGGCTGAGTAGTTGGTATCATATCTCATTTGACTCTCGGTACTTATTATGGAACTGCTGAATTGTCAGCATCCAACTTGAGAGGAGCTTGTGGAGAGGCATCATCTTTTGAATCGCAGTATCAGGAGCAGTTGAGAACTCAGACTGAGCATATAGAGAGTTTACAAAAGTTGCATGAAGAGATATGTTGGCGGTAGTAGCAACAACAACAAAAGCATGATGGGGAGATGCATCAATGGCAGTAGCAGCATCACGATAAGATGGAGTACATGTACCATCTGACTCGCAGTTTAGGGATGTAGTTTCCTCCACCATCTCCTACGAATCCCCCACCTCCACTAGAAGATGACCCCAATGATTTTTTTATGTTACAAACATTTGAATTCAATATTTGCATTAATATAAACTATTTACAGTTTATATCTTTTATATTGGTGAAAATATTGCATAATTTAATTTTTTTAAATTTTTAATATATTATTATTTATTATTAGTATTACATTTTTTAATATTTATTTATTTTACTAATAATAATAATAAAAATAATTTTTTTTATTTTTTTATATTTTTTTAATAATATTAATATTAATTTTTAATTAATCATAATTTTATTAAATATATTTTTTAGTATAATATTTTTTAATGTTTTTTTATTCTACTGATGATAATAATAAAATTTGATGATTTTTTATATTTTTTTGAGAATTTTGAGAATTTTGATATTTTTTATTATTTTTATTATTTTTATAATATTAATATAATTTTTTCATTAATCATACTTTTATTAAAAATATTTTTTTTATTTTTTTTAGTATTTGCGATGGGACCTTTTGTGATGAGTCCTGTCCCAAATAGTTTAAGTTTAATTTTTTTTAAAACTATTTGCGACGGGCCCGTCACAGAAGGTTTTATATATATAATGTTATCGGTGGATTATTTGCGATGAGCCCATCGTAATTTTCATTTGCGACGGGCCCGTCGAAAATAGTATTTGTGAGGGGCCTGTCCCAAAAGGTTTATGTATATATAATGTATATAATCAGAGACTTATTTGGGATGGGAAAGTGCCCCGTTGTAGATACTATTTTTTTGAATGGGCCCATCACAAAAAATAGTTTTTGCGACGCCGTTTTCTATAACAGTCTATTTGTGATGGGGCCCCATCACTAAAGGCTATTTGGAATGGGATCCCGTCACAAATAAACCATTAAAAATAGCCCATTTTCCAATAGTGTCATGTGATATCTCACAAGGTTATTTTTAGAAGGAAGTATATTTCATTTCATAAGGATGGATGATTTATCATTTTATGGATAAAAATTCATAACCCTTTCATGATTATAAAATAACCTTTACAAGTTTTATTTTTACCTTTTAAGATTTCTTATCAAATGTTTTATTAAAATATTTGGGCAGATGGTTTGATTTCATAGGTATCCAAATGTTTATTTTGAGAAAAATGGTATATTTTAAGATGGAAAATATCATGTATACGTCTTCATGAACTAAAAGGATTCTTGATTTCCTATATATGTCCCTTATTGATATTTTTTTGTTCATCCAAAAATAAAAATAAAATTCATAGGGTTTTTAGGATGAGTAGGGATAAGGATTAGGCCAATATGATAATTGCGAAGATATTTCATGAAAATAAAACTAGTAATGTCATAAAAATTTAATTTTTCCTGAAAAATTGATACAAAGTGGTAGTTTTAAATTTATGATGGAATATTTTTATATGTAAGGGTGATGGATTAATTTTTTAAAACTATAAACTATAAAGATACTCATAATAAATAAAAAAAGTTGCTTTTATAAAACTAAAGATTATGTAATGTTTATGGTTGGGTCCAGGAAATTGGTATCTAAGGAATTTTTTGGATAACATTGGATATTATAATGTTTTCATGTGATATTAACTAACAGTTATTAAAACCATTATGGGTTTATAAGTTTAGGGTTGATCATAAGTTCAAATTCTACGACTCCACTTTTGAGTATTTAAGTGATGAGATTTTAATTTAATAATAAATTTAGAATATTATTTTGGAAACATATATTATTTTTATGTGGATTTATAGTGATTCCTTTTTTTTATTAAAATTATTAATTTTTATTGATGATTTTATAATTAGGGAATATACATTTTAAATATGATACATTAAGAGAGATTGATGTTATTTTTAGATAAATATAAAATTCAATATGGAAGAATATGTGATCAGATCATTAAAATCTTGGGGTTTCAACCATAGTTTTGATTAATTTTATGGTTATTTATTTCTTTGGTGATCTATGTTGAAAACTGGGAGTTATTTTTGAATCTTTATAGATTAATGATTTATTTCATCATATAACGGATTATTCACTTGGGGTGTTATCATACATTATGCTAACCATTCAAATATTTGTTAATATCTAAAGAAAAGAGAAATAGATTTTGATATTTTTTTTGAATAATGTGATTCATTAGAAGTTGATTTTAGTGATTTTGGTAAGAGAAATTTTTCTTAAATATTAATATTTTTATAAGATAAGAACTATAAATTGATCAAATCATAAAGAAAGGTTTAAATTGTTCATATCAAATAAAAATATTTCAAGTAGTTATATTTGTTTGTGTTATCTTTATTGATATAAAAATAATACCTTAACATTTGGAAAAAGGATAATAAAATTTTATTGGTATAAATTTACCAACATTTCTGAGAAATCAATGTTTTTTCACCCATAACATATTTTTGGCTCTGTGTTCATTATTTTCTCCTAGCCATGTTCTCAATCCCTCTCTATTAGTATTTGGTTGATAGTTTTATGTTCCATGTACATTTTTTCACTTCCCACCAATATTACTCAACATGGAAAACTAGTTATATGTTTTTCTAGACAACATTTATTTTTTTTCTTCCCTCTATTCAAGAGGATGTTTTATTAAAAAAATTAACGATGAAGGATTTTAAGAAATGTATTTTAAAATATAATACATTTGATTACTGAGTTGAAATTAAAATTGAGTGGTTGAAATTTTTAAAGGGGTTATAATGTAACACGATGTCATTTAAAAATTATATTGTTATAATCAATGGAGTATATAAATTACATCCCTGATCTTTAACGAATCGTGTAATATATTTTTTAAATATGACCATTTTAACCAAGACATTGAGTTAGATAATATGAATATGATTAACTATTTTACTAAATATATATAAAATTTCTACATAATATAAATTTATAGATAAATTATTATTTAATAATCAATCTATATTTATAGTTGTTTTTTGGTATTTTTTTAAAATTTTTATTTTTCAATGAATTTTAAAAAAAAATTATTTTAATTGAAAACAATATGGAAATTCATAATGTCCATCCATTTTAATTAATTAAAATTATATTTAATAATAAATGATTAAAATTAAATTTATGTATTATATATCAAAATATTCTAATTTAAATCCATATAATGATGATCAATAATCATATAGTTAATGTAAGATCATCTTATTATAGAAAAATGCATTCATTGAAAAACTGATTTTCATCATGTTTTGCGTGTTTATTTTTAAATTATATTTTTCCACTTCCGTGAGTTGAATATGATAAAATAAATTCCATATTTCGAATGAAAATAAATTATATTAAGTAATTTGGACAGCTTAATTTTTGGACATAATATATAGTAAAATCAAGAAAAACAATTATCACAGTTATTTTGAACCATATTTAGAACAAGGTTAACCTCAAAAGGAGATGTTTTATAATTAAGATAAATCCTATCTAATTTCTATTTTATGACCATTTTTCAAATCAATTCTACCACAAATTATGAAATATCCAATTTCTTTTCATATTCACAGGATTATGACCTTTATAATAATTTATGTAAAGAAAAGGGAAAAATAACACTCTCTTACTTTTAAAAATATATTATATGTTATAAAAGGAAAAATTGAATGTTTTAAACAATTAATTTTTTTGGTCATATTGAAATTATTTTCATGGTGATAATTTATTTTTTATTTTTTGTAATTATATAATTATATTAAATACTTTTGCAAAGTAGAAATAATAATTTTTTAATTTAAAGTTAAATTAAATAATAAAATTTAAAAAATATTAAAAGTAATAAAAATTTAATGAATTATTTTGTTTTATGTTTCTTATAAAATTATAACATTTTATGTAATTTGATAAGTTATATATTATAATTCCTTCCTTTTCACGATGTCTTTTAAATTAAATTAAATTAATTCTATCAAAATTTTTATTAATGATATTTTAAAACAAATACTGTTTTATTAAATTATCTAAAATTTCAAAAAAATTATATTAATCCAAGTGAATTGAAAATGGTTTATAATATCAAATTTGTTTCATTTATTTGTTGTTTTTATTTTTTTTCAGTATCTTCTTGAACCCTAAACAGTAAAAACATTAATACCATGGTAATTGTCAAAAATGGATAAAGCGTGTTAAAACAATATGATAAGGGTAGAACCTCATTTTAAAGTTGTACAAATACTTTTATATGAGATGATTTAGACTCAAAATAATATTTTTCTTTATAATTATCAGTTTTTATCTAATTGAATATGAGAATAAATTTATATTTATTTAATACATTAAAAAATTCTATTAGTGCATGTCTCGTCACTTATAAAAGGGAACTTCCTATACTATATTATTTAATTTTAAAAGTACGTTTAAATATTTAAATCATGTAAATAATGTCATATTTACTCCCTGCCCACATTTTAGTGGCCTTGGTTTAATAAGAAAACTATCCTGGTGATGTTTTTGGTGGAAAACTGGAGAGGTTTTTCGAAGAAGGGACATCATTCTTAACTGAGAATTTTTATTTTATATCATCTTCCACTACCTTAATATATTATTTAATATTGATGATATAATAGCATAAATATATACCATATACTGATATGTTTTTATGTTAATTTCATACCCAATACCCATCTTCTCTCTCATCAAATGGGAATAGAAACATTCATTCATATGTACAGTAGACTACTTCCCTAGAAACCATCATAATTCTTTTTTCCATCACAACCACTAAAAATGGTTGTAATGATTAAATTAATATATATATATATATTAATTATATATTTAACATTCTTAAAATATAATATATCATTTACTTTTAAACCATTCCATTCACTAAAAAATGATAATGTAATTCGTCTATTTGTGTGGTCTACCGATTCCTCAAAGAGATGGTTTTTCTATCACCACATTGAATGGAATATACTATAATAATATATACAAAAAATATTTTATTTATAATATTATGGTCATTCTAGAAAGATATAATAATAATTATCTTCTTTCCATCATGATGGTTGAAAAATAAACACAATACTCACGTTTGTGTAGGTCCCACCGTCTATATTATGTAAATATAGATCATTTTCTTATCCATATTCATCATTAGTTTTAAAAGTATAATTAATGTATAAAAATTATAGAAATTTCATGATTATTATTCTATAGAGGGATAATTTCCACTTTGACCATACTCAACCTACGAAGGGCATTTTGTACAAATGGGACAAATTTTATAAAAATAACTGATTTGAATTTAATTGATAAAAAAATTGTATATAACATTGTAATAAGTGAAATAAAATTATTAAAAAATTGAAATGTTTTATTAAGAAATTTAAAAAAAACAAATATTATAATTATTTAAGTAGATAATAAATTTATGCGACATTCCAGAATCATTTTTTGAGAATGTCTATTAAAAATTTTACCATTAAAGTTTCTCTTCCAACTCATTTTCATTAATTTCCATGTTCTCCTAAATGATTAAATAAAAGTTTTATATACTACTAAATGGAAACTAATGGAAAATTTTTACCATATTTTACATTATTTAATAAATCTAAAAAATTTATCCTTTTAAGGCTTTACATAAGGGGCATATTATTAAAAAACCTCACTTAAAGGGTTTTAAATGTTTATTATCCCAATAATTCACTTCCATGTCCATATTTTTAGTATTTATTATCAGTGTATTTATATGGAAAATTTGATATATAAAGGACAAATTATATCTATTTTACTTTCATTCACTGGTTCCCAGAATTATTATTTTTATCTTATAGAGAATTTTTTAGCATTCTTTAAAAAATACAAAAGGAATGTTCTATTTTAACATATATCATGAGAATGACATTTCCCATCACTATATATTTTTTTTTGATATTTTAATTCTTTTAGAAGTAATTTTTTTTATTCAAATAAAAACCCTATTTACCTTTATTCTATTCATTTTCAAATATAGTTTTTACTAGATTGAATATTCTGATATATGGAAATATATTTCTTATGGGTGTAATGGATCTATCCCCACCAGAATTTTTCGCTGAGTTTTGATATTTCCCTCCATAAACTAATTTATAAATATATTTAATGTTATGTAATGTTTCTAAATTCAATATATATTGATCTCATATATATAACAAGCTTATTTTCTCTTCCTTTTATGGGTTAATACCTTCCTTTAGTTCATTTCTCAATGAATTCTTTATGAAATGTCCTGTAACAATGATATAAGGAATGATCATGCAACCCAATTCTTCCCATATTCAATCCTAATGTTTATTCTTCATGATTTATTCCCTTTTGTAGAAATCATAAATATTTAAAATTTTATAATGGGTGCACCCAGATAGCAATCAAATGAATTGGGTGAAGCTTTTCTCTATTGAGATGTTTACGTATGGGATTGGGGAGTAAACCTAAACCACTATGGGAATATTTCCACCATGTGATGTTGTATTGGTAGTTAATAAAGACTTATGATTATTTGATATTGTGTGTTACAACCACATCTCCTCTATTTCCATGATATATTGATACCATATTCTTTATGTTATGCTCCCATGTGATTACCTACGAGATCATGTTTAAAGTAATAATATGATACTTTATAAGGATGAAATTTATTTTTTTGGAAAGGTTTTCATAAGATTATTCTGATTGAAAAATATCCTTTATTAGTTTTAATTTTTCCTTTAATATTTCTAATCAATGTTATTATGAAAATATTTCGGCAGAAAAGTTTATTTATTGGCATTAAAATGATTATTAGGAGATTAATGTGTAATTTTGAAAAAGAAAAAAAAATATTGTATAATTATTCATGAACAAACACATTTCATTCTTTCTTTTTATATGTATATTACAAAGCATTTTTGTGCTCATATCATGTTTTCACAGTTCTTCATGGGAATTTAAGGATTATTAGGGACAACGATGAGCTCATGATGATATTTTTTGTTGTATGTATTTAAAATAGACTTGTTATATCACAATATTTTTATTTTATTAAAAAAATATACTAAGTGGATGTGTCCAATTCGTGATTTAATATTTATATATGTATGTGTGATGGAAAAATTCTATAAAACTCTTAATTTTAAAGATCCTCATATGAATGAAAATTAATTATTGATTTAAAACTCAATATTATGTAATGTTTAGGGCTGCTTCCTTACAAAATAAATTATTAATACTAAATTTAATGTTATGCTTTTATTTTTTAAATTAAAATAATTCTGTTTTTAATTTATTTTGATTATATTAAATTATGTTTATTTAATTTAAATATATAAATACAATTATCACATAGATATATTGTATTGATTATGTATATAATTGTATTAAATATGATAATGATTTAATCATTTTATAAAAAAATATCTAAATCTATTTTATAAAAATGGAAAATATAAGCACTATTTATTTATAGATAAAATTTAAAATGAATATAAATTAATTTGAAATTTTTAATAAAACCCTATAAATTTGGATATTGAATTTGGCCATAAAAATAATAATCTATATAAATACTATTTTTTCTATTAAGAGTATAGTGTCTTTGACTAGTTTATTACAATAGATTTTATTGATTAAAAAATGTTGGTTGTTCATAAATTTTTATAAATAATATATTATTGTGTTAGTAAATAAAATATTGGTATTAGTATGATAAAGTAATAAATATAACCATTGGTAAAATAGTTTTTGGTGTTAAAAGATCACTAACTATAGATATATCCATTTGTAAAGAAAATCATTGTATCTTAAAATTAATACCAATTAAAAACATGTTATATTTTCTCATTTTTACCAATAGATATATTATCTTTCTAAACATTTATTTTGGTAGAAGTCTTTTTTTGTGATAAGGATCCCAATGAAGCCAAAAAGAAGAATAGGGTTAAGGGAAAAAGGATAATCAACATTAATATAAAAGAAATTATGATATAAGAAGTGATAAAACATATTGATGTAGTGTTTTTTATTCCATTTCTAAAATCACCAAAGTCATCCTAGTAAATGTAGTTCTAAAGAAGGGGGTGAAAATATTGCCCCTAATGAAAAAGATGTAAAAATTTAGGTTAGTGAGGAAACATGGTGGATATTTTTTATTTATTTTATGTATCATAATTATTGCACTAGAAATTTCCATTTTTATATGAAATTATTGGACCAAATTATTGAGAGGATAGTTGAAAATTAGATATATTGTTTTAAAAATGTTTATTCTCATTATATTCAAAATATTATAACCCCTGAATATATGTAGAATACTACATTCAAATTTTTATTTGGGAAATTTTCTTATATGAGAATTCCATTTAGATTGGGTGGTGCCCCGGATACCTTCCGAAGATGCATGATGTCTAGGTTATCAATCACGATTTAATGTACTATTTAAGTATTTATGGATGTATTTTCAGGATTTTGAATCACATTTTATAAAAATTTAAAAAATATGGAACATGTATTAGAAATGTGTCAAGACACCAATCTCATTTTAAACTAGAAAAAATTCCACTAAATGGTTATTGAAGGCATTATTCATGGTCATATGTAATTAAAAAGGGTAATATACATGGATGATAATAAGATAAAAGTTACTCAAATTCCTCCATCACCTAAAAATTTCAAAGGATTTAATTTTTTTTAGGATATGTTATTTTCTAATAGAAGTATGTTTCCAAAAATAATAAGAAACCTTCGTAATTTATTGGTTAAGGGAACTATATTTTCTTTTGATGAGAAATTAATTCAGTCTTTAAATCCTCTTATGGAAAATATGACCTCTTTACTAGCTTGGAATAGAAAATCTAGTTTGAACTAATGTGTGATTCTAGTGATCTTTTTGTAAGGGGTGTTTTTTGTAAGATAAATGGAATGAGCCTTTATATGGATTATTATACTAGTATACTACTAGAAGATGTGATAAATAATCACACCACATCCATGAATGTTTTTTATCATTTATTCATTCATTTGAAAAGTTTGGAAAGAACATGAATATATATAATGTTATAATTTTTAAAAACCAAGTTTCCATAAAGTATTTTTTTTCAAGGAACGAATAAAAAACAAGACTGTGCATATATATCCGTTTATTTTGAAAAATATTTTCGGAAATTATAAATAGGAAATTATTTGAAAACATATCAGTTTATCACCATTCCAAGATTCCTGATACCCCAATTGATGAGATAGGGGTTATGAATTTCCTTTTACATGATTAATATCTTCTTGTAGTATTAGGGATGTAAAATTTTGGGTATACAAATTTTTCTAGTATACTTTTTTTAGTGGAGATTCATTAAAAAAATATACAAAATTAGTGAATGAAATTTATTTATAATCCAAATTACTGATTTTGTGATGATATAATACTCATTAGAAGATTTGATGATTGGATTTTAATGATATGTGTCCGTAATAAAAATTATTTATGTATCATGGAGATATATCAATCTTTACCATAGAGAGGACACCATGAGCAAGAAAAAACAACAAAAAATTCCTTTAAGCTATATTTTTTTATTCGAATTTTTTTAAAAGATTCAATAATACTATTTTAGTTGTTATAAATGCATAATGATTTGAAATTTAGTTAGAAAATTGGAGATTCTAAAAATGGAACTATAAAATTTAATATTTCTGATTTGTGGGTTTTGAATTATATGGGAAATTTCCGGCATTTTTATGGAAATGAATACATTTTAGTGGTTGAGGATTATATATAAAAATGATATTACGTTTTGGATCTCCTAAATAATTAGGAAATTAGTGTGGTGAAATTAAACAAAAATATAATTTTATAATGATTTGGTGTTCTCAAGGACATGATTACTAATAATGGAACACACTTCAAGAACATTAAATTCAAGAGTTTAACAGAAAAAATATGGTCCTTTGTAAATAATTGGTACTAAATTCCACCATCAATCTAGTGGAAAATATGAGGTTTCAAATAGTGAGCTTAAATTTATCTTTGACAAAAAAATTTGTGGATCATTTAAGGATTTGTATTTAAAGATAAACAATTCCTTTAGTGGATATAGTAATTTTTTTAAATATCCTATAGGAATGTATCCTTATATAGTTGTCTTTTTAAAATCATGTCTTTTACCTATATGTTATTAAAAAATTATTATTTGGGAAGTGAGGACCCAAATTTTTTATTACAAATCTACTAGTGAGAGAACATTACTAGAGAATAGTGAGTTAGAGGATATTTGATGAGAATCCAATGAGAATAAAAATATTTACAAATAGATACCAGAAGCCTCTTAGGGCCTAATCATTTAGAATATATACATTATGATTTTTAGTAAAGTGTTTTGGTGTGATGCCTCCGGCCTGCACTTTGGGATCTTTTCTGATAAACAAAAACTCTACAAACTTACTTTGATTCCATCTATGAATGTTGAAATTTTTGACATCCATAATTAAGAAATCAAAAATTATTTTTACATCTATTATATCTCACGTATATTTTTATGTTTGGAGCATTAAAGAATTAGGAAACATCCTAAACTAAACAATTCTATGTTCTTTGTATTAAGTGAACCTTTTTCAATTATATACAAAACTTCTTAATACTTAATTATTTTTCAACATCTTCTATACATTCATCCATATGTGTTATCTATTTAAATATATTATGTGTCCTAGTTTTCATCATATCCTGGGGAAATGAAAACATAAGAATGTGTGATCCCAACATCTTAGTAAGGGAAGTCATACAACAGATATTGTCATGACATAAATATTATGGATAAAATATGTAAAACATAATTCCATAATCAACTTGAAACAATAAGGATTCTATATCTATGAAAATAAATCAAAACATTTATATCAGTAATATTAATCTCATACTAATGGAAAGAAAAATATCAAAAATAAAAAACATGTCATCAAGGCCTTATGCTAGATATTTCTTATCATTAAGACCAAATTCAAGACATCTTATTGAATTTGGAAGGCATACACAAAAATTGAAAATATCATTGGTCTCATGACACCTATTGACACATTGAGGTGAGATATAAATCCATGACCTACTCTTTACGGGATTATGTATGGGAAATTGACCATAAAAGTCAACAAGGATTGATATACCATTCCATAAAGAACATCTTATTGAATAAAAACATCATTATCCTTATAATTAATGGTACAGAATATCAATAAACAATCAACTTGCATAAATTTTCAATAATAATCTTGAATATCAGTACTTTTCCCCATGAAAAAAAGGGATTAATGATCATAACACATCTAGATAATGAATATAGATTTTCACACAATAAATATTTAAATTTCCAATTATCATCCCTATTGGATTAACAACATTAAAAATTCCAATACCTTTCCCAATGTTATTTAAATAATATTATTTCTAGGTGAACATAATCTAATACAAATTACGTGAAATATGATGTTCAAACTATATAGAGAAATTATTATACAACTAATAAAATAAAATAATAACTTATCCACTAAGAATATAAAGAAATATGGGTGATGGTTTCAAAAGAACATAACCCCAACGCAATATTAAAATAGATAAGTTTTTTGACATAAATTAAAAACACACTAAAAAAGAATTTTTCAAATAATATCCCAAAAGAAGGGATTAAGAAAAAAATTATTTCATGCCCTGAGTTGAATTACCCCTTATGATAACATAAATATATTAAAATAAAAATCATGAAACATGTACCCCATTAGGATAAATCTTTATTCCAATAAAAAGGAAATTGGAAATTAAAACATAATATATATTTAAAAAAAATCCACATTGATGTAAAGTACATACTTTCATATCTCTTTCAAATATAACTTTTGAAAGTGAAAAATGAAATGTTTTTAAAGATGTTACTTTAAATATAATCACCAATAATAGAGACTTAAAAAATAATAATGTTTATGATGGTTAAATTAGTTGAGGAATACGCAACATATGAATGTTAGATTAAAATTAATTTTTATTATTCTCGAAATACCTTTGTTCAAGACTCACATTGTAAAAATAATAATAAAACCTTACATGTATTAAAATATAGTTTTCTTAAATATGATTATAAAATTCCATGTAAAAACCCATTGGGGTGGGTTAACCCAAAAATAGACAATAAATTTTAATATTGAAACATTATAACTCAATTAAAGGAGACATTGGTTATCAATATCCCTTACAGGAAACATACTACATAAAGCATGGATCATTTTAAAAGGGGATTTTGTAGAAAAAATGTAAAAAATGAGAGAACAAAACTTAATAAAATAAAATTTCCTAATATACCTAACTCATATGAAATTGGTTCAATTTAATTATAATATCTCAATGAATGAAAATTGGGAAACTAAAAAATCTTACGATTGTGGTTACACATGATTTAGAAGAAACTAAAATAAAATAACTTTATTTGGATTAGTTTTTTCCACAAATTTGGATTAATGAAATTTATACGTCTTAGTTTATCCCATTAATTATAAATAAATAATTTATAGAATATTCATGGGATAATAAATTAGTAGAACACCAAACAAAGGAAACACGACGCACAACATGTATAATGTCTCAAATACTTATAATTGAGACCATGAAAACCCTTAAAGAATTAGTTACAATTTAACAAAATTACTATTAAATAATGGGATTCTAATTAAACATCATATATAATTATTAATATATAATTCATGATATAGTTTGTCAAAATACTAGTATATATACCGCCTAAATAAAATTATGTTCATAATGCTAAACTTTTCTTAAAGAGAGGAATTTGAGATGAAAAACCTTACGTTGTTTCCTTGCTTAGTAGATGACACTATAGCCTCTTATAAGAAATATGGCTGTTATAATCAAAATTTCTTAAACTTATTGATAACTATATAAATTTATACCCCGCATTTATAATCAATATATATATATTAGCCAATTTTTACATATTTTCAGCACCAGGTGTATGTAATCATTATCGCTTTAAACTAGTTTCATTATAGTGGTGTCAGTATATATCGACTTCCAAAATTACGTAATTATTAGATTATATAAGGAAATATAAAGTATTTCCAAATATATTTTATAAATATATAATTTTATTGTGGGGGTATTTTGGGTTACAAACCATGAAGATAAAATTAGCGATGATCTTATTTTTATGATTCTTAATAAATGAAAGGTGTTTTATAAATTAATAAGTTAAATTTTTATATAAAATTAATAGAGGAAATCCGGAAAATTATATAAATATTTATATAATAATATCCCATTAAATAATTCATCATATTCATAAATGATATAAATTCATTTTATGGATCATCTTGGTGGTTAACCTTTCCCAAACATGAACCTAAAAAAATTAATGGATGACTAAATGGTATATTATATGGAATATAATTTAAAAATAATTATTATCCTATTCAGTTTTAAATAGTGTGATATTTAGTAATTTGGAATTTTTAGTAAGGGAATAAAATTTCTATAAATTTATTACATAGAAAGAATATATCATTATCCACATTGTTCACTTATTTTTAACGATTAAATTAACAATAATATTTGATTAATTATATCATTAATTGGTTAAAAATTATTCAAAACAGAACCGCAATGATATCATAAAAATATATTTAAGCTTTAATATCTTCATCATGACCATCCATGTAAGTTTATGATGAAAAGGATAAATTAAAATCAATCATTCCATTGAAGTATTTTCCCATATGCATGCAAGTTTTACAATTTTTTTCTTTATAGAACGTGATAATACAATAATAGGGTTTATCTATTTTGAATTAAAAATTTGTAGAAAATATAATAATAATTTTTTTATTCTTTATTATGACCTTCCATGTTATGAAGTGAAGGAAAATAAAACACATTTTATCATGGAGCTGGTAGTGTGTACAATGGACGATTCACATTTTCATTTTTATTAATGTAAATGGGGATGTAATTGAATGCTTGTAACATCAATATATTAAAATAAAAATACAATATTATACTTATTTTTTAATTTTTAGATGGTGAAATTAAATTTATAGATGTATATGTTCACATAATGAAGTAGAAAAAGAAAGGTGAGGTTAGAAATTTATACCTTTATTCTTGGATTATGTCATTTCCAAAGGGGTTAAGCCTTGGAGGGATGGTATTTGAGAAAAATAGAACAACATTAAGGTTAATTGTTGTGTATAAGAGAATATTTGAAATATTATTGCCCTCAATGATGGTTTTATTGTGTCAGAATATATGAGGAGAGTAGTGGAAATTGGATAAAAAAATTGATAAGTAATGGGTATTATAAGTGATAAGGTCAATAAAGTTTTCAGCTACACTTCTACAGAATGTTTTTCACGTTTTTAGGTAATTTACTCAGTGATTCTTTATTTTACCATTTTATCTTTTAACGCAATATATAGTTTTTACCTAAAGTAACATATCAACTATGAAAAAAAATAAATTGGTCCCCACTATATTATTTATATAGAATGAATCTAAATTTTAAATCCATTTCTTTTTTTTAAAATTTATAAATGTGATAAAAATAATATTTTTTAAAAAAATATAAAATTTAATAAAATCTAATTTTTGTGAAAACATTTTTTATATTCTAAAATATTATATAAAAATTCTAAAATTAAGACATTTTTTTGGAATTATAAAGTCACTTATAAGAAAATTATCTTAGAAATTGGTTTCATGAATTTATAGTTCGTACATATAAACTAATAACGTTATAAAGTCATGTTACTTGTAAAAATGTTATTTTTCACTATTCCACTAAAAATAAATCTTTTTTAGAAAATCCGAAAAATCCAAATTATATTTATTTGGTTATTAATATTCCAGAAATGAAGTTATTTTTTTCATATTAAATTTCTAAAATGTTTTGATTGAATACTTAAATAAAATCCCATAATATAGTTAAAAACTATTCATCATGGAAAATTGTTGTTTAAAATGTAAATTATTCTTTATTAAATTTTAATAAAATTAAAAATTAATTGATTGTTGACTTAGTATTCATATTATAAAATATTTTATGACAATATATTCATAATATGCTTATTTTGATGATATTAGACATGAATTTTAAAGAAGTGTTATTTTAAGCATAATATAATTTTCTTAGTTGTTTTATCTAAACTAATTGAATTAAATTCATTTTAAATGTAGAAATTATTTTAATTATATAAATATTTCATAATTTTTTCCATCATATTCATTCCTTCTAATTAAATGGATATTTATTAAAGTTTACACTAAATATTCATATATTTTTTAAATATATGTTTGGTTTACTTTAAGTTTAATGTCGCATACAGAGCATATTATCAACACATTGAATTATTTAAAGGTAATAAAATATTAAAATATTAGGGTCTTAAATTATGTTTAATTATAGGATAATGTTTTTTCATAAAAACTCAAGACGTGATGGTTAGAAATTTTAGGTCTTACAGTGTGGTTTGAATGGAGTTGCGGACATTGTGCGAGAAGAGAATAAACATTTTTTAATTAATGATCCAAGGGTTAAGCACTAAAATGAGAGGAAGATGAAGGGATTTATTTGTATCTCTATTATTTAATTTCTTTTCTTCCATTGAGTCTTAAAATATAATTTAAACTCAGTGTTTTATGGGAGTTAACTAATGGTTCCTTTTTCCGTTTTTATTTTCATTATTTAAAAAATAAGGTTTAATGCATCACTCCCATACTGTCAACATATTATCATTTTATTCATAAGTAATTAAGCCTATGGTCTTAGAATCTATATAATATCTTCTCCTTGTGATATTTATTCTACAAAGTATCCCTCAACTCTACAATTTCAATGGTACGATCTACAACTAGACAAAGAACTGGATATACAAGAAGGGAAATCGACTACAATTCTTAAGGACGGATCTATAACACTATTTTACTTTAACAACAAATAAATATGGGTTTAATTGATAATATTTAAAAAAAAATTATATTCCCATTATCCTTCTGTTTTAATGTTTTAAATAATCAAATAAAATAACATTACATAACAAAGTGGATGGTACTACACAATGTACATTTCCCCCCAAATAAATATTCTTTAACATTACACACCTATTTCATTCAAGAAATATTTAATTATTATAAGATGAACCCAAAGTGGATTTTTTTATCATTTTATAGTTTATACTCATACTTATATCCTTTGAAAAATATTTTATAATTTGGTATGAGAATAAAAATCATTTTAAGGGATATAAAAATAAACAGATCTTGTTAGTCCAATGAAAACACATAGAAATATTTGTATTTTCCACAATATAAAAGTTTCAACATAAGTCATTTATATATATAAAAATAATATATTTCTATAATAAATCATTTTAATATCCCTTAATGCATTGTAAAATCTTTATTTCATCATGAGAAATATGAGAACTGACGATGAAATTTCTTTCAAAACAATTCTTTTACCAATAAATATTTGTAAACATTTATTTCCTCATGATGTCAAATGATTACCATAAAAAACATATCAAGAATGAAAAAGGTATATTGTAGAATCATCTTCATAACCATTTTACACAAACATTAAACTTTTATTGGAATAATTTATTCCCTATTAATTTGATAGGAGAAACCTGCCATATGATTTAAAAAAATTTATTTTTTGAATACTAAATCAATACAAAATTCCTAAGAGAGCTATAAGTGGATCACCCAATGATATGAGATATATCAAGATCATTAATCTTAGAATACAATTATAAATTACCATATTATAAATATTTTTAAACTTTCACTTTTTCATTGTAAACCCCTTGGAAAAATCATTTGAACCCATATGCAAGGGGATTACCATTTTACTATGAAAATAAAGAGAAAAAACATTATTTTCATTGGAAACTCTTAAAAAAAGAAAAATTATTAAAGGGGAAGGAATTTTATCCTCTTTAAAAAACTATGAAAAAATTTATATAGTTCTATATAAATAATAATATATACTATAAAATGAAAAGGCAATCATGATTCATATATTAAAAAAACATTGTTTTTTTCACATTTTTAAAAAATTGAAAAATAACCCATAAAAGAAGATTTTTTGAAGATATAATTTTATAATGATGTGAAGAAAGTAAATAATATTAATAATTGTCCTTTATAAATATTTTTATCTTAAATGAGCACATTTTTGAAACATTTAATATAATTTGGATATGGAAAAAATGAGTGGGAAAGAAAACCATAAAATTGGATTTTAAAGAAAAGTCTATTACCGAAATTCCCATCTAGATTCATAAATTGTATAAATAATGAAGAATTAAATTATAGTATATATTCACTATATAAATAATTTTTTTATTTTATTTTAATTATTTATTTAATTTTATTTTTTACAAATTTTTATTTAATTACTAAACTAGTTATGTTTACATTGGACGTTTTGTGGTTGTTCGATCATTAATTTTTAAAACAAAAAATATAGTCTAACCACGGTCATAGGATCTTGGTTTAAAAATTTTATCCATGTAATAATTATTATATTTATATATTAAATATACATTTAAAACAACCTATATAAGGTTTTCATAAAAAATGAATAACATCTTTTCATGGAGACTGTGGTTTTTACATACACATGAACATAATTTAAAGTCAAAAAATTTTAAGAAAGAATATGAAATAGATAAATAATAACCATTAAAAATATTAATAATGTTATAAATATCGTATTTAATATTTAAATATATCCTTATGTCCTTCTATCTAATATTGAAAAGAAAAAAAAATCACATTGCTTTATGAATGTCGTAGTCCACATATACGCATGAGCGACATTACCAATTTCCAAATAGATTGAAGGGTAAGAAGGTATATATAATACTATAATTATAGAACCTAATTATGTCATAAATATAATATTTATTTATTTAATCCATTATAATTACCATCCATATGAGGTGGTGATGAAAAAAGAAACACATTGCTTCGTGTATGTGTAGTCCATATGTACACACAAACAATGTTTCCATTCCACATATAATAGAAAAATAGACGAAAAAGGGTTGTGAAATAAGAATCACAAAATTTCACTATATTATAGATGCTTAGGTTAATATATTAGAATAGTTATTATAGTATTTAATTAAGTAAAAGAAGAAATAATAAAGAAATCAGTAAAGATCTATACCACTTCGTTGGAAAAGCTCATTTGCAATACACCTTAACCCATCTTGGTGATCTAATAGAGATAACCAAAACTATAGTACAGGGGGAAGACTTTTTTAAGTTATTTGGTTAGGTATTGGCTGAGATAGAGTACTCCAATATTGTTAATATGTGAGTATAGGAGTTTCTCATTTATAAGTGAGGAGAGTGAAACACTTGTAAATATCCATAACTTTTAAATATTATAAATTTCTTACTCATAGTAAAGTGAAAAACATTTAATCTAATTTAAAATATAATATGATACTGGTAAAAATCCAACATTTTAATATGAATTACAGTAATATTCTGTGACATTATCACTTAGTTTTTACTTTAATTATCCTCATTGAACCTTTATCGTGCTACCTAATTTTTACAATTGTAACTGTTAAACATGACAAAAATGAGATAAAAATAATTCATAATTTAAAACATGGGATTAAAATTTTTATATATAATTATTAATTTTAAATTTTTGTAATAGGATGAAATAAATTTTATTATAAAAATTAAAAAGTAAATAAATTTTTCTTAAAGAAAAATGTGTTTTAAACCAAAAAATGAATTCGTAGAAATATAAACTAGAATATAGATACTTATCAAATTAATTGGATTGTGTTTAGTAAAATGGGACTTATTTGACTTTAAATTCATTCAATATTTGAATGTATTTTTGTAATACTTGAAAGGAAATGACATTTTTTTATAAAAAATCGACATTTTCACTATTCATACAAACATCAATATGTTTAGAAAAATCACCAAAATCCCCCCTTAGAAATTTTTTATATGACAAACCAAAAAGTAAAGATTATTTTTTCAAAATGAAATTCCGGAAGTTGTTAAAATGATTCAAATATCCATGTTCAAAATTTTTGAAAACAAATTTAAGAAATACAATATTTTTTATGCATTAAATGAATTTATTCTCATTAATATCCAAGTAAACCATTAGATGATTTTTAAATATTTTATTAAATATATTATCAATAAATTAAATAAAAACCATTGATAAATAATGATTAATTTAATTTATTATGAAAAAAATACATTGGATAATTAAGAAATTTTTTCTTAAAACTAACTACATTTTACCATTAAATGATTTTTTTCTTCATTTATAACAAATTTAAATTCAATTTAGGAATGATTATCCATTTTTTCATGTATAAAAAATAAATTTTCAATAAATTTAATTATTCAAATAAAATAAATTTATCTTTAAAATGATACATATACGATATAAAGAAAACCCTCTTTTATAGAAAAGTGATCCTTTTGACAATTAATTTTTATTATCCAAATGTGATTTAATTATTATCCTTGAATACGTCTTTCATAAACATTAATCTATAAATTGGAATTAGGAAAATTTTTCATTATTTTTTTCATAATTCAATTACTTATATTCTTATATTTTAATACAATAGAATGGTTATAATGGTCTTATTTAAATAATAATGTCAAGGTTCATTTAAGATTTGTGTTGTTTGTGGTATGCACTATCAGAAATATTATTCATTTAAATGAATAAAAATTCTAAAATACATGGGCGTTAAATTCTCCCCCCTTAACAAATATTTTCCCTCATAATCTTATTTCGTGTCAGATAATATGTGTTTAAAATTTTTTTAGAATATATTCAAAGGATAGTAGATAAGTATAAATAAGTGGACATAATTAAATTTTAATCCATGCTGATGAAATTTATTTTTTGAAAATAAATTTAATTTTAGATTTAAGACTGGAAAACATATCATTTCCAAAATATTTCTTTCACAATGCATTTAATATTATGAGACTTGTACTTGTGAATGAGTTTCAAAAAGAATATCTTCATAGCTAATAAATATTTTCTATATAAAAATAATATGTTTATCTTCCTCTGTTTTGAGTTTATGAAATATTTTTCATCAAGAAGGATAATAATATAAAACAAACTTAAATTACTTAATTCCATACCATAATTGAGATTTCATCATTCGGTAGTGTTTTGAGAGGTTTTCCACATCTACTTCAACACATATTGTAAATGATAAAGTACCATGATGAATGTTTTATTAATTAGGAACTAAAATTAACTTTTAAGTCATCAAAATAACTAAAAAGGAATGATATATTGTTTCTCTTATTAATATCCATTAACCATAAGAAAAAATTAGTAACCCAAGTTTTTATAATATCAAATTTAAATAATCCTTTATATGTTGGAATGAAAAATTAATCTCCATTGCCTAAAACATAATAAACAAACATCATATCAAAACATTTCATAAATAACATACATTAAAAATCTATAGAAAATTCCTGATCAAATTTAAAACCCCAAAAATAAGTATTTTATCATATAATATTCCGATAGTAAAATGAAATTATCTCTAAAAAACATTAATTTCTCATAAATTCACATACCAAATATATGTATTCCCAAAACATATATTCTAAATACATGACAATCTTTCTCATAATTTACATGAATTTCCATAAATCCACAAAAAATCAAATATTCTACCAAAATTTAACATAATATATATTCCTCAATTATCATTAACTAGTTAGACCTAAAATAACATAGTTTTTAAAAATTTCCCATTTTCCTTGATTCTTATATTGCTCAAAAAAATGTTGAACATCATTCAAAAAAAACATTAATCACTTAGTCACCAAATAAAACTTCAATACTACAGTAATCTATAATGAAATGAACGTTAAATTTTTATTGACTGAACATTATCATTTTTATTGATTTTTTCAATAGGAAATAAAATAAATACATCACGGGGGGTCTAAAATAATGTAAGCCGAAAGAGAAATTACCGGCAAAATGGACTCCCTCCCTGGGAAAGGAACCCATGTTTAAGAAGTAGGAAATTCTTTAAATTTAGGGGGCCCAAGATTCCAAAAAGTCTACTACCATGTTCCCCTCCGACCAAGTGTGAGAAATCTTAGTGTGGGTACCCACGAGTTGTTTACAATTTCTAATTATATACTCAATGTTACATGGATAATTGACTGCTCAAGAGAGAGCATTGAAGAGAGTCAATGAGTTAGTTTCCACTACCTTCAGGCTAAGGTGTCTTTACTGGCATAACTCCGGCTGAGTGGCTATAGCCAGGGCCTTCGCCTACAGTACATCACTGCTTTTATAAAAAGCAGAGAAAGAAGCTAATACTGACCCCTCCCTGTCCCGAATTAAAACACCACCATGCATCACCCCGCTGAGAAGATACCCATCCGAGTTTAGTTTGAGCCCATCTGTTGGGTCCCTCCAACAGACCCAATGCCCTGACAACCATTTTATACCAATGAAACATCATAAACATTAGACTACTTTCCTAAAAACCCCTGGGGAGTTTTTTAGGGATCATCAAAAATCACTAACTCTTCCTGGGTCAATCATTGTTCTTCAACCATATCAGCATTATTATCCAGAACATGATCCTTAAAGTAGCAACCTGCAATCATTTCTATTACCCTCATCAAATTCGAGATGAAATACTTCACCTATTAATTACTATAGTAATCACCCTATAATACCTTGTTCCATTATTTTTAGATGGTCATTTCTCCATACGTCTTAAAAATAATGAGTAGTATTTATAGCCATTGGTTTTCCTCATCTAACTCAGAATGAAACTAATCGGGCCATTGTTTTCTTTTTATCCTTTCTTACTCCATGGATAGTGAATCCCTATAATAAATCATCCATTTATAATATTCTCTGAGAGTGTTCTATCACCCCCCCCCCTCCTAACTCTGGCCCTAAGAAAAACCCTAAACCAATTGGCTCCTGATCAGAAGTATTACATCCCCAACCACCGAAATAATAACTAATATTAATCGATGATAAGTTAGGTCTCCGGTTTTCTCTTCCACCAAAATTCACCCTCTTCACAAAATCATCTTATAATTCCTACAAATAATATTTCAAACAGTTGTTTTCTGCTACCTCAAGACCATTTAAAATCCAGTGAACATCTACATAGGAAGAAATATTAGAAGAAAATGCGTGACATTATAAAGACTAGATACACCGGTAACCCCTAACCCCAGAACAAATTTCTATGATATATTATGCTTAGACAATTCATTTCTCAGCTTATTGAAAATGTCCACTATATTTAGATTAGTATTGATCAGTCTTTCCTCTTTTTAGATGGAAATAAAAAATGAATCCATTTTGTTCATGTGGTTCATGAAGGGGCACCAAAGAACTATGGAATAAGAGACTGTCTTGCATCAAAAACTATTTTCATGTCCGTAATTCCCCAATGGAAGGAGTGGAAGGGATTCCCTAAGAGACTATGGATTGGAAAAAATTCAGTCCTAGATTAAAAACCGATCTCCTGTTTACATTTGACTTCTTTACCAAAAGTAAGATAGATCTACTCCACTGGTGGTCTTAACCTATCAACTTCAATGAAAATTTATGGTGAAATTGGGTGACATATAACATCAGTTATACTATCAAAGCCCAAATATTGTCCTACCATGTTCCCAATCATAGAAGAATGGAGGGATTTTGAAAGGGCAGTGGATTTTTTCGGAAGCATACCCACAACATCATCAAACGAGTATCACGATCCATTTTCAAGTCATAAGGCTAATGAAAAAGAGATAAGGGACACCCATTATAAACTCTTGGGGATTTGGACAAAGCATGAATAAAGTTTTCATCCAAGGTAAGGTTGACCTTTAAGTGACATTTTTTGACAAGTCCCACTATATCACAATCCTAAATACCCCTTGATGAAAATATAAACGTGTTTAAGGGATCAATTGAGGGACAACCTCTAATGAATAGAGACACTAAAGTAAGATTATGGAGACTTAAGGCTTCAAAAACTCTGATGTTGAGAGAAAAAGTTGCAGTGATCTGTTGTATAGATATAGAATCTTCTGGTTGCGGGTGATATTGGGGAAAGGTTAAATGAAATTCGGGTTTGAGAAGGGGTGAAATCGAGGAGACCAGGAGGGGATTGTGCGATGATGAATATTTTCCCCTAACTCTAGAGAAGGAGGGGGTAGCAGAGCTGCCACCACCTACCTAAGGCATCACGTAGAGGAATGTTTCATGACTGATATCCTTTGTTTATAGTTATATATGTGAAAAATATAGGTTCCCAAAATGTAATAATCTATTTACCTCAATTAACCATAACTTCCTAAACAATCAAAATGATATTAATACATAAAGTTATATATATTTCAATAAGGAATAGCTGCTATAAACTAATGAAAATTCCCTAAATAACATTAATCACCATTGTGTTCAATCAAACAATACCTCAAATGGAATCTATAATTTTGATGTTATGATAATTTTTACATCTTAGAAGTCATTAAATAAAATGAAACTACATCCTAACATTAAAAAACCCATATATAGATACCTTATTCATTTAAATTATTTTATAAACCTCTAATTGGGATTTTAAATCTTATTACTCAATAATTTCTTCCTAGAATTAGAAATATGAATCCCTCCATAATTTACATAAATAAGAGTCTAATTCAATTTTTTTACTTTAATTATTAGATAATATGTAATTCATATTTTTTTTATTCCATTTATAGTTTATTTATATTTATATTTATATCACATTGTTAAACCTATATTCACACAATATTACTAGTACCCTCTTGAGATTTCCTACTTTGGAATTGATATTCATAATTATTATACTTTCCACTTTGAAAACACTCAATTGATACCTCAGGGAAAATGTTATTTACCTCTACTATGTTAACTAAAATTTTCATTATTCATTGGTAGAATATTAATTCTTTTCAAAAACTAATAATTTTTCTAATTCCTTTGAGAAATACAGATGTTTTTTTTCTTCCAACATAATGAAATTTACGAAGTCCAAATTTATTTGCTCTATGGTCTTTACCACCTAAACTCATAAAATACTCTATCTTTTTTTAATCTAGTACATTTTAAAACTCACCTAGGTTCATGTTTTTAATCATAACATGAGATAGTTTTTTATTAATAACTACTAGAGTTTTTACTTCAACTCTTTTATTGTTTGGTTGATTGTTCCAAAAACCACTACACTGTCTATCAAACCCATATTAAAGATAATTATTTATAATTCCATCAATTCACTAAATATGGAAATGATTAGTTTGAGTATATAAAACAAAATCATAATGGTTCATCTTATGATGAGGATAAATACTAGGATATATTTAAAAATGTGTCCATATATTCAAATCATTTTGTTTAAACTTTTATTCCAAAAAATAACCATATTTCCCCTTAATATACAATTTCTTAGGTTTTTAAATAATTCTAACTTATGTTCAAATAAATTCCTAACATATAAACTTATATAAACCCTTATGTTACCAACTATAACACCATGATAAATTTACAACCCATAAATATGATTTAAATATAAAGGATTTCACATTTTAACATTCATATAATATTTTATGTTTAGTGTTTTAGAGAATACAGAAAAACATACATAATATAGTGAATTTCCCCACATTGTATATTTTTTATATAGAATCATGGCTTATGTTTTTACCGAGGTTTCATTAAAGAAAATTGTTTTATTTTAAGATGAGTAAAGAGTGAAATTTGTGACTTTAATATAGTTCATACTGATCCATATATCAAATAAAATATTTTGAAAATGTGGTATGACCATAAAAATCACATTAAGGAACATAGAAATAAAACAATCCCATTAGTAAAGTGAAAACACATGAAAATTATTACCTCTTAAAAAATAATACATTGAGAACATAAGTAAAGATATTTACACATATGAAAAAAAACATTTTATGAATAAAAACAATTTAAGCTCATATAAATTATAAAAAACCATGACGGAATCCAAGGAAACATGGGAAATCATGAAAAAAAATCTTTGAAAAGAACCTTTTATATTTAAATGTTCATAAACATTTCTTTCCTTATGAAATAAAAAAATTTCCATAAAAACCCATTGAATGAATTAGTTATTTTAGGCTCACACATAATCTTGAGATATATTAGGCACACCCATCATCTTGAGCTATATCAGGATCACCAATCATCATAAATAATTCCCAATTACAATATCAGAAATAATTTTCTTATTATTTCATTTATTCATCATAAAACACTCTAAAAACTCATTAAAAGCCATAATAAAATAACATTCAAATTTCATATAAAAATTTGGATAAAATTTATTTTTCCTTGAAAGCAATTAAAATAGAAAAATTACAACAATATTGGGGATACGATCATCAATATAAAAAAAATTAATGTATAGAGTTATATTTATAATGAATATGGGTTATGATGGTTGGAGAAGGGTATAAAGCTGTATATTTTAAGAGACATTCTTTTTGACACTTTTTTAAAATGACAAAAAAGTAACCAATATGGAAATCATTGAAAAGACTAATTAAAAAAAATCAATAAAGTTTGAAATAGTTGAAAATAACCATCAAGAATATCTAAATCATAAATAATAACATTCTTGAATCAACAAAAGAAATATGGATTTGGAGGAAAATGAGTTGAATGGAAAACATTATAATAAGGATTTAAATAAAAATACATTACCTTAAGATCCAATATAGTATCATAAGTTCTCTAAATTAAGAATAATAAAATTATATTAGTTATTTAATTTATGAAGATCCTTTTATATGTTAATTCTGTTATTATTTTTTATTTTTTTCATTTGTTACCAAGTTTTATTTAATTACTAAATCTGTTAAGTTTATGTCAGGTGTTTTAGGGTCGTTTGGTCTTTAATTTTTTTTTAAAAACATTATAGGTTGAACATCCTAAAGGATTCATGTTTTTTAAAATTTATTCAAATCATAATTTTTATATTTTTTACATAAAATACACTTTTATGTCAAACTATGTAAGGTGGAAATGAAAAAGGAATCACATTGTTTAATGGGGATGATGGTCTCACTAGAAAAAAGTGACTTGTACTATCATGATGTAGTAAAAAATAAAATATTGATTGTTAAAAATATGTAATTCCATTGGATATTAAGTTTTTTTGGTATTAATTTCATACACAAAAAATTATTTTTACGAACCTATATATATTTTTATACTAATTTATTTACACCAATAGATATTTCAGTAACAATAAAATATATTACAGTATTATACTAATAGATAATTTTTTTTTTCAGAAAATGGATCTATTATATTTATTTTTCATTATTAATAAATATTTTACCATTTTAAAAACATTTTACAAATAAATTATTAAAAACAATAAATTATTCCCTAAAGTGAATATATTTATTAACAACGTTATGTAAACACATTATTTTTCAATAAAAAATTATTTTATATATTGAATTAAAATATGGAAAATTTAAAACTATTTATGCCTATTTAGATAAATAAATAAATAATATATATAAATATAATTGTTTATAATTATAATTCTCTTAAATCTTCTGAATTTGTGGCTCCATTAAAAACCCTAATTCTAATTATCCTTACGACAACCCATCAACCTACATCCATCACTCATTTATGTTTATAACCCCTCTAAATATTAAGATTTTAGATATATTGTCTACATGCTCTGCCGAAAACCAAGATTCATTGATTTAGTCATTTGGTGTTTCCTTCATTTGGCATTTTGATGATCTATCATTCAATGTTGTTAAATAAAGATTGTTGTTATACGGTAGTTCCAATTTTTGGTAGGGAGTAAGCCAACCGAGTTGACTTTATACAAGTTGGGTATTGGTTGGCCTAATCTCATTGATGTTCCTAAAGATGGTTAGTTGGAATTTTTTACTGGTGAATTATGTGGGGTCCTTATATTGTGAGCTCTATTCTTGTGACTTCTTTAGGGTGACGATGGTTGGTGGTCATATTGTATAATTGTTTCACTTTAATGAGCAAAGGAATGATTGAGGGCACAATTTAAGAATCTTCATCAACAAATTTTTATTCAGGAATCATCTTTCAATACAATCTATAGGTTTTTTCTAGTTCTATTCTTGATTTGGTGTTGATGAACAGAGATGAAATAGCATCAATGGGTTAGAAAATGTTGATATATGGGATTTTAAGGTTCCCTTTTTATATTGGTTGCACCAAAAGTTATGAGCCAATTATTCTCACACCATGTATTAAAAATTGTTTATTTATGATTATCTTGTTTTTTGTGGACTTTGTACTAGGTTTTGTTTTCATATAAGTAGTGGATATTTTTTTAAAAGTTGAATTCTATGTGATGCCTTGAATTTTTCACCATGCACAATTAGGTTTCTCTTATCTATGATAGAAAATTATTTTTTTAATTTTTTTGTTTTTAAAGATATTTATTTTAGTAAATAAACAGTGATATGGGAGAATGATTTGGGTTAGTATGTCGTTGGGGTTCCTTCTAATGACGTTTCTTGGTTTAGGCATAAAATGTTTATTGAGGCTCATTAATTAAATTATACAATAAAAAACAAAAAACAATCCTTAAAACTAATTAAATAAGATTGGTTTCATGGATTAAAATAATATTAAAATTAATTAGGTTAATTTTTCTACTAAAATTCATTATATTAATGTATTTATGACAAATTTTAGTGATTTTAATATAAAATTCTGGTTTCAGTATTTCATTTGGGAAAAAAAGAACCACTAATTTTTAAAACTACACAAAATAATTAATAACTTTTATAAAAAGTTTCAACAAAAATTTTAAGAAGACCCTAAGAGTTTAACTTTAGTTATCCATTTGGAGGAAAAAATTATTCTATAGTAGAATTTTCAATTGATATATTATGAATTTTTGAGTTTCAAATGGTACACATATGAAAAATTACTCTTTTTACTCAGAATTTAATGTTTTTTATTTTCATTGTTGGATTTGAGTATTCAATATTAAGGATTAGACTATTGATTTGTTTGTTTACTATGATGGTGAAAATTTTAAACTAATTTTTTTAATATTCCCAGATAATGGATGTATTTCCAACATTTTAACCTAATAAAGAAAATCTAATAATGTCCTTAAAAAAATATTACAATGGGGTAATATATATTGTTATAAAATTTTATTCATTAGGCATGATGAAGTGTAATGATATTATTTTATCTTATTAATTTTCATTTTTTTAGTATTTTCAATAATGATTACAATCCTGTACTTTGTAGATTCTATGATGGAAGCTACATAGTGACTTAAATTTTCCTAAATTCATGGTTATGTGGAAAAATATGATATAGTTTTGGTTTGTGTAACCTTTTTAACCTAAATTAAATGGAAAGAAAAAAAACTTTTGTTATAGAATAATGTTTTGAAAACCCATATTTTTTTTCATTTTTAGGTTAATACGTTGTTTATATTCAATGTAATATATTTATATCTTGGAAAATATATTAGTTCATTTTCCTTCTTACATCATTCATTTTATGTCTTATATTTTTTTGGATGGTAGTTCTAGTTGGATGTGTATATGGTTTTTTCCTACCATTATGGTGTTTTCCCTTTTTTATTGTTTTCTTATGTTCTAGGATTAATTATTTAGGTGAATTCCATTAGAAACTTTAATTATTCCATGATACAATTTAAGATCATGATGTTTTTACTTAGTTAGTGTATCCATCATTTTTTCAATTATTAGAGCTAAAATTATTGGGTATGATTCCCTGTTTATAGTTAAAATAAATTTTAGACCTTAAAAAACATAACTATGATTCTTGGTGAATATTTTTTTGTCCAACCATCATATTACCCACATATGTAAATATTGACTTAGTAATGTCTATATTGTTTGAATTGAATTTTAAATTTCCATACATTACATTATAAATTATTTCTTATTCAATATTAAGTTGAAAAACAATTTTTGTTAGTAATGTTATCTTTATTTATCATATACATCATCAAGTTCATTTCATATATCCTTGTCAGTAATTTCAACATGATTATTATTACATCATGGTGATAGAAGTTACTAATTATGATTAATTTTCATTAAAAAATATATAAAAAAATCTTACACTCACTAGTCACTTGTAATATTAATGAAAATTTTAAAACATAAAATATAGAGATTTTCATTGGAACTTTTTAGGTAATATGTATTTTTTTTTTATTTTTCTAGGATGCGTTATTATTACTAAAGCTACAATAGTTTGACATTTTAATTTATTTTATAGTTATATACTATTCTAATATTCAATGCCATAAGAAGGTTGAGTTACGTGGAAATCATGGATGATTTAAATGTGAGTGATAACTAAATGGTCAAATTATTTCATTACTTTTCCTGTGAAAAGTGAAAAAATTCATAATAAGGAGTCATACACAAAAATGATTTACCCTCCTAATAACATTGAAGTCAATTAAAAGTTTTCAAGTAAAATTAGTGGATAAATACCTATATATAGAATCAAAATTAAACTTAAATTTTTTAAATAGAAAAATTTATTGGAAATATTTTTTTAAAATTAAATTTTTTATATAAATTTAAGGTTTTATTAATCATATTTTATGAAAATTAGAAATATCATTTTTGTAGTTTGTTTTTAAAATTGTAAATTTCATTTAATTTGAGAAGTAAATATTATTTAAATATTCATTTTTAATAATTTTGAATCATCATTTTTTAATTTATAATTGGAATAATTAATTCCCCCTACATTTTATAAATTTAAATATAGATATTTGATAGATCATTTTCACTGAGAATTAAGATTTCAAGATTCCAAATAATGAAATCTTGCTTTTGGACCCAATATCCAATCTGAGAGAAGCCTAAAGACTTAGTCTGTGGTGAAGTCATACACCCCCAAAATTAAATCCCTTCACTGAAAATCATGCCAATGAATAACCTTGGTGACCGAAACAATGGTTGGGACACCTAGAAGACCACAATGAAGAAAGTAAAACAAATAGAATATTTTGTTATGGTCTTATTAAAGTCATTGCAAGCTGAAGAACAGGATGTTTCAACCTAGGCCTAATCCTATCAACTATAGGTACCTTACTATCCCCTTATTTTCTATAAATTGTGGACTGTTAATTCTATTAATTCTAATATATTATAAAATTTTATTTTTTTAATCATCTTTTCAATGTATCAAGTGATGAAAATAATGATATGGTGAAACAATTAATTTCAATATGTTTTACTATAACACTATTAATCAAAATTTATTTTTAAATTGGAAAAAAGCAAGATTGGTGGTCTTCATTTTAGTTCCTTTTTTTAATTCTTATTTCATGATATGGAATTTGTGAAAAAACAATTTTAAATTCACAATGAAGAATATGAAAATTCATCATGGCATTTTTGGATTGTTTTCTCAATCATTAGTAAAAAAATGTAATTTCTACCCCACCATTGCCATCCCAACATCCAAATATACCACAACACCAAAAAAATTTCTTCTGTAAGTTCATATTGAGCATCATATTGATTGTCACTATTTCAATTATACAAAATTAATCTTATAGTAGCATTATAACAAATTGAAATTGAATTCCAAAAGCATAGTAAATGTTTAGACCAACTGAATATAGTAGAATGAATATGAAAACAGAATCCTTTTATAGTATTGGCCCCAAGACATGACTATGTACATGTCAAAGTAATCCATGATAATCGATTCCAGCATGATTGAAAAACATTATACTTATTTTAATCGAATGTAGTCTGAACTGGAAGAGAAGGATTATTTATTTGTTTGTCTCATTGTTTCTTATTTAGAGAAAATAATATATAGATATTTTATAAATAATATGAAAACCCTTGAAAAAAGAAAAATACAAAATATCACACATAAAGCTTACAGATACATAAAATACATCTCTACGTATTGAAATAATGTGTGGTTTAAGAACATAATAATAACAAAAATAATAAAAAAATTAAAAATTTGGTCATTAGTCTTTTGGAATTTATGTCATTATATGTTTCAATTTATAATCATGTGTTATTGAATTCTTCAGTAATTATTGTGATGAAATAGATTTTAGTTTTTACATCATATATACTTCTTTCCGATTTCATCTTTTATTATTTATCAAGGTATTTTTGATTATTTGGAGGAAAACAAAAAAGACATGTTGTAGATGACTTATGTGGATGATCATAGGGGAATTTCCTTTATATGTATTCATGATGGAGATTTAAATGTTTCCATGTTTAATGGTTTAAATTTTTTCATGTTATAAGATTGATGGTTTCCAGAGTAATTGTTTTAGTTATTTTATGATACTGGTTTCCAAGATTCATGTAATAGGTTTTCAAATTGAAGGTTGTAGGTTTACATGTTTTTTGTTGTTTTGTGTTCACTAGTTTCCATTATGGAAATTGATGGATTATATATATATTTTTGTTCTGGGTTTTATTGTTATTGTTTAAAAATTATGGTGTTTATCTTTTTTATGTTATCCAGTTAAAATTTAGTTTTTTATGTTATGGTTTTATAGATTTCATATGTTGGAGTTTCGAGGGTTCATGATTATTTGTTTACATGTTTGCAGGTAAGAATATGTTTTATTAGTGGTTAAAAATTTAATTTTTTTTATAGTTTTATGTATACATGTTTATGATTTTACATATTTCATAAATAATGTTTTCATATTTTCAGTATTATAGGTAACATTTTTTCAGCATTCAATATGCAGGTTCACATTTTAATGGAAAACCATTCAATATGCACGTTCATAGGTTCAAGTTTTATACTCGTGATCCATTTTCAACATATCAATGGAAATGTGACTTCATCCATATTTAATTCACTCATTAATGATCCAATTTATGGTAAGATAATGTATTCCCACTTCCTAGTTCATATATTTATCAATGTGCTTCTCCATTAAAAAAAATCAAATCCAAACAATGCCTTATTTAAACTCATTTATAGAGGTAGAGTGATTAATAATTTCTTATTGTAGGTGTATCCTAATGAACATGATGTTATAGATGGACCTAATATCATCGCCACAGGGGACTATGGTTTTCAAGTATCTCCTTATGTCATTATCAGAGTTCAATGGATCACATAGAATGTATGATGGACTACCCCTATACTTGAAAAGAAACCCAAATTTCATGAATGGGGGATGATTTTGGTTGGGTCAAAAGAAATTTTGAGGATCCCATGAGAGTCTCTCTAAATAAATGTTGGTAGTTTTTTACTCTTCCCATTCATCATTTTTCACCATGATGTACGAACACAATTTTAAAGTGTATCTAAACTGTTAAACTAAATTGGAATAATCAACAATATTATTGTGACCTATTTGTGATTTCATTGATTCATAACAGACCCTATGGTAATTTTATAAAATATATTTGATATTTCTATATTAATTATTTTAAATGAACTAGACTTTGACTATTTAATGTTTTGAACATATCTTTCTTTTATTGGTGGTGTGAGAAAATGGATGAACTACATCCATCAATAAGTATATGAAAGGGAAATTTTATATATTAGTGGTGAACAATGACACTGACTTCCATCTTCTAGATGTGTGATGTTATCCATAAGTAGTAGTTTAAGAAATGAGATATACAAAAAATGTAAAGAAAGGGCATATCATGTTGACCCGTGATATTGACATCTGTCCTAAAACGTCTACTTCCATCCACTGTCAAAAGAGCTTGAAAAGGAAACCAAAATAAAGGGTACTTACTTACATGTAAGAATCCCACCAATAGTGTAAACCATGATAGTGACACATAATGTATGAGGGAAGAAAATGATAAATAATGTGTTTTAAAATTATATGGGAACATGTTTGTTCAAATAAATCCTAAGTCTGTTGGAGATTCATATAAGCTAATTTTATAATTATTAAATAATAAATATAATAAATATATAATGTATGGCTATATTAATAAATATGATACAATTATTCGAAATAAATATTGAAATAACTAGAGATAATATTTTTAAAAAATAATTTAAAAATAAATGTTAAATTTTGGTATTGTTTATCATATTTTTAATAATATTACTATGGGAATGATAATTTTTTTTAATAATATTTAAAATTTATAATTCTATCATATGAATCTGTCACTAATTTTTTTTACCAACATTTATATTATCTATTGGTATTATTATAATAGTAAAAGAACTATTTTATCTACCACAATATCATTTAGTGACAATGTTTCTTAAAAAAATTGGTGATAAGATAATTTCCGATGGTAAAATAATTTACCAATATTAAATTCAATTTTACCAATTGATATACCCTTTTTGATAAAAGGTAATTAATTTTTAGTGATCAAGTTAACCCAGGAAGCTCGAAACAATGTTGTAGGAAGCATCATAGGTGGTTCCACTGCACCATGGTTACCTACGGACCAAGGGTGGGGGAAATGAATCTGTTTCACTGTTTTTACATTGTGTCATGATCCTCTATAGATCATAGAATGAGGATTTATGAGTTTTAAATCCATACATAGCATTGAAAAATGGAGTGACGATGAAAAGTATGGATGCAATTTAAGTTATATGGTTATGCTGTTAGTTGGGTGAAGGATGTATATAGAGTAGAAAATTATCACATGGTATCTTTACTACATTATAAAAGGGATTAAAATGAAATTGTTGAGAAATGATTGGAGGAAAGAAAATTTATTGTGAATTGATGGATATAATATATCCATTAAAAGGCATGCATGGAGGATTAAAAATATGAAAATGATGTGATATTGTACTACTTTCCACATCATAGTATGTTCATTTTAAACAAATTCAAAATCCTAATATGTTAAAGATATTAAAGTGTTATTACCAAGAATCGAGGGAGATCTAATGGTCATTATACACATGGCTTGGATAAAACCAATAAGGGTGATCAAGTGAAAAAATAAAGAGGTTTTATATGATGATCATGTGGATATTACTACAAAATAAAAAATTCAAATATTTAGATGGTATCCAAACCTCACATAATATGGAGATATTTGAAATGGGTAACCACATGTGGAGTTTTAGAATGATTCAAAGGTCAATAAAATATATGAGAAAATTTATAGTTTAAAATTTTTATTTATAAAGTGGGATTTTTATAAATAGAGAACATGGGTGACTATGTATGGGGACTCGGACATTGGAACTAGACATTTGACCGTATCATAAATCCTAGAGTATTTTAGTTGTGTTGTCAAGTGTTGCTACTTTATATAGTGGCATTATCATTTTGTATATAAAATATTAAACCATTCAAGATAAATATTTAATATATTTCAAAATACATTCTTGAATATCATAACGGTTTAGTTTCTTTGGAGACAATATATACAATCGTTTTAATTCATAAAATATCTTCAAAATCTCCCACAAATATCTCTCCATTTTTCATTCTTCATAGACATACCCCATATAAAACATTTCCTTTTAACATGGTGAATGTAATTTGTGAAATGGTGATAATAGGTTCTCTATAAGTGTTAACATTGGAGTTATCCATCTATGATCATTTTAAAGCATAAGATAATCATGATGGTATGATAACAGGATGCATGATGTAGGTAGGTAGTGGCAGAGGCATGACACAAAAATTGTGACATAGGTTGTTTGATGCTAGCGTAATGCTGAACTAGGCCTTTGGGCATACTTTTTGACTTTGGACTATTTTAGGGGCTTCATTCCCACTAGGCCATCTTTCCATGTAATGAATAAATAAGGCTTGATGGGTTGGTTATGTCTTAGGGGGATATGACATGCCTTTCCACCCTATGTGTGTGGTGTGTGTGTTTAATGTAATCGTATCCCTAAGAAAATAATATATATACATGATTCATGGAAGAAAGAATCATTAATTCAAAATTCATGAATCGTAAGAGTAGAAATTATTCATAAATAATTCCAAAACCATAAGTTCATTTAATAAAATTATGGAACCATCATAATTATAGAAACTATTTATTACGAAATGGTTAACTACCATGAACATTAAATAATAACAGACCAGACTCCAACACCTATTTCCCATAATGGATGAAGTACTATTATTTGTTTCCTATAATAAATAAATCACTTCAACTTGTTTCCCATTATGGATCAATCATATCAACTTGTTTACTTTAATTTATCATGCATATCGAGAGTTTTCCCATAATTATCTCATGAGACATAAAATTTTACAGAATGCATTGAAGGGATATATAATTCTTGGCCCACTAATCACATTTTAAAAATCACATATATATGTTCTAAAAAATCATCAAATATACATCATATCAGATCCCATGAAAAGAAATGGGTTTAATAATCATTTTATTATAACATACCTGTGGAAAATAAATGGGTTTCATAAACATTACAACATTTCCTCATAGTATAAACCACAGAAAAAGAACACCTTTCTTAAAAATCTTATCATCATAATCATAAACCATACAATTAAAGAAAAACAAATTATTATTGTAATATATCATTAGTAAATCATATATAATTATTATATATATATATATATATGTATATTTAAATTAAACCATAAATGATAAAAAAAATGAATCACACCATTCATGGAGACGGTTGGTAGTTCTTACATAAGAATACTGTTTTTACTTCTCAACTAATGAAAAAAATATGGATAAGTAATAATTAAAATTTTAAGAAACTTTTTTATATCATATATATCCTATATATTAATTTAATATCTCTATATTATCATCCTTGCAAAATAGAAGAAAAAATCACATCACTCTATGAAAGTGGTAATCCACATGTACAATTAGAGATGTTATTATTATCTAATAGTTTAGAAGCTATGAAGATAGATATTATATTATAATTCTAGAAGAATAATTATTTAATTAAAATAACATACAATATTTAATCAAATTATAATGACAATCCATGAAAAATTGTGGTGGGAAATGAATTGTTCTGTTACGTGGAGATGGTAAGTTATACGTACGCATGATCGATATATTCACTTAACATTTTATGTAAAAGAAAGCGAATAATGGTGTTTTAATATTAATAATAACATTTCTGTATATTTATAGTACCTAATTTATTTTATAGTAAATAATATAATTTAATTAGAGTAACTAAAATAATAATTAAAAAGGAAGTGATCGGTTATATTGATTACTACATCTTGGAAAAAACCCCTTTAGATCTCATCATAATGATCCTTGGGTTTGAATTTTTAAAGACCTATACCTATATAATTTGGAAAAGAATGTTGGGTAGGTATTTATTTAGGTTCCATTCAAGCTATATGGATTAATATGTGTGAATAAATGAGGGGAGGAGGATTCCTTTTATAATCGAGGCGAGATGCACTTTTAGAACATTACAGACTGTCGGGGAGGTGGATTAACAAATTTAAACAAGAAAATATGATACACACACATGAAGAAATTTTGGGATAATTTAACATGAGACCTCCAGAACACCCCACATGGCGGCTACCACTAAACTAGGCCTAAGGGGAAACACTTGTGTAATATCTTAAAATATTAAATTATAGTAATGTCATTATCAAGAAAAATACTACAAAATGGCCATATATTTGAAGATAATATAGTATTTTTTTTGTAATAAAATCACCCAATAGAATTTTGACTAGTTTATGTGGTGTTTTAAATCTCACCTTTTAGTTTAACACCTATGTTAATCCATTTTAACCAAAACCATGATTACAAATTTGTAACTCTTAAATGTTTATAATTTTACATATATGGTAAAATTTGGATCATAAATAGTGAAGGGATGAAATTATAGACCGAATATTATCCTCCTTCTCCTATTTAAATATTTTTATGTTTTTTTAAATATTTTAATAATTTATTATAATTTATAAAATACCATTAATGTCAATCTGGACAATATTTATTTAATTTGACTTAAAATAAATAAAAAATTAATTCAAAAGAATCTTTTAAAACAACACTAACATGCCATATTAATATATAAAATTCATTTAACACTATAAATTATGCAAATCAGATTACATCTTATATTTTTAAATCCATTATTTTATTCTTCTAATAATTTAGTAAATAATTTATTAGAATTGCAAATGAATTTTTTGTTATTATTTAATAAAAAAAAATTAAAATAAAATTCCATCAGGAATATACTTTCATTATTCCCAAAATGGCCATTTATATTTGCTTCCCTATTTCTTTTGTCCCTCTATGAACACATAATATATATTTAAACCTAATAGAGTGACACTTTTAATTTTTTTTCTTTAACTATTATATAGGTCATTTTCATTAATAATATTCCACAAAAGAAATAAATTTCAATATTAAGGTGATACAGGTATAATTAAATTCACCCAATAATAATAATGATGAAATATTAGGACATTTCTACTTAGTTTTAACCTAGATTAATATGTTTTACCATTTACTGTGATGATAAAGTTTACCGTTGTTACTTTTTAAAGAGCCATAAAATAAAATAGACCTATTTACCATGTTTGATAATTATAATTCAAAAGATATAATATTTTTTTAGAAAATAATTTTATATACGTAGAAGAAATTAATTTTAAAATAGGCACATAAAATGGGATGCAATTTTTTTTAAGAAAAGTAATTTTTAATTATAAAATAGGATTTTTTTACTTCTCCAATGACAAAAAATGATGAATGTTAAAATATTGTGTTGAATATATAATATAAATGTTTCATTAAAATCATTCACAAATCATAATTAATTTAATTTTTTAAAATATATTGCGGTCATAAAAATAGTTGTTTAGAAAAATTACATTTTAAGTACAAAAATATATCAAAAAATTCTACATAAAACATATTCATGTAAAATTAATTATAATATTAATAACATATAAAAAATAATTATAATTTGAAATAATTTTAAATGAAAAATTATCTTTTAAAATTTCTATGTCAGAAATACATTTATCAATAAATATAAGTTTTATAACTATTTATCAAAAAATCAATCTTTTCAGAAAAATTGCAATATTCCATTATTAGATAATTTTTATATGATGAATTAAAAAAGATATAATTTTTATAAAATAATATTTCTATTAGTTATAAAAATTATATTTCCTCATTAAATCAATAAAAATCATTTTTGTACAAAATATATTTTTGAAGCATAAAATTACTTTATTAAATGTTGAGTCCTTATTTACTAATTCACTATCAAAACATTTTATTATGTTAGAACTTTATATATATATATATCATAATATGGCTGATGTTATTCATAACCACCAATTTATTGGTTTGGTTATAATGGTCATATAATAATATTATTTTATTTGGTTAAATATAGTATTGTGTGTCTCGTACACAATCAAACATAGTCTTCTTTTAAAATCCTCAAGCGTTACATAACCACCTAAATAACATCCATCCTCATAATTTTTCTCTATAATCAAAGGTTTAAAATTTTAAAATTACATTGAAAAACTCCAAATCATACAATGTAAAAAATAATAATTCCCTTAAAAAGGTATGTGAAAAACAACAATGTTTCCAGAAATAACATAAAATCATGTTCCCATGTTATTAGAACTTTGGTCGGAAGTTAAAATATGGTCATGTAAAAGAAAAATAACTCCCAAATAATAATGACTAATATAGGACATGATCAAGAGAAATTTATGGACCAAAAAACATAAATTGATGATAACTAAAAAGACCATCAATTAATTAAAAATGAAGCTGAAAGTCTAATATTTTTATTTCAATATCCATTTCCTAAAGTTGAGCAATTAATTTACAATCAAGGATGAGAACTTGAGAAAATATACTTATTCAATTTGGATTCATATCATAAGAATAATTTCATCCTTCCATTGTGCATCGATGAATATTCACTTCATATATTATCCAATGAAATTAATAATCAAGATGATTTTTTCCTGTTTGGAGAACATAAAACTAAATTTTAATAGATCATAAGATCCATAAAATAATGAAAATTCATTTCTAATTTCCCTATAATTTTGTAAAAACTAAAATTAATAACATTGGTTGTATAATATTGAAAAATCATACTTTAATATCTAAAATCTCATCGATATTTAAACCAAAACCATCCCTTGTATAGTAAAACTTAAAACCCTTCCAAAATAGTCCCAAACAAAATTATAATCCTAAAATTTGGAAATAATGTTACTAAATTTCCATAATAAACAAAACATTAATCCCCCAAAACAAAATCCATATTTTAACATCGCATAACAAATTTGTAAATACCTTGACCATATATTGTCATAAATCATTATAATAACCTGAATTACCATTAAAACATAATGAAAAAATGAATTCTTTAAAAAATTAAACCTCCCATAATTTATTAGAAAAAATAAAATATTATTTAATATATTCCATATATACAAAAATGGGTTATATTTATCAAATATAACATAAACAAATATTTTTAATATCATAAATCAAATCTATTGTCATCAATACAATCCCATTTAAATTATTACAGTCAAACATATATGTATATCATTGTTATCTAAACATCATATACATATTAAGTTTTATATTTATCTTAATCAAGTATTCCCCAAAAATATCTCATTACCTCTAAATAATTTTTCCCAGTTATCTGTACCATTCAACAAATTCATAAAATCCTTTAAGAAAAACTCCTACAGAATAATCCTCAGACATTTTATGGAACTTATAAATATAATATCATAGTAGAAATAATTATTTAACATACTTCATCAATTACAATACATAAATACTTCAATCATTAAACTTCAGAAAATATCATAAAAAAGGACCTTCATAGTTATAGGAGTTAGCTACTAGATTATGGAATTGACTTGGATAATTCCCAGGTTACCCACAAAAAATAAATTATAATATAAATGGTAAATTAGGATGAACTCCATATCGCCCATACTACTCTTAATTTTTTCATTGAAACTAGTTTCTCTATGTCCTAATTATCCACACGTAAACCATTGTCACATTAATTTAAGGAATTCCCTTGATTACATGTACCCAAAATCTTGACATATACAAAAATAAATCTTCATTCTTCTATAGTGTAAGCCACTTGAGATCTCAGTGAACATTATTATTCTCTTGTTTTTTGAGTCAATGAGTTATTCAAGGTACACCATTTTAATCGTATATCATGAGAATTAATTAGACACAATCACAATAACCATAATATCTTTAATCATCCCATTTGGTGTAACGCCCTGACCCTAAATACCCAGAGTCGGTGCATTATTACATAAAATTGGCATGATCACAAAGGATCAAGTCTCTAAAGACTGATTAGTTTAGTAGTCTTGGAAACAGTAGATATATTCATAAGTCATACATTACATCATAAGGTAAAAAAAACTACAACAACATATTGTCTTCATATCCCCTCATACTATCCTTGCAGGTCATTCATAAATTACTTCTTCATAATCTTGGGAAAATAAAACATTGAAAGGGGTGAGCTCAAATGCTCAGTAAGGATAACATTATAGCAGAAACATTCACAGATAAGCATAAACAGTTAAGTAAATTTATAACTAAAACAAAAGACTTTTAAAATTGAACTTCAGCATAAAATGGCAAAGGTAAAATGAAATAATTCCATTTACTTACTCACATGGATATTCTACTAGTCGAATGATCACATTCAATATCAATAACCACTATCATAATGATGGAATGCATAATTCCAGACTATCATAACCACATAGCCAAGGCCTCGTGCCAAGACTACAAATAAGATTTTGCTAAGGCCTTGTGCCAAGACACTAGTTTGTCTCATGAGACCTACCGATGCATCGAGGAGCTATATCGGGCTCCACCCGTCACTTATTAAGTCCAATTCATTCCTCATATGAACAAGTTTAAACATAACATAAACATTTGTATTAAAACTAGCATACGAAATGTCAATACTTTTACCACAAACCATGAATGGTATAAAAATAGCACATCCACAGTCAAACATAACTCATTCGATACAATATGGAATATTGTATTGTATCACATTAACCTCAATCAAGAATAATGAAGGATGTTGACATAGATTAAAATAATCATCAAAACTATTTGAGAGAAATATCCCCCTTTTCTTGAAAACATTTAAAAGTCACACTATTTGTCAAGAAGCCATTTAAAAATAGATTTTTGAATCAAAGTGTCCCATACCACTTTGAAACATTTTAAAATGAGTTTTAATTTATAAACATTAATGTCCATATAAATAAATCCTTAAAACCATTTTTAAAACATGGACATTAATGAGAAAGATTTAGATGAATAAGTCTTTAAAACATTTAAAAATGGTATTTTAGTTAGAGATTCTAACCAAAAGAGAGACACTTGAATACAAATAATTGAGGTAATAAAAACATTGTAATATCATGAGAATAAAGGGATTCATGATATACTTTGTCAAAGTACATTAAATTCACCACATAAATGTGATTTGGTGTATAACAATAAAGATGTCTCAATGGAATTTAAGTTGAGATGAAATCTCTCAAAAAGGCCATATCCTTAGGTTAAGGATAAATCAACAAAATAGTTATGTGTGAAAAATATAAATACACTTAATATGATTGGATATTTAGTGTAAAACAATAATAGGACATTCACACATAATCTTTTAAAAAAACCAATGAATTGGATGTTTAACTCAACAAATAGAGAATGAGTTAAAATTACTCTTATCAAATTCATATCGATGACTTGAGAAATTATCAATGGAGTGATTATGTGTATCAAAATTATATCCACAGGAAGGGAGTGTAAATTATGACATAATAAAATGAATAGTGATTCCACACATAATCTTGGAGTAATATAATCAATGAAATATGCGTAATGTCGAATGAGTGGAAATTGAAATCTCAAATACCATTATCGATTTGGTAACTTATAAAACATGCACCCATGAATGAAGGATCATACAATGATGATGTAAATACCCATAAATTAAAGTGTATTACACAATGAATACAATCATGGGCAGTACACATACACCACATGCAATAAATAAGTGGTGAACAATGGAATTCTCACGAAATTAAGAGTGAGATAAGAAACCCCTTACTTTATACTTTTTCCTTGGTCGATGGTATGTTAACCTCCTTTATAATGGTGAAATAACTGTTATTGAATTATACAAGAATAGTTTACTTTAATATGATATCATATATGAACATTAACATTGATTTTTTAATAATGTCTTAGAATTATCGTCATTCCGGGTGTTAACGGGTTCATTTTACTTTATATTCTTTGTTATGTGAGCCATATTCATTATTAATGGGATGTATATTATTCATATCCAGAATGATATCAAGTCCTCAGATACTATTTTTAAATCATCAAATTATAATTATACTTGAATGGATATGATGGAGAATGAATCTCATCGTGTTCGTGGAGACGGTAGTCCGTACGTACGCACGAGCGACAATATCATTATTTTGATATTAAAATAATATATAATTGGATGGTATATTATATAAAGAATAATTATCATGTTATATTTATTATTTACATGAGTTAAAAATCATTATTATACCCATCCAAATAATAATATATTGAATAACAATTACACGACGACGTGGAGACGGTAAGCCTTACGTACGCACGTGTGGTGACATGTTATTCAAAGGGTGGATAGAATACTGAATATGGTGGTACCATAATTATAATAACATAACAGAATATATATGATACTGGAGTTATTATTTTATAATGGTAATAACAAAGAAAGAAGAAGTGGAAGAAGAAAGGAACTTGGAAAAGGGTGTTGAAAACATTACCTCTTCTTCGGGTTCTTCCTTTTGATTTGATCAAAAGGGCTCCATAGGATGACTTTCTGATCAAACTAAGGCCTATAGGTTGTTGTGAGGGAAGTTGGGAGAGTATTTTGGCAGGGTTTGGCCGAACCAAAAGGCTTTGAAGGTGTGAAGAAATGAGAAGGAGGAGTTCCCTTTTATAAGAGGGGTAAGGGGCACCTTTGGAAAAGCTAGAAATATTAATTTACAATAAATTCATATTCGGTTTCTAATGGCTCCAAAGTTGATTATTCAAAGTTTAAGGTGGGGATAGGTCTAAAACCATTCATCCAATAGAATATAGACAGGTTTGGGTCACTATATTAACCTTATCATTTAGTTTTAACTCTTAGTTAATTAGTTTGACATTTACCATGTCACTTTGTATTTTTATATTATATAGTTAATAAACTTACTATAGACATCCAAGAGATCCCCAGGTGGTCCAGTAATGATATAAATATCATGATATAAGTCTCTTGGATGATCCTTAGATTTTTAGGAATTTAATATCAATTAATAATATAATACTTGTTTTAAAAACTCTTTTATGTAAATTTTGACACTATTCAATAGTTGATTTTTGTAAAACACATAACAGAATTATTACTTCGATAAAAGTTAATTAACTCAATCCTAATATGTCATATTAACCTAGAAAATTAGTGTAATTCAATAAAAGTCTCAAATTATATTTATTTGGGTATTTATAATATCAATTATTCTAATTTTTCACTATTATGGTAATTACTGCATCCCCATTATGTCATAAGTAAATTAAATTATGTAATCTCTAAAAATTATAAATAAAATATCATTATGTAGGAAATCGTTTTATCTTTATAATTAATATTTATAGTCGAAAATCCAACATATATAACCCTATGTAAAAATTGTTTTGCTAAAAGATATATGCTTGTGTCATTTTTGTATTCATTTTCACTTAATTAAAATAAGGTGTCCCTATCACCTACAAGTGGCTCCATGAGGTCCCCAAATCGACCCAAAGATGTCTATGGTCGAACAGGTATCAACAAATAAGGCTAGGACACGTTTTAGGGTAATTTAGTATTATTATAATATTATTTTTTTAACCTTTATTTACCGGATTTACCCTTAACCATGGTAAATAAAATATTTACCGCAGTAATTATTCAAAATGTATAAAAATAAAAGTTAACTATTTACACAATTTGAACATCCTAATTCCAAATATGGAATCCATTTTTCCAAATTCAAAACACAGAAGTGGATGAAATTAATTTAAAATTAATTCCCATTGTTAAAACAAAAAGCGTGTTTTTAAGAGATAATAACTATCAAAAGATTGGCACTTGTTTATGTCTAGTTAAAATGTGAAATTATGTTCAATGACCCACATTGTATTACATGGTAAAAATATATTCTAAATATAATTTAAAACAACTAAAATTCATAATTTATCACTATTAATTATTTTGATTAAAAAAGTTGTTTTTATTAAAATTTAGTAATTTTCACTATTCATCAAAATATGAAATTTATCCGAAAAGTACCAAAATTTCATCCTAGGATAATTTAGATATTCAGAATCCAAAAATTAAGTCCATTTTGAGAGATAGAATTTATAAAATTTCAAAAAGTAGTTATTACTATTCAGAACAGCTAGTTTGATTGGTTGTGGTGTGTTAAAATCTCGAAGTTGCGTACAATGCACGCCATTGCATTATTCGAAGGGAAACGTACCGTGGAAGCATGGGGTGTTACATTATCCCCTCCTTCAATAAATTGCATCCTCGCAATTTTTAAAATTGTTCTTGGGAATATAAGGGAAAGTCCCACATCGGAAAAAGAGTCAATAAAACTATAACTTTAAAAGAAAGAAATAGAGGTATAAAGGTCATCCATGATAACCCATACTCGGATTCCATGTAGGAAAACATGGATATGGATGATAAACTAAGTGTCATGTTCTGATGGAGAGGGATAGAAATAATGACCAGGAGAAAGTTAACAATAAGAAAACCACAAACTTGTGTTGGGACAAACGGCGATTAGTCTCCTAGTAGGAAAGTAAACGGACAACATTTTTTTTTGTTTTAAGTTACATTACATAAGGACGATGAATTCATTTATGATATTGACTATGAACATAAAGAGATATAATTAGTTTTTATGTAGAGTTTCATTATTTAATAATTTTTTACCACTAAATTATTTTTTTTGAACAATGAGTATTCAAGAAGACTTTGTCACAATAAAAGAGCTAGAATAAACTTCTATAGAAATACATGATCCATGTAGGATAAACTATATATTTAACTTGTCTTTAGAGATTAATCAAAACCAAAATGGTTATTATAAGATCTGATGATCCCCCAAATGTATATTCCATTATAGAAAACGAAAAAAAATACTAATCTTAATTTCTAAAATTAAACCAACAATACCCCAAAGTTAAATAAATACCATTAAATAATAAATTTTCCTTAAAATACTTCAATATAATCCAAACTAATATTGAAACCCAAAACTTATAAGAATGTAATCTTCCACGTTAAATTGTATCTCCAAATGACACCATCTACTCTTAAAGTCACATACTTAAAAGTAATTAACCTAATCAAATATTCTTTATTATAGGTTAATCATTTCCATAAATAACCCAAATCACTATATGTCCACAATAAAAACATAGATAAAAATACACCATTACTCCTCTAATGACATCCCATAGTATTATATTTTCCATGCACATATAGTGTTCCCAATAAAGTGAACATCTTCCAAAATAACATTTATCACTTAATCACCAAATCATTTTCCTATACTAAGGGTATTCATTTGATAAGACATAAGAACCCAAATAATCATATTATTGATCAATAAAATCATTTAACTAAAAAAAATAGTCACACTAACCAGGGACTTCACGTAGTCTAGTCGTAGGCGATAAATCCCAATCGCACTTTGGTTGTGGGTTCTATTCCCAAAGCTTTGTCCGACGCGACGGGTTGTCACACGGTCGACGTGTTGTACTTTTTCGAAAACTATATTTTATAATATTACCAAAATGAGATATATTCCTCAACATAACATAATTTAACCACAGATGTAATATCATACCTTGCATTTTCATCCCAAATTATAATAACTTATAATTCTCTCAAACCCCAATGATCATATAAAACCAAATGGTTATTTATACCAATATCCACAAGAGAAGAGACAATTCTTCCTCAAATATCATTCTCACATGGAAAACTGTGGGGTTACAAATACAAGAGAATATTATTCCAATGTAAACCCATCAACAAGGAGCACTAATACTTTTTAAACATTTCTCCAACCATTTATTTCCACATAGCTTCTTCTTTGACCAAGAAAATATCCTATAGAATAGGACATTCACTCGGGTAATGGCCATGTCCCCTACATTTACGGCAAATGACTGTAAATAGACTCTTGGGAACATTTTTATCTTCTTCCATTATACTCTTCATTTTTCTTCGGCAATTATTCACTTTATGTCCTTCCTTCCCGCACGTAAAGCATTTCGTTGCCCATTGAGACACTTTCCTGGGTGTCTCCTTCCACATTTCCTGCATGATGAAAATTGAGGGTTCTTTTATCCAGGGTATCCATTTCTGGAGCTCTTATCATTCATCACGTTTCTCTTCCTTGTTGAGTCTGGGAGTTGGTTAATATATATGTTGTTGATCATATTTTTGGAAAACTGATTTGGCATAAAAACGATATCTTTTATGCCTATCAACATTCCATTTTGTTGCTCATTTCCACCACTGTTCCCACCTTGTACATCATTCTCAAAGTCACTATGAATTCCATGGAATCTAGACATTGACTAAAACGAGAAAGCATCGTGTGAGTAGCAGTAGTCGTAAAATCATTTAGAGATTCACATGTCACCATATTCTCAATTTGAAACATATTAGGATTAACAAAGGTCATTTACTATCATCTTATATATATATTACTTTAAATCGGTTTTTAAAGAAATTGTAAATTATCCTAATCATATCCCCTGTGAGTGTCGTAACCAAGAGTGAAGCAAGGCCCATTTTCGTGCACCAGTTCCGGTTCGAGTCTAGCTCAAAGCGGTGTTTTCAGGTTTTAACCCTAGGTACATCTGTGCCAGAGCCGCCTCTACCTGCTCGTATCGAGACAGGGATGTATTTCTTGGAAAACTCACAAAATCTCTACAATACCAAAATTCTAGGAAGTTATTCTATACTAATCCTCAATGTTAATCTTAAGTCTACGTGCTCTAATCAGAGTTTATCTAAATCTAGCTTCCAAGGTTTGTTCTAAACTTCTTCTGATACCAACTGTAATGCCCGACCCAAAATACCCAGAGTCGGTGCATTATTACATAACATTGGCATGATCACAAAGGATAAAGTCTTGAAAGACCGATTAGTTTAGTAGTCTTAGAAACACTAGATATATTCATAAGTCTTACATTACATCATAAGGTAAAAAAACTACAACAACATTTTGTCTTCATATCCCCTCATACTATCCCTACAGGTCAATCATAAATTACTTCTTCATAATCCTGGGAAAATAGAACATTGAAAGGGGTGAGCTCAGATGCTTAGTAAGGATAACATTATAGCAGAAACATTCATAGATTAGCATAAACACTTAAGGAATTTTATAACTAAAACAAAAGCCTTTTAAACTTGAACTTCAGCATAAAATTGAAAAGGTAAAATGAAATAATGCCATTTACTTACTCACATGGATATTCTACTAGTCGAATGATCACATGAAATATCAATAACCACTTTCATAATGATGGAATTCATAATGCCAGACTATCATAACCACATAGCCAAGGCCTCGTGCCAAGACTACAAATAAGATTTTTCCAAGGCCTTGTGCCAAGACACTAGTTTGTCTCATGAGACCTACCGATGCATCGAGGAGCTATAGCGGGCTCCACCCATCACTTATTAAGTCTAATGCATTCCTCATATGAACAGGTTTAAACATAACATAAACATTCGTATTAAAACTAGCATACAAAATGTCAATACTTTTACCACAAACCATGAATGGTATAAAAATAGCACATCCACAGTCAAACATAACTCATTCGATACAATATGGAAGATTGTATTGTATCACATTAACCTCAATCAAGAATAATGAAGGATGTTGACATAGATTAAAATAATCATCAAAACTATTTGAGAGAAATATCCCCCTTTTCTTGAAAACATTTAAAAGTCACACTATTTGTCAAGAAGCCATTTAAAAATAGATTTTTGAATCAAAGTTTCCCATACCACTTTGAAACATTTTAAAAGGAGTTTTAATTTCTAAACTTTAATGTCCATATAAATAAATCCTTAAAACCATTTTTAAAACATGGACATTAATGAGAACGATTTAGATGAATAAGTCTTTAAAACATTTAAAAATGGTATTTTAGTTAGAGATTATAACCAAAAGAGAGACACTTGAATACAAATAATTGAGGTAATAAAAACTTTGTAATATCATGAGAATAAAGGGATTCATGATATACTTTGTCAAAGTACATTGAATACACCACATAAATGTGATTTGATGTATAACAACAAAGAAGTCTCAATGGAATTTAAGTTGAGATGAAATCTCTCATAAAGGCCATATACTTAGGTTAAATATAAATCAACAACATAGTTATGTGTGACAAATATAAATAAAATTAATAATATTGGATATTTAGTGTAAAATAATCAAAGGACATTCACACATAATCTTGTAAAAACAACACTAATGAATTGGATGTTTAACTCAACAAATGGAGAATGAGTTAAAATTACTCTTATCAAATTCATATCGATGACTTGAGAAATTATAAATGGAGTGATTATGTGTATCAAAAGTATATCCATAGGAAGGGGAGTGGAAATTATGAAATAATCAAATGAATAGTGATTCCACAGATAATATTGGAGTAATATAATCAATGAAATATGCGTAAACACTACTGGAAATAGAGGATGTCCCAACGGTTTAGAACTGTTGGGAAAGGCTGGGGAACCGTTGGTATATGTTATACCAACGGTTCTGCCAACCATAGGCAAGTAAGCCGTTGGGAAAAACATTTCCCAACTGTTTACATTGAACCGTTGGTATAGGCTGAGAAAAATACTAAAAAAGATTCCCAACGGTTGTCAAACCGTTGGCAAAACTCAGAACACTGTTTTTCCCAACGGTTTTCAAAAACCGTTGGAAAAAATCAATAGTTTTTCCCAACTCCCAAACCGTTGGGAAAACTAAATATACATTTGGATGAACTCTTTCCCAACGGTTCTAAACCGTTGGGAAAAGAGTTATTACCAACGGTTCAATGAACCGTTGGTAAAAACATATTTTTAAGATTCTATGCCAACGGTTTAAAACCGTTGGCATACCCTAGGCTGCAAATTGCAGCAGCCTGCAATTTGCACAACCCCTCTATACATCAGCCACCTCTCATCTCATCAGGAATCATTCTCACCTCATTTTCGATCCAACTATTGTACCTGTAATAAACTAAAACATACATATACAATTACAAACAAATTCATACACATTTAACATATAATGGATCCTGAAACTATACACATCCATAATTAATTTACAATTCATAAACATACATAATTCATATATAATTCAATTTAAAATTTAGATGAAAATTATATGTGGAATCCGATTGAGACAGGGATGATTGGTACACGTCACATATGAACCATGGATCGTTCTCCTAAAGTTTCAATGGAAACCGAATGCGTTTGGTCGGTTTTGCGTATGCCAGTTCTTTTCACTTATAATCCTACCCATTTTAAACAAAATCGACACAGTTAGAGCGGTGTTGGCCACACCGCGCCTCGGATTGAGTCGGGGATGACTCGTACACCTCACATATGACCCATGGATCGTTCTCCTAAAGTTTCAACAGAAACCGAATGCGTTTGGTCGGTTTTCCGTATGTACTTAAAATGATGTCCATTTTAATCAAAAGAGATCCACTTAGACTGATCCCGGCCACACCGCGACTCGGATTGAGCCCGAGTGGGCTCGTACATGTCACATATGACTGATGGATCGTTGTGATAAATTATCAACAGATTCGGAATGCGTTTGGTCGGTTTTGCGTATGCCAGTTGTTCATTTCACTTATAATCCTGTCCATTTTAAACAAAAGATACACAGTTAGAACGGTGTCGGCCACACCGCTCCTCGGATTGAGGCGGGATTGACTCGTACACATCACATACGACCCATGGATCCTTGTGCTAAAGTATCGACACAGTCCGAATGCCTTTGGTCGGTTTTTCGTATGTCACTTGATGATTTTCACTTAAAATGACGTCTTTTTGAAACAAAAGACCAACACTTTGAGTGGTGTCGGCCACACCGCATCTCCGATTGTGGCGGGGTTGATTCTTACACATCACATATGACCCATGGATCGTTCTCCTAAAGTTTCAATGGAAACCGAATCCGTTTGCTCGTTTTTCCGTATGTACTTAAAATGGTGTTCATTTTAAACAAAAGAGAGCCACTTAGACTTATCCCGGCCACACCGCGACTCGGATTCATCCCGGGTTGGCTCGTACACGTCACATATGACCCATGGATTGTTGGGATAAATTATCAACAGATTCGGAATGCGTTTGGTCAGTTTTCCGTATGCCAGTTGATGCTTTTCACTTAAAATGACGTCCTTTTGAAACAAAAGACGGACACTTTGAGTGGTGCCGGCCACACCGCATCTCCGGATTGAGATGAAACCACCGTGCAACATTCTAATTATTATTCGTGACGTGTACGCACAGACGGCACGTCAATCGGATGTGCTGTGTGCCCGCGGTGACCGACAACGCAGTTCTGGTGTCATAAACGGCCAAAACGGGCGTCCAACGGTCAAATTCATAGCGGACGACCTCAGATTGAGCTGAAACTACCGAGAAACATTCTAATTATTATTCGTGACGTGTACGCGCAGACGGCACGTCAATCGGACGTGTGGTTTGCCCGGTACGGCTCAATATTCTTGTTTTAAGTGATGTGCGCGCTTCGTAAACGCGCGTGAGGGGGGTCCAAACGGGCCGAACGATGTCGGAATGGCCTGAAATCAGACGACAAATACGGGTGAGTGATTTCTGAAGTGGTCGAGCAGACGACACATCAATCGGACATGACCTGTGCCCGCGGTGGCCGAGAACGCAGTTCGGGTGTCATAAACGGCCAAAACGGGCGTTAAACGGTCAAATTCAGAGCGGACGACCAGAGATTCACCTGAAACCACAGTGCAACATTCTAATTATTATTTGTGACGTGTACGCGCAGACGGCACGTCAATCGGACGTGCGGTTTGCCCGGTACGGCTCAATATTCGTGTTTTAAGTGATGCGCACGCTTCGAAACGCGCGTGAGGGGGGTCCAAACAGGCCGAACGATGTCGGAATGGCCTGAAATCAGAAGACAAATACGGGTGAGTGATTTATGAAGTGGTCGAGCAGACGACACGTCAATCGAACGTGCCGTGTGCCCGCGGTGACCGACAACGCAGTTATGGTGTCATAAACGGCCAAAACGGGCGTCCAACGGTCAAATTCATAGCGGACGACCACAGATTCATCCGAAACCACCGTGAAACATTCTAATTATTATTCGTGACGTGTACGCGCAGACGGCATGTCAATCGGACATGCGGTTTGCACGGTACGGCTCAATATTCGTGTTTTAAGTGATGCGCGCGCTTCGTAAACGCGCGTGAGGGGGTCCAAACAGGCCAAACGATGTCGGAATGGCCTGAAATCAGACGACAAATAAGGGTGAGTGATTTATGAAGTGGTCGAGCAGACGGAACGTCAATCGGACTTGTCGTGTGCCCGCGGTGACCGACAACGCAGTTATGGTGTCATAAACGGCCAAAACGGACGTCCAATGGTCAAATTCATAGCGTACGACCTCTGATTGAGCTGAAACCACCGTGAAACATTCTAATTATTATCCGTGACGTGTACACGCAGACGGCACATCAATCGGACGTGTCGTGTGCCCGCGGTGACCGACAACGCAGTTATGGTGTCATAAACGGCCAAAACGGGCGTCCAACGGTCAAATTCATAGCGGACGACCACAGATTCACCCGAAACCACCGTGAAACATTCTAATTATTATTTGCGACGTGTACACACAGACGGCACGTCAATCGGACGTGCGGTTTGCCCGGTACGGCTCAATATTCTTGTTTTAAGTGATGCACGCGCTTCGTAAACGCGCGTGAGGGGGGTCCAAACGGGCCGAACGATGTCGGAATGGCCTGAAATCAGACGACAAATACGGGTGAGTGATTTCTGAAGTGGTCGAGCAGACAAAACGTCAATCGGACTTGTCGTGTGCCCGCGGTGACCGAGAACGCAGTTATGGTGTCATAAACGGCCAAAACGGGCGTCCAACGGTCAAATTCATAGCGTACGACCTCGGATTGAGCTGAAACCACCGTGAAACATTTTAATTATTATCCGTGACGTGTACGCGTAGACGGCACGTCAATCGGACGTGCGGTTTGCCCGGTACGGCTCAATATTTGTGTTTTAAGTGATGCGCACGCTTCGAAACGCGCGTGAGGGGGGTCCAAACGGGCCGAACGATGTCGGAATGGCCTGAAATCAGACGACAAATACGGGTGAGTGATTTATGAAGTGGTCGAGCAGACGGCACGTCAATCGGACGTGCCGTGTGCCCGCGGTGACCGACAACGCAGTTATGGTGTCATAAACGGCCAAAACGGGCGTCCAACGGTCAAATTCATAGCGGACGACCACGGATTCACCCGAAACCACCGTGAAACATTCTAATTATTATTCGTGACGTGTACGCGCAGACGGCACATCAATCGGACGTGCCGTGTGCCCGCGGTGACCGACAACGCAGTTATGGTGTCATAAACGGCCAAAACGGGCGTCCAACGATCAAATTCATAGCGGACGACCACCGATTCACCTGAAACCACCGTGAAACATTCTAATTATTATTTGTGACGTGTACGCGCAGACGGCACGTCAATCGGACGTGCGGTTGGCCCGGTACGGCTCAATATTCTTGTTTTAAGTGATGCGCGCGCTTCGTAAACGCGCGTGAGGGGGGTCCAAACGGGACGAACGATGTCGGAATGACCTGAAATCAGACGACAAATACGGGTGAGTGATTTCTGAAGTGGTCGAGCAGACGGCACATCAATCGGACATGACCTGTGCCTGCGGTGACCGAGAACGCAGTTCGGGTGTCATAAACGGCCAAAACGGGCGTTAAACGGTCAAATTCATAGCGGACGACCAGAGATTCACCTGAAACCACCGTGCAACATTCTAATTATTATTTGTGATGTGTACGCGCAGACGGCACGTCAATCGGACGTGCGGTTTTCCCGGTACGGCTCAATATTCGTGTTTTAAGTGATGCGCACGCTTCGAAACGCGCGTGAGGGGGGTCCAAACGGGCCGAACGATGTCAGAATGGCCTGAAATCAGACGACAAATACGGGTGAGTGATTTATGAAGTGGTCGAGCAGACGGCACGTCAATCGGACGTGCCGTGTGCCCGCGGTGACCGACAACGCAGTTATGGTGTCATAAACGGCCAAAACGGGCTTCCAATGGTCAAATTCATAGCGGACGACCACGGATTCACCCGAAACCACCGTGAAACATTCTAATTATTATTCGTGACATGTACGCGCAGACAGCACGTCAATCGGACATGCGGTTTGCACGGTACGGCTCAATATTCGTGTTTTAAGTGATGCGCGCGCTTCGTAAACACGCGTGAGGAGGGTCCAAACGGGCCGAACGAAGTCGGAATGACCTGAAATCAGACGAAAAATACGGGACAGTGATTTTTGAAGTGTTCGAGCAGACGGCGCATCAATCGGACGTGCCCTGTGCCCGCGGTGACCGACAACGCAGTTCTGGTGTCATAAACGGCCAAAACGGGCGTCCAACGGTCAAATTCATAGCGGACGACCTCGGATTCACCCGAAACCACCGTGAAACATTCTAATTATTATTTGTGACGTGTACGCGGAGACGGAACGTCAATCGGACGTGCCGTGTGCCCGCGGTGACCGACAACGCAGTTATGGTGTCATAAACGGCCAAAACGGGCGTCCAACGGTCAAATTCATAGCGGACGACCACGGATTCACCCGAAACCACCGTGAAACATTCTAATTATTATTTGTGACGTGTACGCACAGACGGCACGTCAATCGGATGTGCGGTTTTCCCGGTACGGCTCAATATTCTTGTTTTAAGTGATGCGCGCGCTTCGTAAACGCGCGTGAGGGGGGTCCAAACGGGCCGAACGATGTCGGAATGACCTGAAATCAGACGACAAATACGGTTGAGTGATTTCTGAAGTGTTCGAGCAGACGGCACATCAATCGGACATGACCTGTGCCCGCGGTGACCGAGAACGCAGTTCGGGTGTCATAAACGGCCAAAACGGGCGTTAAACGGTCAAATTCATAGCGGACGACCAGAGATTCACCCGAAACCACCGTGCAACATTCTAATTATTATTTTTGACGTGTATGAGTAGACGGAACGTCAATCGGACGTGCGGTTTGCCCGGTACGGCTCAATATTCGTGTTTTAAGTGATGCGCACGCTTAGAAACGCGCGTGAGGGGGGTCCAAACGGGCCGAACGATGTCGGAATGGCCTGAAATCAGACGACAAATACGGGTGAGTGATTTATGAAGTGGTCGAGCAGACGGCACGTCAATCGGACGTGCCGTGTGCCCGCGGTGACCGACAACGCAGTTATGGTGTCATAAACGGCCAAAATGGGCGTCCAACGGTCAAATTCATAGCGGACGACCACGGATTCACCCGAAAACACCGTGAAACATTCTAATTATTATTCTTTACGTGTACGCGCAGACGGCACGTCAATCGGACATGCGGTTTGCACGGTACGGCTCAATATTCGTGTTTTAAGTGATGCGCGCGCGTCGTAAACGCGCGTGAGGAGGGTCCAAACGGGCCGAACGAAGTCGGAATGACCTGAAATCATACGAAAAATACGGAACAGTGATTTCTGATGTGTTCGAGCAGACAGCGCATCAATCGGACGTGTCGTCTGCCCGCGGTGACCGACAACGCAGTTATGGTGTCATAAACGGCCAAAACGGGCGTCCAACGGTCAAATTCATAGCGGACGACCACGGATTCACCCGAAACCACCGTGAAACATTCTAATTATTATTCGTTACGTGTACGCGCAGACGGCACGTCAATCGGACATGCGGTTTGCACGGTACGGCTCAATATTCGTGTTTTAAGTGATGCGCGCGCTTCGTAAACGCGCGTGAGGAGGGTCCAAACGGGCCGAACGAAGTCGGAATGACCTGAAATCATACGACAAATACGGGACAGTGATTTCTGATGTGTTCGAGCAGACAGCGCATCAATCGGACGTGCCGTCTGCCCGCGGTGACCGACAACGCAGTTCTGGTGTCATAAATGGCCAAAACGGGCGTCCAACGGTCAAATTCATAGCGGACGACCTCGGATTCACCCGAAACCACCGTGAAACATTCTAATTATTATTCGTGATGTGTACGCGCAGACGGCATGTCAATCAGACGTGCCGTGTGCCCGCGGTGACCGACAACGCAGTTATGGTGTCATAAACGGCCAAAACGGGCGTCCAACGGTCAAATTCATAGCGGACGACCACGGATTCACCCTAAACCACCATGAAACATTCTAATTATTATTTGTGACGTGTACGCGTAGACGGCACGTCAATCGGACGTGCGGTTTTCCCGGTACGGCTCAATATTCTTGTTTTAAGTGATGCGCGCGCTTCGTAAACGCGCGTGAGGGGGGTCCAAACGGGCCGAATGATGTCGGAATGACCTGAAATCAGACGAAAAATACGGGTGAGTGATTTCTGAAGTGATCGAGCAGACGGCACATCAATCGGACATGACCTGTGCCCGCGGTGACCGAGAACGCAGTTCGGGTGTCATAAACGGCCAAAACGGGCGTTAAACAGTCAAATTCATAGAGGACGACCAGAGATTCACTCGAAACCACCGTGAAACATTCTAATTATTATTTTTGACGTGTACGCACAGACGGCACATCAATAGGACGTGCGGTTTGCCCGGTACGGCTCAATATTCGTGTTTTAAGTGATGCGCACGCTTCGAAACGCGCGTGAGGGGGGTCCAAACCGGCTGATCGATGTCGGAATGGCCTGAAATCAGACGACAAATACGGGTGAGTGTTTTATGAAGTGGTCGAGCAGACGGCACGTCAATCGGACGTGCCGTGTGCCCGCGGTGACCGACAACGCAGTTATGGTGTCATAAACGGCCAAAACGGGCGTCCAACGGTCAAATTCATAGCGGACGACCACAGATTCACCCGAAACCACCGTGAAACATTCTAATTATTATTCGTGACATGTACGCGCAGACGGCACATCAATCGGACATGCGGTTTGCACGGTACGACTCAATATTCGTGTTTTAAGTGATGCGCGCGCTTCGTAAACGCGCGTGAGGAGGGTCCAATCGGGCCGAACGAAGTCGGAATGGCCTGAAATCAGATGACAAATACGGGACAGTGATTTCTGAAGTGTTCGAGCAGACGGCGCATCAATCCCCGCGTCTCGTATTGAGGCGGGGATGACTCATACACGTCACATATGACCCATGGATCGTTGTCCTAAAGCATCAACACATTTCGAATGCGTTTGGTCAGTTTTTCGTATGTCACTTTTTGTTTTCACTTAAAATCTTATGGAAATTTATATAGAATATTTTTATATCATATTTAGTATGGATTAGATTTTAGTTGATCGTGCTATGAAACATTTCAGAGCTAATGAAATTAAGGAAGGTGGAGGGGCTGTCCGGGGGGCTGTCCGGGGGGGCTGCCCGGTGGGTGTCTGGGGGGCTGTCCGGGGACCAAGGAGGAGGGTGGGGGGGCTGTGCGGGGTCTGTCCGGGGGGTGTTTTGGGGTTGTTCAGGGGGTTGTCCGGGGTTGTTCAGGGGGCTGTCCGGGGGTTGTTCAGGGGGTTGTTCAGGGGGTTGTCCGGGGGTGTTCAGGGGGATGTCCGGGGGGTGTTTGGGGGTTGTCCGGGGTCCAAGGGGGGGTGGGGGGTTGTCTGGGGTCCAAGGGGGGGGGGGGGGTTGTCCGGGGGGCTGTCCGGGGGGCTATCCGGGGTCCAGGGTGGAGGGTTGGGGGCTGTACGGGGGGCTGTCCAGGGGGCTGTCCGGGGGGGCTGTCCGGTGGGTGTCCGGGGGGCTGTCCGGGGACCAAGGAGGAGGGTTGGGGGGCTGTGCGGGGTCTGTCCGGGGTTGTTTAGGGGGCTGTCCGGTGGTTGTTCAGGGGGTTGTCCGGGGTTGTTCAGGGGGTTGTCCGGGGGGTGTTTGGGGGGTTGTCCGGGGTCTAAGGGGGAGGGTGGGGGGGGGGTTGTCCGGGGGGTTGTCCGGGGGGTTGTCCGGGGGGCTATCCGGGGTCCAGGGTGGAGGGTTTGGGGCTGTACGGGGGGCTGTCCAGGGGGCTGTCCAGGGGGCTGTCCGCGGGGCTGTCTGGGGGGTGTTTGGGGGGTGTTCGGGGTCCAAGGGGGAGGGGGGGTTGTCCAGGGTCCAAGAATGAGGGGGGTTGTCCAGGGAGTTCTCAAACACACAACCACTAAAAGACAACAACATCCATAAAAACAGACAATATATAAAAATAACTCAACTCCAATCTTATACTACGAGTCTAGATAAAACCAACAACTAGAATAGATTAAACATCAAATCTCAAGTCAAAAATGTAACGGATCAATATGTCCCACATCAGCATCACCATCTCCATCATCATCATCATCATCGCCCTCGTCATCGTCCTCCTCATCGTCCTCACCCTCCACAGCGCCTTCCTCCTCGCCTTCTCCCTCCTCCTCGCCCTCCTCATCTCCCTCCTCTTCCGCATCAGACTGCTCGCCATCATCATCTTCAAGCTGGACATCGGCCTGACCACCACTGGAACTGCCACCTGGTGCACCATATATAGAATGTATCGACGACATGTATTCATCAATCGCTGGGCTGGCCTCTGCTGGAAGTTTTGGACGTAGAACTTCAATAAATTTCATAAATGCACTGTTTTCCCTAGCAGACTGTTCTGCCGTCTCTGTGGCCCTTTTCTCAGCCTGTTCTGCCTGTGCCCTAACTTGCTGCAGCTCGGTGGCACTACAACTCGTACCTGAGGCAGACCAATACCTCGTCGGGGCTATCCTAGGTCGGCAGTGTACTCTGCCAGAATGATCCTCTCCCAACACCTGATGTAAGTGATCAGATGGCCCAAAATTGTCTGCTTCTTGGGCATCGAGGGCCTCTAAAGCATCCTGTTACAAATATAAATATAATATTAAGTTACGAAATAGATATTAAAATATAAAATCAACATATTAAAACTTACAATCTGCTGCTGAGTCGCTTTGTTGACAGCACGTCCATCCTTTTTTCGTCTACTCGAGCAAAACAGTTTTGCTCGAGGCACACGTCCTTCAATATTTTGTACTTGCCTCTACAATGACATTGAAAACAAAATTTATATGAAGACTTCAGAAAATAATTAAATAATTGAGGAAACAAAAGAAAATGTAAGTCGTAAAGAAAACTTATAAACAATTGTCATACCTACTGCCTCTCATGATCCGGCATCGTCGTGCGTCCTAGTGTATGAAGGTATTTTTTTGCATCAATGTTTTTTTTATTTTTTCCAGATGATTCCTAAATAAAATTCGATAATGCAAAGGATAATATTAATGCAAAACTTGAAAGTTATTATTTAAATACCTAAAATGTAATTAATACCTTAAACTGGGTACTCGTCCAATGAGTAATCATCTGACGATACTGCTCTATAGGACAATCATCCACGACTGGTACCGCCTCTAACTCAGTGCCAACTCTAGCACGCCAGCCAATATACAGCTCATGCTTGTAGGCTCTCCAAAGCTCGCCTAAATCCTTTAGACGTTCCAGTCGTGCACCCTCACCATCAGGAAAATTAAATCGAAGCTGAAATGAAAATATTAATTTATATAAATTCAAAAAAAATTCATGGCATTAAATACAACAGATTTTTTTACCCATATCTCTGCCCAAGCTCTATCTTTGACCTCATGTGGAAAATGTCTCCACGACAGCGGGCTGACGGGAATGATGTCGGAGTATTTGGCAAGCGTCGCCATAAAACTCCGACATTGCTGCCCTGTTTTCTCAACCATCTGATTGTCTTCATTATATTCCACCATAACCTGTGTGCGACGGTTCCACACCGAACGCATGCGTGTACGGCCCCGCCCCCGCCTCCTGTCAGTAGATGTATCTGTCATGAAAGAAAAACAAATATTTTATCAAAACATGTTATAATGAAAATAAATATTGCTATAAAAATTTGATAGGGTTTTATAAATATACCTGTGCTAGTCTGATAAATGAGTGGCGCCGGATCCACAGAACCTGATGGAACACCCTCTGGTCGAACAGGAGTCGAAGACGATGCAATATAAAAGCTCGGAGAGACAGAAGTAGAAGGAAAAGAAGATGGAACAACTGTATGACCTGATGCTGACTGGGGAGTGGGAATCATCATGGGATGTGAAAATGATGGGGCAGAAGATGCAGAAGGTAGCGAAAAAATGGGAGTTCTAAATATCCCGTGTGTCCCTAACGACACACCGGGATCAGAATGTGGGAAGGCTGAAATGTCAGTGGGAGGGGCAGGGTCTAGTCGGGCACGCGCAGCTCTATGTCCACCTCTGGTACGAACCCTCCTCGTACCACCGGCCTGAGTACTAGGACCAGTACTAGGCTCCTCGTCGAATAACTGTCGACGTAATGGTGGATCCTACAAAAAAGTTTACAAAAAAAATTAATCACATGGCATTATATATTCTGTAAATATATATATATATATTTGAAATAAAGTACTCACTGTAGGCACTAATGGTGGAATGCCCATCTCCTCCATCCGACGATTGTTCTGCGCCATTTTTTTTCTTCGTCTCTCTTCAATTGTCTTCATTTCCTACATTGGAAAACAAATATGTAATTAATTAGAAAAAGAAAATTAATGTGTAAACCAAAAAACTAAATATATGAGGGAATGAGGGGATTCATTGGTAATTTAGCTATCAATTGTTTTAGAAGAGCTTGAATGAATTTAATAAAACATACAAGTTGTAATGTTCACCAAGTTAGAAATATTGTTTGATTTGGTTTGAATACAGTTCAATTCCATATTAGAAAATGCAATTCTAATAAAACAGCAACCAGTAAACATTGAAAATTCACATAACGGTCAAGTCAGCTAAAACATATTTGTGATCAATACTAAATAAATATGAATATTACCAACCATAACAACCCAACTCGAGGTAAACCAAAAGAATTGAGAACATGGATGAATGATTCTATATATTTCCAACCACAACATCAGGTTCACAATCAACTCTGACAATTGAGCTATTGGAGTCATCAAAAGAAATAAATGGATTGGTTCCAATGGCAATAGGGACAGTGTCAATTCCATCATCAGCATCATCAAAAATATGTCTTGGAATTACTTCAACTACGACACCAAATTCTGGTTGAAGTTGATCTTTGACATAAAAAACTTGTTTAGCCATTGATGCCAACACATATGGTTCTTCAGTTGCAAGAGTGCGGGTCATATTAATTACTCGAAATCCACAATCATCAATAAATGTGCCATGTCTCGTCATCGAATCAAACCAATGGCATTTCATCATTGTGACTCGTCAATGAGAGTAATAATCCAATATTATTATTTTCTCAACGACTCCATAATAACCCACATTTTCAAGTCGCGGTCTACTATCTGATGCACTGGCATAACAATCTGTTGTGGCAGTAACCATAATACCATCATTATGTGTTCTCATGTTTTTGGCTCGTTCAGTGACAATAAATCTGTACCCATTGATAACAATTGATTTACAGTCACGAACCACGGTATTAGGACCAAAAGCCAAAGCTCTTATTTCCTCAGAGACAGAGTCAGCAGACAAACTCAATACCTGCAATATAAATGACAGTTAAACTTAAGTAAATATTGAAATAATTAATTTAAACAGTAATATTTTTACCTTAAATTTTAACCAAGCAGAAAACTCTTTGCTATGCAAAGTCTCTCTCCTTCTCAAAGATAAAGAACGATGCTTCCTATTTATCATAGTTTTATGTTCCCTGTAGATAAAAAAATATGAATAGTTTAACAGATATATATGTAAGATATATACATATTCAATTTGGTTACCTGATATCGTCATCGAACAAATCACAGTTGAACAAAACTGTGCGATGTGCCATCTCCCGCTCTTCATGGCTTAATGTCTTCAATGTATATGATCCAGGAATTCCTCCTGTTTGAGGAAGTGATGGAAAACTGGGTTCAATTTGCTCATATTGTTCTTCTTCATTTCTCATTGGTGTGTTCATTCTTGTAGTAAGATCAGACAAATACATTGAACAGAAATCCATACATTCTTGAGCTAAGTAACCGTTCACGATAGAACCTTCGAGATGATTCTTGTTTCGAACATAAGACTTTAATGTGAACATATTTCTTTCAGTTGGATACATCCAACGAAAAGAAACAGGTCCTCCGAGAAGTATTTCAGTTGGAATATGGACATTCAGATGCAGCATGCATGTGAAAAATGATGGGGGAAATATTTTCTCCAACTCACACAAAATTAATGGGGCATCTGTCAACATTTTTTTTCAAGAAAGACTTGGAAAACTTCTTAGCACAAAGATCTCTAAACAAATGGCACAACCGAATAACACCCACCCTTACATTATTGGACAAAAGATGACGGATTTCTATTGGAAGCAACTCATGCAGTAGAACGTGATAATCATGAGTCTTCAAAGATTTTAGCTTCAACTCTCTTCTATTGACCCGTTTAGATATGTTGCTTGAATAGCCATCAGGAACTCTAATAGTCTCTAATACTTCCAAAAATTGTTTTTTTTTTCAGTAGGTGTCATCACATAAGAAGCACATGGAAGTTGCCATTTATTTTCACTGATACGCACAGGATGCAATTCTGGTCTGATGCCCCAATCCACCAAGTCACGTCGAGATCGTAAATCATCTTTTGTCTTCCCCTTGTCATTTAGAAGAACTGAAAGCAACATTTCACATATATTCTTTTCAATATGCATTACGTCTAAGAAATGACGTAGCAAATTGGTTGACCAATAAGGCAAATCAAAAAAGATACTCCTCTTCCTCCAATTGTAACAGGTTTCTGTGGAAACATTCTTTCTCTTTCCAGATTTCATTTGACCCTTCCCGAATGAAAAACTGAAATCTTTCAATTCATTAAGCAAATCAGTTCCAGACATACGCTGAGGTGGATCATCGGTCTCTATAGTATTATCAAATCTTCAACGATTCATTCTATATGGATGATCCTTTGGCAAAAATCGTCGATGTCCCATAAAACTGAAACTACAATGATGTTTCAGTCTTCTGGATCATGTATTCTTCATACAAACTGGACATGACAGTTTCCCCTTCGTGCTCCATCCAGACATCATTGCATAAGCCGGAAAATCATTGATTGTCCACATAAGGGCAGTGCGCATCTGAAATATGTCTTTCGAACATGCATCGTATGTGCGCACACCCACATCCCAAAGAAGCTTCAACTCTTTTATTAAAGGTTGCATGTATACATCAATATCAATGCCGGGATCAGAAGGACCAGATATGAGTATACTCATGAAAGTGAAAGATTTTTTCATACACAACCATGGGGGAAGATTATAAATGTGCATAAAAACGGGCCATGTGCTGTGCGAAGTAAGCATCTGCCCAAACGGATTAAAACCGTCGCATGAAAGACCCAGCCTCACATTACGCACGTCAGCTGCAAAATCAGGATGTCGAGCATCAAATCTCTTCCATGCAAATCCATCTGCAGGATGAACCAACTCATCATCCGTCTTCTTTCTCTCGGTATCATGCCATCTCATTTTTATTGATATGTCATCGGACATAAAAAGATTCTGGAGTCTGGGGATCAATGGAAAGAGCCACATTACTTTCTGTGGAACGCGGGATGGTGTTCCATCAGATTTTGACTTCCAGCGGGACGTGCAACATTTTATACATTCATTTCGTTCAGCGGTTTCCTCCCATAATAAACTGAAATCTTTCGGGCAAGCATGAATTTTGTTTCTTGAAAATCCAAGTTCCTCAACTAACTTCCATGCCATATAGTGGTTTGAGGGAATATCTGCATCATCTGGAAGTAAATCTTTCAAGAGGGTAAGAATGTAATCGATTGCTATATTAGAAATCCCATACATAGTTTTCCCATGAAATAATCGGATTAAAAATTCCAGCTTTTTCATTTTATCGCATTGTCGATATACTGGAGTCATGGCAGCATCATTAAATTTTTTCACCCTATCAATATCATCATTTTCACTAGATGCATCAGCTGTCCTCATATCGAAGTCTTCTTTAGTCGAAATCCTTTCTTTTTCATGATGACGAATAAACGGAAACCGATCATCTAACAAATTCTCCATTCCAGTCTTTTCATTTCGATCATCACCAATTGGAGATTTCGTTTTCTCCCCATTGTGATACCACAGAAAGTAGTTTGCTTGAAACCCATTTTTGGTTATGTGGTAGCTGACTTCTTCACGGCTCAACCAAGGTCTACCAACACAATTGGAACATGGGAAGTGTATGCGACCACTATCTGAAGCATTGTGAAATGCAAAATCTATAAAGCTCTCCAAATTGTTTTGAAAATCGTCTGAGATCCGATCGGTTTCATACATCCAACTTCTGTCCATTCTGTAAAAAGAATTTATATAAGTCATTTTGTCATAAACAATTCAATAGGAATTAACTATAATAGAAAATACATTTAAGTAAACGATACAGGAAGAAAATAATCAAGGTATCAACTACACATGTCAAAAAAACATACAAATGTGTTATTGAAAAAATGTAAAACCAACAAGAACTTAATGTGTTATATCACATAACAGCATGACTCATCCCATAACCATATTAGTAGGGTATCATGAACATGAATAACATCAACCTTGTGCCATCCTCCTACCCTACATGACCCCAACCACATGCCACATCTTATTATAGCCTTATCACATCACACCTCACCGAAAAACACTAGGGAAATCATAGTACATCTCACCTGAAGACACATGGACAATCACATCGCATCTTGCCTAAAAACACATGGTCAATCACTTTTTAAGGAAGAGTAGGGAAGACATGGTAGCTATCCAAACATATAACCACCATCCTAGATATTAGAAAAAATACCCATAACTCAAAACCTCTGATCGTTGGTAAGTTTATCCAACTCTGGTTGGGAATGTGTAGAAATAACATAAAAATACATGATATATAGATAGCACAAAATACTCAACCTATGGGTTCACATTAACTACATAATCACACACTTCACTACTACCATAAAACACATAAACCACACCACCACCACACAAGACGCATATCATTGGAATATAATTCTACATTCAATAAGTCTATCTATGGAATTATCATAAGAATCCATGTATCAATTGGAATATAATTCTACATTCAATAAGTCTATCTATGGAATCCCTCCCTTGGATCCATGTATCACCAATGGCTTAATCAATATTCAAAGAAATGAGTCTATCCGTGGAATTCCACTGTGAATCCATTTATCACATAAAGCATATAAGTTAATAGAAACAAGATTATATACCTGACATCCTAATAGAATCCATGTATCACTATTTACTATTAATCATTTAATGAATTTCATTTCATTTAAACAATTCATTAAACATACCAAGGTCAAAAACAAAGGTATTTAATACAACTCACCTCAAAATGGCGACTCAATCAAATAATAACCTGAAAAGAATGAAGCTTCATTTACTCATGTTGTAATGACAAGATAATGAGATTCTCTTGCTTAATCAATCAATTCCATATCATGGTCTCAACATAACTCATAATGGCTAGAAATTCAATGAAAATTCAAGCACTCACATGGGAATTTTTAATATAACACTCCTAACAAGACTATAAAGATATCACATGCATTAGTTATAATATATCTAACATGGTAACATAAAATATAAGTGTTAAAGGGGAATGCAAACCATAAAATACCCTTAATTAATTTAATTTACAATTCAATTCATAAATCGAACAATCAATTCGATTTATATAACCTTTCACAAATGACATCCCATGTTCAAAGGGTAAAATCCAAAAAGGAATTTTCAAGAAAACTCACCCTTAGGCGCCGGCAGTAGCTCCAAAATCGTCTAAAATGAAGGGAAAAATAAAAATAAGTTTCAATACTATCCAAACATTTGAATACCTTTTGAGATAAAGAAGAAGAAGAACCTGAAGAAGAGCTTCAAGGTCCGGCCGGCAGTACTCCAAAATCACCTGCTGCTGCTCCCGTTAGGGCTCTGTAATGCGAATGGGGGAGAGAACGGGCTGCTGGGGATTTGGGGAAAACCTTTGCCAACGGTTTTTTAAAACCGTTGGCATATCTCCCCGAAACAAGGCCTATCCCAACGGTTCCTTAGAACCGTTGGGAAACACTCCCCAAAACAAGGTCTATCCCAACGGTTCCTTAGAACCGTTGGGAAAAACTCCCCAAAACAAGCCTACCCCAACGGTTCTAAGGAACCGTTGGGAAAAACTCCCCAAAACAAGGCCTATCCCAAAGGTTCTAGGGAACCATTGGGAAACACTCCCCCAAACCAAGCTATCCCAACGGTTCTAAGAAACCGTTGGGAAAAACCTCTATTTTAATCATTTACCAACGGTTCTATCAAACCGTTGGTATGTAACTGTGGGGAAAAACCCACATTCCAGTAGTGAAAGCCGAATGAGTGGAAATTGAAATCTCAAATTCTCTTATCGATTTGGTAACTTATGAAACATGAACCCATGAAATAAGGATCATAAAATGATGATTTAAATACCCATAAATTAAATTATATTACACAATTAATACAATCATGGGCAGTACACATACACCACACGCAATAAATAAGTAGTGAACAATGGAATTCTCACGAAATTAAGAGTGAGATAAGAAACCCCTTACTTTGTACTTTTTCCTTGGTCGACGGTAGGTTAACCTCCTATATAATGGTGAAATAATTGTTATTTAATTATACAAGAATCATTTACTTTTATATGATATCATATATGACCTTTTATCATTGATTTGTTAATAATATCTTAGAATTATCGTCATTTTGGGTGTTAACGGGTTCATTTTACTTTATATTCTTTGTTATGTGAGCCATATTAGTTATTAATGGGATGTATATTATTCATATACAGAATGATATCAAGTCCTTAGATACTATTTTTAAATCATCAAATTATAATTATACTTGAATGGATATGATGGAGAATTAATCTCATCGCGTTCGTGGAGACGGTAGTCCGCACGTACGCACGAGCGACAATATCATTATTTTGATATTAAAATAATATATAATTGGATGGTATATAATATAAAGAATAATTATCATGTTATATTTATTATTTACATGAGTTACACATCATTATTGTACCCATCCAAATAATAATATATTGAATAACAATTACACCACGACGTGGAGACGGTAAGCCGTACGTACGCACGTGTGGTGACATGTTATTCAAAGGGTGGATAGAATACGGAATATGGTGGTACCATAATTATAATAACATAATAGAATATTTATGATACTGGAGTTATTATTTTATAATGGTAATAACAAAGAAAGAAGAAGTGGAAGAAGAAAGGAACTTGGAAAAGGGTGGTGAAAACATTACCTCCTCTTCGGGTTCTTCCTTTTGATTTGATCAAAAGGGCTCCATGCTTTATGATCAAACTAAGGCCTATAGGTTGTAGTGAGGGAAGTTGGGAGAGTATTTGGGTAGTGTTTGGCCGTACCAAAAGGCTTTGAAGGTGTGAAGACATGAGAAGGAGGAGTGCCCTTTTATAAGAGGGGTGAGGGGCACCTTTGGAAAAGCTAGAAATATTAATTTATAATAAATTCATATTCGGTTTATAATTGCTCCAAAGTTTATTATTAAAAGGTTAAGGTGTGGATAGGTATAAAAACATTCATCCAATATAATTTAGATAGTTTTGGGTCACTATATTAACCATATCGTTTAGTTTTAACTCTTAGTTAATTAGTTTGACATTAACCATGTCACTTTGTATTTTTATATTATATAGTAAATAAAATTACTATATACATCCAAGCGACCCCCAAGTGGTATATTAATGATATACCTATCATTATATAAGTATCTTGGACGAACCTTAGATTTTTAGGAATTTAATATCAATTAATAATATAATACTTGTTTTAAAAACTCTTTTATGTCAATTTTGACACTATTCAATAGTTGATTTTTTTGAAACACATAACAGAATTATTACTTCTAAAAAAGTTAATTAAATAAATCCTAATATTTCATATTAACCTATAAAATTATTGTAATTCAATGAAAGTCTAAAATTATATTTATTTGGGTATTTATAATATCACTAATTCTAATTTTTCACTATTATGGTAATTACTGCATCACCATTGTGTCATAAATAAATTAAATTATGTAATCTCTAAAAATTATAAATAAACTATTATTATTTAGGAAATCTTTTTATATTTCTAATGAATATTTATAGTCTAAAATCCAACATATATAACCCTATGTACAAATTGTTTTTCTAAAATATATATGCATGTGTCATTTCTGTATTCATTTTCACTTAATTAAAATAAAGTGTCCCTATCACCTACAAGTGGCTCCATGGGGTTCCCAAATTGACCCAAAGATTCCTATGGTCGAACATGTATCAAAAAATAAAGTTAGGACACGTTTTAGGGTAATTTAGTATTATTATAATATTATTTCCTTAACCTTTATTTACCGGATTTACCGTTAACCATGATAAATAAAATATTTACCGCAGTAATTATTCAAAATGTCTAATATTAAGAGTTACCTATTTACACAATTTGAACATCCTGATTCCAAATATGGAATCCATTTTTCCAAACTGGAAACACAGAAGTGGCAGAAATTAATTTAAAATTAATTCCCGTTGTTAAAACAAAAAGCGTGTTTTCAAGAGACAATAACTATCAAAAGATTGACACTTGTTTATGTCTGGTTTAAATGTGAAATTATGTTCAATGAACCACATTGTATTAAATGGTAAAAATATATTATAAATATACTTTAAAACAACTCAAATTCATAATTTATCACTATTAATTATTTTGATTAAAAAAGTTGTTTTTAATTAAAATTTAGTAATTTTCACTATTCATCAAAATACGAAATTTATCCGAAAAGTACCAAAATTTCACCCTAGGCTAATTTCGATATTCCTAATCCAAAAATGAAGTCCATTTTGAGAGATAGAATTTATAAAATTTCAAAAAGTAGGTATTACTATTCATAATGTCTAGTTTGATTGGTTATGGTGTGTTAAAATCTCGAAGTTGCGTACAATGCACGCCATTGAATTATTCGAAGGGAAACGTACCGTGGAAGCATGGGGTATTACATTTGGTCTCAAATCAATGCAATTTCTCTCACATTAAACATTAACCAAGTTCCTTTTTGTTCCCTTAATTGACTAAAATGAAAAAACATTATGTTAGTAACAATAATGATAGTTTAAAATGAAATAATTGTAACATCCCAAGTAAATAAAGATTTATAAATTTTCATACTTATTAGTAAATGTGAATATGTATTAATATTACTTTTAAGGGTATGCTATGTTCTATGGCATACCCGACACGCAACAATGGGTTTCTCCGATGTCTTATGTTGCACACAATACTGAGTCAAACTGAAAATAATAATAATATAATATTATTATTTTAAATGGTATTTAATTCCAAACCTTGTATTGGTGGTAATTAATAGAACAAACTAAAATATGATTATAAATGCCTCTTAAATGTCTTTTATAGGCTTAAAATTAAAATGAATCCAATTTTAAGCATAAATTGTCAAATATTTTTATTATGTATTTTTACCTCCTTTTGATGGTGAACCCCTTTTAAATATAGTTTTTGTAACTTTTATTTGTTTTATTTGAGAAAATTATATTCCTCTATATAATCGAGATATAAAAATTTTATTAGGGTAAAATTTTGGCATTTTTCGGACAGTGTTCATTTTTTAATGAACTGTGAAAAATACTAAATTTTATGTTAAAACTATCTTTTCATATATTTTATTTATATGGTTAGATTATCTTTTAAATGGTTTTAAAGTGTAATAGGATTAATTTTTTACCATTTAATCTAATTTTTTTCATTGTACGTAATTTCACTTTAAAATTGGACATAAACACATGTTATTCTTTTTGTAGTTATTATTTCTTAAATAATCATTTTCTAGTTTTGACAATGGAAATTAATTTTAAATTAAATAACGAAACATATATGTTTTTAATTTCTTAAAAGGGAAATAATTTATGAATTTGGAATATCAAATTTAATTTTTTGTGAATTTTTTTTATTTTTCTGAAAACGTTCAATTTTTTATGAATAGTAAAAAACACAACATAGTAGATAAAAACCAAATTTTTCATTTAAATAGAATTTTACCACTTCTGTGGAATAAATTTAAAAAATAAAAAATACATGGTTGACATCAATAATTAAAAATTGGTTAATTAGGATGAAAATTATTTTTGGTGATTAGTAACTTTTGATTTTTATTTACTACGGTTAAAGGAAAAAGGGTAATTCAAGTTTAAAATAATATTCTAATAATATAAAATTACCTTAAAACTTCATCTATACTTATCATATGAGTAATGGAAGACTGATAAAATCCTGGGGCGATACTTTTGTCCTTTTAAATCCATTTGGGTAAGATAATGACATTAATAACTTTTTATTTAAAGTAAAAACAAAAATATCTTAAACATGTTGTGTTTTGCTAAAACATTTCCAATGTGGGGTTATATAATTGATATTGTTGACAATAAATATTCATTATAAATATAAAAATATTTAATACATTATGGTATTTTATTTATAATTTTTATACATCAAATAAAAAAATTTACTAATGACACAATGATGAGGTAATAATTACGTTAATAATAAATGATTTAAATAAATGGGATTACAAATATTAAAATAAATTTATTATGAAACTTTTTATGCAATACAATAATTTTAGAGAATCTTATGACTTTTTATATTATAATTAATGATGGTTCTTCAAAGGAATCAAGTTGTTTTTTATTTTTTAAAATGTCATTATATGAATAGTAAAAAAATTGATACAAATGGGTTTTTTAATCAAATAATATTTTATTAAATGATAAAATAGTCATAAAAATATACTATTTGTCCAAATGAAATATATGATGTTAAAATTTTCATTAATGAACAATTTTTGGTTACTTGGAATATTTTAGTAGCTATATTAACCATATAGTATGAATATACAAGAAGACAAGGTAAAAGTTAAATTATTTAAATAAGGGTTAAAGCTAAATGATAAGGTAAAAAATGAAAACAAAACAAGTTTAAAACCTATTAGTTGAGAGGATTAAGAATAATTGTAATCATATATTAGAATTTAATAAGTTTGTGAAATTTTTAAATAAAAAAAATTGTAATAAAATAATACTTTCAAAAATTCCTAAAGAGCCCCTCCTCCCCCTTATAAAAATGCATCACCTCTAACCCATTACTCACACCTATAAATCACCTTGTCTCGTCCAAAATCTGATCCAATAATCTACTAACATCCCTATTTTAATCCTATAAGCCTTACCTTAGTCATAAGGCACATCAAGAAAGCATTTTGGTTCAAACCATATGGAATTACCCGATTAAAAGGTAATGTCTTCCCCCAAGTTACCTTCTTTTATTTTACTTATTCAATCCTTATGATATTTTTATTATTTTTATATATATAAAAATTATATTCAATATTTTATATTGTTTTTTTGAGAAGTATTCGAACAAAACTAACACACACCTCCATCTAAAAGGTATTGAACATACTGTTTCCTGGGACGGCAAACCACTGTCTCACGAAACGATAATTGTTCAATTTTATCCTACCACCTCTTATGGTGTCCATTATGATGGAACTATAAATATATACGATATTTATGATATTTATTTTATTTCTATGATTCTTTAATTCTCATTTAGAACATACCTTTATAATTTTCATGTTGTATAAATACGACAACTTCATTTATGGAAGTGCGGACAACCACCCCCTGAAAGTGATATGACTTGTTCATACCATACATGGAACGTATAAAGGATGGTGTTAATGAAATTATTAAATGTATATATAATATTATATTATACTATAATAATAATATACCTACGTATCATTTGATTTTCATTCCTTTAAAAGTGAAAAAATGAAATGAAAGTAGCATTCTTGTGTATATACGACTTACCATCTCCATGAATGGTGCATTTAAACATCATATATCCAAATGATATGGAAAATTATAAATAAATATATACTGGATATATATGATATATATGATATCTAAATCAGGAATATAATTTTTGAGATAATTGACTTCTGACCACATGGACAATTTTAATTATAACAAGTTCATTTTTGACTCAAGTTCCTAACACCGACAAAATGTCTCATATGAACTCAAATAGTTAACTAATTATTATAGATAGGTAATAAGTGAAATAAAATTAATAATAAAGGTAAAAATGGTTCTTAATCATTTAGATATTACCTTAAGTTTATTATTCGGGAAATTAATGAAATAATGAGTCACATCGGACCCGAGGTAAGGGAATTTGTCTCAATTTCCTTTCATTGATGCATGCTTTGATAATATGCACCTCATTATTTTATATAGTGTATAATAAAACCATTTGAATTTTATTTTCATTCAAAGGTAATACTTTTTCAATGAATATTTTACTATATGAAAAAGGAATATTTTTATCATATGCGACGATAATGACTTCTCCGTCGTTGTAATCATCTTTTGGATTCCTCTATAAGACTTAAAGTTTTTTTAAAGGAAAATAAATACCATTTTATGTTTTTAGGGTGTTTTCGGTATTTAAAAATGTTTTTGAAATGGATTGATTATTTTAATATCTTGAAATGAATTTTGGGGATTGCAAATGAAATGTTATTAGTGAAATGTTTATATTTGCAATATTTTATGCATTATGATTTTATAATGGTACTTAGACATTTGAAGGGTTGTTACATGATAAAACAAATGAAGGGTGGAGTCGTGATAAACTAGTATGGGTGGTTATGTTATAACCTCCTATGCATTGGGTATGAAAGTCATCTTATAGATGTTCTATTTAGTGATATGTGTGGAAGTCGACCGTATGGTTATTCCATTTTAGTATGTTTATGTCCCAAGATACCTTTATATGTTATTTGTGTTTTCTTTGTGTTTTAAGGAAATATTTTGGTTACACAAGGGTAAGAAAAGATATTTTATTCATTGAATAGTATTTACTACTTCATAAAGGTGAAACATATTACTTATGATAAATTATTCATGGTTCATTTGTTTTTTTCAAAAACTAATAATTTTCCTTCTTTGTGCATCTCTTACAGACCTTTTTATGTTCCTACCATGTTTTTGAAACTTTTATCACATGACTTAAAGTGGAATAGGTTTATTTAAGGGATTGTGGAGATGTCATGATGATTAAAACATGGAACTAAACATGTTTCTTTTCTTTTAAGAGTTTTTATTTTAAGAACAAAATTGATACTGAGTAGAAGTATCTACATTTAATATTCCAATTTTTATGTATATGTTATGAATTAATTATCTAAATATCAAAACCTAAAAATATCATCTATGTTAATTATTAACTTAATTCAAGATTATGTAATGTTTAAGGTCAGGTCCTTACAATTGGTATCATAGGTCGGTTTATATAACCTTAGAGGTTAGAGTGTCATTTAAGCATAAGTAACATAATCATAATCGTTAGAACATTAGAAAGAGTCATAGTTATTTTAGATAAATCGAATGTGTCTAAGATAACATGTGTAATGACCCATAAAATTCAAGGAAATTTTTTTCTTAAATTCTTTGGGATTTTACGAGTACGCAGTTTCTGACGGCGCTTCATTTCGAGGCTCGGTGTGCCCGAAATCAATTTATGAAGATTATCTTGGGTACGTTCAGTGAACGAACGAGCAGGTTTTTCTAACTTTTGAACCGATGCTCGGAATCAAAATCTGAGCACACCGATGAAACCGCAGCGTCGGTTTTTGCTTAATAAGACCTTTTCTGGAGTTGTGTTTTCTCAGGAGGTGTTGTTAAATACATGGATTAATTGAAGAGTGAAATAAAATATGTGTTACAATTTTATTTCTACTCTAAGTAATTACAACCTATGTGTGGAAGTTGGGGTGGGACCCACTACATCCTAACTCACATGATAGAATATTAGTGAGGTAGGGCCCACACGAGCCCCACCCCTTCAATTTCCCCAACTCCTCTAAACCTCCCCTCTTAAATTATGTGACTCTCCCTCACATTAATGTTGCCAACATAGCACACCATTAATTTTGAAAACTCAAAATAATTAGGTGAATTCAACTATTGAAGTTTTGAATTGTTGGCATAAGTGAATAAAATAAGGGAAAGCCTTATTTTATTTTTGTTTGGATTTTGTTGTGCTATGAAAAAGAGAGAGCCCTTGTGTTGTCCCATTGAAGAGCTTCAACCTTCCGTGAAGAACAAAACTCTTCGTCAAAGAACACCGACACCGCAAGAAGATATCGACACGCCGTTCCTTATCCTAACCGCATCCGGCAGTATTTGACTACTGTTCTTGTATCCTATGTGGGTCCGATAGTATTTGACTCTATACTTGTATCCTATGTGGTTCCGGTAGAGTAGTTGGTCTTGTATACTTTGTGGGTCCAACAGCTTAGCTGGTCTTGTATCCTATGTGGGTCTAACAGCTTAGATGAATCAGTGGCTACATCTGATCATCTCTATCGTCTTACAAAGTGTATACCTGTGTGAGATGAGTCTTAACTTACAATCATTATCATCGATATTATTTTTGTGATTTCCTGTGTGGATTAGGTTGTGTTTTCCTGTGTGGATTGGGTTGAGAATTACTATGTGGAATGGGTTATGTTTTCCTGTCTGGACTGGGTTGTATTTGGGCTCGTGTGTAGGAGCCGAGCTGGAATAGATGACTTTGGTATATGAATGGGAATATACCTAAGTATAGTTTTTTGTTACTTCATGATTGTATCTTTCCTTTGTGGATTATCCTTTGTGGATTCTGAGAGACCTTCAAGGGTCTCGGGGTCCATACTGAGTAGCGTATACTCACCCCTGCACGGGCTATGCCCGCACTACATTGTGTTGGATGCAGACGACGAACAGCGCTGATCGAGGTGGGAGCTCGTGGAGCTAGACTGTCCCTAGGGGTCGATCACTAGATGGGACGTACATGGAGCGGACAGTCAGAGCCGAGGAGCAGAGGGGACTATCTGTTCCCTCCTTTCAGGTGGGATTTTTAGTGGACGGATTGGACATGTTGCTTTACTTTTCAGTTGTTGTTCTTTCATTTTAGTTGTTTTTTACTTTTAGTTGGGTTTGTATTCTGGCCCTTTTACTTTTCATCACTTACTTTTATACACAGTTTACTTAGTGTTTACTTCATCTTTCATACTCTATGGTGTTTTTTTACTTTATAAAGTCAATGCCTTCCCTTTTATCTGGATTTACACCTTTGGTGCTAGTCGCCAGCACCTAGCCTAATGAAGGTGGGCTTGGGGTAGTCACGGCACGGGCCCTGAGGATGGGTCGTGACAAATTGGTATCAGAGGAGTTGGGTTTTACTGCAGAACATAGGACTCTGATCTTTCTTCTATGTGAAGCAATAATGTTTAGGGTATTGAGTGTGGTTATCAGTCCCGGGAGTCCGGTGTTAGTGCAGCCGCTGACGTATCCATATGCCAAGACCCTGAATTCTAATTTCCAACTTAGTGCATGAAAACATTGATTGCATGTGTGTTTCAAAAGTTTTCTTTGTGATTAATTTGTGTCAGCTCACCAGGTATACTGTATTGACTGTGACCGACCTGTCTCTTTTTAGGATGGCCCCACGATAGAAGACAGCTAGGGTTCTGGGCTTTGTGCGAGACGAAAGCCCACCAAGCGATGAGGCCTCAGTGCAGGGCCCTATTACAGTGGAGGCACCGACGGTACCTCTACCCACCGAGACACCCATGCCAGCAGCCCCAGCAGCTGAGAGTGCACGTCGCCTGAGTGCACTGCACGAGTTTCAGTGTCAGAGACTGTCCAGGTTCCACAGGGAGACAGACCCTCAGGTAGCCGAGGATTGGATGGAGGCTGTTGTTAGAGTTTTCATATTAGTAGGGACACCAGCTGACCTCATGGTGATCCTTTTGGCGATTATCCTACACGCGGTAGCAGGTGGATGGTGGAGCTGATTCTCTAGGTGCATGATGGGGCATCTTTCCTTTGGTCGGAATTCTAGAGCCTTTTTCGGTTGGAGTTCGTTCCAGCCACCTTCCGTGTGGTGCACATCCAGGAGTTACTACAACTACGGTAGGGCAGCATGTCAGTAGACCAGTACTCAGCAAGATTTACCGATCTCTTGCACTACTCCATGGACATGGTACGAGACCCATTCTTCTAGGCCTGGACCTTCGAGCAGGGACTAAGGCATGAGATCAGGGCATCGATGATGTCCCTCAGCATTCTGACGAAGGCAAGAGTACTGGAGCGAGCCCTTCTTGTGGAGAGATTTATTTCTGAGCCTACACCAGCTACGAGACCTACCGCAGTGCAGAATGTAGCGGATTATTCTATAGATGCCAGTCGAAGGATGTCACAGGGGTCCAAGCAGACTAGAAAATCAGGCGGACGACCTTAGGATATGGGCTCAGAGGTGCGGGGCACATGGTGCAGAGCCAACCTTATGAGGAGAAGACAATGCTATGCATGCGGCGGGCAGGGCCACATGGCTCGTGACTGCCCGACCCGCCATGTTGAGGAGCAGCAGACTGTTGAGGGACCACCCAGGCAGAGGCAGAGGTTCGACCATGGGAGTCCGCAGGGAGCAGGCAGACGAGGAAGAGGAGTTGGCCGAGCAGTAGGTGGTGGGCGACACTTTGAGGCTGTACAACCACCACCACAAGGAGGTCCACCCCGACCACAGGGAGCTGGAGGATAGAGGAAAGCTCAGATTCCGGTAGCGAAGGCCTACGACCACGAGGCACCTGAGATGATTCGAAGTACTATCTGTGTCAACTCCACCCTTGCTACAGTTCTTATAGACACAGGAACAAGCCATTCTTTCATTTCCGCTGCCCTTGTTCGCAGCTCGGAGATTCCAACGGAGCCGTTGGCTCGATCCTTACGGCTAGAGAATCCTACAGGAGGAGACTCGACGATTATGCACTAGTGTTGGTAGTGTGAGCTTACTCTAGGAGGAAAGAGATTCGGTTGGGATCTTCTTGTAGCAGCGTCAAGGCCTTACGACGTCATCTTGGGCATGGGTTGGTTATCTATAGTCCATGCTCAGATCGACTGTATTAGGCCAAGGTACGGTGTGTCTGCACCGATGGGATCAAGTTTACCTTCATCAGTGGGAAGGGAGCCTTTGTAGCACAAGACAGACTCACGTAGAGGAGAGGAAAACCGATCACTCATCAGTTAGAAAGCCTCATCCTAGGAACAGATGACGTGTGGAGTCCAAGTTTTCCTGTTGTGGTGGATTAGTATGAATTTTTTTTTCCTAACGACGTTCCAGGAGTACCTCCTCGTAGAGAGGTAGACTTCTATATTGACATGTACCCCGGTACAACCCCAATATCTACTCCAGCATATCGGATGGCTCCCACAGAGCTTCGAGAGCTACGGGTATAGTTGGAGGACTTACAAGGCAAGGGATTCATTCGACCCAGTGTTTCACCCTTGGCTTCCCCGTTATTGTTCGCCAAGAAGGCAGATGGGAGCTTGCGACTGTGTGTCGATTACCATCACCTGAACCAGCTGACTGCGAAGATCACGTATCGACATCCGAGGATTGAAGACCTCTTTAATCAACTCAAGGGAGAATGATGGTTCTCAAAGATAAACCTCAGGTCAGGGTATCATCATCTCAGAGTTCGAGATGAGGATGTCCAGAAGAAGGCCTTCAGGTGTTGGTATGGCCACTATGAGTTCTTGGTTATGCCTTCCGGCATAAGAAATGCTTCAGCAGTGTTCATGAGTCTCATGAACATGATCTTCCGGCCTTACCTAGATCGATTTTTCATAGTCTTCATCGACGACATTTTGATTTACTTGACTACTGAGGAGGAGAACGCGAACCACTTGTGGGTTGTACTGGACACACTATGAGAGAACCACCTTTATGGTAAGCTCTCTAAGTGTAAGTTTAGGATACGTGAGGTCCACTTCATGGGGAACATCATCTCTGTGGTGGGAGTTTCGGTGGATCTAGTGAAGATCGAGGCAGTGCTAGCTTGGGAGCCACCCTGGAGCGTGACGGAGGTGCAGAGTTTCATAGGTCTGGCTGGGTGCTATCGGAGATTTTTTCCAGACTTATCTAGAGTTTCAACACCCCTTTTAACTTTGACAAAGAAGGGGAAACCCTTCGTGTTGTCAGATAGATGTCAGTAGAGTTTCCGGGAGCTGAGAGAGAGATTGACCAGTGCACCCATCTTGAGGCTACCAGAGGAGGGAGTAGTGTACATAGTTTACTGCGATGCATCCGGGACCGGACTCGGGTGTGTCCTGATGCAGGAGCAGGCATTGATCGCCTATGGATCACGACAGTTGAGGCAGTATGAACAGAACTACACTACCATGACCTGGAGTTAGCAGAAGTGGTCTTCGCCCTGAAGATGTGGCGACACTATCTGATGGGCGAGCGCTTTACAGTTTACTCTGACAACCAGATTCTCAGGTACATCTTCTTGCAGAAGGACCTGAACCTGAGACAACGGTGATGGCTCGAGTTCCTCCAGGACTATGACTTTGAGATAGTCTATACTCTTGGAAAGGGGAACGTATTAGCCGATGCTCTCAGTAGGAGGACGGGTATTCAGCTTCTTGGAGAGGCGACAGAGCTGTTAGCCTCTTTGCAGATATCCTTCATGGATAGAGACGGGGAATCCTTCCTTCAGTCACTCACAGTCACACCTCCACTTCTTCAGCAGGTCAGAGAGGCACAGCATGGGGACATTGACTGTGAGACGCAACAGGCATAAATTTCCACAGGACAGACAGCTGATGGTTTTTCTATAGGAGGAGAGCACATCATCATTTTCAGAGGACGTACCATGGTACCAGTTGCATTACAGGAGGAGGTGCTGAGAGAGTTTCACACTTCCCCTTTGGCGGTACATCCAGGGGTAATGAAGATGTACCGGGATCTCAAACGACAGCACTGGTGGCTGGGTATGAAGAAGGATGTGGATGAGTTCATTTCTCAATGCCTCAATTGTCAGTAGGTGAAGGAGGATCACCAGGTACCATCAGGCTTGGTACAACCCTTGGAGGTCCCAGAGTGGAAGTGGGATGGGATATCTATGGATTTTGTGACTACACTTCCACGTACATCCAGAAGACATGACTCCATTTGGGTGATCATTGGCTAACTCACCAAGTCGGCCAACTTCTTACCCATCATAGAGTAGGGCAAAGTGGAGAGCTTGGGATGCCTCTACGTTCAGGAGATCATACAGCTTCATGGTGTGCCATCGTCTATCATCTCTGATCGTGACACTCGTTTTATTTCCTAGCTTTGGAAGGGGTTGCAGGAGGCATTCGGGATGCAGCTACGCCTGAGCACCGCCATTGACCCTCAGACAGATGGTCAGATGGAGAGACCATTCAGAATCTCAAGTACATGCTCCGTGCATGTGTCCTCAACTTTGGTCGCAGTTGGGAGGATCACCTAACCTTGGTGGATTTTGCGTACAACAACAGTTACCACTCCACCATCGGGATGGCACCATACGAGGTATTGTACAAACGACCTTGCAGATCACCTCTATGCTGGACAGACCCTGGGGAGTTAGCACTTGTGGGACCAGAGATGGTCTAAGTGACGATAGAGAAGGTATAGGTCATCTAATAGAGGATGAGGACAGCTTAGAGCCGACAGATGTCCAATGCTTATAGGAGGCAGAGACCACTAGAGTTCGAGGATAGCGACCATGTTTTCATACGGGTCTCACCTCAACGTGGATTACGGAGATTTGGATGGGGCGGAAATTTATCTATGTGATTCATCAGACCATTCCAGGTTCTCAGCTGGATAGGCGAGGTGACTTATCGCCTGGCTCTTCCACCTCAGTTGCATCGGGTGCACATCGTCTTCCACGTTCTCAGCTTAGGAGATACGTGCATGACCCAATGCATATCATCGACCATCGGGAGCTGGATATTGATGACAGGGCGACTTTTGTGGATGTCCCGGTGGAGATCGAGGATCAACAGGATCAGGTCCTACGTAGAAGGTCGATACCTCTAGTGCGCATCAGGTGGCATCACGAGAACCTCCAAGAGAGCATATGGGAGAGGGAGGCTCAGATGCATGCTCAGTACCCTCATTTGTTTCTCTAGTTTGTGATGTATCTTTACAGGGACGTAAAGCCCAGAGGTGGTAGTAATGTAAACACCCATAAAATTCAAGGAATATTTTTCTTAAATTCTTTGGGATTTTATGTGTACACAGTTTCTGACGATGCCTAATTCCGTGGCCGGGTGTGCCCGGAATAAATTTCCAAAGATTAGCTCGGGTAAGTTTAGTGAATGAACGAGCGGGTTTTTATTACTTTTGAACCAGTGCTCGGAATCGAAATCTGAGGGCACCGATGAAACTGCAACGCCGATTTTTTCTTAAGAAGACCTTTTCTGGAGTTGCATTTTCTCGGGAGGTGTTGTTTAATAAATGCATTAATTGAAGAGTGAAATAAAATATGGGTTACAATTTTATTTCTACTCTAAGTAATTACAACATGTGTGGAAGTTGGGGTGGGACCCACTACATCCTAACTCCACTTGATTGGATATTAGTGAGCTGGGGCCCACATGAGCCCCACCCATTCAATTTCCCTAACTCCTCTAAACCTCCACTCTTAAATTATGTGACTCTCCCTCACATTAATGTTGCCAACTTAGCACACCATTAATTTTGAAAACTCAAATCAATTAGGTGAATTCAACTTTTGAAGTTTTGAATTGTTGGAATAAGTAAATAAATTAAGGCAAAGCATTATTTTATTTTTGATTGGCTTTTGATGTGCGAAGAAAAGGAGAGAGCCCTTGTGTTGTTCCATTGAAGAGCTTTAACCTTCCGCGAAGAACCACACTCTTCTTCAAATAATGACAACACCGTAAGAAGAGATCGATGCGCCGTTACTTCTCCTCTCCGCAGCCAGTGTGAGATGTCATTTCCTCCTCGGACGTCCTCCGTCGACGTATATGGAGCCACACCCCACGACGCCGTTCTCCGCGAACTGCTTTGAGGTAGGGGTTGTTTCATCATTCAAGGATTATTATTTGGACATTATTTGTTATTTTCTTTTGGCCTACTATTATCAATATAATGGGAGGAGGTCGGATCGCACGAACACAGATGAACCACCTCCCCTTTTTATGTTGATGACTGTCATGGTTTGAAACGGAGGAGGCACGGTGCATTGGCACCACACAGGAACAAGGGAACCACGACCGGAGTGGGCCCTGGTGAAGGAGCATGGCACCGTCGCACAACGCTGGTAAAGCAAAAGGAAGACGCAGCCAAGGGCAGGCTCCGACGGAGGGGCGCGGCGCCGTCACCCCGCGTTAGTCGGATAGGGGTCGCGGCGTCGCAACAGGAGGCGGCAGGCCGCCGGCATTCAACGAGGCGGGACCCCCCGTGGGTCCCGCGTGGAACAACCGGGCGGCCCTAATGGCCAGACATTTCCATGAAAGCTGGGGGATTGAAAGCCCCGACAGCCACCTCGGGCGTACCCCATAGGGGTCCGCCATTTCGGGAAAACAGGGGGTGACGCCCCCCGCCCCCCTCCCCGTCCAGCTCGGCCTCGAGCCGAGCTGCGGCCCGCGCTGGTTCTGACTGCTCATGCTGGGCTAGACCGCCCGCGCCGGGCCGGGCCTCCCGAGCCAGGTCGGGCCATGCCAGCTGGGCCGGGCTGACGCAGTGGTATCCGGCCGAGTCGGACCGGGCCCGAACCCCCTGATTTCCAGACAGATCCGTTCAAACGCCCATAACATGGGTTATAGACCTCCGATCGATGCACCGTCAGTTTAGTTGTGATCCTTGGATCGAGACGGTAATTTAGGTATATTAAACTTAAGGTTTATAAGAACTTTTTGTAAGGCCATGTTGGTTTGAACACAAAACCAACCGGGCCCTCGGAGCGGAAACACTTATAACTTGAGCTCCAGACATCCAATTGACGTGTCGTCGACTTTTTTGGATTTCTATTAGTGAGAAGGTTCTTTTTCCTTACTACTCTCGAGGTTTGGATACAGATACAATATGATCGGGTTGTTTTTATCTTAAAAACCAATCGGGCTCCTGGGACGAATAAGCCAATAAATCTCAGATTGGGGGTCCGATTGACGCACCGTCTGTCGCGTTGAGTTCCTTTCGACGAGTCAGAACTTTGTGATACATCAACTCTAGACTTCATGACAGTTGATGTATTGACCCCCACTTGGCTCGTGGAGAGGACCCTCATGGAATCGAGCATGTTGTGTGCGGGAACCCTATAGCTGGCAGCGACAGTGATGACAATGACAACTATACTAGGATCCTCCATGGGTTCGGTAGCGACGACGACCATACTGGAATCCTCCATGGGTTAGACGACGATGACTACTATTCTGGTATAATATGTGGGTTTGACAGTATTTGACTACTGTTCTTCTATCCTATGTGGGTCTGACAGTATTTGACTCTATACTTGTATCCTATGTGGGTCTGTTAGAGTAGCTGGTCTTGTATCCTTTGTGGGTCCAACAACTTAGCTGGTCTTGTATCCTATGTGGGTCAAACAGCTTAGATGAATCATTGGCTACATCTGGTCATCTCTATCATCTTACAAAGTGCATACCTGTGTGAGCTGAGTCTTAACTAACAATCGTTATCATCGATATGATTATTGTGCTTTCCTGTGTGGATTGGGTTATGATTTCCTGTGTGGATTGGGTTGTGAATTCTTATGTGGAATGGGTTATGTTTTCCTATGTGGACTGGGTTGTATTTGGGCTCGTGTGCTAGAGCCGAGATGGAATAGATGACTTAATTATATGTATGGGAAAATACCTATGTAGAGTTGGTTGTTACTTCGTGATTGTATCTTTCCTTTATGGATTATCCTTCGTGGATTCTAGGAGACCTTCAGGGGTCTCGGTATCCCTACTAAGTAGCGTATACTCACCCCTACACAGGATATGCCCACACTATGTTGTGTTGGATGAAGATGACGGACATCTCTGATCGAGGTGGGAGCTCATGGAGCTGGATAGTACCTGGAGGTGGATCACTGGACGGGACATACACGGAGCGGACAACCAGAGCCGAGGAGCCGAGGAGACTATCTGTATCCACCCATCAGGTGGGATTTCCAGAAGATGGATCAGACTCACTGCTTTACTTTTCAGTTGTTGTACTTTCTTTTCAATTTCACTTTACTTTCAGTTGGGTTTTTATTTTTGCCCATTTACATTCCACCACTTACTTTTGTACAACGTTTACTTAGTGTTTACTTCATCTTGCATACTCTATTCTGTTTTTTTACTTTATAAAGGCAATTCATTCCCTTTTATCAGGATTTATGCCTTTGGTGCTAGTCTCTAGCCCTTGGCCTAAGGAAGGCGGGTTTGGGGTAGTCACGACATGTGCCCCGAGGACGAGTCGTAACAATATGAATAATCATATATTAGTGTTTACCCTCCTTTTAAGATATTATATGATGATTTTAATGATATAATCACACCAACCTTTTTGCTTTTAGTAAATCAATAGATCTAGCAGGCACCAAAGTAACAACGGATGTGACAAAAACTGTGATATTTTTTTGAATAAGAAATCAAATGTAGTAGGAGATGCAATGAGAACTCTTTTTGTATTCTCAACCAACTTTCTGGAGTCGTGATTGACCAAATTATCCTTGGTGATTTTTTAAGGCATCATATATGTGAGAAATGAATCCCAATTGGAGTTCAAGAAATAATCGTAAATGTATTTCTATTCAAAAACCTAAGTGTCAATGATGTGGAAAGAAACATCTAGGAATTTGCGTCAATGGGATGAAAAGATGCTATATATGTGGCAATTAAGGTCATAAATCTAGAACATGCCAGGGAAAAATTAAACATCTAATTGACTCTATGAAAGGGAAAGAATTTTTTTCGAAATAATCAATTAAATGCTTTGAATGTGGCGTGCATTATCATTAGAAAAATAGATTTCCTATGAAGATGGTTTGGGAATGGTATCAGAAAGACCGTAAAAATATCCATTTACCAATACCTAATTCTATTCAAATTAAGGATGAGGAAACTGACAGTGACCAATGAAAGGTATGGATAATTTTTTAGCTAATGTTTTGACATTATTGAATCTTAAGATATGATTCATGATTTTTTTGTAGGAAAGAAGTATTATAGAATAAGTTGTAAAGGAATATTTAATGGATCATGAATAATTTTGAATTTGTAAGAAGTATACATATTATAGAGTCAATAGTTATGGTAGATTTTTGGATGATGAAATGATTAAATGTATTAAGTCTATTTTGATGATGGGATTGATTTGGAAGACGTTTTCTAGTATGTGTTACCCGAAAGTTTGATATGTAAAAATTTTATTCAAGGAAGAACTATATTTTCTTTTGTGTATATAGTTATAGAGAACCATTGGGATTATAAGATCCGTCAATCTGAGGCAATTAAAGGTTTTTTCTTTTTTGGGATGAAAATGTGAGGTATGAGAAAACCTTTGTGGTTGAAATTTCTTATGGTTATTTTAGAAAAATTTATCTCATATTAGTGAATTATATAAAATTATATATTTTTTTAAAAGGACAACGCGTAGATCATGTGACAACCCCTCATGTTGGAAAAATCTACAGGAATCATACACACAACCAAAGTGTGATTGTGATTTTTCACCTACCACTAAACTACGTGAAGTTCCTAGTTAGTATGACTTATTCACTTTAGTTAAATGATTTTATTGATCAAGAATAAGTTGATTTGAGAAATTATGTTTTATTAAATGGATATCCTTAGTATAGGAAAAATATCTTGTGATTAACTGATAATTGTAATTTTGGAAGATGTTTGTTCTTTTGGGAAACTATATGCCTAATAAAAATAGAATACTATGGTATTTAATTTCAGGAGTAATGGTAGAATTTTTTTAAAAGAATCTATGTTTTTGTTGTGGATATATAGAGATTTCTGTTATTTATAGAAATGATTAACCTATCATGGAGAATAAGTGATTTGTTCAATTACACTTTATGAAATTTTAAGAGTTTTCGATGTTATTTGGAGATAAATGTTATGATTTTCATAAAATACTATGTGATTAAATTCTTTTGAATTTTGGGTTTCAATATGAGTTTGAATTAATTTTAATAATTTTAAGGAATATTGTTTAGTGAATGGTCTTTTTTGAACTTTGTGTATTGTTCGTTCAATTTTGGATATTAAGAGTTGTTTTTATTTTCATAAACGATTATCCTTTTTAGAGATTATCTGATCTTGTACTAATCATTTTGGTTTTGGATAATTCATAATGAAAAGGGAAATTTGTAGTTCAACTTTTTTTGGATTATGTGATTCTCTATAAGTTGATTCTAGTGCTTCTTATGTGACCAATTCATTTTGAATACTCATTATTTTGAGACAAGATGAGTTTGTGGTAGAGATTTAGAAAAGGATGAAAGTCTATATGACAAGTATGTTTCCTTATATACTTAGTCAATCTCATAAATAAATTCTAATACATCATAAAATGTAAATTAAAACAAAAATACATTGTTCAATTACATTTCTTACTAGGGAACCAATGACCATTTACCACATCATAAGTTTGTGGTTTTCTTATTATGAACTTTCTATTGATCATTATTTCAATCACTCTCTATCAGAACCCGACACTTAGTTTCCCCTCCATATCCATCTTTTACTAAATATAATCCTAGTTTGGGTTTTCTCAGGTGACCTTTGTACTTCCCTTTCTTTCTTTTAAAGTGATATTCTTCTTAAATCTTTTTCCAATGTGGGACTTTCAATGAAGTTTCTGAGCCCAATTTTAAAATTGCCTGGATGTAATTCCCAAAAGGGTGAAGGATGTAACATCCCAAATAAATAAAGAATATGAAATTTTCAATTTTATTAATATGGGTTAATTATGTATTAATCTTACTTTAAAGGGTATTATATGTTCAATGGAATACCCAACAAACAATACTGGGTGTCTCCTAAGTCTAATGTTGCACAAAATGATGAGTTATGCTGAAATAATAATAATATAATAATATTATTACAAATGGTAGTTAACGCCCAACGGTTTTATTAACAGTGATGAATATAAATAACTACAATATGATAATATATTTTTCTTAAATGTCTTTTTGAGGCTTAAAATGAGAATGAATCCAATTTTAAGCATAAATACTCTAATATTTTTAAAAGGCAGTTTTACCACCTTTTGATGTGGAACCCCTTTTAGGTCTAGTTTTTTCACTTTTATATGTTTCATTTGAAAAAATAATCTTATTATTTAGAAGTGGGATATCACAATTTAATTTCAGTAATATTTTGGTATTTTTCTGATAAGTTCATTTTTAATGAATAGTGAAGAATACTTCATTTTATGTCAAAACTGTTTTTTCATCTAATTTATTTATATGATTTGATTATATTTTAAAATAGTTTTAAAGTGAAATTGGATTATATTTTTACCATTTAATACAATTTTGGTCATTTTAAGTAATTTCCATTCAAAATAGGAAAAAAACAGATGTTTGTTTTTTGATTTTTTACTTCATAAAAACACGCTTTCCAGTTTAGACAACGTAAATTAATTTTAAATTAATTAAAGAAACATATATGTTTTGAATTTTATAAAATATATATTATTTTTGAATTTATAATATCAAAATTATATTCAGGTAAATTTTTGTTATTTTTCTAAAAACGTTCAATTTTTTATGAATAGTCAAAAACACTGCATAGTAGTTAAAAACCGAGTTTTTCAATTAAACAAAATTTTACTGATTCTATGTACTGTGTTTAAAAAATCTAATATACACGGTTGTCATCAGTAAGTAATATTTTATTCAATTGGATAAAAATAATTTTGGGAGAATAGTAACTTTTGATTTTTATTTACTGTTGTAAATGGTAAAAATGGGTAATTTAAGCTAAAAATAATATTATAATAAAATAAAATTACCTTTAAACTTTTCCTAACAATATTTTATAACTCATGGACAAATAATAAAATATTTTCGTGATACTTTTGTCTTTTGAAATCCTTTTGGGTAAGGTAATGACATAAATAACTTTCTATTTAAAGTAAAAATAAAAATATCATAAACAAGTATTGTTTTTCTAAAAAAAGTTAATGTGGGGTTATATAATTTATATTTCTGACTATAAATAGTTATTAGAAATCTAAAAACATTTCTTACATCTTTTTTATTTATTTATAATTTTGAGACACAAATTAATAAATTTACTTATGAAACAATGATGTTGTAATAATTACCTCATTAATGATTTTTTTAAATAATGAGATTATAAATATTAAAGTAAATTTGTTTTGAATCTTTTTATGCCATACAATAATTTTAGGGAAGGGTATTACTTGTTTTATTTTAATTTATGGTTGTTTTTTTTAAATAAAGATGTTTTTTGGATTTTTTAAAAAGTCGTGATATGAATAGTATAAAATTGACATAAATGAGTTCTTAAATCAATCAATATTTTATAAAATTTTAAAATAGTACTAAAAAAATATGATTCGAAAAATGAAATATATGATGTTTAAATTCCATTAATGATCCATTTTTGGTCTCTTGGAATTTTATTGTAACAATATTAACTATATAGTATTAATATTCAAGAAGGCATAATTAAAGTTAAATTAGTTAAATAAGTGTAAAAGCTTAATGATATGGTTAAAAATGAAACCAAAACTTGTCCAAAACCTATTGGTTAAGATGATTTAGAATAATAGTCATCTTAGTATTTAATGTAATGATATTGGGACCTTAGGAAACCGAAAATAATTTCATAATATAATAATAATTTCAAACTTTCCTAAAGAGCACCTCCTCCCCCTTATAAAAATCCACCACCTCTAAACCATTACTCACGCATCTCAAGCCCCATGGATCATCCAAAATCCTCTCAAATAATCTCCCAACATCCCTATATTCAACCTAAAAGCCTTACCTTAGATAGAATTCACATTAATAAAGTCTTTTTGTTCAAAACAAAGGGAGTTACCTAACATAAAGGAAATGTCTTCCCTCAAGTTCTCTTCTTTTGTTTTACTTCGTAACTCCCTATGATATTCTTATTAATTGTTTATATAACCACAACTGTATCCTCAATATACTAGGTTGTTTTTATGATAAGTATTATAACTACACTTACACACACCTCTATCTAAGTTTTATAAAATATATAGTTTCTCTGGATGGCTAACTACTGTCTCACGAAATGATGATTGTTTAATCATCTCCTACCACCTCTTAGGGTGACCATTATGATGGAACTGTAATTATATATTATATTAATGATATTTATTTTATCTCTATTCTTCTTTAATTCTCATTTATAACATACCTTTATAATTTTTATGTTGAATAACTAGGATAATTTCATTTGAGGAAGTGTGGACTACCACCCCCTCAAAGTGATATGACTTGTTCATACCATACATGTAATGTATAAAAGATTGTGTTAATTAACATATGTAATGTATATAAAATATTATATTATACTGGAATATTAATATAACTTTTTATCATTTGGTTTTCATTGCATTAAAAATGAAAAAAATGAAATGGAAGTAGCCTTCATGCGTACGTACGACTTACCGTCTCCATGAATGGTGCATTTCATTTTCATATATCGAAATGATATGGAATATTAAAAATAAATAAATAAATAAATATATATATATATATGATATATATGATATCTAAATCATGAATATAATTAGGGAGATAATGGACTTCCGCCAATAAGGACAATTTTTAATTATAACAAGATTATTTTTTACTCAAGTTCTGAACACCAACAAAATGTCTGATATGAACTAAAAAAATTAACTAATTGTTATAACAAAGTAATAAGTGACATAAAATGAATAATTAACTTGAAAAAGGTTCTTAATCAAGTATAAATTTTCTTAAGTTTATTATTCAGGAAATCAATGAATGAATGAGTCACGTTAGACACAAATGGTTAAGAAATTAGCTTCTATTCATTGAATAGTATTTACTACTTCATAAAGGTGATAAGTATTACTTATGATAAATTATTCATTATCTATTTGTTTTTTTAAAAAACTAACATTTTTTACTTCCTTATTTATCCCATTTTGAGATTTTTATGATCATACCATGTTTTTAAAATGCATTTCACAGGACATAAAGTGGAATAGGGTCAATGAAGGGATCATGTAAAAGTCATGATGGTTAAAACCTGGAACTAAACATGTTTCTTTTATTTTAAGAGTTTTTATTTTATTTAAAAAATGGATAGTGAGTAGAAGTGTCTAAATTTAATTTTCAAATTTTTATATATATGTTATTACCAAATTCTCTAAATATATAAACATGAAAATACCCTCAATGTGAATTATTAACTTAATTCAAAATTATGTAATGTTTAAGGCCATGTACTTATAATAATCATGAAAAATCATTAATAGGATGTCTAAATCATGACACCATATTTTCTTTCTATGACACATTAGGTTTATCCTAGGTTATCTATAATAATTAATTATATTAATTCTAAAAAATGGGTCATAAAGGAAATGTTAATTAACAAATGGATATCTCATGCGAGTCTCAAGACATGTCTTCAATAATGGAATACTCTCCACGAAATAGAATGATTAATGAGATATAATTTACCAATTCACTTTAAGGTTATTACCGTTGGATGAATACATTCCAAAACCATGTCCACAAGTCTGTATTTATAGGATCATCTCATAATATATTCCTTACTAAGACATTATAATGTTATCCTATATATATAATTATCCCTAGGGGTTTCCCAAAATATTTATAATTCTAATAACAAAAATATTCACTAAACCCTTCATCTAATACAAACTATATTGAACCAATATTTTCATACATAAATATTAAATCACTCTAAATGAATATAAAATACATTTCACAAACACATGATCGAGGATCATAATGGTTTACAGTCATTGGATACAAGATACAAAGTCTTTTTTATTTCATAAAAAATATTCATAATCTCCCACAATGATATCCAATTTAGTACTCTTCATAAAAATACCCCACATAAAACCTTCCATAATAACCTAGGGAAAAAACATAAGAAAATGTTATCTTAGATTCTCTATAAGGGTAAACATTATCGATTTTAATTTTTATCAAATAAAATCATAAGATAATCATAAGGGTATAATTGTATTACCATAACCTACACAATTCTTACCAAATCTCTCAAAGGTCATATACATGAGTCATGGAAGAAATCATTGTTATTTCAAAATGAAAGAATCATAAAAGTGAGATGTCTTTATATATCAATCATGAAAATTATGTTCATTACATAAAAGTGTGCCACTATCAAAATTAGAGTAATCGTTTCATATGTCATGGCTATCTACCAAGACCAAAAAATCATAACAGATCTGGCCTCAACCCCTGTTATTTATATTGGATCATGCACATTGCCATTTTTTACCATAATTGAAAATTTTAATTTACTTGTTTACCATAATGGATCGAACACATTGACCTTTTACCCATAATAGATAAATCACATTTACTTGTTTCCCTTATTGATCTAATGATATATAAAATATTACCCAATACATGTGAGGACTATATAATTATGACAAAACTTGTCACATATGTACAATCATATGTATGTGTTCTAAAAGATCATATAAAAGTGATCATATTTGAAACCATTAAAATTAATGGGTTTAATAAACAATTAATAGTAGCATAACACATATAAATGAAATAGATTTCACAAACATTTAATCATATAAAAACCTATTTAAAAAGAATGGGTTTCATAAAAATCTTATCATCATAATAATAAATCAAATAGAAAATGTAAAATTATGGTATAATTCTACTATTAAGTTATATTTAAAATCTAATTATATCATCCTAATGTGATAAATTTATTTTAAATATTACATGAAACATTTCCAAAAAAAATACCACTCTCCATTTGAAATCAAATATTTTAAATCTAAAAAACTCATAACTATTAAGGGAAAATTATTTAAAAAAAGCGTGAAATGGTTAAAAATTAAATTAAAATCATAGGATAATAGTAAATACATTATTGAAATCATTTCACGTAAATATTGACATAGAAATGAAATGAAATTATTTTGGAGAGAGAAATGATGTGGGTTTTCCTAAAAAAACATCATTTTTCTCTGTTGAGTTCTTCAAAGAAGAAAAAAAATTAAAATATATATTATTCTAAAACAACCAATGGTGAATAAAATCAATTAGTTTAAGGTGATTTAGATCATAAAATTTCATCGTCATAAATATAATGATGAACAATTTGATAAACAGTTAGATTGTAACATAAAAGAATTATCGACTTTGTATCATTTGATTCATAATCACCATGAATTAATAACATCAAATTAAACTTTAAATGTCATGAACATATGGGTAATTAATAAAGAAAATTTACAAGGGCACTATATACCCCCAAAAAAATAAGATATGTGCATAACATAACATATTTCTCAAAGAATATAATTTGAGATGATAAACCATTTCCTCATGTCTTTCCCTTCTTCATACATATAAAAAATCATTTATAATAACTATATAATTATTTTAAATATATTTTTGAACTGTTAAAATATCTATATTACCATGTATGGTTTTATTGTTACATATTTTCACCAATTTATCAACAAAGTTTTATAAAATATCATAGTTCTGGGTGATAACAACTTCTTCTTTCATGCAAGTTTTCATACGGAAGTCTTGTCCCTTTTAAGTTGATAATTGTTCCATTATATCATGAACACTAATCAAGATATAAATATCATACCTATTGATTATAAATATATTTTGATTTTTACTTATAAGATATAAACATAAAAATCAATTATACCATCTAGGGAGATGTAAGACCGTAGATAAGCATGATCATTGTTTCAAATTTTAGATGGACGGAATGAAATAATGATTAATAAAAATTTAACTTACTTGAATAATTATTATATAATATATATCATATATATTCATTAAATTGGTCCATTTTACTATCAAATAAAAATGTAAATGAAAAAAAACACATCCCATTGTGAAGTTTATAGTCCGCACCACTTACGAGCTACATTATTATTTTCCAACAGTTTATAAGGTGAGAAGTTAGATTTGATATTATCAATCTAGTGGGATAATTTATTAATTATGATAATATATAAAATGGTGATGGAAAATTAATTATATCACTATGTAGATATGTTATGTCATATATATTCATGAGCGATACTTTCACTTCACATTTAATATCAAAAAGGGAGAATAAAATTGGTTTTTAATAATAATAACATTTAAATATATAATCTGAATGATTTTTTTAATGTATAGTATACAATATTTAGAATAGTCAAAACATAATTAAAATTGAAGTGATCATTTAAGATGAATACCTCTTCTTTGAAACAAATCATTTAAATCTCCTATTAAGGATTTATTGCTTGGTGTTTTTAAAATACAAGAACCTACATAATAAATTTAATGATTTTGTGTAGGTATTTTATGAGGGTTTTGTTGATATATATGGCTCAAAATGTGGGAATAAGAGTGGGAAGAAGGTTCCCTTTTATAATTGCGGTGAGGGGAACTTTTGGAATTTCTTAAACGATTAAATTATAATAAAGTCATTATCCAGAAAAATAAAAAGAAATATAAATATATTATAAGATAAGATAAAATTTATATTTAATCACTTCAACCAATATAATTTATGTAGTTTTAGGGGTTGTTTTAAACATTATCTATTAGCATAACCCCTAAGTTGGCCCAATTTAACCTTAACCACAATTACAACTTTTTCACATTTAAAGTGTTATAATTAAACTTATACGGTATATAATTGTATCATATATAGCCAAGGGATGAAATTTGAGACCAAATATTCCTATGATTGATGTATTTTTATTTTATAGTTTTTTAATGATTTTAATAAACTATAATTTTAATAATATATCATTAATTTCTATTTTGACACTTTTCATTTAATTTGAAAAAAATTAATTAAAAGGGGTATATTTAAAAAAATTAAACCTACTAGTTCCTTATATAAAATCCATTTTATCAAATTCAATTTCAAAAATTTATATAAATTAATTTTAAAATAAACATTAAAAAACGAAAAAAAACATTTTTAATTACATTTTCTATATAAGACTAGATTTATACATATCTGATGACTTAAAGAAAATTTAGATGAACGTAAATTTTTTCGTTTAATATATAAAATATAAATATAATTAATACCATTCACCAATAGTTATTTATTAAATTTATAAAAATAATTTGTCTCCACAAAGCAGTTTTTTTCAAAAACTCCAATTTGAAGCACAAATATATTATTATACCAAATTCAACAATAAAATTCATCCAAATTAACATAACTGAATTATTAAATATATTATATAATTAATTTTAATTTAAAAACCATTTAAAATTAAAATCATACTTTAAAAAATTCTTAAAAAAAATACATTTTCAATAAAAATGGTTATTTTTATTATTAATTACAAAATCAATATTTTTCGAAGAATATGAAAATTTTATTCTAAGAATTTACTGAAATTATTAATTTATAAATTATATCCTCTTTCTAATACTCTATTTATATGGGTTCCAAAAAACAATACTTCCTCACTGAAATCAATAAAAATCAATTTAGATGCAGAAAATGAATTTTTAAAAGGTGAGTTCTCATTTCATAATAAAATATCAATTTATTTGTATTGAGTAAGAATTTTATATATATTTCAAAATATGTTTCATCATATTATTAACCAATAATTTATGAGCTATGTTATAATGTTCATATAATTATATTATATTCTTCGATTAATCTTAGTATTATGAGTTTTGTATGCTATCAAACATAGTATTCTTTTAAAATCATGAGGCATTAAAACTTTGGGACCCTTTTCATTTTAATATCCCCTCATAACTAGCATGTGCAGGTAATCTGTTCTCCAAAAATATATTGAATGATAGGGGACTTCAAGGAGATTAATAGTATTTATGTTTTGTTTAAGATGGTCTATTGAATCTATTATTTAGTTTATGAAATTTTTCCCACCATTATGCATAACCATTGCTACTTGATGAGGGTTTTTCTTTAGATGAATTATCTAATCTCACATTCCCATTTAACAACCAATGCAAGGATTATTGTAATTATATTTCAATATGGTTTTAAATAGCTATCTAAATATTAGACCATGTAAATGAGAGGGTAAATAGATGTCTACAGAATAGAGGGTGAGTACAATAACACATGGATCAATTAAATATTGACACCATGTAAACAAAATCATATTAAATTTCATTAACTATGGTGATAATATAAAATTTACCAAATATTTTTAACCTTGTCTCACAAATCTAAATCCAAATCCAAATTTGAATATATATTTTTTAAAAAATTAGAAACATTTTCTAAGTGATTTCTACCCATTCTATGGGGGATTAACCTCAACATCCACATTTTGACATTAAAAATAAGTTTGTGTAGTTTCATTTTATAAATTTTTAAATTTGTTTCCTAGATATAGTTAAAAATTCATTTCAATTGATTAATTTACCAGCATCATTATTGGGGAATGGTCTGTATAAATGTTTCGTATTTTTAGGAATTTTCTATTTGAGCTGCTCCTTTCCCCTTAGATTATTTTATGTTTCAATAATTACAATATTTAATATGTCATTTTCAAATATTTTGGATAATTTTATATTTATGGTTTATTGAATTTTAATTTTTCATTAGTTATTATTCATTTATTCTTATTATTCATTATAATTATTTTCATTAATTCCTATGAAAAATTACATTTCTAATATTTTTCATTACCCTTAAGCATATAATTATATGTTTCTCTATTACCCAGGTCTGTATGTACCCATACACAGCATGTTGAAAGTTTAACTTACCCTTAAATAGCTCTCGTGATACCCTTATACTAGCCATATAAATTTGGATGCACCAAAATATGAAGGACCCCAGGACACCCTGAGAGGGGAGGGGTGAATTAGGGTGGTAAATTTTTATTTTAAATTGATGGATCTTGTTCCCACATTGGTAAGAACTAGTTTAACCTATATTATGGATATAAGAAGCAATAAAACATTCAATTACAAAGAGATGACACAACACTTTTTACCTGGTTCACCACTAAGGGCAACATCCATGGAGCATACGCCAACAGGTTTTCGGTTGTACCAAATTCCATTATTATTCACTAGTTGTGGATTAAAATGATTTTGAAATAGTCTCTTTGTACTTGGATCATTGACTTTACAACTATTCAGGTATAGCCCACTGCGTCCCTTGGGTCACTCCCATTGACTCCCCGTGACTCACTGCCTTCAGTGAAGTCCTAGTCAGTTTATAGACGTTATGGTATCTTGAATAGATTTTCATTGAAGTATTTTCCTCTTCTTAGCATGCGACTCTGCTTGCATCAAAGACCGGTAATTATTCACTTGAATGCACTGAATCACTGATCCAGATAATCAGAAACACGCAAATAGGTTATACTGAAGATTTCGCGCAACACCAACCCTTTGCACGAAAGATCTAACTTTTGCGCGAAATACTTAATTTTTGGGCAGAAATTTTTTCACGCAACAACCTCCTTTACGCACAACACCTTTTTCACACATCTTGGGATTTTATACAAAGTTCAGAGTTTTTCGCACAACCATATATTTTTCACGCAATCTCTGCGTTTTTCGCAAAATGAATCCATTTTTTTCCCAACTCCCTTTACGCGAACATTTTATCTGCATCAGACATTGGATATTCATTGAGTCTCTAATAGTATGTAATGAGGGGGTTCACCTATTATTTATAGGCATTTCAAAACCCCATGCGTAAACCCCTTTTTGGTGTGAAAAACCTCCCATTAGCGCGAAATACATTTCTCACAAGAAACGTTTTTCATGCACATATCCCGATTTTTCACGCAGCCCATGCCTTTTCCATTTTTTGACCTTCTAACTCTAAAACACCTCTTGCGTGAAAAAAATCTCCCTCTAAAACTTTGCGCACCACGCTGTTTTTCACGCATCATTCTATTTTTCGCACGTGACTCTTGTTTTCCGCGCACGATGCTGTCTTTCCGCGCACACCACTGCTTTTACACGCAACCCACTGTTTTTCACACAATCCTCCTTTATTTCAGAAAATCCTCCTTTATTTAACACACCACTTCCTTTTTTCATGAACCTCTTCTTTCCAATAGCCTATGTCTTCATTTTATGATATTCATGTCCAAATATTTGGCAAACACTAGAGAACTGTGCCACCTTCAATACTGTTGTCCGCTTGAATTGTAGGATCACTTTACTGGCACACATTCTGGACTTCCAATGATTATTGACAACAAACAAATACCATATTCAAATTAATGTATAGAATGACCGTGGTTCCAAAAATCTCCCCCTTTGGGTTTGTTGGAAATCAGTAAATAAATTTAATAGAGCACCAGCCACATGAAAACCAAAAAAACACAATAATTAACTCATCCAACACTCTAAGTCTACGCGAGTAATGATCGGTGTATAAAAAAGAGGGGAGTCATGAATTTGGATCCTATGTTTTGGAATTCACAATGATGGCCAAGTGATTCCCGCAATTCTATTAAATATTCCTAGAAGCATTACATGTCCAATGTATTTTTTCTTATCCTATCACCAAAATCTCATCGTGATACCAACCATGTCCTGAATTTATTCCTTGTCCTGAATTTATTCCTTCTCCACCATTGTCAATAAACCCAAAGATCGGTATTTTCTCACTGAAAATCTCAATACTCCCATGGATAGTATCTACCCTATAAACCTGCATCATATCCAGAAAAAGATTAAAAAAATTAACATAATTGGGGAGAGGGGTATTTCGTAACCTTCTTATGCCCGGGGAGGTGGCTGAACACCAAGGTTCAACCGATGCTTCTCGAACACAGCCGATGATAGTGGCTTGGTTAGGATATCAGCCACTTGCTCATCAGTTCCCACATGATCCATTCTAATCACGCCTTGCTTAACTTTTTCTTTGATAAAGTGATACCTGATTTCAATAAGTTTTTTACAAGAATTCTGAACAAGATTCTTCATATGATCAATGGAACTCTTGTTATCATAGAAAATTACCATTGGGCCTTCACCTCATCACCAATATATATTAGTTGTTACATCATCCATTATATTTGAGTGCATGCCTTTGTGGTGGAGATATACTCAGCTTCAGTAGTACTAAGAGAAGTACTTTTTTGTTTCTTGCTCAACCAACCAACACATTTATTCCCAATATAGAATGCTCCACTACTGGTGGACATTGTGTCCACCACATCACTAGCCCCGTCAGCATCAAAAAATGATGATAACTCACTGTCCCTTCCTCCAGCAAAGTATAAGGCACAATTGTGAGTACGTTGAATATACCTCATGATTCCATTTACTGCAAACATATGTTCCTCCTTTGGATTACTCTAAAAGCGGGCCTCTAGACTTGTTTAAAAGACAATATCTGGCCGCGTCACTTTTAGGTACAACAGTCTCCCACTTATCCTCCTGTACATGGTGGGGTCTACGGATTCCCCAACCTCATGCTTTCCATGTTTGGTTCCAACTGAAATCAGAGATGATATTGGTTTGGAGTCTTGCATATTAAACTTCTTCAGCAGCTCTCTTTCATACTTTTATAGAGAAATAAAAGTGTAATCCTTCTTTTTAATCACCTTCAGCCCAAAGAAATATGTGAGCTAACTAATCATAGACATTTCGAATTCTGATTTCATGTGATTGGAAAACTCATTCCCGGATTTCTGCCTTCTGCCACCAAATATAATTTCATCAACGTAGACTAGAACCATGAAACGATCATTTGGATAATTCTTCACATATATATTGTGATCTACTCCTCCTCTTTTGAATTCCATCTTCTTGAGATAAGAGTCCAGCTGGGAATACCATGCTCTTGGTGCCTGCTTCAAACCATATAGAGCTTTCTTTAGTTTGCAAACCTTTTTATCATCAATACCCAGAAGAAAACCCACTGGTTGTTCAATGTATACTTCTTCTTTGAGTAGACCATTCAAAAATGTTGTCTTGACATCCATTTGATATAATTTATATCCTTTTTTGAGAGCCATGGAAAGGAAAATCCTGATTGACTCTAGTCTATCCAATGGAGCAAAGGTTTATTGATTATCAACTCTTTTAATCTGGTAGTATCCTTTACATACCAGTCGTGCCTTATTTCAAATAACAGTTCCATGCTCATTAAAATTTTTCTTGAAGATCCATTTTGCACCAATCACATTGTGAACTTCGGGTATCTGGACAATATCCCATGTATGATTCTTGTTAACCTGATCTAACTCTTCATTCATGGCTTTCACCCATGATTCATCCTTTGCAGCTTCTTCAAATGAGTATGGATATAAAACCAACAGAAATACAGATTGCGTGTTATTCCTAATTCTCCTTGTTTGTGTGGGTGCACTCCTGTCCCCAATTATATTATATGGATCAGTCTCATCATTACGATTTCTCCTCTATGGTTCAATTTCAATCTCTCTAGCCACAGTTTCTTCTTCAGATCCTTCTTCTGAGTCAACATCATGATATGACTGCTGGGTTTTTTTTACAGCTTCCTTTATTTTTGTATTTGTATTTTCTCCATGTTCACTTTCTTCCTCCCTTTCTTTCACATAATCAAATGACATCCTTGAAGAATTTTTGGTTTTCTCTTCAATTATATTAACATAACTACTTTCCAAAATCCTTACTGATAGCTTTTTGAAACACTTGTAGGCTTTGATGTTCATTGAGTATCCAAGGAAAATTCCTTTATCTGCATTGTCACCAAACTTCCCTTGATCTCCTTCTTTGCTCCTAATGAAGCATTTACATCCAAAAACAAGAAAATATTTCAATGTGGGCTTCCTTCAATTCCATAATTCATATAGTGTCTTGGTCTCACCCATATAAAGTCCTATTCAATTTTGAATATACACTACAGCTTGAACAAATTCTTTCCAGTAGTGTCAGGGAATATGACTCTTAATCAGCATAGTTCTTGCCATATTGTTCACATATCGATTCCTGCGTTCAACAACTCCATTTTGTTGTGGAGTTCTCACTACTACCACCTCATGTTGTGTCTCATGTTTCTTTAGATAGTTTTCAAATTCAATGGACATGTATTCCCCTCCATTGTCAGATCACAACACTTTGATTGTTCATCTAGTATCATTCTCGGTGATTTGCTGATATGTTTTCATGAAGTCAATCACTTGTCGTTTCCTATGAATGACCATTACACGGGCCATTCTACTATAACCATCTATGAAAAGGACAATGTTCATTTCTCCATGAGTTCCAATAAAATTTATCGGCACAGATACATCTGTATGAATTAGATCAAGAAGATGAGATGCCCATTTCATCTTTGGCCGATATGAAGTGCAGACCAGCTTCCCATGAATTCAAGCATCAAAACACTTTTCATGCTCACGATTCAGGTTGGGAATGTCCATGAAAACCCCAATTTTTATATTTTCTCCATGTCTTGTTGATTAATGTGTCCCATTCTCTGATGCCAAAATTTTTTTTCTTCTTCAACAGTCATGTAACAAACATTTTCTTTACTATCAACCTGATACAAGTTGGCTTCTTTTTCTGCATCCCTTCATAAGTGAATTTATTGTCTTTCCCTTGATAGTTCAGCCTTTCTGCTTAAAAGTAACTATAAGTCCCGAGTCACATAGTTGACTCACCCTGAGTAGATTATGATGTAGGCAATCTACATAAAAAACATCAGTCTTCTTTATCTCTCAATTAGCTAATTTAGTACTTCCACTACCTTTGATTTTTAGAGATCCATCATTACCAAATCGTACTATACCATCAATATTCATTTTGATATCCGCTAATAGGCTGGCATTACCTATCATATGATATGAAGAACCACTATCCATAATCCATGTAGTGTTTCTTTTTGTATCTTTGAGGATCACCTCTGCAAGGTTGGATTTCACAATTTTATTCCTTTCATTCCATGAGACATTAGATTGAGTATAGAGAACTAATGGACTTTCAATTATCTCATCTGTGTACATTGGTTCTTCATAGTATAAGTCTTCTTCGAGAGGAGAAATCATGTTTATCAGAGAAACACTATCTTGTTGACGAGATTTGACTTGACTTAAACTCCGGTATGAGGTTTCCATGTCCCTTATTTTCCTGCAATTAACAGCCTTATGACCAAATTTAGAACAACAAAAACAATATCCATAAAAAATGTTTCTTTTAAAAGAATTAGGATATGAACTTTTTCTCCATCATTGAACACCCATATCTTCTCCATTCAGATAGCTTCTTGCTTCTTCAAAATAAGACATGGTATGGTCTAAATATCCATAGAACTGATACTTCATGAGAGGAAATGTCTTCTCTCTTCTTTTTATCCTCATTCCTTCTTCGGTGGGATAATAGTTTGAGGGACAATTTTGAAGGAGGCTCTAAGATAATCTTCTTTTCTTCTTTCAGATTGAAATGGGGGTTTCTGTTTCATCACTTTAGATGACTTTTCCACATCACCCACTTTCTGTATTCCTTTTTTTTTGGTTTCCTTTATTTGAAGCATATGATGACTCTGCCTCACTACCAATTCCACTATATCCTATGCAGGCAGGTCTCTGATCATTTAGAATATTTTCAACTCCATTAGAGCCACGTTTTTCCCTCTCCTACAGATCAGCACTTGAGATCCTTTAAAACTGTATTGTCTTCCTTGATTCTTTTGAAATTGAATATTTTTCATGTTTACTCCTATTAGTAACAACTTCCTCCTCAAGACGCTCAACAGTATTGGAATTTTCCTCTAGTCTGGATTTGAGGTCATTGATGACCATTTCTTGGTCTTCAATTCTCAACTTCATATCCACTACATCATCATTTCATTCAAGTATTTTAGACTATACATTCACCAATTCCTCCAGTCGTTCAATTTCAGCATCAAGTTGATCAAAATTTTCATTTGAATCTTCTACAATTTATTTCCACTTATTGTAACTCTTACATTTAATCTTAATATTATTAACAACATCCTTAAGTTGCAACTCGGGATTGGAACTAGTTTTCAACTGATTTTCTCCACCAGTATCTTCTAATTTTTCAACAGTGGCAATCATGGAAGCATTATTCCCAGTTTTAAATTCTAGTTCTTCTTCATCATAGAATTAATTTTCATCTTCTTCCTATTCATATATAAAACTCTTCTTTTTAACTTTCTTTCTTGATTTTAAGTCTCCCCTTTTCAAAAACCTTTTCTGAGGCTTCTCAATGTTTTCAGAATCGCTATTCTCATCATCGATCTTTCTTGAACACTGAGAGGCAATGTGACTAACCATGCTACAATGAAAGAAATCTAGAGGTAACTTCCATTTGATTTTCCCTTTTCCCTTCTGGAAATTCTTTACAATGAGATAAATAATTTCTTTTTCCTTATCATCTTCACCACTAATATCATTTGAGATTTTTAGTTTCTCAAGGGATTTGAACGCCATTTCCTCGCTCACTCGTGGCATAACATCTTTGGGTTTGACTCTCATTTCATATGCCACCAGGCTGCTCAATAGATCATCCAGAGAATGTTTGGAAAGATCTCTTTCCTCAAGGGTAGAAACCATTTCATTATACAGAGGTGGAATTATTCTGAATATTTTCTTTACAATGTCTACATCTTTGATTTCTTCACCTAGACCCTAAATTGCTCCAACCACTTTAGTAATTCCATTGAAGAGGTGTCTGGATTCTCATCAGGAGGCATCTTCAGATCATCGAACCTATTGTGCATGACTTGTAGTTTCTACTCCTTCACATTGCTATCTCCTTCATAAATATTTTCAAGTTTATCGCACATGGTCTTTGCTGAGGTGGAACTCATTTCTTTTAGATAGATCTAATCCAAAAGGGCTGCAGTGAGAGTATTCTATAATTTATCATCAGCATCAAGAATTTTTATATCTGCATCAGTCATAGCCAGCCCTGTTGGACCAGTAACAAGTATACCTTGCATAGTAGAAAAAAGAACATCCATTCCAAGGGATCTTAGATGAGATCTAATTCTATTCCTCCAAATCTGAAAATTACTTCCATCAATGAGGGGAACTCCCCTCACACTGGCTGAATTTTCCATGGAGGTATAAGATAGATCAAAAAACCATCAACCTCCCTTTGATACCACTTAAAGGACCCCAGGACACCCTGAGAGGGAAGGGGTGAATTAGGGTGTCAACTTTTTCTTTTAAACTGATGGATCTTGTTCCCACGTTGGTAGGAACTAGTTTAACATGTATGATGGATATGAGATGAAATAAAACATTCACATGAAAAGAGACAACACATCAATTTTTACGTGGTTCACCACTAAGGCCTACGTCCAAGGAGCATACACTGACAGGTAGTCGGTTGTACCAAATTCTACTATTCTTCACTAGTTTTGGATTACAAAGGCATTGGAAATAGTGGCTATATCCCAGGCTCATTTCCTTTACAACTATTCAGGGATAGCCCACTGCGTCCCTCGGGTCACTCCCATTGAATCCCCCTGACTCACTGCCTTTGTTGAAGTCCCAGTCAGTTTATACATGTGAGGGTCTCTCTAATAGATTTTATTGACGTACTTGCCTCTACTTAACACGAGACAATGCTTCCATCAAAGACTAGTAATGATGCACTTGAATTCACTAAATCACTGTACCAGATAATAAAAAAACACGCAAACGGGTTATACTGATGATTTCACGCAACACCAACCCTTTTCATGAAATAACTAACTTTTGCGCGTAATAATTAATGTTCACGCGAGTTTTTTTTCGCACAACAAACTCCTATAAGTGCAACTTTACGCACTGTACCTTTTTTTCGTAGCTTGGGATTTTCTGAAAAGTTCATAGTTTTTCACACAAACTCATATTTTTCACGCAATCTCTGCGTTTTTCATGCAACACCAAATTTTTTGTGCAATGCCTACTTTTTTCGCGCAACTACCTTTACGCAAACATTTTACATGCATCAGACTTCAGATCTTCTCTAAGTCTTAAATCATACGAAATGTGGAGGGTCACCTCTTATTTATAGGCATTTAAGACCCCCGCACACCAAACCCATCTTGGCATGAAAAACCTCTCATTCGCGTGAAATACGTTTCGCGCGAGAAATGTTTTTCACGCACATCTCCATATTTCTCACGCAGACCATGCCTTTTCCATTTTTCGACATTCTGATTCTGAAACACCTCTAGTGGATAAAACTCTCCCTCCAAAATTTTGCGCACCACGCTATTTTTCACGCATCACTCTATTTTTCACGCACGACGCTATTTTTCTATGCACTGTGCTGTTTTTCCGTGCACACCGCTGCTTTAACGTGCAACCTACTATTTCTCACGCAAGCCTCCTTTATTTCGTGCAAACCTCCTTTATTTCATGCACCACATCCTTTTTGCACGCACCTCCTCTTGCCAACAACCTATGTCTTCATTTTCTGATTTTCAGGTCTAAAAATTTGGAAAACAGTAGAGAACTATGCAACCTTCAATATTGTTGTCCGCTTGAATTGTATGATCACTTTACTGGAACACATTATGAACTTCCACTAAGGATTGACAACAAACACAAACCATACTCCAATTCATTCCTAGAACCACCATGGTTCCAAAAATATGTGTGTTTAATCATACCCTTATGTAGCTTGCAACTCAACCTTACATAATGAAGGTAATTTGAATTTACCCTCATGCAATATCATTTTCTATCTTTACGCAACATATATAAATTTAAATGTACCCAAACACAACACATGGTATCTTCCCTTTACCTTTAAATAGAATATGTAATTTAATTTTTACCCTTATATATTAATATAATAACCGTGACTTACAACATGATCATACTGGATAACATTTCTTCAATTTTATGGTTAAATTTACAAAACATTTATAATGTAAAGGTTACCCATAACCATGGTATGTAAAAATATTTTTACCTTTATGTTACCTATATTATTTTTAGTTTACCTTTATGAAAAATTTAAAAATAAATGTTACATTTATGAATGCATGAAGGTTACCATTTTATGAACCTAAATGTTCAGTTTACCTTGTTTCATGATTTTTTGAAAATGTTGATTTACTGGATGTTTATTTCATTTGTTTAATGTTTTTAGATTTTTTATGAATTATTATTAATGATATATAATATGTAGAAATAATTCTTATATTGTTTTTAAATATATTACTATAATTATTAATTTTTTTAATCCCTTATTGATGAACTTGTAGTAAATGTTTCAAATATTTCTATTTTATTACTTTTATTTGATTTATTTGATTTTATTATTTTTAAATTCATGTTCATGTCTAAGAACTTATTCAAACAAGTTCCACTATTTTTAATGCACTATATTTTCTATTTGATATTATAACATAGTTAAATATAAAAAGAAGTTTTATTTTTGATTTTTTAATTTTTTAATGAAATTATGTGAGATCATATGATTTACATTTTAGTTATTATTTTTGGAAATGTTTTTACACTTGAAATGAGTGATTTTAAATTGGTTTAAATTGTGTAAATGGATTTAAATTCAAATCATAATATTGTCAATAATCTATTTCACACATTCCCCCTATTTAATATTTCTATATTGTTATTATTATTATTATGAATTTTAATTACCTAACAAATTCATTGGTTGTGATGATATTTTTTAATGGAATTCGATTATCTTGAACTAATGATAATCAGAATACATAAACATAGATGTCTTTTAATTAAAGAACCCCATATGATTCTAGAAATTTACTAAAAGAATTGGATCTTATAAATAGAATCTTTGGGTTCGGTGTCAGTCTACAATGACACAACCTTGACAATAATTCGACAATTCCAACATGAATCGACCACCATATCTCTCTTAAAGTGGTCTCATTTGTAAATCATTTATTCTCAATTATAGAATGTGTAATAATTTCTATACCAAATCAACCTCTTTTTATACTCATTCTCTCTTAGTGTCCTTCCTATTCATTGAGATAATTTATGTTCTACTACATATTTATTGTTTTTTAGAAATCCCCTCATCATCACCCCACTTCTAATTTTAGTGGTCACTAAAATTGATGTGAGGGAATTTAGCTTTTTGGATCCTGTTAAAAATGAAAGAATTTATTCATCTATGGTTTCAAACTATTACATAAAAGTTTTAGTATCTTTTATGTATACATTCATACCACAACTTAAAAATCATCTGACAGTTTTTCTTTCATAGGTACAAATAAATCCATGCAGAAAATAAATTAAATCCTCAAGTGATAGAGGTAAAAGATGTTGGTGTGCCCTTGGGTACTATTACCAAAATTCATGGAACAATATCCTAACTCATTGGTACTATATATTTTTATTTATTTATCACATTCAATCATTCCTTTATTATAATTTTTTTATCAATAAATTAACATAATTAATTGATTTATTCTCTAAATGTCTCTTAATTTTATTCTTCCACATTTTTTTATTGTTTTGTTGTAATTTAAAATATTTATTCTTTTTTCCTTATATATAAAATTATTTAATTTCATCATTATTTTAAATGATTGTTTTTAAAATTCTATAGTTTTTAATTAAATTTTTTATAAGGAAATTCACCACCTTTTTATCATTTTACCTATCTATAAACTATATTTTTCATTAGATAGATTTTTTGACCAGTGAAATATCTATGTTTTAAAAACTATTTTAAGGATTATATTTTAAAGATAAATAAATAAATTTTTAAATTAAAAATCTCTTTTTAAAATGGATTTTTGATACACCCACGGTGGAACCAAAGGATATTAACCTTTTCTTGCTCCATTTTTTAATGGTTTGAATTAGGGTTATTGGAAATCTAGAATTTATAACTTTATTTTATCTATTGGTTAGCCAGTTTATAAAATTTTTATGAATGATTATTATCTTTTATCAGATAAAGAATAAAAATTAACCTCTAATGATATTTCTTTTTCGATTAGATAGTAAATATTTGAATGCATTAATTATTTGTTAATATATAAATTATTTTAATAGAGTTTCTTCAGGAAATTTTCCCTAAGAAATATGGAATTTGTTATAGGTTATACATAAAGAAACATATAAAGTTAACGATACTAAGCTTGACATTTAGAGGAATGATTTTTTGTGTTTCAAAATGTGTCCTAATGAGTACATCATTGTTATATTTACTAGATATATAGATATTTTAAATAGAATTAAAGCTATTGGTGACTCTATTTATATAAAATATTTGGTCACGAAAATACTTTGGGTTTTACAAAGATCCGAGGATCCAAAAGTCATAAAGATCCAAGAAGATTTAAAAAATATAATGGTTGAGGACCTCATTACTTTTCACATTAAATATGTGATAACCATGAAGTTACAAGATGAGAAAGAGTCTTAGGTGGTAAAGGAAACTAAAATAGAATTTTATTTCAAGGTAAAAAATGACTATAATTATGAAAAAAACTCTAAAAATTAATGATAAAATTAACATTTGATTATAAGATAAAATAAAATAATTTAGACCCTGAAAACTAATATACTATTCTAATGAACTAAAAAGAAATATCAAATTGATGTTTTAGAGGGGACATGATTTGGTTATAAAAACAAAGCTCACATCAAACAAAATTGTCCCATAAAAAATTTATAAATTCCATAAGTAATGGAAGAATGATCTAAAAGAATAAAAATAGAGTAAAACAGAAGATTAAATTTCCAATTTGGAAAATAAAAACCCAAATCTTAAATTATTCATTTATTAACTAGAGGTAAGAGACGATTTTTGTTATTATTCTCCTTCTTTTTCCTCATCCACCACTTATTTATCCTATTCTCTATGATCCACTTCTTATGATAATTAAATTGGAATATTTTGTAAATAAATTAATTCTAAATATGGAATTATTTAAAATAATTATAAAGTATTTAATAATGAGAAAAATAATCTTTAAATTTTAGAATGGTCATTTTAATGCAAATAGGAGAATTTAATTTTGAATTTTAAAATCAAACTGATGTTGTTGTTTTAAAAAATAAAATCAAAATACCAAAATATTTCTATAAAAATAAACCCATGGTGAACAATCTCTTCGAATAATTCATCATTCTAATTTAATTAAAATAATTTTTCTTGATTTTGTATTTTAATAATATGATGCAACATCTTTAAAAACCAGTACCTTTGTGTAAGTAATTTCTCAAAATGTTTTTTTTTAATTTATTTTATGAATGTATTCCACTAGTTAATGAATGAAACTGTAAAAATTAATTATATTTTAGACTGAAATGGATAAATATTTTCTCTTAAAATTTCTACATAAAATACTCATTAAAAAATTTGGGATTAAAAATTCTTATTTTCCGACATTTGTAGACCTATGTTGGTTATTATTCCCAAATAATATTGGGATGATTTTTTAGGACACTAAAGGGTACAAAAAGACATATTTAAATAATTTATTGTACGTATTTTTCTCTAAACCCCATTGATTTGGATTTTGGTGGACTGTTAATTAATATTGTGTTACTTATTGAACTGATTGACCAAATATTTCCCACATTTTGCTTAATGATTTTCATCCATGTGAGGGTGATCCTACCTTTTTATATCCATGAAAAGTTTGGAACATTAAAAATGATCTTCATGTGATCCAGGTTCTTCATTTTTTTTATATTATGCTCCAACATAAATATTTTTTGAAAATATAATCTATCATCTTTTATTTCATTCTCAAAATAGAAGAGGATATCATTTTACATTTTCTCAATTTTCCCCTATTTTTTTATATTAACATTCCAATCTATTTATAACTGTTATATTATTTGGGTATGTATAAATATTTAAAAGTGTTTTTAAAATTTTTTCTTATATTTTTTAAATTTTCTTTTGTTTTACTTTTTTGTTTTTTTTCATATTATCTTAATATATTATAAATATATAGAAGTGCATCATTTTTATTATTATTATTTTCTAAAAAAAAATTTCCAACTTTATTTTGAAATTGATTTAATTTGTTTTAAAAAAAAATCAATACTTTTAATAAATTTGGAAAAGTAAATTGATTGTGATACACCAAAAAACATTCTCTTCTAGATAAAAATAAATAGATATGGTTTTAGAATAATTTCTATTTGTAATTAATCATGAATAGAATTTAATGGGTCTTTTAACCATTTCACCATCTTAGGCATGATTAGTTGGCCTTACATTACTCTTAGTTTGGAACTATTGGGGATTTTTTATGATTTATTTATACAATCTTACATCATCCATAATTAGGGAAGGGATTTTTGGAAATATTTATTTTCTATTTATTATTTTTTAAAAATTCTTTGCATATCGTTTATAATGCTTTGAATATCATATTATTTATTTTTATCACTCCTTTTTAATTTTATCTGAGAAGATTTAATTTAGGGTGAGCTATCTTCTTTTAATATATCATATTTAATTAGGGGGAAATTTTGCTTCAAATTTTTATATTTAAATTATTTCTAAAAAGGATTCAAACTTGTGAAGTTGATATTTTCATAATTATATTAAAGGGATAGATTGTCGGATTGAATCCTTGATGCATTAATTATTATATGTTTTGATAATTATAATACTATATATTTCGAAATTTCATATTTTTTTACAATTTAAATTGTATTATTTAAAGAATTTTAATCGTTCATTTGTTATTATTCATTTATTTATACTATTTATTATTTTTATATTTATTATATCTTGGGAAAAAATATTTCTATAATGTTTTCTATTACCCATACATATACAGTTATGTGTTTTACCATTCTGAATCTTTTTATGTAATCATACATAAACAATTTAATGTTTATCTTATCCATACATATCTTTTATATAACCCTTACACAATTCATGTAAACTATGAAATACCCTTATGTGAGTTTTCATACAGCCTTACATAGATTAAAACTTACCCTTATGCAATGTAGGTCATATATGTTTACCCTTATGTGACATTGTTTTCTATCTTTATGAAACACATATAAATTTCTATCTAATCTTATAAAATATATGAAATCTTATGTTCAACTTTAAATATTGTATGCAATTTCATCCTTAATGTAATTCATGCATAGAAGTACCCTTACACACCACATGATCTCACCTACTTACCTTGACACAACTTCATGGTTACCTTTATACATCCATTATATGGTGAAGGTTACTCTTATATAAGGTATGGAAGTATTATTTTAATTATAAATAGACTATATTAACTTAAGTTTACATTTAAAAAACCATTAAAAAATATATTTAACCATTAAAAATGAAAGAAGATTACCTTTACATGAACCTGAATCTCAAATTTACTCTATTTCTGGATTTTGATGATATGTTCATTTATTCCATGTTTATTTAAAGTGTTTAATGTGTTATCTTAATTTTATTAATTATTATTAATGATATATAATATATAAGATGTATTTTTATAGTTTTTTAAACATATTTATATGAAGGATAATTTTTTCCACATTTATGAATAAACATATAATAAATGTTTCAAATATTTCAATTTTAATTTTTTGAATTGATTTATTTGATTTATTTATTTCTAAAGTCATTTGTGAGTCTAAAAAGATAATTCAAAACTATATCATTGTTTTTATTAAAATATACCCATATTTTGATATAATTACATATTTAAATATGGAATAAAATTTGTATTTAAATTGTTTAATTTATAGAAAAAAACTATTTGATATTTTTGGGGTTATCTTGGAACTATTATTTTGGAAATGTTTTGGACTCTTTAAACAAATGATTCTTTATTAGATTTAATATTATAAATGGTTTTAAATTTAAATTGTATTATTATTGATAATTAGTTTCACTATTTAACTCTCTTTAACAATTCTCAAATATTATTATTATTACTATTTTGAAATTGAATTTCCAAACAATTACATTGTCTATGTTATGTTAATTGTTTTCAAGGGATCGAGAAAACATTAGTAAATGATGATAAAAATATTTCAAACTAAGAATTATTTTTCATAAATAACCCCAAAGGATTATAGAACATTACCAAAAGAAATTGAACCTATAAATATAGTCATTTGGTGGTATGACAGTTCACAATGACATTACATTAACAATTATTCTATAATGCCAATGAAAATTTATATCCAAATCTATCTCAAATTGAATTCATTTAGAAATATTCTTCTATCCATTCTAGAGTTTCTATAAATTTTTGTATTCAATCACTCTCTTCAATAATATCAATATCTTCTATTTTCTTTAAATTATATGAGAAAATTGAGTCTTTATAATGAAGTTCGTTTTTTCTATTAATCCTCTCATATTCCTCATTTTATTTTTGTTTTTCAATACCATTAACATGAGGAAATTTGATTTTCATTCCATTTCCATTAAAGATGATATAGGATATTCATTTCTTGTTTCAATATTTTTCATTAAAGTATTATTTTCTATTACATATTGTTTCTTACTATAACCTAAAAATAAATTTATTATTTTTATATCATTTCTATTATTAAAACCATGGGGATAATTTATTAAATCCTATTGTATTGAGGTGGTATACAGAGTGGTACCTTTGTGTACAATTTCTAAACCTCCATACCAAGTATATTGTCTCGTTTATTTTATTCATTTTCATTTATTTCTATGATAAAATTATTATGTTGTCTAATTTTTGGAATCCATAAAATATCTTTCCTAATAGATTTATTCAAGAAAAATTTCCTTTATTTTATTCTTAAAAATTTATTATTATATTAAATTTATTAATTTCTCTTTAAAACATAAATTATATTCTTTTTATATTCAAATGTTTTCATTTATTCATAATTTTATAAATAAAGTTTTATAATTTTATTGTGTTTCATTAGTTTTTAGAATGGAAATTAAACCCTATATTTCCAATTTACCTATCTCTATCCAAGATTTAATGTTAGATGGAGTTATTGATCTTTTTAATTTTTTTATTTCTTAAATTCTTTAAATGTTTTTATTTCTAAAACCTTCAAAAAATATTTTAAAATTATGTTATCTTCTTTATATAGATTTTTAAAATACCCATGAGGACCCTAAAGGAAATTCACTAGGTAATTCTCCATTTTATGATGGTATCAATTATTTTTATTGGAAATCTATAATATATAATGTTTGTAGATATATTTGTTATACTTTTTATAAAAAATTTATGCATTTATATTCTCTTTCATTATAGAATTTATAAAAATGAACCCTTGATGATATTTACACTTTTGAATTTTATGGAAATGATTTTAATGGATTATTTTTTTAATATATTAATGATTGTAATAGAATTCATTCTTGAAAAACGTCACACTAAATATAGATTTTTTTTCAGGTTTCAAATGAAGGTAGAAATAATGTTAAGGATATAATTATTCATATATATATATATATATATGAAATATTTTGAGATATTTTTTATGTTTCGTAACTATCAAATCACTAATATATTTTACTATATATACTAATATTTTTAATGGATAAAAAGAGATTGTTGAGTGTATTTCTAAAGAATATTTGGTGAAGAAACATATTAGTAGTTGGGTATTGGAAGTCACTACAATCAAAGAATATAAAGATGTGACAAATAAGTTCATTGAGTAAATAATAGATTATATCATGGAATAAAAGATAACCATGAAGAGACCAAATAAAAATAATGCTAAAGTATTCAATGATACTTAAAAGATAAATTTCTTTTAAGGTAATCAATAAATATTCTTTTTAAGGAAACCCAAATAATGAAACTAAAATTGAATGCTTTAAGAGAATATTAAACAAATTATAAAATCTAAAGAACAATAATAAAAAATTATTATGATATAAAAAAATATCAAATTGATGTTTGACATATGATGTTATTCAGTTTCATAAAAACGAGATACATAAAACTATATTTTTCCTTTGAAAAAAATTAAATACAAGAATCCCGATAATAAGGAAATACAATTATCAATATAGATTAATGGGTAAGATTCAGTGTTAAATTATGAAACTAGAATCTCAACACCGAAATTCCTCAAAGATCAACTCGAGGAAGGAAAAGAGGTTAGATTATATTCTCTTTCCAATTCCTCTACCTTATCTCATTCATCTGATTCTTCATGCTCCTTTTCTCGAGATAAAAAAATGAATTTTTTTTTGGATTTTTTTAGAAAAAAATTAAATTTTTTTAAATAAATATAACCTTTTAATAATGGATGAAAATAATCTTTTTGAAGAAAAAATAAAAAATTAAAATAAAATAGATGATTTAATTTTAAAATTTTAAAAGATAACATGATGTTCATGTTTTTTAAAATAAAATCAATGATCTTAAAATATGACATTGTGAATTCACCCAAGGTGAACAATATTTTAATTTTATTCTTTGTTATCAATGAATTAAAAGAAATAATGATGGTTTTGTAATTTCAAAAGATAATTCAAATTCCTTTAAAACAACTAATTTTATAAAGGAAAATGGTCAAAATAAATTTCACATTTATGGAACCAAATTTCAAAATATTTTTTAGGAATGAAATTGTAATAATTATAGATATGGAATGTAATATCCTAACCTAAGTTCCACATACCAGTGTCTTGATACAGTCGATACATGACCTCATGCATGCCTCTCTATATTCCAAAGGTTTTCGACTAGTAGGGATGGTATGATATACAATATGGGGAGAGTATACCCTTTTTCTCAAAGAATCACAAAAGCAGAGATAAATAAAAATAGCCAAATTATATAACTAAAAACCAAACCAAACTATTATCACATGATGAACAAAATAGAAAATACAATATCAAAAACCAAATAATTTATTTTTCTTTCCAAATACACGTCAAGTGTAAATATGAAAAACCAAAAATAATCAAAGACACTGAAAACTCCCAACATGGTCTGGACACCATGTTTGGTTCCCTCATCCATGCTACATCCCAAATAATCCATCTAACATAGGGATCCTACCCTCATCATATGCTACAAACATAATTCCTATTCACGTAATAATCTGGAAGTCCGATTAGGGCATGATTATAACTCATTATTTCACCACCAATATCATCTAAAATAATATATAGTCAATAATAGTTTATACAGTTATATAAGGAATAAAATACAAGAATTAAAGTAAAAAATTTACACATATTCAATTATTCTTTATTTAACCACATGAACCCCCATGTTCCTGAGGATACCTAATCCTTCGATACTTACTTCATCCTGTAATGGAGTCTGAACCATATTATATAGAGAATATTAAAATTATTTATAATTATGGTCTTTAATTATCTATTCAATTTCAATTCGTATCAAAACTTATTGAATCCATTATCAAATGCAAACATTTTGGCCCTATAACACCACGTCTAGTGCCCCATGAGTATTCAAAGAATCAATCCCTGTTTCGATCTTCATTTATCAATCAAACACTTATGGGTATTTATATATTTAGGCTATTTCATGCACTTGTAAATCGGTTAATCAAATATGGTTATTTGGAGTATTTTTCTATGTCCCACATTCATTATCAATCACACACAAAATTCATATCTATCACAATTTTCAAGGTTAATAATAATTAACCTTCTTATAAACATTTCATGTCATGGTATATCAATTAAATATTAAAATAACGATAGTTTAATACTTTAATCATGTGGATTAATATAAAAAATTCACCATGAAAACATTATTCAACCATTAATAAAATTAAATAGTTAACAATTATAGGATAATTCAGGTTTCCCAAAATTCTAATTTTTTATTAATTCATAGTACCATTAATTGAAAAAACACGCAATCCTAATTTCAAATAAATTTCCCACTAACAACATTCATTTAATTAATTAACCAATTAATTAGTCCAATTCCATAATCATAACATTCCATTAATTAATTAACCTATTAATTAATCCAATTCATCAAATTTCATATTCATAATTACCAAAATACAATTTTCTAATATTCAAATAACTTTTTAGTCACATTGAAAATCAATTTCATCAATTCAATGATTTCATAAATTAATTAGTCAATTAATTTATTCAACTCACGATTCAATTGTAAAATATACCAATTTAAATTTCTCCACACATAAATGAAATTAGAATTAAATACTATATGATTTGAATTTATACCACGAACCTCAATATTTATGATGAATTCTCACAAATGGATATCCCCAATTGAATTGAAAAATTATAGAACAAGATGAGTAATGAGATCTAGTTCTAAAACTGATATTTAAGATCAAAGAGATTAGATCCACGAAAACCAAGATTTAAACCCACACAAAAGGATAAAAACCATTTCCTTTTTAATCATAAAGAGAGTTATGGGAGAGATAGGATACCACAAAATTTGAGAATATCTTACTAAGAGAGGATAAGATTCATCAACCTAGCCTTATATTTTTCAAGAATGGTGTTAGAGAGACCTAATAATTCACCCATAAGCCTCTAAAAATGAGATAATGAGTTAGGTCATGTAGGGTCTACATTGGGTGATGTCTGAGGGGTTTGTGTGTTTAAAACCAATATTTTGAGCAATTAAACCCGTATACATGGTTTTCTACGCATGTGTTAATGGTTTTCCAAAGAGTGAACCCTAATTATGCACCTTTTCTATTGAGTGTATGGTCACTCCTAAGATGGTACACTATTGGATAAACCATGTGCCAACTGTGCAATCCATATATAACTAGTGTTGCACATTTTTATAGTGTTGGATGCATAATTTGAGAAAACCACGTGCCAACCGTGAACTTCCTATAACCCCACAAAAAACATTCAAGTTTCTCCCAAATTAACCCAAGAAAAAACCTAAACAAGATAAAATCAAAAAAGGTAAAAGAGTACTTGTAAGAAATCCTAAGACATCTCTAGAGAATATCAAGATCTTACAATCTCCCCACCTTATAACATCTTCTCTATGAGTTGTACTTATGGGAATCAATATGATTATGAGGTAAAAATGTTGACGAACTGAGCCTTCATTCCTTCTTCTATCTCCAAATCTTCCTCTTGAACACTCCATTGTTCCCATAATACAAAAAATATCCCAATGGTCATTCCCTACAAAAGTTTCTCACTATGATTCAATAAATGTATCATATTCTCCTCAAAGGATGAATCAATATCAAGTTGAACATTATCCACATCAATCACATGGGAAGCTCTAGGTTGATACTACTAATGTTTTGACACATGATCAAGGTTTTTTATAACACTGTACCTATGTGGAAGAGAAAATCAATATGCCACCAGACCAATTCTCTCTTCAACCAAAAATTGTCCAACAAACCTAGGCACTAGCTTACCCCATCTCTTAATCCAAAAGTGACCCAATCATAGAGACACCCAAAGGAATACACGATCACCCCTACAATGTCTAGGGGTCATCAAAATATATTACCTTATCTCTTATCTATACTATTATTCATATCCATATGCTTATTAATCCACTAATCCTTCTCTTATGTCCCCTACATGTGTCTAAATACCAAAAGGTCTAACTCACCTACGTCCATCAAACATAGAGATTATCTTTATGGATTACCATAAAGAGCCTCATTTTCCTCAATATTTATAATATCTTGATATATATTTTTATAGGAAAACTCCACAAAATCTTGGTGCTTCTACCAAGGACCACCAAAGTCTAGGAAACACACCTAAAGCATATTATCATAAACCTATACTGTACACTCTGACTTATTATCTCTCTATGGGTGGAAATCCATACATAGTAAAACCTACATACAAAGAACCTTCTCTAAGCCCTTCCATAATCGCAAATTAAAACATGAGTCATTGTCTGAGACAACACTCCTTGGAACCCCATATAGATAGACTATCTTATGAACATTGAAATCCTCAACTGATCCACTGATAATGTATCCCATAAAAGTAATAAATGTTATACCACAGTGAAATGGTCGACAATCACCCAAATAGCATCATTCTTATGATGAATCCTTTAGACGTCTGCCAATAAGTCCATGATAAATCATCCCACTTTCATTTTAGAATGGGATTTAGCTATGGTAAACCACCAAGTCATTGATGTTTGGCCTTTACATATTGACATCTATAGCGTTATGTCCCAAACATTGCTATATCCATTTTCATTCCCAACCACAAAAATCATCATAAATTTTCATGGTATATTTTTTTCACACTTCGATGAACCACACACTTCTTGGAATGAAATTTACACATGAGCTCCACCAGCATGTCCATAGGAACAACAACCCAATTACTAAAATAGAAGATCTCATCCAAATCTATGATCCAATATAAAGCTGACTCCCCACCTTCATGGCTTTCCCTCAGGGAAACAAATTTTATATCATGATACTATCTCTCCTTGATTCTGTAAAAAAAATTAGAATCCACTAAAACAGATACAAGATTCATCTACTCCTGAAGCTCCTAAAACAAAAAATCCATCTCAGTGAGTAGACTAATCATTTTACACTCTAGACTAAAATCCTAAAAATTTTGGGTCTGATTTTTCCATCGTAATGTTTCAGAAACTCTATTTCCATTTTTGGGTGTATATTCTAGTTCAATTTTGAACGACTGCATATACTCAGCCCATCTCTACTATTGGAAATTAAATTCTCACTAGAAAAAGTTATACTTTTTGATCTTATGTTCAATATACATAGTATTTTTTTTTCTAAAATACTAATTCCACCAATAATTTAAACAATAAACCCCTATATTTTTCTCAATTTCATGTATAGGGTAGTTCTGTTCATGTGTCCTCAACATCCATTATCCAAAAGACCAAACTTGATAGACTACCCCTACCTAATCCTAGAAGCATCACAAAACACTGGGTACTCCACACCTAGTTCAGGTAGGATCCTGATTAGAGATGTTGTCATGTGATTCATCAAATCATGGAAGATACTACCAAATGATCCATCTAATAAAACATTTTCACCTTCTTGGTCAAGACTGATAATGGTTTTTTCAATTGGAAGAAACCCAAGAAGAACCTCCAAAAATATTCTTCTAACCCCAAAAGATTTAGATATCTAAAATGGTATTGGGATGATCCTAATATAAAACATATAAAACATTATCTAAGTCCACTAACACATATTCCCCTCTGATTTTGTGACCCAAGAAGTGCACCTGATCAATCATCAATTAACACTTAGTATATTCAATTATCTTTAAATATAATCCAGATGAAATAATGATATTGGGCATGACTATCATGGGTCTTAGAGTACACTATGATTTAATCCACAAACACAACCACAAACATATCTAGGTACAGTTGTATGATTCAGTTCATTATGGAATTTAACAGTACTAGAGCATTTGTTAATATAAATAACATCACAATAAGAACATAAAGCCCATAACTTTTTCTGAAAGCAGTTTTTGATATATCATTAGGTCTCACTCTCATCATTTTATACCCTGATCTTAAATAAATAATTAAGAATAAAAAATTTCCCCTCCACCGGTCAAATAGATTATCAATACATGGAAGACGATATCAATTATTCACTTTCATTTGTTTCAACTTCTGGTAGTCAAAACATAAGAATACGATATTCCCATCCTTATAAGAAAAAAACTAGAGAAACCCTAGGTGATGTAATTATATGGATAAAACACTTACCCATAAACTATTCTACTTGATTATTTATCTCTAGAAGCTCTATTGGTTCCATTATATATGGTATAATATAAACCAGATCTTATCCATGTATGACCTCAATTGTAAACTCCTTGTCTGTCTCAGGTTGCATCCCTAAGAAGTCATCAAGAAATACGTCTTGGAACCATACCACTATGGGTGAAAAGACAACATGTTCTACAACCCAACTATCTAGAAATATACTAGAAACTTGGGTGGTGATCTCCCCTAGTTGCTGATAAACTATCCCTACACAGCCCGCCTAGATATACCACTCTCCACAATAGATCTAATTGTCACCATTACGAGACGTAAAAGTCACTCAACTATGGTAACAATATATATGGACATGTTATTCCACTAAGCAATACACACCCACAATTATTTCAATGCCTTTAATTTCATGGATGTAATGATCCCATAGAAAATGATACTTCCTATCCTTGAGATAACACCATTTCGTAAACATATGTCTCTCGATAGTACTCCCAATAGTGTATCGATCATCATTACCCCACTCACAATCACCATCACTTGGATAAAACCATTCACAATTTGTATAGATACAAAATAATGGTTGAAAAGATTATCAAATAAGGCATTAGAATGAGTATAACCGACATTAATAGTACCTATAATAGTCATTGGTCTAGCCTTTCTATCCACAACTATAGGAAGAACTACATCCAGTGGTCCAACCCCTATTACCTATGATATAGTCTAAATCTTCCGAGTTAAAAAATATACTGGTATATGAATTATTTCCTTAGAGCACCTCATCCACCACCTCGACTGCCATGACTATTAGAACTCCAACTTCCAGACCGATATGGGGTTGAAGACCCCTTTACAGTAGTTTTAATTCTGCATAAAAGCTCAAACATTACCAATTTGTCTTGGCTTCCAATAGATCCTATGTAGATGTATCATCATTCCATTTCCTCATCACTTGATTGGTGGTTGGGGGATTGTCTACAAAAGTGACAGGACCAACCATGATAGTGACATATCAATCGAGTAAGATCCTAAATATCTAATCCTCGCCCGAGCCAATCTACTTTCTACTACTCTAGCTAACATTCTCAAAATGATTATTCTGACTCTCAGAAGTCATTCCTCCTAAATGTATAGTAGAAACCACTCATCACCCACTAGAATCATCCTTTAGGTTCTCCTTATAAATGAGAACATGATTCACCACTTCTGAGAACCTCTTAAGCTTAAAGATATCAATGTAGGACAAACTTTAAAATTTTTTCTTATCCTAAAATTGTTTTCTACAATATTCTCATCTTCTGTCAACCCTAGAAAAAAGTGAAGCAAATATATAAAGTGTCCAACATAGTCCATCACAAATATAATCCAATCAGTCAAAATAATTAAATCAAATTTCTTCTCCTCACATAGATTCTCTAGATAAATGTTCTCCTAGAAATTCTATTGGATGTCCTTATAGTACATGTTTTATAGGTCCCTATATCGAGTCTGGATGTCCCTCCAATTCATCACATTACAATGCAACATGTAAACAAACAATTTAACTTTATTCTCTGCCAGAGTCTCTAGGTAGTCAAGAATCATCTCGATACACTCAATCTCTTGCTCAACTTTCTCTGGTCTACCCTCTCTAGTTAATGTTAAATACTTCTATAATATAAACTCCCTTTTTAGATTAGAAATAATTTTCACAACCCACCCCGGGTCTTTTTATAGGAATTTTATGAAGTGAAAATGTTCTCACAAAATTTATCTCTACCTACCTCACGAGGACCTACTGGTACCTCAGGTTCCACCCCCTAGAGAAAACATTCTATCCATTTCCTCATGTCATCCAATAAAAAATCCCCTTTGTGGATTTGTAACTCTATAATTACAAACACACATATTAGGACACATTTCCCAATAGTAAAATATTTATAGTGATTGACAAAAATCAATCATTAGTCATTTCCCCAAAACCCAACAACACGGTCAAAACCGGGGTTCTACCACTACCCTTTACCATCTGACATCTAGGTCATGGTTAATAGGGGTAAGCACATTATTAAATTTAAGTTTCACATTAGACACCCATTTTCCACATTTTTTTTATCATTTTCTATAATCTATTTCATATTAGGATCCTATTTAATTTAACTTCACAAGAAATGAAAATCAAATTTTTAAATAACTTAGCAATAAATCTTCTCTTCCCATGCATGATAAAAATAATGCACGTCACATAATATTCCTATGTGCCGTAAATTATACATGCATACATAACTCTCATTTCATAACACACCAAAACTAAAATATCATAAAATCACAAAAACAATAATCACTTTACAAAATAATTGAATCAATCGATGTTAAATAACTTCCAACTATAATAAAAATAGTAATGACAATAATACCACCCTGGGTACTTAGATTTTACCCTCATTGAAGGGTTAGCTACTCCCATTCATGAGCTTTTAACCAAGACAAGACTCATTCTATTTTCCTCATTACCATTCCCAAATAGTATGATGAAAGAAAATAAAAAGGAACCCACATCTTATAAAACGTTATAATATCGTGACTCAGTTACCACTTACCATTTCACCAATCTAAAAGGTATATTACCTCATGTGAACTTCCTTATATGCTAGAGGCTATTGATTTTTAGTTAGGGTCTAACATAAAACCAAGGGATACTATAACCTCTTTATCGATGTAGCAGGACAACAACAATAAAAATAATAGCCAAATGATATAAAAAATAACCAAACCTAACCAATATCACATGGTCACCAAAATAAGAAATAAAATATCTAAAAACTAAACAATATATATGTCATTAAAAATACATTTCATATGTCAATATTAAAACCCAAAAAAATTAAATACAATGAAAAATCCCATGCAGGTCCCGACACCATGTATTATTACCTCACCCATGCTCCATCACAACTCATCCATCTATCATAGGGTTCCTTCTATTATCCTGTTTAACAAACATGGATTATAATCATTTACTGATCAAGAAACTGGAGTATTATTTAAGTTGAACTCAGTAGAATACCACAAATAGTTTCTAAAAAATATCCATTCAATAAAAATGTATGTAGTTGTATAAAGAATAAAATAAAATCAATAAAGTAAACAATTTACATATATTATATTGTTATGTATTTAACCACATGAACCCCTATGATCTAGAGGAAACATGATCCTTAAATTCTTGTTTCATCCCATATCAGAGTCTAGACTATATCACATAGGTAATTTTACAATTGAATATATTCATGGTCTTTAATTATCCATTCAATTTCAATTCAGATCATAATTTATTGTATCAATAATCCAATGCTAACATTTTGGCCCAAGAACTCCATTTTTAGCAATCCATTATCATTTGGAGCATCGATACCTATCTCGTACCTCATTTATCATTCAGTCCTCTGTAGGTATTTCAAGAATCATTCTATGTCCCACACTTGTATATAATTTAATCACATATGATCATTATGAGTATCAGTAAGTGTTCAAAAATCATTATCCATCAAACACACAATTAACATATATCAAAAGATTCAAGGATAATCATAATTAACCTTCTTATCAACATTTCATGTCATGGTATATCAATTAAATTATAAAAATAACTATGTTTCAACACTTTAATCACATGTAGTAAAATGATTACTTCCCCATGAAAAAATTATTCAACAATTTATCATATTAAACCATTAACACTTAATAGTTAATTCATATATCCCAATATTCTCATTTTCAATTAATTCATAGTCACATTAATTAAAAAAAATTCCAATTTCCCATCAATTTTTCAATAATAATATTCCATTAATTAATTAACAATTTAATTAATATAAATCTATAATCACAACATTCTTTTAATTAATTAACCAATTAATTAATATAACTTCACCAAATGAATAATCAAAATTAGAAAAATTAAATTTTCCCATATTGAACCTATTTTGTAATAACATCAAAAATAAATTTAATCAAATTCATGATTCCATATATTAATTAATCTACTAATTTATTTAATTCAACATTCCTTTATCAAATGTTCCAATTGAAATTTAACCAAAACTAAATACCATTAAAATTTAAGACTATTGGTTTTTTATTTAGACCACCATCTTAAATATTGATAATGAACGATCACCAATAGAAATACCAAATTGAAACAAAACGATCAAGAACATGATGAACAATGTTATCTAGATTAAAAGTATACATCCAAGGTCAAACTTATTAATTCTTAAAAAAAATAGATTTAAACACATATAAATAGTAGAAAACTATTAATTTTTCATCTGGAAAGAAAGGCCTGAGAGAGAAGAAACCACATGGAATGTGAATATCTTACCGAGAGAGGTGAAGATTCAATAAAACTTTTGATTCATCTTAGAAGATATGTGAGAGCCCTAAGAATTCATCCAAAAGACTCAAAAAGAGAGTAAAGCATTATGGCCAAGTCAGGATGTCTTTGGTTAATGTTCAGTGGGGGTTTTATTATTTTATATAATTAAAACCAAAGACACAGTTTCCTTGGTAGTGGTGCATGGTTTTCCATATTGTATGCCCTAACCACATGCCTCTCTTAGAGACTATCATGACTAATCCTATTAGGGAGAACAGTTTGAACAACCATGTGATAACTATGAAATCTCTATTTGTCTGGGGCTTTAATGTTTTCTGGGGTAGGGAAACCAATTTGGAAAAACTACATGACAACCGAGCCCTACCTATAACCCTACCAAAAACATCCAAATTTTACCCGAACTCACCCAAGAGAAAAACCAACCATGATATACTGAAAACAAGGTAAAAGAGTAATGCTAAAAAAATCTAAATACATCTTTCTAAAAGGATGGGATATTACATGGTAGGCCAAAAATATTTCATCTTCATTCTCAATTTTCTAAATTAAATTATCATTCTAAAAAAATTTTGATTCAAAAATTATTGTTAGCTACCATTTTTTGTCCAAAATTTGATACCATGCACAAATATTCTTGTGCTGACATTTTAGAACCCTCATGGGTACCAAATGTCTCCCTTAAATATTTTTTTGTTGTTTTTCAACATAAAACATCAACTATCTATCCTATAAGTTCTTCTAAATTAGTATAGTGTTCACTTATTAAAGTGATTGATCAACTCTTTCTGAAACTGTGCTTAATGTTTATGCTCATTTTGAGGGGGATCCTAACTAATTTCCTTCAAAAATAAGCTTTGTACATCAAAATTGATCATTATGGGAATGAGGTTCTTTAATACTTTTATTTTATATTTTATCTTGAATCTTAATTCAAAATCAATTCTCTTATATTCTATTTTATCCACAAAACGTGATGTGGAATCTTTATAGATTTTATATCTTTTCCCCCAATTTCATAATTATTATAACATTAAACTCTTTATATAATTATAATATTTTTTGGGGAGTTTTGGAAATAAAAATGTGTTTTTAAATTTTCTCTTATTTTAGTTTTTCAATTTTTTTAATTTCATTTATTTTTTATTAACAAATTTTATTAAAATCATGGAATGATTGAGAATTCCTCCATTTTTTATTTTTTTCAAAAATATTTTAAATTATTTTAAAAAAAATTAAAAACATTAATTATGTTTGTAAAACGAAATAGATTATTACACTCCCATGAAAACATTATTTTCTAGATATAAATAAGTGCATATGGATTTGTCACAGATGATCCTATGTATTTATCCTGAAAAGATAATATTTGTTGCTTTAACCCTATATCCATCACGACCATGGTGAGTGGGCTCTACATAACTCCTAGTTTGATAATACTAATTAATTTTATATGGTTTATTATTATGATATTTACTAATCCTTAATAATGAAATTGATTCTTCAAAATTTTTTTTTTCTATTATATTATCTTTTTCCAAAAAAAATTTCACATCTCTTACATATCTTTAAATATGAAATTTTTTTATGGTTACTTTCAAAACAATTATGAGAATATATAATTTATGGGGAGATATTTATATTTATTTTATATTATATTATTAGGGGGTGGTTTTTTTTGGAAAATTTGATCTTTTTATTTAATCCCAAAAATGGGGAGAAATCATGAAATTGAATGTTTTCTTAAATATCAAAATGGGGGATATTTTTTGAGGGGGTACTTTCTACATACATTATTAGATGTTTTGAAAATCACAAAAAAAATTATTTCATAATTTTTTTATATAGATAGTTTTAATCATAATTATTATTGAATTTTACTAATTAATTATTTTTTTAATTTTTTATTATTATTCATTATAATTATATTTTTCAATACTATGAAAATTATTTTTAAAATGTTTTTTATTTACCCTTACTTATAAAATTTTATTTTCTTACCTTATGAAAATTTGTATCTCTCCTTAAGAATCCTATTGAATGTTTGGCTTACCCTATGTATATTTTTTCTTACCATTGTAAGAGACATATAAAATATGAGGTACCATTACATATATTTTCTTGTAAACTTATGTAGCTTTTATATTACCCTAATGTAATAGAGGTAACATTTTTTTACCCTTAGGTAGTGTTTTTCTCCATATTTACACATCTTATATTAAATTTTATCTACCCTTTTGTAGTCAGTAGAATATTATCCTTGCTTTTAGATAGTGTATGTACATTAATTTTACAAATAATAATTTATATAAGTACCCTTATTTGGTACATATCTTAACTTCCTTCAATTACAAAAATTCATGGTTACCTTTACACAACCTTTGCAAATTAAAGGACTCCCTTACACAAGGTATAGAATTATAATTTTACATTTACATGGACTATATCATTTTTAAATTACCTTTCTAAAACCTATGAAAAATATAAGTTCCCTTTACACTTACATGAATCTTAGAATTACATGAACATTATTTTTTAGTTCACTATGTTTCATGACTTTTTTTGATTTTTAATTTGATTCATTTTTGTTTCATGAGGTTACTCTTTTTTAATGATTTTTTGAATTATTATTAATGATATTAATTTTATGATTTATTTTTATTTAAACACATTTCTTTGATGATTAATTTTGTTCTACATTTATATATGAACATGCATTCAATGTTTCAAATATTTTGATTCTATTATTTTGATTTCATTTCATTGATTATATAAAATCCAAATTCATGTTAAAGTATAAAAAAATTAAAACCCATTTCATTGTTTTTAATTCTGTATATTTAGAGTTTAATATTATCACATGGTTAAATTTGGAAATAAGTTGGAATTTGGAATTTGGAATTCTTATAACAAAAATGTTTGATATTATATGAGTTATCATTGACAATTTATTTTCTAAATTTTGTTATCATATAAAAAATTGATTCTAATTTATTTTTTGAACCGATTAATTGGGTTTAAATTCAAATTAAATTATTATTAATAATATATTTCACTATTTATCTCTCTTAGATAATTTTTGAAAGTTATTTTTAATTATTTTTAAATTTAGTTACTTATAGATTTCCTTGGTAGTGTTAAGTTGATTATTTTAAAAGGGATCGATCAAGTGTAAACAATTGATAATAGAAATACATAAAACATATACATATCTACATTAAAGAACCAAAAAATATTCTATAACAGTTTTTTAAGAATTAGATCAATAAATAAAGTCCTTGGTTTTATTGAAATCTATATCGACCCTACCTTGAGATCCATTCTCCAATGTGAATCTAAGTGGATCAACAAAACTCTCTAATATTTTATTATTCAGAAATTCTATTTTATCTATTCTAAAGATTTAAAAATTTTAATATCCAATATCTCTTTTATTTATTCTCAGTATCACAAGGAATTATTTATATTCATTGAGAGATTTGAGAGTTCACTATAAAAGTATTATTTCTAGAAAATCATTTCATCTTCTTCTTTCTTATACTTTCAGTGATATCTACCAATAATGTAAGGGACTTTGGTTTTCTTTCCATTTATGTTAAAAAGTAAAGGGACTATTATTTTATGCTTTTATGTTTTTTTGTTAATTATATAGTGTATTTTGTATCTAGATTCTAATTATAACCTAAAATACAAGGGATAGATTAAATATTTTGGATTATATTAAAGTAAAAGGACTAATACATAAAATCATATAGTGATTGAGGTGGTAGACTTAGCTATACCTTTAGGTTTTATTACCAATCACCCTTACCAAATATCAGGTCTTGTTTTTTTTTCATTTTCATTTATTTATCACTTTGAATCATTTTGTTATTCAATTTGTTTAATCTTTCAAATAAATTTTAATCTATTTATTCAATAAATTTACATTTTTTATACTTTAAATTTTATTATTTTATTTATTTTTATTGGGACACTTTCAAAACATTATTCTCTTATATTAATATTCAAAACTATTTAGTTTATACAATCATTTATAAAGGTGTTCTTAAAATTGGATAGTTTTACTTTAATTTTTTGAAAAGTATATTCACCCCCAAAAATTACATTTTACCTATCTCTATACTACATTTTGATTTTAGTTGGAGTTTTTTTATTTGTTCATTTTTTTATTTTCAAATTAATTTAAAAATTTTTATTTTACAAATATTTCACAGATTTTTGAAAATGAATATCACTTTTTAAATTGGCCTTTTTAAACCTATATAGTGGCACTTCAGGATAATAAATAGGTAATTATCTATTTTTTGATGATAAAAAATATCATTTTTATAAATCTATATTTTTTAAATTTCATAGATCTTTTTGTTATCATTTTTATAAAATTATTATGAATGAATACTCTCTTTTATATTAAATTGAATAAAAATGGACCCCAGATGATTTTTATTCTTTTTAATTAGATGGTAAATATATTATTCAATTATGTTGTTGTTTATATTTTAATTAGTTTAATAGTTTTTCATCATGAATAACCATATATAAAATTCTGTAATTTTTAGATGTTATATATAAAGGTAAAAGTAACATTAAAGATATAAAGCTAGAAGTCAGTATGAACGAATTTGAGAGTTTCTATAGGCATCCTAATGACTACATCATTGTATTATTTAATATATATACTAATATTTTTAATGGATGAAAATTTCTTGGTGAATACCTTTATATAGATCTTTTAATCATGAAAATCCAACAAATTTTACCAAGATGGTAGTGACTAAACTTCATAGTGATCCAAGAGGCTAGAGATGTTTAAAATATTTTTTTTCATGAACTCATAGTTTCTGTCATGAAATATGTTATAAAATAACTAACAGGATAAAATGTATTCTAATAATGAAAGTGAAATCAAATACTTGGTGTGACTTTTGAACAAATTAAACTAGATAAATAAAAAGAATCAATCCTTACAATGAGAAAAAAAGAAAGATCGGGTTGTTTTTTGGAAGTAATTCACATCAGTTGAAAAATGATGGTCTATATCAAACTGAATAATCTATTGAAGAAAATATTCTAAATAAAGGTATAATGGTAATAAATATCTAAAAGTATCAATATGGAGTGGTAGTGAACATTAAATTTCAACATATTAAACTAGAAAATCAACTCCAAAATTCCTCAAATACCAACATGAGGTATGTGAAGAGATTAACTCTCATTATCCTCCTCATTACACTTTATCATCTCATTCATCCACTTCTTTGTACTCCTATTTTTAGGATAATAAAATTTAATAAAATTAAATAACCTATTTAAAAATATGAAATTAACTTAAAGAATAATAATGGTGTTTCTCATGTGAAAAAACATCTTTCTAATTAAAATATCAACATTCAAAGAAAAATGAGGATTTAACATTTAAATTTAAATATAATCCCGGCATATAATTTTTGCAAAATAATATCAATAATTTCAAAAGTTCTTTTCAAATTTTCCCCACGGTGAAAAATCCCTTAAAATGATTCCTTATTCTAAATTCACTAAATACAATTATCAAGGTTTTTTTATTTTCAAAATATTATTATTTTTTTGAAAAAAATTGTCATTTATAAAGGTAATTTCGTAAAATAAATAGTATAATTATTAAATGAAATTTTTTGACATATTTTATGAATGAAATTGTAATATGGTAGATATGGTAGATCAAAAAACATTTAAGTTTTTTTCCAATTTTCTGAACTAAATTCTCATTGTAAAAACATTTATAATCAAAAGTAATTAATATCCAATATTTATAAACCTAAATATGTTAATATTTCCCCACACATAGCTTTTATGAAATATTATTTTCCCAATATAATTAAATTTGGTTGTTAGCATTAGTTTCACACAACATTCATATTCAATGATCTAAAATACAGAATAAAAATATATTAATTCAAACATGAATTTTAAAACTAGTAGAAAATTTATAGAGTATGAATAGAAATAGAAAAATTATGCAAATATTACAGTTTAAATAAGTATAAAATAAATTCATTGTTTATCAATACACTATAAATTAAAATAAAAAATATTTTAAATTAAAATAAATTTTTTTTGGAAGAAATTATTTTTTTACATTCAATATGTTTTCTGTTAATAAATTAATTTAATCACCATAGGTGAAAGATTATAATAAAATTAATCAACTAAATATTCAATAAAATTTCTCATAATTAATTAAATGTGATTTTTAAATAGCATATAATAATAAATACATTTCAATTCTTCAATACTAAATTTTTCTAAAAAGTGGTCTCATCTTGTTTTGTGCACATATTTTAAATTTATTATTTTTCTAATTTTGAGGTTTTATTTTTAAAATTAAAAGAGTGTTATAAATAATCCCTTCAAAATTAAATTAGGCTGAAATTTTTGTATTTTTCTGAGAATATTAATTTTTCATTGAATAGTGAAAAATTATAATTTTTATAAAACATTCATCTTTTCATTGTATAATGTAATTTAAATCCCGATAATATTTAATATTTGGTAATAAGTTAAATATTATATATTTTATTTATATTAATCTAATAAATTACATTTAATCCTCAATTTTCTTAATTTTTCAATAAATATATTTTTATACTTGAAAAATTATTTTTAAAAAAAACTCAATTTAAGAACCTGATGTTTTTCTATTTTGACTAATACAGATTATGATAAATTGGAATTATTTAAATATAATATTTAGATTATAAATAAACATATATAAAATAATATTCATATAATGAAGATTACTAGTAATGGGGTTAATGAAAGATCATCATTTTCCTTGAAAAATTTATTTTCCGGAAAAAATAGATTATCCTCACTCTTGCAGGTTTCATTTTAAATAAATTATGAAAAATATATGAATTTAGTTTAGTAAAATTTATTCCATATAATAATAATAATTTCTTTTATTTTGTTATTTCGATTTTATTTTCATAATTAAGAATAAAAAAACATTAATTGGTTACAACTGTTAATATTAATAAGGGTTTACCGAAGGTTAAATAATAATACAATGACATTTATTTTCATGTTTAACTTTTATAAATCCTAACGGTGTGCCATATTTATACATAATACTATCCCAACATTAAATTTATAGCAGTGTGGGAGAATTTTTCTTTATAATGATTTTATGATTTGTATTATTTTAGAAAAATACCAAGAGGGTCCCTTCCCCCACTTATAAAAGGAACACTTTTCACCACTCCTCTCCACAATTAAAGAACCTTTTGGTTTAGTAAATAAATAATCAAATCCATTCCTTAAATTTATACCCATGACCTATAGACCCTAGTCTTATCATAAAACAATCCAATGATTGATTTTGGTATAATACTTAAGAGGTTGTCCAAAGAAGAGGTATTAGACCAGGTGTTTTCATTTAATTTATTATTATAAGTCCTTAAAATATTCTTTAAACACAATATAATAATAAAAATAGTGTCTTATATATACTTATATTCATTATTTTTTATGTAATAACCTATTTCTATTTCTTGTTATATCAAATGGAAAATGAAATAGTCGATCATGAGTTTGGTGGAATACTGCCTTATGAACCGATGTAATTAATTCTCTAACACTACCATATAAAACTAGATATAATGGTGTATTTAATTATTATATATTATATAAATTAAATAATTATTCTCATGGAGTTAAAATATTATTTCTATATTATTACCTTTGGGTCTATTTGAAAATGATAATGTCCTTCTTGTTTAGGTAAGGACTACCGCCTCCATGAAATCATGGGATTTTTTTCATTTTATTTTTAAATGGATCATAATATGGATATATTTAATGAATATATATGATATAAAAATTATTATATAATTATTAAATTTTATTTACCTTTCTTTTGGTTCATCCGTTTAAAAAATGGAAACAACATTCATGTTTACATACAACCAACCATTTCCATAAAAGGTAGAATTCATTTTTATATCTACAACTTTTATGGATGTCGCTAAATATTTATATAATTAATATTATAATATTTTTATAATTATTAAAATTATTTAGATTTTGGAACCATGATAACAATAAGTGGATAAATACAACTATACTAAAACAAACATGAAGAACGGAGTAGTTATCAATCAGAATAGTAATTTTAATAAAGAATTGATAATAAATTATTTATAATATGTTATAAGTAAATTATATATTGCATAAACTATGTTATCATGTTCATATAATAATTTTTAGTAAACCTATATTTATTATACAGGATGTTCGAATGTGTAAGAATGAATTCAGATAGGTGGTAAGGGATTTTCATCTCATTTTTTGTGAGACTGATGTCAAATTCACCTCTTGTTTCTAATATTTTGTGTTTATAATGCCAATAAATTTTATTTTTTTTTGTTTATTATGAAATTTATAGGTATATTTATATCTATATAAGATATTTATTTCTTAGTATTAGGATTCAAAACTTACCAAATGGGTTAGGGTTTTATAACACAATACTATTGTTTATCAGGATTGTTTAGGATTATTCATCTGATGAAAAAAATTATTGATCAATATTATAAGAATCTTTTGAAATTTATTCTCCTCTATATGTTTCATTAAAATAAAAATTTTCCATTTTATTTACTCTCTTTAATAACTAAATAGAATAAAATAATATTTTTTAAGGAAACTTTACTTTGTTTCACCCATCGAACAAAAATATTTTTTCTTCCATATCCATGATTCTAAAAAATTATTTAGAAAATTTTATTACCATTAAATTGTTTATTTTTAATTAATTTTTATGCATGATTTAATTTTGAGGAAATATGTTTTAAATTAATCATCATTTCATTTTCTGAATGAGGTACTTTGAATTTATACTGAAAATGTCAATGGAATATTTATTTTTATAGATAATGTATGAATGAAATTTCCCACCAGCATGATTATTTTTTAATTTTAATATTACATTACAAGTTTCAATAAATATTTAAAAATAAAATATTTTAATAATATTTTGTAAAATTTTATTATTTTAAAGAAGTGATATGAAAATGAAATGGTTGTTTTCCCCAAGAATTTTTCCAAGTGATCTTTTAGGTGAATTTTTCAACTATGATGAGATATATGGATGTCGTATAAGTTTTACTGGGGATATGATAAAATTTTTTAATCCCTATCCTTCATTTGGATAGTTTAATATTATTATTACTAGGTGTTAATGAAATTCATTCCATTTTCATGGATTATGCTATGTTAAATTATTGAAATATTTATGAGAATAATTTATTTTCAATGAGTTATTCCATGATGAAATGTTTGTGACATCCATTTCACTTTCATGAGTAATGATATGATGAATGTTTTATGATCTATTAGAAAACATATTTATGAATTAAATTATGTGATAGGTGTGTCCAAAATTATATATCCCTATAATGCGTTGGGTAAATATGGATTACTCATTAGGTTAATATAGTATACACGAACTCAATTTCATTTTCACAATAAAATACGTAGACCTTTATATTATATGCAAGATATTATGCAAGGACTTATTCTTCATGTCAATAATTTTATACATGCACCTAGATTTCATGTTCATAAGATTATGCATGGACCTGATATTCTTTTCCATATATTTATAAAAGTACCTAATTTCATGTCCTTAACATTATAATTGAAATTTATTCTATTTAAAAATGTTCATAATGTTATAATATTATTTTTTCCCACATTACTATGTATATTTTATTTTCTCATAGCTCAAGATCATTTATTTACTTAATTATTCATGTCTTATAAACATCCAAATTTTTTTCCATGACATAGAATTATGATCTATGTCATATGGGGTATCATTTTCAAATGTTAAGTGTAGGTTTTCATACCATTATCTTCATGTTATAGATAAATTATCCTAAATATCAAAAAAATAGCATTACTGATAATAGGATCTCCCCCTTTCTTATGTTTATGTTCCCAAGATTATGAAAAAGTTTTTATGTAGGGTATATCTAAGAAGAGTTTTTTTGTGGGAATGTATTTATGTTTGATGTTGAAGATATTTCATTAAATATGAATATTTTTTACCTAATTTTCCAAATACACTGAACCTTTATGGTATCCCTACCTATTTTTATATAATGAAATGATTATTCATCTATTAAGATGTAATATTAGTGTATGAAAATCATGGGATTCTATAACTATGCCCAAATAATTTTTTTGATAACATTTTCGAACCCTAAATGGTACCGAAAGGCTCTATTAAATGACTTATTATAGGTATTTACCTCTATACCTCCTTGATTTATTCAATTATAGCTTATAAATAAATATATTTTTTACATCTTGAAGTGATTAATCAACTATTTCCAACCTTGAGCATAATGTTTATTCTCCACATGATAGAGAGCCTCACTCTTTCCATCTCAGAAAATCATCGGAAATCAACCATGAATTTAATGAAAATATGTTTTTTAATTATTTCTATTTTTATTTCTTTGTTAAAATATATTTCAAAATGTCTCCTCTCATCTTTTATTTCTTTAGAAAAAGAGTTGATGATATCCTTTTATATTTTCCCTCATTTGAACCATTTTTCTTTGTTCATTTAAATTTACACTCTCTCTATAATTATTATATTATTTATGGAGTTATATAAATTAAAATGGGTTATTAATTTTATTTTCTTATATTTAAATTTTTAATTTTCCACAATTTCTATTAGTATAATGTGATGTTTTGGAAGTTATTCATTTTTGTTTTATTTTTCAAACATTGTTTCCCTAAAATGGACTTCAAATGATTTTTGAAAACTTTTTATCAAAAAATTTCATAATTTTTTAAAAGGAAATTTTGTATGAGACTCCATAAAACATTGAAAAATTTGAAATAATAAAGTAGAAGAAGTTCTTGAAAATATTCTGCAATGGATTTTTCTCAAAAAGTGTTGACTGGGGTTTTAACCTTTTTTCCATTCTAGACAAGGGGAGTGGTCCTTACTTGACACCTAGTTTGACATTCCAAAATAATTTTCAATAGATTATTAATATAATAATTTATAATTTTTAATAAAGAGAATGATTATCAATATATTTATATTTTTTTATTTTATTTCTCAAAAAAATTCATTTCATTTCTTTTAGAATTCATTGAATATAATATTATTTATTTCATGTATCATTTTATATTTTTTTCTCCTAACCCTAATTTAGGGGGTTCTGTCTATTTTTTATATATATTATTTCACTAAGGGAAAATAAATTTAATATTTTAATCTTTTTGATTAATACATAAAAGGATGATAAATTTGGAAATAAATATTCTTAAAATTATCAAAAATGTGGACATTATTGGAGTGACTACTTTCCACTTTAGTTATTTTATTTCATGAAAAATACAAGATTCTATATTTCATAATTTCATTTTTGGGACAATTTTCAATATATTGTTTATTGATTTATTATTATTATTGTGTTATTAAATTATTTTTATTATTATTCTGAATTATTTTTTTAAATCATGTGAAGAATTATTTTTATAAAGTTTTTCTTTACCCATATATATATAATTTTTTTTTGGTAATGTCACGACCCGTCCTCGGGCCCGTGCCGTGACTACCCCAAGCCCGCCTTCCATAGGCCAGGGGCTGGCGACTAGCACCAAGGCGTAAAATCCCAGTAAACAGGGAAGGTATTGCCTTTATAAGTAACAACCACACAGAGTCAGCAAGCGGAAAGTAAAGTGCAGAAAAGTAAAGGGGGCCGGAAATACAAGCCCAACTGTAAAGTACAACTGAAAAGGTAAAGTACAGCAACTGAAGAAAAGACGGCGGCCTCGTGTCGTCCACTGGCAATCCCACCTGAAGGGTGGGTACAGATAGCCTCCAGGCTCCTCGGGTCCCATGTCCGCTCCGAGCACGTCCCGCCCAGTGGTCCACCTCCAGGTACCGTCCTGCTCCACGCCCCAACCGTGATCAACGCTGTCCGTCGTCTGCAACCAACACAACAAGGTGCGGGCATAGCCCGTGCAGGGGTGAGTACAAGCTACTCAGTAAGGACCCCGAGACCCCCGAAGGTCTCCCGAAATCCACAAAGGATATAGCACAAAAGAAAGATGCAATCACGAAGTAACATCTGATTCGACTTAGGTATATGCCCATACATATACCTAAGTCCCCAATTCTAGCTCTGCTCACGAGCTCAAGAACAACTCAATCCACAAAGGAAAGCAAGACTCAAATCCACAAGGAGAGTAAATAGTAAATCCACATAGGATAGTTCAACACAATCCACAAAGGAGAGTAACATAAGATTCAGCTCAACCAGGTATACTTTTTCAGATGACGTCAAAGATGATCACTAATCCATCTAAGTCGTCGGACCCACAAAGGATCGATAGGTACTAACCCCCGCAGAAGACCCACACAGGATCGGGCTCACACAGAACCTGTAGGCAGTGGCTCACACAGAACCGGTAGTAAGGACCCACATAGGATCGGGCTCACACAGAACCTGTAGCACTGATCCACGTAGGATCGCTGAGTGCAGTAGTCGACGCAGTCCACTGAGGATCTCTGCACAGTCGTCGCCGCAGTCCACGAAGGATCTCTGCTCTGCCGTCGTCGCAGTCCACGGAGGATCTCTGCTCTGCCGTCGTCGCAGTCCACGGAGGATCTCTGCTCTGCCGTCGTCGCAGTCCACGGAGGATCTCTGCTCTGTCGTCGAAGTCACAGCCAGCGCTAGGGTTCCCGCACAAAGCGAGCTCGTTTAGGAGGGTCCGCTCCACGAGCCGAGAGGCTGATACATCAACTGACACGTAGTCCGAAGTTGATGTATCCAAAAGTTCCGTATCGACAACAGGATCTCAACGCAACAGACGGCGCGTCAATCGGACGCCCGGTCTGAGAGTTATTGGCATTTTCGTCCCAGGGGCCCGGTTGGTTTTTAGGGCAAAACCAACCCGACCGTACTCCGCCTGTATCCGATCCCCGGGCGGAGTATGCCAAAAGTTCCGTCTCACTTAGAGGAATCTACCACAGCTGACGGTACGTCGATCGGACGTCCGTAGCTCACGTTATGAGCGTTTCCGCTCCGAGGGCCCGGTTGGTTTCGTGTACGAACCAACCCGGCCGAACCCAAAGTCTTCCGAAACCTTGAGTATAATATACCGAAACGACCGTCTCGATCCAAGGATCGCGTAGCCGCTGACGGTTCGTCAATCGGAGGTCCCAGGCCCAAGATATGGGCGAAAGACCGAAGAGGGCCCGAAACGGGGGTTCTGGGCCCGGGGCGACCCGGCCCGAACCCCCCCCCCCCTGGGGTCGCCCGAACCGGGTCGGCCCGAACCGGGCCGGCCCGAACCGGCCCGAACCGTCTCGGCCGGGTCCGGTCCGGCCTGGGCGCGGCCCGGCCGACCGGACCGGCCGGCTCGGCTTCGGCCGAGCGGCCGAGCAGGCCGCCGCCGCGGGTTTGACCCGCGGCATTTAGAGAAACGCGGCCCCCGCGGGGGGGCCGCCTGTCACGCGGACGCGGCCGGGCCGCCGCGTCCGTTCCCGGTTCCGCGCGGCCGCGGAACCGGCCGCCACCGCCGCCGCTGCTTCAGCCGCGGCGGACTTCCTCTACGGCGGCGCGCCGGGCGCCGCCGCGCCGGCGACCCGCGCCGCCGCCTCCTTCCGCGGGCCGCCGGAGTTGCTCCGGTGGCCCGTTTTGCCTCCCGTCTGCGCCATTGTTCCTCCCGGGACGCGTCCTCCACTGCGGAAACAACGGATTGCCCTTGCCGCACGGTTCGTCGTCGTCCGCCAAATCCGCACAAAAAGGGAAGATCGGCGGAGGGTTGCCGGGTCTTGTTCATTAGACCCGCTCCCTCCGCGTTAATCATAAACAACGGGAGAAAAGAATAAGATGATCAACACATGATCCAACAATTTTATTTAAAGATAAAATTGTTCGCTTGAAACCGGCTTTTTAAATTTTCAAGAACGTTCACGAGAAAATTTAAAAAGGGGTAACTTTTCCAAAATAAATCCCTACCTCGAAGTCGTCGTCGGACGAGAGGTCGTCGCGGAATCGCCCGTCGCGGAAGAAGGAGATCGTCACGTCGTCGCGGTATCCGGCGTCGCGTCGCCAATCTCCGGATCAAGAACAAACAGATTTAATTAATTAAATCCGTTGTTATTGAAATTAAGAAGGGAGAATTTAGAAGTTTCGATTCTCACCTTTAACCGCCGATCGCAGGTTCGCCGCGGAAGAAGAGGCACCGAAGAAGAAGAAGAAGAAGGTCGCGGAAAAGCTGTTGACGTCGCGGATCGTGCGTCGTCGGATTCCGGTTCCGGCGTTCTTCGCGTTCTTCGCGTTCTTCGCGTTCTTCGCGGGGAGGGTGGAGGAACGAAGATTCTCTCAAATCCTTTCCAAGGATTTTTAGGTTGGTCTTATTTTATAAACATGCCAACACGAAACCGGTTAAGAAACGATCCATCAATTCGAAAGAAACGACCCATTTAATTCACGAAGAAACAGTCCATTTAATTTACGAAATAAACCGCCCAATTAAATGGTCTGTTAAGAATTAAAGAAAACGCGTCGGTTGACTTTTCAGTTACTTTGACGGGTTTTCGCGGGTGCGTTACTTAGCGAAAGAAACGGCGGGGCTCGTGCGGGTCCCACCGCACAAATATCCTACCAAGGGGTAGGATATTTCTGGATAGCATCCTATCCAGTTCAACTCAGTTCAAGCCGCCTTTAAGTGACTTTAAGTGGCTTCCAAGCAGTTTAAGTGAAATAAAATAAAGTTGTCGCACAAACTTTATTTTATTCCTGACTTAAAGCCGCAAAATTTAAAAACCACGTCTGAGCAAACGCAACTCCGAAAGAGGCGTTTCTAAGCAAATACCGGCGCTGTGATTTCATCGGTGCCCTCAGAATTTGATTCCGGGCAACGGTTCAAAAGATAGAAAAACCCGCTCGTCCGTTCACTGAACATACCCGAGCCAAACTTCGGAAATTGATTCCGGGCACACCGGGCCTCGGAATCAGGTGCCGTCTGAAGCTGCGCTCTTGTAAAATTCCAAAGAAAATTAAGAAAAAAATTTCCTTGAAATTTGCGGGTCTTTACAGGTAACACATATTTTCATATACCCGTATGAAAATATCATGTCTCAGTTATTGTCTATATTTTCATTCATTTATTTCTTTCGAATGAACTTTTTTCAAATTTTTTATTCAGTAAAATAACATGCTTAGTTTATTTATTTTTTTAATCTATATATTTTTATTATTCCTTATTTATTATTCCAATTAATTTTATCTTTTAACTTTAAAACATTGTTCTTTTTGTTTTTAGATTAATTTTTTTTAATTTCTATACTATTTTATAAATAATCTATTAAAATATGATTTTTCATTCAATTTTTTAAAAGAAATACAACCCCTAATTAAATTATACCTATCTCTGACCGATAGTTTCTTGTTTTATTTTTATATTTTCCCCTTTTTACACTTTTCCTTGTACTGTATTTGTTCAAGGTTTAACATTTACACATGAGTACTCAACCATGTGTAAAAAATAATGGGATCTTGTTTTATATCCTGGGATATAAAAGTCAATTAAACTATTATATAACAATAATGTAGAATAATAATGAATGGATGTAATAGGACATGGATAAGAATCCAGCCAAGGAGAAGACTATGATTTCAAAGAATAAAACATTATAATTCATGATCTCATAAAATGTAGAATACACTGAAATTTGGGGGTTAATACAAGAATTCACATGCCTGTAGTGTTTTTTCGGTATCCTTAGATCATTTTTTTGATTATACAAATGATATCGCATTCCATCCACTCAATCAATAAACCCCATGAAAACCTTAACTATCACCTTAGAAAATTCATAGAGTTGTATGAAATGTTTCAATTCAATAATGTGAAAAGTGATGCACTAAGAATAAATCTTTTCCTCTTCTTAATCAATGATACATCTCAATATTGCATCCAACTTTAACCCTTGTATACAATCACTACATGGGTGAATTTGGAAAAATATATTTGACTAGATTTTTTTCCTTTCCAAGTATATGGATTTACAAGTAAGAACACAATATTTGGAAAACTAAATAATAAATCCCTATATAATTCATGAAAGATGACTAAAAATTTAATTATATGATATCAGCACCACCTTATAGAAACATGGTTACTATTTCTAACATTTAATAAAGGTCTATAATATGGAAACAACCAAATTATAGATGTTTTCACCAAATGATCTTTGATGAGAATGTCATAAAAAGGGGATAGTGAGTTTTTGGATGAAATTTCTATCAATTTATCTTAATGAAAAAATGATATAATATAAAAAAGGAGGTCACATGGTTGAAAACAACTGGCTATCCCCATAAAATAATTTCTTATCAATGAATTTTTATGTCATTATAGAAACTCAATATCCCTATGGTTTTCCCTATAATGATTCCAATTTTCAATTTTTTAAATACCAAAAATAAATTCAACGATGGAGGCCACAACCAAAAAAACCCAATAAAATACAAGGATTTCAACAAGGACGAAGATTTTTTAAGAGGCATCATTTATTTCAACATCAACATCATGGACCTTATATAACAAGTTAAATTGAAATTAAAATTTTACCATATGATGTTTATGAAAGACCATAGGTGATGATTTCATGTAATTGAAAATCTACACCATCGATCAAGGTATTTATATCTGAGAATTAGAATAAGACACAAAAAATCAAAGAGTTGTCATGAGAAATAAAGATATAAAAGTGGGATAAATTTCAACAAAAAATGAGATTCCATGGGATGTGTTAATCAATGATACTAAAGTTGGTATACCAAGAGATCTTAAATCAATTACCTTAATGAGTGGAAAAAAAATAATATAGTACTAAATATTTTATAATATAGATGAAGGAACAAGATTTAAATAAAAGGGATGTAGAGCAAGGACAAAAGGAAAATGAATGATTAGTATTGAGGATGGTTATATAGAAAGATACACCACCATAATAACCACTACTACCTTTTCAGGAGAGATAAGAGAAAGTTAATTTTGTTGAAAAAAGTGAGAAATTGAAGGATAGGTTTATGAAATTACATATGAATATACCATTCATTGAGTAAATATAGAAGATTCCTACCAATTAAATGTTTATGAAATAATTGTGGTAAAAAAGAGTAATCTATAAGAATTTGAAACTATAATATTAATGAGGGAATTTTTGAATTTGTATAAAGAATCATACAGAAGAGAAAGGTGATCCATGTATCATTTCAATTTCGATTGATTTTTGGTCAATAAGTTTTTTATGGATTTCATTGATTTAGGATTACGTGTAAATTTTATGTCATACTCATCATTAAAAAGTGTATTATTAATATATATTATTCCAAATAATGTTATATTTCATCTATAATATACAACTATGATATTTACCTAACGTTTACTTAAACAATTCATCATCATGTTTGAAAAAGTCCATTTTTAGTGGAATTTATTTCTATAGACATGGATGATGAGAATAATACCAATATAATGGAAAGGCTATTAATAGTTGTGGTAAGGGAAATGATTTAGGTCAAATGTATGGAGTTGTATTAAAGATTTATTTTAGAATATGTTATGTTCAATATAAACTATGAAATGTGAAAACTAGATGAGAAGGGAGACGATTTAGGAGAAGATATCTTTCAAGAAGATAGGGGTATTATTTTACTTGAAAAATAAGTTTTTTAAATACTATTGACAAAAAATTTTAAGTTCATAAAGAGATATTTAATGATATATATTTTTTGAAATGTATAAAAGAAGAGGTGGGGTTTCTATCTATGAAGTGTTCAAGGAAGTTCCGCATGTTTGGTCAGTCAATGAAATACCATTTGTATTTCCAAAACAAGACGAGAATAATTGGATTTTGACCATATAGGTGTAGAAATTTATAACAAAAGTAATTAAAAATTTACTCTCCAAAAAAATTTCACAGGACCCATATACATAGAGGAACCCCAACATCGACATTTTCTTCATCTAGATCAGGTAACCAATTTCCTATTATCAATCACTTGGAATCAATAGGTATGTTCGATATTAATGACCATAACCAAATATCATGCAAGATTCATACCAAATTTTTTATTATTTAATACTTTAAGACCTATTTTATTTTCAAATGTTTTTATTAATTATTTTTGGAGTGAATTGTTTTATAGTTTTTTAACTTACTAGAGAATGGGCTTGCACATTCACTTTTTTGAATTTTATTTTTTAGGACCACGATAATTTAAGGTACATTTAACTAAGGAAGAAAAAAATATAACAAAATAAGAGTTTTAGGTATAAATGGGAGTAATATATATATTTCAACATTCAATGATACTCCCCAAATTTCAATGAATGTCTTTTAAAATAATGTAAAATTCCCACCCACACATTAATTAGTTATTTTATTTTATATATGATATATAAATTATCTTGAAACACCATGATTCCATTTTTTAATTTAAATTTTGATTGAAATTAATAATTATGATAGGGGAAAATAATTAGAGTTAATAATAGGTATTTGTGTTCAATGAATTGTGATGTTTCTTTTTTATTCTCATATAGATGAAATTATCCCTTCGATTTTTAAAATATAAATTTTATAAGTTCATGTGTATTAAATTTTTATTATTAAACATTCCATTTTTGGTTTCTATAACTTACATGTTCTCATACCTAAGAGTTGTATCGAACAATTGTTTCATATTATATCAGAATAATAATTTCTTTGGAGGACATCAGACATGTTAACTACTTGGAATTTTATTTGATATAGTCAAATATATGATTGTAAAAATTCACTTTTATGTTGAATGAATATTTTTATTTATTTATCCATTATCTTATATAACTAAATTAACATTGATCATTCTTAAGTCTTGAGAGACAATAAATTACCATTGATAAGAATGAGACATATTATAATCCAAATCTGTCCATTCTGACCCTTACTCTAGTATCATCCATGATTATCAAACATAACTTGTAAGGGAGAGTAATTTAATAGTAGAAAATGGATTTACTTTATTATAGATTCTTTTGGTTTTTATTACATATTTGGGTATGTCTTTGTCAATATTATATGTATTTACTTCCACCCCTCTATGATAAAACAGAAAAAATTATTTTAATTTTTGGAGGGTAAAAAATCACCATCACTTGACCAATTATTTTTGTCATTTGGGGTTGGTTGGTGGATGGGAGAAAATGTCCTAACATAAAATTCAAAAATTGGAAACTATACTACAAAAATAAGAAGAAAAATAATAGAGGTATTTTAATCAATATGATTTCAATTTTTGTGTCCTTTGTGATTATAGAAGTTGATGCTTCTGATTTTTTAGAGATAGAATTTTCATTGTACATTACATTGATTATCATGAGTTATACCTTAAAGATAAAAAAAATGATTAATTTTTGTATTCATTAATTACCAACCATCCTTAATCTTCAACGTTAACTAATACTATTTTCCATGTCCTTTTCAGTTTGTTTATTCTAATATCAATAAAATAGGTTATGTCAGTTCTATTCATGTTCATATGTATGGTTCATGTACATAAGGTTTTAGAATAACTCCTTTCAATTATTACCATGAATGATGGAGATAAAAATAAAAGTGATGTAAAACACAAATTTATGTATTTAATGATAATAAATTCATAAACACTAATGTAAGAAAAGAGAGGCTCTATAATTTTATGAGGTGAAGGATCATAATAATATTTCCCTAGTAAGGTGTTGGGTTTATATTTCATATGTGTCCCTTGAAAAGTAAATCTCCATATTGATAATTTTAAGGATTCATTGATTTTTAATTTTAAATATTTATATCATGGTGAATACTTTTTATTATTATTAGAGATATATGCTAAATGAAAATAATTATACATGTGTGGGAGATTTTATGATTTCATTAAATATAAAAAAATTAGTTTAATATCGTTTAATTATAAACATAATTAGGTAATATTACACATTATTAATTGAAATTTCTTATATTCTCATGAACTCCATTTTAGATTTTTTTAAATATGAAAAAAATAATATATAATGTTTATACATGTAGTGAAAATTTTTATGTGTTTTTTGTGATATGATGAGTTTTGAAATGGAAATGTATATCTTAGGAAATAGCCAAAAAATTGACCAACCTTAGCTTTCCCTCAACCAATGGGAAGAAATCCACATGACCAACCCATGAAGCCCAACTGACCATGATCTCCCATAAGGATAGCCTACTAAATAGGAATATGGGATTCATAAGTAATGAAAGTCAAAAACACAAGAGAAGAATAACACCATAGTATTGGGGTTATGGTCTCTATAGAGGTGAGAGGATCACATAACCACTGTGGAGTGGCATGCATCAGAAAATAGAGTCCTCCAACCCATATTTATGTTTTATGATTGATGGTGGAATGGTGTATCATATTATACAAAATATTAACACTAATAAAATTAAATTTAGGAATTGTATTTTATTTAGGTAATGTACATTTAAAAGAATGGCTGATCTTGGCATAACTCAAGCGAATTCTCCTTCAAACACCCATTAGGTCGTCACCACCACTATTGTTCCATATAGTCCACCATAGATGGTGAGGAGAAACTATAGCCTCCATGAAATTTTCTATGGGGGTAATTTATTATCCATAACCATGCATCTTCATTACCTTGGAATCTCAAAATTATACTGGAAGCTACATCATATATGGAGTCATTACACTGTGATTGCCTATAGATCAAGGATGGAAAAAATGATGTTATTTGGTCATATTTCCCCTACTTTGCGGTACCCTATATCTTGGAGAATGATGAATGATGAGTAACACTATAATTTTAAATAATTAACCATATAGAGTTGAGTAAAAGTAAGGATTTGAAGCTTATGATTTTGTTCCACCATCAATTAAAATACTAAGGAACATAGAGTAGCCTACTAGGTGATGGGATCATGGATTTGTTGCGGAAAGGATTGATATTTAAATAGATATGTATGAGAGTAGGAAGATGACTATAAATGTGGGAGGATTTATACATTATGGAAATGTGGAGTGATTATTGGGGGACTTTAGACATGAGATTGTTTTAGTGTTATGCTTTCTTCCACATTGAAGTATAACTATCTTCTATAAATTCAAAATATCAGTATCTTCCGGATATTGAAATGTTATGGTAGTACTTTAGTAGATATTCAAAAATGAGCATACATGTGGTATGTTTCCTACCTCTAAATAAGATTGAGTGCAACACAAAACTATTATGTTTTGACTGATGATTATCTAAATATTTTATGATATTTATAGATTTAAATATTCTGAAGTTGGTCAAATTTCAAAAAAAGAGATACTAGAAATGGGTAATAATTCATTGAGATAATACTTGATTAAAATATAGAGAAAATAATGGAAGTAATTGAAGTATAAAAATGATTTATTTATGGATATGGATTCCAATAAATAGGGAATAAGTGTTATTGTGCATGTGGACTAAGACCCTAGACCGGGACATTCCACTAGAGCCTAGAGCCTGATGTTATGCGGCTATGTAGTGGACTTTTACTTATTTAGGTCTCTTTTTATTTTGATATCCCATCATTATATAATTAGGGTGTAATATTTTCTACACCAAACTATATAATGAAATGGGGGTTAACCTAGAGTAATAGTGTCTTATGGTTGGTTTAAGATTGGTTATTGTATCTATCATTTAAATATTAAATTTTATCCCTCTTATGTCATGAAAGAACTTTGCAGATCATTGAGGTTGTTTAATTGAATGTATTAACTAATTTCTCATTCCCATGTCATGTCGAATTGATATATTGTAGCAGTTCTGTGATATATGAATTTAAATACATATTTGTATATTAAACCTAGTAATTAAAAGGTGAAATTAAAATCTATAAAATGGAAAATGATTTCTCATAGAGGAGGCTCACTAGAGTTCAACAATATAACTAGAAAAACAAAATAATAATAATTTTCCATTACTAAGTGAATAAACTAGGATTTATAGTATATTTGTTTGATCTTCTCATCAATATAAAACCAAATAAAATTTGAATATCTTATTTACAAACAATTTTATAATTTTTTAATGCTATTTCCACATGTTCTTTATCAGATCAAACATGAATTCTACGATAATAAATTAATATTATATATTTATTGTAATGGCCCGGACCTCTCTGGTCCATTACATTGTGGAATTTTGGTGTTGGAGGTGTTCAGGGAGGCCAAGGGGACTTATCCCCAACACTTTGCCAATTTTCCAGTTCTGTGAACAGTGTTTCCAGTTTTATGAACAGTAACAGATCAATTTCACAGATCGGTGTGACAGATCAGTTTCACAGATCAGTTTCACAGATCGGTGTGACAGATCAATTTCACAGATCAGTTTCACATATCGGTTTCACAGATCGGTGTGACAGATCAGTTTCACAGATCAGTTTCACAGATCGGTGTGACAGATCAGTTTCACAGATCAGTTTCACAGATCGGTGTGATAGATCAGTTTCACAGATCAGTGTGACAGATCTGTTTCACAGATCAGTGTGACAGATCAGTTTCAGAGATCAGTTTCACAGATCGGTGTGACAGAACGGTTTCACAGATCAGTTTCACAGATCGGTGTGACAGATCGGTTTCACAGATCAGTTTCACAAATCGGTGTGACAGATCGGTTTCACAGATCGGTTTCACAGATCGGTTTCACAGATCGGTGTGACAGATCAGTTTCCCAGATCGGTTTCACAGATCGGTGTGAGAGATCAGTTTCACAGATCGGTGTGACAGATCAGTTTCACAGATCAGTTTCACAGATCGGTGTGACAGATCAGTTTCACAGATCAGTTTCACAGATCGGTTTCACAGATCGGTTTCATGTACAGTAACGGTGGGTGAACAGTGTTTCCAGACTCCTACAGTTTTGCCCCTTTTTACATTTGCTTTGACGTAAAATACATTTAAAGCCTTATTTTAAGGGCTCTTATAGACGATTCAAATGCCATAAATCCTTTATTAATTATTCCTAAGGCTTGGAATGTTTTACTTAGTCAAACCGCGTGGGTTAATGCGATCCGTTTTTAATGGAGAATTAACCGAATCTTAAACCGTCGCCCCATTTAATCTTAAAAAGGGACGAGATATCATTCTCCCTTGTTCTTTCTCTTTGTTCTCGGCTAAGAGACGCTAGAACCTTTCAATCCTTTCCATAGGAGTTGCACAATCAATCTTTACCCCGAGGATTGGTTCTGTTCTGTTTTGGATGCAACTGAGCCGTGTCGATCAATATTCGATATAAGGTATGTTGTATCGTCGTTCTTTTGGGGTTCATCTTCTCATATCCTCCTTTCAATAATTATACCATGTATTCTCCAAGATTATAATGGGTTTTCTTGGGGTTGGTTGGTACTGTCGTACCGCAGCATCCTCCGGTGGATGCAGTTGTCGCGAGGGGAGGGTCGTGACCTGTTGTGTGGATAAAGAACGTGAGGAACTGTTTGAGGTAGGGAATTCATGGCTTCTCTAATTGTATATGTGCAATCGTAGAATTAGCATGATTTATTCCTTTGGATCACAATGAAATTGACCTAATTAAATACTTGAACTGGATTAAAAGAATTGGTTGATCGCATGTTGTTGCTTTATACCGTGATAACGGTTTGCCTTGTGTTTTCCTAGATATGGTGATATCTATGTTTCTTTGTTTCATTGTTCGTTCATGATAGAAATTGATAACAAACATAAAGACGAAATTAATTGTTAATTAATTGGATAAGGATAAGGAGGCTTGTAAATTAATCTGGTTGTTGTCGTTGTTGTAGTTCTAATTTGAGGATAATCAAATTAGGGAAGTAAGCATGTTTGTTTAATTGTGATAGCTTACTGATTAGGTATCCATGATTGGAACCTACTAATAACAAATCTGTTAATTCAATATGGATCAGAGAACAGATTATGTGGGAATTTCTAAAAGGGTTCTGAGTTACCCTCTTGTTTGTTAAAGGGTCAAGAGCCCATGATGTGATGTTTGTTTTCCTGCTGCTTGTGATTTGATGTGGGCCTGGATGGCTGTTGTGATATGTGGAGGCATGGAGGCCTTGTGGTTATGGAAGCAGATGACGCCTAGAGTGGCGAGATGCATCAGTTTTTGCATGTGGGTGTCGGGGAGGACACCAGGGGTGATGGAATGGGATGGATGTGGTTGCTGGTTACCTACGGTTTTCTTTAATGTTAATCTGATTTTCTTTTCCCCACTACTCAAGGCAGCTGGTCTTGCTACCCTTCTTCTGAAGGAGGCGAAGACGCGCGAGGTATGCCACGTGCTTTCCATGTTTAGCCTCTCGAGGGAGAATGGGTATATGCTCTTTCTATAGGCGGCAAAGACTCGACAGATAGTATATCTATTCACCGTGTTGAGCCTCCTTTGTGTTTAGAAGCATAGGATGCTTTTCTAGAATGCCTGGGAATGTGGAAAAGTAATTCTGTAATGAATGTTTGATTAAATGGTGAAAATCCATGGGGATGGAGATGCTGGAATTTAAAGGTGATGTGAATCTTAAAAAGGAGCAGTTGTTTTTGAATGTGATGCCATTTCAGTTTAATGGGGAATTGTTCATTCTTAATTAATGTTTAAAGAATTAATTAACGTACAGTGGAACTGATAAAATGAGAATGGAGTAATCTAATAAAGCTCTTCAAATGGTTGTGTGCTTGTAGGATACCTAGTCTTTGAAGTAGCAGCCTGGAGTCTGAGAGACGTTAGCTGCAGTTGTATCTAAGACTAGGTAATTCCCATAGTGTGGATGTGATTTACCTATATATTCTGTACTTTTTGTGTTTCTATACGCTACTCCACCCTGTCGGTAAGGGCAACTGACACCCTGGGGATTCTGAGCCCTGGGGGGTGTTTTCCCCAACATTCTGATGGGAGGTTGAATGGCTGACTACCCCCTTTGGCCCCGCTCTCTTCTCTTGGTAGATACTTGTGCAATGAGGAATAGTGGTTAGTTACCCCATATATGTGTGTAGAGGGCTGTAATGACTAGTGGTTATTCACACACATATATTCTATATATAGTATCCTACAGACTACTATAGGTGTAACGTGTATAGGCTATGATGGCTTGAGGATCCTTACTCAGAGTATGGGCTGTAATGGTTTGAGGTATTATACTCGACATATGATACACGTTATGCGAGCTGTGGTGGCTCCCGGAAATTACCTGGTTACTTTTGGTTGTGAGGACGGTGTGGTGCTTCGTCCAGGTGTCTGCGGGCAAGCCTTTGTGGTGCACGAGGTGCAGATTGTGGAGCATAGCCCAGGTGTCTGCGGGCAAGCCTTTGTAGAGAGATGCACAGGACGTATGTCGTTGGGGAAAAGCGGCAAACCAGTGGGGAAGTAGTAGCGGGGTACCCTTGATATTCTTTACTATATGCTCTATTCTTGTATGCGTTACTTGGTGAGAGTAGCCATGGTGAGGTTGGGAACATAGTATACCTGTTTAGGTGACGAGTTAGTTTCACATGTTGTTCACTGGGCTTTAGCATGCTTTCTTTACTTTTGCACGAGAGTCTTGGGGAGGATCCTACTGATTACACTGTTATACTCACCCTATGTACATATAAATTGTTTTTCAGGTCACTTGGAGAAGTTTGGAGATCAAGTGGGTTACTACTAGCTTGTGGTTGGAGGAGGAGCTGTTCGAGCTCGTGGTCACTGCTGTTTTTCTTTCTTTTGGGTACTTTTAGTTTCCCCTTCAGTTGTAGTACTTTTGCATGAAATTTCATATATGTACTTGGTTTCCTTTTATATTTCAGTTTTGAGTTGGAGTTGATTGAAGTCTATTCTATCTCTCTCTTCTTCATGTGTTCTCTTAGAGGGTAATGCCTCCCATTTGTATGTTATTAAACCCTCGGTGCTAGTCGCCAACCCGGGGCCTACTGGAGGCGGGACTCGGGGGTCATTATCTCCCTTTTCACATTGCCGACCCAGGAGCGGTACACTTTGTGGGCAGGGGGTCGTGACAGAGTGGTATCAGAGCTCTGGTTGAGGGATAGGATGGAGTTTGGAGTTAGGCACAGGTGAGGATGCATGGGATGGTAGGGCAACGGTGTCATTCATGTTTAGCAAGTGGGGTAAACACTGGAGACCGGAAGAGACATATGCGTTCAGGGCCCCCTATGATCTGTTGCACGGACCTTTAAGTTTACGATGGCTACTAAACAAAGTGATACTGGCTCCAGGGTAGAGACCTAGGAAAGGATCATGCATCATTATTATTTGCGCCTGTGTGTGAATGGGTAGACCTTGGGATAGGTAACCTAAAATTAATAAAACAAAATAATTAATTAATTAATGTTGAGTCTTCCATATTCCAGGCTTAGGAGCTCTAACAGTTGTTATTTTATAGGTATGGCTCCAGGTCGACGTCCTCATCAGGTTTGCGCAGAAGGTGCCCAGCAGGCTATTCTAGCAGATCGCCGCCGGGTAGAGGTTGACGACGATGACACTTGGAGGAAGACACTCCGAGAGTTTCAGCGCCAGAGTCTACAGAAGTACGATGGCTCCGTTTCAGATGCAGTCACAGAAGACTGGTTGGAGGAGGTCGAGATAGGATTCAGTTCGATTCGTGCTCGGAAGGAACACTGGGTGTCCTTGGTTGTGACGATGTTGCGTGGAGCAGCGAGACAGTGGTGGTTCTTGTTCCTCGGGGACCGTGAGGAGTCAGCGATCTCATGGGAGGAGTTTCGCGACAGGTTTAGAGTCGAGTTTCTTTCATCGACTGCGAAGGCGTCCAGTCCCCAGGATCTTCTCACCATTCGACAGGGGAGCTCAATTGTTTGAGAGTTTGGAATCCGTTTCAGGAACCTTCTACGATATGATTCAGACCTGTTACCAGATGATGAGGCCAGGGAGAGGCATTTCGAGGAGGCTTTGCGTCCAGAGATCCAGCGCCAGTTCACCCCATTTATGCTGAAGACATATCTAGAGGTACTGGCGAGGGTAGAGGTTGTTGAGAGGACTTTGGCTAGGACCGGATCATCATGAGAGGGGAATCGTCATGATTCCTCACGAAGCAGGGCTATGGTCCGGGGTTCCCGGTTTTCAGGGCAGAAGAGTTTCCGTTCACCTTGGGGTAGGTCCTAGCCCTTTCTATCTCGTTTCTCTGGAGGCAGCAACTCTCAGGCCTATTCCAAGGGATCAGGCGCTTGTTTTTCTTGTGGTGGTCGTGGTCATCAGCAGCGGGAGTGCCCGACTTTTCAGAGCAGTCATCGTGCACCAGGGGCTCCACTCCAGGTTCCTCCGTTGAGGCAGTTCCATCCGAGGCAGCAGCAGCAGGTTGCACCAGCTTTAGATCACCAGAGGGTAGATGGAGCAGGCAGAGGACAGCCCCATGACGCTCCCCTTCCTCAGAGAGCAGAGCGTGGCCATGGTGGTGGTCGTCATCAGGGTCAGAGAGGCCGTGGAGGTGGTCGTGGTCAGCTTCATGCTCTAGCGTTTCCAGCTCCAGGCGAGCCAGACATCGTCCGAGGTACCCTTTGCTTGTTTTTTACCTTGGTGTATGCCTTGTTTCATTCTGGGGCGACACACTCCTTTATATCCCCGACCCTTGTCCACGCTTTGGGACTTGAGGTAGAGAGGCTTCCAGTGCCCTTGGCGTTGACTACGCCAGTTGGAGGTCGAGCTAGCTTGTTTGAAGTATGTGGAGACTGTGAGCTAGTGTTGGGGCAGCACCGCTCTTGGGGAGATTTCCTATGTTTACGAATACAACCATATGATTTCATCCTCGGCATGGACTGGTTGTATTCGGTGCCGGCTATTGTGGATTTCTACAGGAAGAAGGTTGTTTTCTTTGATGAATATGGAGAGGAAGTAGTGTTTGTTAGTGAGAGAGATCCTCGGATGAGTCATAGACGAGTTTCATCCTTATCATCCATGATGGCTGGGATGATTCAGAGTTCTTCAGAGGTTCAACAGTTGGTGTTTCCTAGGGTCGTAGAGGAGTACCCTGATGTCTTTCCAGAAGAGGTTGTATCCTTACCCCCTCGATGAGAGATCGAGTTTGGGATTGAGCTACAGCCAGGAGCATCTCCTATCTCTATGTCTCCATATAGTATGGCCCCTTATGAGTTACGAGAGCTACGTATTCAGCTCGATGGTCTGTTGCAGTGTGGTTTTGTTCAGCCAAGTGTGTCACCTTGGGGTGCACCAGTTTTGTTTGTGAAAAAGGCTGATGGCAGTTTGCGGTTGTGCGTCGATTATCGTCGGTTAAACAAAGTGACAATAAAGAACCGCTATCCTCTCCCGCGGATTGATGACCTGTTCAATCAACTAAAGGGTGCAAGTTGGTTCTCAAAGATCGACTTACGGTCAGGATATCATCAGATGCGTGTAAAGGATGAGGACATCCCGAAGACTGCTTTCCGTTGTCGTCATGGGCATTATGAGTTTGTTGTAATGTCATTCGGCGTGACGAATGCTCCAGCTGTTTTCATGGGGTTGATGAATGCTGTGTTCTATGAATTCATGGACAAGTTTGTTGTGGTCTTCATCAATGACATCCTTGTGTACTCCACATCTGAAGAAGAGCATGCAGAGCATCTACGAGCCGTTTTGGGAGTTCTTCGCCAACATCAGTTGTTTGGGAAGTTTTCCAAGTGTGAGTTCTGGGCTCGAGAAGTTCGTTTCTTAGGGCATGTTGTGTCCCAACAGAGAGTAGCTGTGGATCCTTCTAAGGTAGAAGCAGTGGTGTCTTGGGCATCCCCCAAGATTGTGTCAGAGGTGCGAAGTTTCATTGGTCTCGCAGGCTATTATAGGAGGTTTGTAGCCAATTTCTCCCGAGTTGCGACTCCTCTGACAGCTTTGACTAGGAAGGAGCAGGTGTTCATATGGACTGATCAGTGTCAGAAATCTTTCAAGTATCTAAAGGAGAAGTTGGTAAGTGCTCCAGTCCTTTGTCTTCAAGCGGAGGGAGTCCAGTTTGATGTTTTCTATGATGCTTCACATCTGGGGTTAGGCTCTGTTCTCATACAGTAGAGGTCAGTTGTTTCTTATGGGTCCCGACAATTGCGTCCCCATGAACGCAACTACGCCACCCATGATCTTGAGTTGGCATCCATGGTGTTTGCTCTGAAGTTGCGGAGACATTACCTCATTGGTGAGCACTTTGTGGTTTTCACCGATCATAAGAGTTTGAGGTATGTTTTCTCCCAACGTGACTTGAACTTGAGGCAGCGTCGGTGAATGGAGTTCTTGCAGGAATACGAATTTGAAATATCGTATACACCTGGAAAAGGGAACGTTGTACCTGATGCACTAAGACGAAAGTCACATAATGATGTTGTGCGTGAATCTGGTGATTCCTGGAGAGTGATGGAAGTGCTATCAGCTTTGCATCTTGATATGGGAGAAGTTGGGGGAAGAGGTTGTCTTTTCCAGATGACGGTGCAGACATCCCTGATGTAGAAGGTGGAAGAGTCTCAGTTGGGTGATCTAGAGGTGGATGTTTGGAGAGACAGAGTTGTTTGTGGGGAGGCTACTGATGGTTGGTCGGAGGATGAACAACACCGAGTGTTGTATCATGGCAGGCTTTTTTTCCCTTGGCGATGTGCGAGACGGTTCTCCGAGAGTTCCATAGTTCACCCTTGGCGGTACATCCTGGTGTGATGACGATGTACCGATCCTTAAGGAGTCCGTTTTGGTGGCCTGGGCTGAAGCGTACAGTTGCAGAATGTGTGTCTCGATGTTTAGTCTTCCAGAAGGTGAAGGCTGAACACCGTGTTCCTGGTGGTCTTCTCCAGCACATAGAGATTCCTCAGTGGAAGGGGGAGGACATCTCAATGGACTTTGTTACAGGTTAACCTCGAGATCCGGGAGGACATGATGCTATATGGGTGGTAGTGGACCGTTTAACTAAATCGGCCCACTTCATAGCAATCAAGGAGTCGAGCTCAGTGGAGGTTTTGTCGAGGCAGTATCTGGAGGAGGTGGTGAGGTTTCACGGAGTTCCTAAGATGATCATTACTGATCGAGATCCTCGTTTTACCTCTAGGGTGTGGAGAGGTCTCCAACATGATTTTGTCTCTCAACTATGCCTTAACACTACTTTTTATCCTCAAACGGATGGTCAGACAGAGCGAACAATCCAGACTCTTGAAGACAAGTTGCGCTCTTGTGTTCTTGATTTTGAAGGTTCATGGAAAAAGCACTTACCTTTGGTAGAGTTCGCTTAAAATAATAGTTTTCACTCTAGCATCGGCATGGCGCCGTTTGAAGCCTTGTATGGCCGGCAATGACGTTCTCCGTTGTGCTAGACTGGGGTCGGAGAGTCAGCAATTCTCAGACCAGAACTAGTGCAGAATACAACAGAGATGGTTCAGGTGATTCGTGAGAGGATGAAGACAGCACAAGATCGTCAGAAATCATATGCTGATCAAAGAAGGAGACCGTTAGAGTTTAATGTTGGGGATCATGTGTTTCTGAAGGTGACTCCCCGTCGTGGGCAGCGAAGGTTTGGTCGTGGAAGTAAGCTTTCTCCCCGGTTTGTTGGGCCTTTCGAGGTGTTGGCTCGTTTTGGAGCTGTGGTGTATTGAGTAGCACTTCCCCCTCATATGAGTCGGATACATGATGTTTTCCATGTATCACAGCTCCGTCATTATCTTCATGATGAATCTCATGTTATCGATTGGGGAGAGATCAATATTGATGATGATGCAACCTTCGAGGAGCGACCTGTGGAGATCCAAGACCATAAGGAGAAGGTGTTGCGTGGGAATTCTATCCCCTTAGTTCGTGTCTTGTGGCGACACGGTGGCATGGAGGAGAGTACCTGGGAGCGTGAGTCACAGATACGTGCTCAGTACCCAGAGTTGTTCAATGTTTAACTCCTTTCATGTAATGATGTTTCCTCTCTGGTTAGATCTTTCATGTTTTATTTAAGTACCTTTGATGTGATGTTGTGTTTTAATTGTTTGGGTATGGATTGTTTGTTCCCATACTCCCGTATGTCGTAGTTTTTTTCCATATTTCGAACAACTCATGGTGGTTTTCCCCTGAGAGGTATCTTATGGGGTGGTTGTTCGGACCCCTCTTTTCTTTTGGGTTGGTTTTTAATTCTCGAGGACGAGAATGTTTTGAGAGGCATCTAATGTAATGGCCCGGACCTCTCCGTTCCATTACTTTGTGGAATTTTGGTGTTGGAGGTGTTCCGGGAGGCCAAGGGGACTTATCCGCAACACTTTGCCAATTTTCCAGTTCTGTGAACATTGTTTCCAGTTTTATGAACAGTAACAGATCAGTTTCACAGATCGGTGTGACAGATCAGTTTCACAGATCAGTTTCACAGATCGGTGTGACAGATCAGTTTCACAGATCAGTTTCAAAGATCGGTTTCACAGATCGGTGTGACAGATTAGTTTCACAGATCAGTTTCACAGATCGGTGTGACAGATCAGTTTCATAGATCAGTTTCACGGATCGGTGTGACAGATCAGTTTCACAGATCGGTGTGACAGATCAGTTTCACAGATCAGTTTCACAGATCGGTGTGATAGATCAGTGTCACAGATCAGTCTCATAGATCGGTGTGACAGATCAGTTTCACAGATCAGTTTCACAGATCGGTGTGACAGATCGGTTTCACAGATCGGTTTCACAGATCGGTGTGACAGATCCGTTTCACAGATCGGTTTCACAGATCGGTTTCACAGATCGGTGTGACAGATCAGTTTCACAGATCAGTTTCACAGATCGGTTTCACAGATCGGTTTCATGTACAGTAACGGTGGGTGAACAGTGTTTCCAGACTCCTACAGTTTTGCCCCTTTTTACGTTTCCTTTGACGTAAAATACATTTAAAGCCTTATTTTAAGGGATCTTAAGGCCGATTCAAATGCCATAAATCCTTTATTAATTATTCCTAAGTCTTGGAATGTTTTACTTGGTCAAACCGCGTGGGTTAATGCGATCCGTTTTTAATGGAGAATTAACCGGATCTTAAACCGTCGCCCCATTTAATCTTAAAAAAGGAACGAGATATCATTCTACCTTGTTCTTTCTCTTTGTTCTCGGCTAAGAGACGCTAGAACCTTTCAATCCTTTCGGTAGGAGTTGCACAATCAATCTTTACCCCGAGGATTGGTTTTGTTCTGTTTTGGATGCAACTGAGCCGTGTCGATCAATCTTCGATATAAGGTATGTTGTATCGTCGTTCTTTTGGGGTTCATCTTCTCCTATCCTCCTTTCAATAATTATACCATGTATTCTCCAAGATTCTAATGGGTTTTCTTGGGGTTGGTTGGTACTGTCGTACCGCAGCATCCTCCGGTGGATGCAGTTGTCGCGAGGGGAGGATCGTGACCTGTTGTGTGGATAAAGAACGTGAGGAACTGTTTGAGGTAGGGGATTCATGGCTTCTCTAATTGTATATGTGCAATCGTAGAATTAGCATGATTTATTCCTTTGGATCGCAATGAAATTGACCTAATTAAATACTTGAACCGGATTAAAAGAATTGGTTGATCGCATGTTGTTGCTTTATACCGTGATAACGGTTTGCCTCGTGTTTTCCTAGATATAGTGATATCTATGTTTCTTTGTTTCATTGTTCGTTCACGATTGAAATTGATAACGAACATAAAGCCGGAATTAATTGTTTATTAATTGGCTAAGGATAAAGAGGCATGTAAATTAATCTATTTGTTGCCGTTGTTGTAGTTCTAATTTGAGGATAATCAAATTAGGGAAGTAAGCATGTTTGTTTAATTGTGATAGCTTACTGATTAGGTATCCATGATTGGAACCTATGAATAAAAAATCTGTTAATTCAATATGGATTAGAGAACAGATTATGTGGTAATTTCTAAAAGGGTTCTGAGTTACCCTCTTGTTTGTTAAAGGGTCAAGAGCCCATGATGTGATGTTTGTTTTCCTGCTGCTTGTGATTTGATGTGAGCCTGGATGGCTGTTGTGATATGTGGAGGCATGGAGGCCTTGTGGTTATGGCAGCAGATGACGCCTAGAGTGGCAAGATGCATCAGTTTATGCATGTGGGTGTCAGGGAGGACACCAGGGGTGATGGAATGGGATGGATGTGGTTGCTGGTTACCTACGGTTTTCTTGAATGTTAATCTGCTTTGCTTTTCCCCACTGCTCAAGGCAGCTGGTCTTGCTACCCTTCTTCCGAAGGAGGCGAAGACGCGCGGGGTATGCCACGTGCTTTCCGTGTTTATCCTCTCAAGGTAGAATGGGTATATTCTCTTTCTATAGGCGGAAAAAACTCAACGGATAGTATATCTATTCACCGTGTTGAGCCTCCTTTGTGTTTAGAAGCATAGGATGATTTTCTAGAATGCCTGGGAATGTGGAAAAGTAATTCTGTAATGAATGTTTGATTAAATAGTGAAAATCCACGGGGATGGAGATGCTGGAATTTAAAGGTGATGTGAATCTTAAAAAGGAGCAGTTGTTTTTGAATGTGATGCCATTTCAGTTTAATGGGGAATTGTTCATTATTAATTAATGTTTAAAGAATTAATTAACGTACAGTGGAACTGACAAAATGAGAATGGAGTAATCTAATAAAGCTCTTCAAATGGTTGTGTGCTTGTAGGATACATAGTCTTTGAAGTAGCAGCCTGGAGTCTGAGAGACGTTAGCTGCAGTTGTATCTAAGACTATGTAATGCCCATAGTGTGGATGTGAGTTACCTATATATTCTGTACTTTTTGTGTTTCTATATGCTACTCCACCCTGTCGGTAAGGGAAACTGACACCCCGGGGATTCTGAGCCCTGGGGGGTGTTTTCCCCAACATTCTGATGGGAGGATGAATGGCTGACTACCCCCTTTGGCCCCGCTCTCTTCTCTTGGTAGATACTTGTGCCATAAGGAACAGTGGTTAGTTACCCCATATATGTGTGTAGAGGGATGTAATGGCTTGTTGTTATTCACACACATATATTCTGGATATAGTATCCTACGGACTACTATAGGTGTAACGTGTATAGGCTATGATGGCTTGAGGATCCTTACTCGGAGTATGGGCTGTAATGGCTTGAGGTATTATACCCGACGTATGATACACGTTATGCGAGCTGTGGTGGCTCCCGGAAATTACCTGGTTACTTTTGGTTGTGAGGACGGTGTGGTGCTTCGCCCAGGTGTCTGCGGGAAAGCCTCTGTGGTGCACGAGGTGCAGATTGTGGAGCTTAGCCCAGGTGTCTGCGGGCAAGCCTTTAGAGAGAGATGCACAGGACGTATGTCATTGGGGCAAAGCGGAAAACCAGTGGGGAAGTTGTAGCAGGGTACCCTTGATATTCTTTACTATATGCTATATTCTTGTATGCGCTACTTGGTGAGTGTAGCCATGGTGAGGTTGGGAACATAGTATACCTGTTTAGGTGACGAGTTAGTTTCACTTGTTGTTCACTGGGCTTTAGCATGCTTTCTTTACTTTTGCACAAGAGTCTTGGGGAGGATCCTACTGAGTATACTGTTATACTCGCCCTAAGTACATATAAACTGTTTTTCAGGTCACTTGGAGCAGGTTAGAGATCAAGCGGGTTACTACTAGCTTGTGGTTGGAGGAGGAGCTGTTCGGGCTCGTGATCGCTGCCGTTTTTCTTTCTTTTGGCTACTTTTAGTTTCCCCTTCAGTTGTAGTACTTTTGCATGAAATTTCATATATGTACTTGGTTTCCTTTTATATTTCAGTTCTGAGTTGGAGTTTATTGGAGTCTATTCTATCTCTCTCTTCTGCATGTGTTCTCTTAGAGGGTAATGCCTCCCATTTGTATGCTATTATACCCTCGGTGCTAGTCGCCAACCCGGGGCCTACTGGAGGCGGGACTCGGGGGTCATTATCTCCCTTTTCACATTGCCACCCCAGGAGGGGTACACTTTGTGGGCAGGGGGTCGTGACATTTATGTTTTGAATATATATATTTTTAATTGGTTTCCCTGATAGAATAAACGATTAGTTTCCTGAAATTAGAACTACCTAGATCACCCCTCTTTAAAACTCAACATCTAGTTTTCTATGTTATGAGATTTAATTTCTGGAATAAAATTTTATATTGGGTCAATATACATATCGAAAAATGATTAGTATGGGGTGTATTTTAATTATGGAAAAGACAGTTGATGAACACAGTTGAACTAAAAATTAATAAAATAATCTTATTATTGTATTTTTTAAGAAAACTCATTATTATTTTATTATTGTTGTTTTTTGGAGTTATGTATAAGAATTTTTTATTGATTAATATCATTATATTTATATAAACTAAATGTGTTAGGAAATTCCTTCATGATTTGAAATTAATTGAAATACAATCTCTCTGGATTCCTTATTTTCATTATTCCCCTTCTATAATACATTGAAAATCAATTTAAAATAGGTGAAACCATTCATATTATGATGCACATACTGATTCACAAGATATTATTTGTAAATATTTTTTTCTCTATCTCTTAAGAAAAGGAATGTGATTTATAAACCCTTCTATGATTCGTTCTTGAATGCTGGAAGTAACATGAATTGTGGAAATCCAGTTTTTTAAAAATTAATAGACCCCTTTTCATAAATCTGTATACTACAATAGTAAAAAACAATATATAATGATTTTGTTATGTTATTCTATAATAATGTTTAATGTTGAGGTTAATTTTAGAATTTTAGTGTGGGTGAGGATTCAAAAATCATCTAAGTTTTAACGTAATATTGATGACATCAAAAACCTGAAAAAATGATTAATTTTTATATTATTCTTAACATTCAACTTTCACATTATGTTGCTATAAATTGTTTTCCCCACTTTGATTGGCTATCCTTTTCTATTCAACTGTGGACTCAATCATATAACATCACTTACATTTACCTTTAAATTATTTATTTTCACCAAACTTTGGGACTAAGAATTGAAAATTTAATTAGTTTTGAATTTTATTATTAAAATTTAAACTCAAGAGACTTATATATAACTAAACTATTAAACAATCTCTTAATATTATTTAAACACTTTATTATTTAATCTAAAATTTGTTGTTGATTTAATTATTCATTATTTTAATTATTAAGATCCAAATTCCACTAGTTATGAATTGTACCACAAGAAAGTTAGAGATTTGATACAACCTAACAGAGTTGAATATAACACCCCAATATTTTATGGTGTGTATTTTTTTACATAAATTTAATCACTTCAATATATTACATAACATAGAACACTAGGATTAAACGAACTCCAAAATTTTATTTTTTTACCACGACCATTATAACATAGACATTAAATTGGAGGGAATGAATAGTTTTGACCATATTATGAAATATTTAATTTTCCAACTCATTATTAATTTATTATTGTATTCTTAGGAAATATGCACATAATTTTTTGAATGTCATTTTATTCTTCAAATTTATCTTGTCTTCAAAAAGTGTTTTTTATTTCTATTTATGAGAAAACAAATAATTTTTTTATTTTAATCATTTTTAAAATTTATTTGATAAAATAAACATAAATTTGGGATTAAAAATTTCATAAAAATAATTTTAAAAAATTTCGATAATTTTTTGGAATGTTTAATTTTTCAGTGTATAGTAAAAAATATCATCATTTATAAAACACTCATTTTCATTATATTTGAATGAAATTTTATGAATTTAAAACGATAAAAAATTAAATTAAGTACTTTTTATTTATATATAATCTAATTAATTAACATTAAATAATATTCAAACCATATTTTGGTATAAGTATATTTTTGCGCTTAAAACACATTTTTCCCAAAAATCATATTTTTTCATTGCGTTTTAAAGGTTTAATTTTAAATTTAATTTTAAAAATTATATAATTAATATTATTTAAAATGGTATCCATATTTGGAATCATGAATTTAAAATTATTTTATATGGTCATTTTCATTTTTATCCATAAAAATGTATCATGTTAAAAATGATTTATCACGGTATAGGTAAAATAATATAGCGGGTTACTATTAAAAGATAAAATATTAAAATTACAAAACAATATGACATTAAATGGGTAATTGATGTGTTTGTCTACCTTAAATATCCTTGACAACATTAATTATCAACCAAATTCATTAGAATTAGTGCCATCCAAATGTGGTTGGATTTAAATATAAAATAATCATTATTTAGTAACATAAAATGCCCCCTCAAGTATAAATGCCACTCTTCACGACCCATTGTACCTAAAAAATTAATCATATATTAATATATCTTAAAAAACCATTCCTACCTACTCTCCCCCATTTCAATGTGTTTCTGGTCCCACCCAATGAAAAATTCATTGTTTCTTAAAGTGTCCTTTCCGGAGGTGATATTCAAATAGTAACTTTACCAATCTACTTCTCTTAATATATTATTTTTTTCAATTTTTTTATACTCCTTCATCCATACAAGAATAAAAAATAAAATATCATTTATATACTTTAATTTTATATTTCAAATAAAATTTCTTATATCTATCCCTTTTCTTATCTTTACTTGGTCAATGTTACAAAACCATTGACTAAATTATGGAGATTAACCATATCCGTGGATAATGATTCTTCATTTTCTATTTCACCTTCAAGGATGGTTATAAATATATTATTAAGATTAAATTATATTTAAATAGTTATATTAAGAACAATTTTATTTTATAAAACTAAAAAATGGACATAATATTAAGTAAAATGTAACTAGTTTAGGATGGTTAGAAAAAATTGCAAAATAAACTAACCATTTATCATTAAATTTTTATCAAATGAATCATTCTCATGTAAGAAAGAAAAATGAAGTCTCGGAACATTTAAATATATGTAATTTCATGAATACCATTTTATTTCTTTTAAGTAGTATTATTTCCATTTGAAATGAAAATCCATATTTATAAACAAATTAAACGATCATGAAACCATGAAATGAACACACCAATAACAATAAAAATAAGAAATTATTTTTAATGAATGGGTGGTATGATTATATAAAAGAATATTATAAGGTATAATAAATAAGGTTATATTTTTATAGTGAATTAATAAAAATATTTAAATTTTTATACATAAGGCTAAATTATGAAAAACTAAAGGGAAGCGTGAGGTAAGGGTTTCTCATATCACTTGTACTTATGTAATATATATTCCTTATTCACCACATATTTATCTTGTATGGTGTATATAAATCCATCTGATATATCATATAATTAATATCAATACATTCATTATATGAAATGCTTTATTTTATAAATATTACTTTAATGGTGAATATGATTCGATAGATTACAAGTGGTAAGGGATTTCCTAACTCAATTTCTATTCGTTGGTTTAAACTTATACATCATTGATTATGTTGTGCTAAGATTATGTGTGAGATGAATTTTTATTATCATATGTTTTTGTTCCATTTATTCTATTTATATGTTGTACACATAATTTTTCCATTTGATTAATGCACAATTATATGATATGATATTTATAGGGGATTTTCTATAAAAATTATTTTTTAAATCGTACCATTAAAACACACTTTTTTCCCATGTCCATTTTTTCTAAAAAAAAATTCCAAAAATGTTTTTAATAATATATTATTATTGATAAAATTCATTTTTATTCATGTTTTAGTTTTATAAAATGGATTAAAAGATTATTATTTCCATTTTATAAATGATGTTCTTTGTGACTTTTCTGAAAATAATAAGTAATAAATGTTTTCTTAAACATATACTTAATTAGCATATAATTTTTTTCTCATGAAACCTTAATTATTTCATGCTTACATTAAAATAATACAAGGTAATTTTGGAATTGAAAGTTTCCTTTTATAATTGTTCATATATTTAATATGAAATCATTTAAAAATGTAAATTTTATTTGTTCAAGAATTGATTAAACAAATATTTTGAAATGATTCTCTATATAATATGAAATTATTTTATGTTAATTTGGATTTATAATGGATATTATTGACAGATAATATAATTATTCTCTTTAGGTTTTGTTTATTTTTATGATTGAATGATATTTATTTAACTCGTTTCCTTTCCATTGGGTATGCTGTGATGAATGTTTTATGAAACCCATTTCACCTCGTGGGTTATGATATGATAAATTATTTATATTATTTTGGAAAAAAATATATGGTTTTTATTATGTGATGGTTGGGGCCTACTTATCCCTCCAATTCAATGGGTAAATCTTTTTATCTCATTAGAAATAAGGGAAACATATCGATGCGATTGATCAACTGTAGAGAACTGGTGCATTCTGATCCACTATGGGAAACAGGTGTGTCCTGATCCACTACGTTGAAGATATTGGTATTTAAACATAACATATGAATTGTTTTTATATATTTATGATGGTTACAAACATTTATGATATGAAATTATGAATTATCATTGATTTATGGTAATTTCCCACTCATTTGGTGTACGTTTTCAAAAATTATGATGTTAATTCAATGAATCATATTTATTATCTATGATATGATTTCTATAAATATCATAAGTTATGATCATAATCACATAACCTTATTCTTATATTATTATTTAATTTTATCATGGACTGATATCTACTATTTTTATCATTTCTGAGAATCTGGGCTCACCGTTTTCTTACATTTCTTTTTTCCCAATACATGAAGAATGGAATTAATTATGATATGTAAAAAATTTTCTAATTTATAAGGAATAATCCATACATGATGTAAATGATTTATGAACTAAATGTTTTTTTTAAGTTTCAAAAGACACTAATCCCTTCCGATTATGGCCTGGTTTTATTATAATATGTAATGAATATTAACCTATTTAAAATTATTATTTATGTACGTAAGTAATAGCTCAATATAGTTGATATCTTATAAATGATTAATTAACCTTTGGAAACTAGAATGAAAAAAAATTAAGTGATACCCATTAGTTTAAGTCTATGTATAGGTTATAGTCCAAAAATATGGATAACAATGATGACTTTACTATGATTAATCCAAAAGATTCATAGATTGAAATTTTATAATAAATTTAACTTGATTATGTGGTATCGAACAATGATTATTGTTTCTCACACAATGTTTTTTTGGGATTTAGAACATGGCTAGAACTAGGAGGATTCATGTTAATGGTTAATGTGATATACAATATAATGATATTTCTTATAAACAACCAAATGAAATGTGAGTCATAAAGAAAAACCTTATTATTATTACTAATCATAAATAATATAATATGATCATTAATTTCAATATGGGTGAGTTTTATGACCCATAAAATAAGAGAAAGATGAATTTTCATTGTCACCACTGAGGAAATAAATTCCAATTTTCATCATTTAAATAATAATAGAAGTGTCATCGAGGAGAATGTTTAAAAGTAGTTGGAATATGTTTTGGGCATAGAAAAGAAGTTCAGAAAGAAAGTGATTTCAATGGAAAAGTAAAAGGTTCTGTTAAAAAAATGGATGGCGATAATTGTATTCTGATGACCTTATTGACATGTAAATGTTTTTAATGTGGAATTAATGGGAATTATGCTCATTTATTTACTAGGGGGAATGTTTATAAAGGGAATATGAAATATTTTATGATTAATGGTTATATTGTTGTCGATGAATATACAAAAAATATCATATTAAATAAAAGAGTGTTAAGGACAAAAATGATGGAGCATGGTTAATGGAATAAGAAGGAAATGTAATTATTGAGTGTTTATGTGCTGGAATTAATGAATAATGTTGGGTAATTATTTTTATGGTATTATGGAATAATGAAACATCTGTGGATCTTTTCACTATATTTTTTCCTTAAATATTTGACAGTATATATTGAATGGTTATGGTAACCATGAAAAGTGAAGGAGGTGGTATGATGGTATTTTTTGGGAAAACATGATTCAGGTAAATATAACCATTAATATGTGCTAGATGTTGGGATAATAACAAGATAAACAGATGTTCGATTTCTTTAAATTAAATGAGTCTTTATTAATGACCTTGAAACTAATTAGTAATATAATAACAAGGTGTTTTATAAATTGAGTTTTAATAATTTTTCGACTTAAGGTAAGATAAAAGACTTGATTTTGAAATAATTAATGTTTTCACTACATTTTTATTGTAATTTTGGTTATTATCATGTTTTAGGAGAATACATGATAATAATTGTCACATGTTTTGTGTGTGACAATTAAGAGTTTCAACAATTTTTTTTTGGGATTAACCATAAGTTGATTTTAAAAATTTAGTGACATTTGTTTTATTACTTTGGATTTTAATCTTTTAGAAGGTTCCTAAAGTCAAAAAATTCCAAAAAAAATTATATTGTAATTTTGATGTGGTTTTAGAGTTTAATGTATTTCTAAAATAATATCATGATTTTTGTGTATTGTATAACCTATGAAAATACTTTTTCTTATAATGATAACTAGTGAAAGGGAATGAATCTTTAACCAATTATGGATTTTTTGATCCATTGGTTCTTTTGGGGTTAAAATTTGATCTTCATTTATTGGAGTAAGAGATGAATCAGAAATTGATCATGCCACAAAAAATTAAGATTACACTTATAAAATGATATCATGTAATCATATCTTCTCAAAGAATTTTGAAATTAAATATTATCCTTTTATAATAATTTCTGATGATATTAATGAAATTTTTCAGACTTATTTGGTCTATTGTTCGGTGGTTGTTAACCTTATATTGATAATGTTATGTGTCATTATCCATCAAAACTTCATCGTTATAATTCTTTTCCATGTCCATTTTTTCAGTTTCCACTAATGTACTCCTAATTAGAATCTTAGTTTTAATAGTGACATTAAACATTAAATTTTCTCTTTTTAAGAGGTTATTTTATTGATCCTTTTTACAATGTGTGTTTCACACAATGGAATTTTCAAATATCTACCTTTTATATTTTAAGTACAATTTCAAATTATGAGGATGGAATTTTTTGAAATTCTTGATCGTATTAGGATAGTTTCATATCTATTGACACTTACACTAAATCTCACACAAGTTTGTGATGTGTTCCATGTGTCTCTCCTAAGAATGTACATACCTGATCTTTTACCAGTACTAAAATTAGAGGTTTTATCACTGGATTAAGATCTATCCTATGATGTGAAAGTAGTGGAGATTATGGATCATTTTGAAAAAGTTCTATGAAATAGGACCACTCATGTGTTTATAGTTTGATGGTGAAAATGATAATTTGGGGAAGACATATGGTAACATGAGTATGTGATGAGGTGAAGGCACCCCATTCTATTTTTATTCGAGTGATGAATTTCAAGGGAGAAAATCATTTCATGGGGGGTAGAATGTAACACCCTAAGATTTTATGGTATGTATCTTTTGAAAAAAAATTTATCTCTTTGATTTCATACGTTATAAAAAACACCGATCTTAAACAAACTCCAAAATAATATTATTTTAACACAAACATTATATCCTAGAAATTAAATTGTATGAAAGGAATAATATTAACAAAATTGCGAAATATATAGTTTTCCGACTAATTTTTAATAAATTAATTTATTCTTATGAAAAAAACTTAATTTTTTGTAAATTCATATTATTATTAAAAAATATGTTATCTTGAAAAACATATTTATATTACTTTCAATGAGAAAATAAATATAATTAAATATTGAAAAAATATTAAACATTATTTTTAAAAATTTAAAATCACTTTTTGATTCATCAAGTCATAACTATCATAGGACTAATTTTTTAAAATTTAATGAAAAGTTTAATTTTTTATTCAATAATAATATAATAATCATTTTTATAAAACAATCATTACCTTTATATTTAAAATTTATTTTTTTTATTTTACGTTTATATCATTGTAAATTAAGTTATTTTTTGTATGATATAATAAAATTAATTATAATTAGAAAATCACCATACCTATTTTTGGTATAAGAAAATTTTTGAGCTTAAAACACATTTTTCCAAAAAAACTATTTTTCATTGTGTTTTGACGATTTAATAATAAAAATAATTTTAAAACTTACTCTATTTTAATTTTTAAAATTTATTTCCATATTTTTAATTAGGATGTCCAAATACGGTTATATGGTCATTTTTAATTTTAGGTTCAAAAACATTACAGCGGTAAGAAAATATTTTCTATAGTATTGGAAAAATAATAGAACAAGTTAATGTTAAATAGTAAAAGTATAAAATTCTTTGAAATAATGAATTAAATGGGTGTGTTATGTGTTTTTGGACCTTAACCAACCTTTAAATCATTAATTACCACCCAAATTCTTTGTAATAAATTCCACCCAAATGTGGGTGGATTTAAATATTAAATAACGATTATATAATCACTTAACACCACTCCTCCTTAAGTAAAAATACCATCTCTCAGACCCAAAATCTCCTAAAAATAATTCCATATATTAAAAACTCTAAAAATACTCTACTTAATACTCTAACATGAATCTATTTGTTGTTGGTCTCACCCAAAGACCAAGTCCATGTTCATTAATGGGCCTTTAAAAAAGGTGATATTCAAGTTGTAACTTTCTCAGAATACATCTTCTATATTTTTATACATTTACTTTATCTTATTAATATATAAAATGATAATAAATCAAGTATCATTTATATATAATTATTTTAAATTTATAATGGAATATATTTTTACCCACCCCTTTTCTGCTATGATGAATGATTTATATTCTTATGGAACACCTATGTATGGGTTTCATTATGTGAAGGGTTGGACCAATATATCCAACCAATTCAATAGGTTAATATGTATATCTTATTATATAATAATTATAGACAAATTTATGTGATTGATGCACTATAGGAGATAGGGGAATCCTGATCCACTATGGGAAACATTTGTATCATATTTCTCTATATTGATAGTCTTGGTAGTTAATCTTGACATGTGAATTATATATATATATATATATGGTGGATTAAAAATTTAATGACATGAAATTATCGATAATGTTTTATTTAGTAATATTTTTCACTCTTTTGGAGCATATTTTCTTAAATGATAATTTTTATTCCATGAATCATGTTTATGATCTATGAGAGGTTGGGTATGCACTTCATAAGTTATGATCATGATCACATAACAATATTCTTATCTTATATTATTATATGATCATTTAATAATATATTATTCATTTATCCTTACTAATAATAAGATCCCACCATTTTCTTATTCTTATTTTCCCCATGATATAAAGAAAGGTATTAAATATGATGTGTCAAAAAGAGTTCCAGTTATAAAAGAATAAGTTGTATATAATGTAGATGTTTTATGAACCAGTTGTTTATTTTTTCATGTTTCTAAAAACACTAAACTAATAAGGGTCTATAATTTTTGTGTTATGTTATGTGTTGAATATCCATTAATTTATATTTAATATCTAGATATGAAAAGAATGGGTCATGATACTAACTGCCAACAAGATTTGACATATTCCTGCATTCAAATGAGGGGGAACCAATTCTTTTGGGTAATTTGATACATGATCAAAAAATATATAACTAAACCATAAAATAATTAATCACAATCAAGATAAGTTAGAAATTGTGAGGAACAAAAGAGATCCAAGGACTTAGTGGAAGCTGGAGTAGTAATTAGATCTTCTTCAACAAAGAATACTCTAATTTCATTCTTCCATTCACTTGTTGTTATTATAAAATTAAATGTTGTAATATAATAATTCAAAAATTGTTTATTTATTAAATAAAATTAGAGGAAATTAAAATTTTCTATATGGGTTCTTTTCATTTTCAATTGATGGAAATTATTCTTTCCGTTTATCTTATATTAATTATTTTCCAAAAATTTTTATAATCAATATCATTTGATATTTATTGCATTTTTCTTATTTTTAAAATGTACTTCTCAAAATATTTTTACAATTTGTTATAAATAAATGACTATAACACCAATATTAATTAATATTATATCTTGGTGAGAAAACAATTACTATATTTCTCCCTGTATATATTTAGTTTCAAATATGTTTTGGAACATTCTAGTTGAGACCTAACACTCACAATAGTTGGGTTTTTAATTTTATTATAAGTGGTTCTCCAAATCATTATTTGTTTTTTAAATAATGGAATATCATTTTCAAGGGCATAAAATTGAAATTTTCTATTACTAATTTATTTATATTTATTACTGCTAGAGGTTTTCTCTTACTTTCATTTTCAATTACTCTGTTTCATCATTTCACCACCATATCAAATCACACTATAGATTACCAATAATCTACATATAATTATGATTATTTTTTGGTTTTCATTGATTTTTGAGTTGACTTATTGAATTTTATATCTTTATTTTCAATAATTGACCCCTTAGTATTTTTATAATAGTGTTAAGAAAGAAATAATAAATAAACATTTTGCATTTTGCCAGTGACCTGGCCAAATTACAACAAGATTAAACTCATGAAAAGATTAACTTAGGTACTCAATATTTTGAGGATAAATGAGAAGGAAATGGGAGGTATTGGATCACTTTTTTTATAATACTATGTGGAAAATTTCCAAAAAAAAGAATAGATCTATTGGAAATTCAAGTAGTGCGTCATCCAATAGCCATAAAAGTATTTAATTCCAAAGGGTGATATAAAAAATAAGGGTATAAAGGAAACCAATGTATATTTCACATTAGGTATGATATTATAGAACTAAATTTTTAGATATTAAAATTTTATATGATACCAACTGTATATTTTACATGTGTTGTAAATATACTTGAATTAAAAATTCATTATAAATTATTCAAAGAATACTAAAGTATGTAATTATATTATGGATAAAGTAATTTCAACATTGAGTAATTTGATATAGGAATTACATCTAATCATAACTGAATTTAAATTTGAGGATGTGTATTTTGGATCTCATGAATTTTCTCTTATTTGATATGAGATTCTTATAAATAATAATTATTCGATGAATTAATTAGATAATTATTTTTGATACAATTTTTTCCTGATTTATTATAATGAATAACATATTTAAGAAGTACATGAGGATAAAAGGATTTATATCTGAGATAAATGTGATTATCCAATAGATTTTTTTAACATATGGTGGAAAGAGTTCCCACCACCCAACATTAGAATATTTTCAAAAAACGTTTTTACTGAATAATTATTCAAACACATAGAATAAGATATATTATATTGATATAATAGTTTATTTATTAGATATTTGAAATAAATAAATAAATGTGTAATTTCCTAAACATAAAAGGGTGTCTGTATCATACAATTATATTCTAAACAGAATATATTTTTGATATGGCTAACATGGATGTGATTGGACAAAGAATAGTCCAATTTTTTAAAAATAAAAGACAATATATGTCAATAAAAAAAGTAAATTTAACTTAATATCATAAAGGAGTATAGGGTATATCAGAAAGGATAAATATAAAGAGTTAGATTTAGTTACCGTAATGAAGTGGAAATCAATTTAACTTCTACAATTGATTAAGAAATGTTTAAAAAAAAATGATTTTTTGGTAAATAATTATATAAATGATCTCAAGGAAGAAAAATTAATGGAAATTTTTTCAAAAATGAAGATTAATATGATCTTATAGAATATTTCTAAATAGAAAAAAGAAGTTATTAACATTATAACCTTTGATGTTATAAAGTAATGAAGTTTGAATATTATAGTAAAATAGTAGATTATTAGGGATATTATTACTCTGTATCACTAATATTCAAACATGAATTCATCATAATTATTAACCATTAATGATTATAGTGGGTGGGTTTTATCAAATATGGACATAGAGATATCACCATAATTATATTGACATGTAATGATTTTATGGAAACCTAATGAGCGTACTGAACATAAGGCCTCCTTGGTAGTATGTCATATGGGATAATATTATATAGGAACTATGTGTGTATTTTTCAAGAATTATTAAAAATTATGGAATATAAAATATACATTTTTATACCAAAGGAAGAAACCATCATATTATCCATTCATTCAAGATATATATAATCATAAAGTTAAATAATAATTAACCATTTAATGTATGAATTTTATTTATACCTAACTGATGTTCAAAACATAATATTATAGGGTATGATGAAAATTATGGTTATCTTGAGTATGATTTTTTTTTATAAATATGAAATTTTATCATGAGTCACAAAAGGTTTTTATGTGTCGGATTGCCCCCCAAGTATACCATATAGAGTTTCATGCATTATGCCTTTGGGAAATTAGGAGTGAATTTTTTATATTTTTAAATCCCTATACCTAAGGTTGAAATGATTATTAGCCTGAAAAAAACATACTTTGAAACCTTTATTTACACATTCATTATGAATTAGTGAATCATGGGTTATTGGGTATGTTTATTATCATGTCATAAGTTAGGGATTATCCAAGATGGGGTTTTCCTTCTCATGTAATGAGTATGACATTTGATGTCATGGATGTGATAAAATAAAGGAGTGTACAACCATATCTAGATAAGACATGTGATGTGTTTATATATACGATGTGGGGTATGTGATGTGCTCATCCATCAGGGTGAGTGACAGGAAATGTGTTCATTTATTTGGATGGATTATACTTAGAGAATTGAGAACATAAGTGTAGCTATTTGTGACTGAAATAATCAAGGTTTTATTATATCTCAATGTACTAGGCATTGAGGATCAAATGAAAATACATACTTCTATATAATATAAACAACAGACCCTGGTATTGATTTACATGTGATTTTTATATATCACATCTGTTATATAACTTCCCATTTATATGTATTCATTTCATTTCCCTATTTAACTTTTTTTATACTTCATAATTTATATAAAATAAACTAAAAATAAATTTTTCATGAATAATATTATTTTAATTTTCCTGTTAATGTAAATAAAAAAATTATATAATATTTATATAGAATATGATAAGATAAAAATTCAGATGATATATGTAAATTAATATTTTCCAGTTAACCAAATATTTATGTAATGGTGACATATAATCAATCATATAAAAGAAAAAGAGTTTTTGTATTCTAAATATATTTTTTTCAAAAAAATATGTTTACTGATTTAGATTAAATAAATTTAAAAAATTAAAATAACTATTTTGGTAAAATGGATTGATTAAATTATAGTAATTATTAGTAAAAAAATTAAATAACATCAAATAAATAATAAATGATTTATAAAAAATTATAATTTAATAATTCAAATTCAATACAATATGTTTTGCCTTAAAATTATTATATTAATATATATTGTATGTTTTTATTCAAAAAATAAATTTCTTATTTTTATAGAATTAATTTTAATGAATTATATTTTTTATGAATATAAAATATGAATTATACTTCATACATTTATTATAAATTGGTTAGAAATGAAGATAACACTATTGATGTTAAAGAGAGTTATTTTTTAAAGAATTGATTTTATCTAATACATATATTTTTTATAATTACTGTAGTAACTACTAAAAATTTTTTTTAAAGAAAATTATTTATAATATATATTTTTAAATAATTAATATTAATCTAATGGTTTTTACTTGTCATGCAAAAAGAATAATTTTATTTTTTACAAAAAAAACTTTTTATCAAAAAAGTTCAACATTACGGGTTCTTATATTAAAATTTATTCTAACAATTTTAGAATTTTAAAATTGTAAAATTAAATTAAATGTTTGATTCATAGATCAAAATTTTACTTAGGTTCAATTATTTAGTTTTTATGAAAAGTTTGAGTTTTGGGAGGATAGAAAAAATACAACTTTTAAAAATGTCGTAACATTTATATAATGGTTAAAATATAAGCATGAATCAAATTTTATTAATTTTTTTAAAATATATATATGTATTTAAGAAGTAAAATAATTTATTTAAATATATTATTTTGAATTTATAAACCAATTCCATACATTTTGGATAGTATCTTATTTTTTATTCTAATAAAAATATACTTGTTTTAATTTTCCATTAATTAATTATTAATAATATTCTATTTAACTTTTACTTGTTTTGAAAGTAAAATAATCATAATTTTATTATTCATAAACAAAAAAATTACATTTAAATCAAAATTATATGTAATTATTCATTAAAATCATTTCTATGTTAAAATATATATTCTTTTTGAAAACTAATTTCAATGTTATATAATTATTATTTTTAAATAATTTTTTATCTATTTTGTAAATTTCTCAGATATAATTTTATATATTTGTAATCATCATGTTCTTGTAATTTAATAACTCTAATTTTATATTTTTATATAAAAATAACTTATCGAGGTAAAAATTGAGTAACTGTAGTAAATGTAAATTTAGGTAAAAGGCTTAAATAATATGAAAATGGAAAAAATATCATAAAAATACATTTATAAGTGTTTAGATATGTTATTTCAACACAAAAAATATCCCAACTCCCTTATATTCAAATTTTTTATCCAATTCCTTCGATAATGACCTTTATTTTTATATTAGGTAGTAAGTATTATAAAAAATCACTCATTTCACGTATAAGAAGAACCTTCCACCTCCCCACTCCTCACACATAAATCATATTAGCTAAAATATAACCTACCAAAAATAATTCTAAATTATAATATACACTTCTTTAGAGGTTCTGGTCTCATCAAAATATTACTAATGAAAGGAAAATCCTAGTTAATGGAGGGGTTTTACCAAGGAGTGAGGTAAGAATTCCAAACAACATTCTCATTTCTATTCGATTAAATTTTCATATTTTAGCACTTCTAAATATTTTATATCCACCTTAATATGAGTACATATATCTAATTTTTTTATGAAAATGTTATTGTATTCATATAATAATCATTATCTACCTTCCTCTCGTCTATTCAAAAAAGGAAAAGACACTTATATTATGTTGGTTCACTATCTCCAAGGACGAAATATTGGATTTTTCATCACTGAGAAACATGGATGGTTGTAAAAATATATTTTGTAAATAAAAGTTAGGTTTATTACATTATTATTTTTCGACATATAAATTGCTCATTATATTAATGATATTAAAATTAAATTATTACAGTTATTTTAACCTCCCGAAAGGTGAATAGTAGGACATCTTTCATAATAGGAAACTACTTTTGCGAGTCCAATGAAATATATAAATTTTATTATACTAGATTGATAATTAAATTATATCTCTAAAATTATTGATATTATAAAACAATTTAATAACTTCTTTTGCGATGATCAATGTATCGAAATATTTTTGAGAAAGCAACCAAAAATCAGCAAGTAGTCAATGAGAGAAAAAATATGCAATAAATGAATGACATATGATAATAAATTTACCAAAAAAATGAAATTTACTTGAATAAGGTTATTAATAAAGTATTTAATGATCTCAATATGTATATACAAGAGCTTAGATTCACATGGAAAGTGAGCCCATAGTTGGGTAAAGGTTTTGATTATAAATCCCCTTCAAGAAGGCATGTTTTAATGTTATGAACCAATTCTTTTTTGATAGTGTTTATTTACTACCCATTAAATTAATTTTTCACAAAAAAAATTTGTAATCAATTTTTTTTTCATAATCTATATTTCATTATATTTACATTCATATATTACATATGTTTTGAGGGTTCTGTTAACACAATTTCCTTTTCATTTGATCATAAATATTATTCTTAAATATTCACTCCTAATTTACTATTATTTTTTTCCTTTCATTATTAATTTGGGTATTTTATCTTTCCCTTCTTCGTGTTTACATTTCTTAATCAAAATATTCTTCTGTGATTAATATATTCTTAAAAAATATGACATTGTTGGAATATTCTTCATCATTTCTAAAAGATCAATCTCCAATATATATATATATATATATATATTATTTATTAAAAAATGATTCTTTTATTTTTTTGAAATATTTATACATATAATATTATGTAATATTTATATTTCTAAAATATTATATAAGATATTTTTTAACTCTTTCACAAATTTGAAGTTTCTTTTAAGCTACCTAAGATCTCAAGAATACATTTCGTTTAAATTCAATGATTTTTCTCATGTACTTTGTATTTAATTACTTAAATTTCAATTAATTTTCAAGTTATATTTTTTGGGTTTATTTTAAATTTATTTTTCAAAATGTCTTGAATCTTCTTGGAAATCATTTTTGAACTTGTCTTGTAACTTTGAATCAATATAATGATAAAAATATTTTATGAAAAATATTTTAATGTCTTCACTTACATCTTACACTCTATCTATAAAAATTATATATCTCATGTAGTAATGTTCATGATCACTCTAGGAGTGATTTTATTATATAATTAATTTTTTGTGATTGAATTTTCATATTTATTGACATATTATTGATGTCATTTCATAAGAAACCATTTGAAACCCATTTTTGTTCTATGTTATTTCATGATATGATGAATTATTGACATAATTTTTCTCATATATATATATATGGTATATAAATTTGATATGGGTGAATTATTATATATCCCTACAATGTAGTGATAAAATTTTAGGTCTCAGGAGATTAGTGTAGCCCATACTGAAAATTTCACAATATTATTTTTTGACCATATTTAAATTTTCACAATGTTAGGTGTAGATCTTATTTAAATTTTCCCAATGATAAATATGGACATTATCGAAATGCACATCATGAAGTGTGGAACTTTTTTGAAATTTTCACAATGTTAAGTACGAACCTTTTTGAAATGTTCATACTGTTAATAGTATAACATATTTAAATGTTCAAAATGTAAATCATGACCCTTATTGATATTTTCACAAATTCTAGTATGAACCAAGTAATGGGTGTTTATGTTCACAATGTTAAGATATCATAAAATTATGCATAATCAAAAATTTTATTTTAATACAAATCCATAGGTTATATTTTATGTATCAATGTTATTTCCTTATGTTCTATTTCTCATGGTTGTTGTCTTATGTTTTTATTTTTTATTTCCATGGTATTTTTTTCTCTTCTGAGGTTATGTGTTTTTTAATTTGTTAAAATAGAAAACTATTATGATTCAATGATAATTTTAATAAGATATTTCTCACGTACATGTGTTTTTTCACATGCATATGGACTAAATCTTTTATTACCAATGCATAAATTCTCAATTACTGAGAGTTGGATCTCAGTATTTATTTGATTTCCAGTTCGACGGGAAATTATATGTTGGATTATGTGTATAATGATGTTTTGTTCTACTGACATATCATGTACCAATATATCTCAGTTTTATATGGGTATTTATTATTCACAAAATCCTTATTTGTATCATAATGTGTTTATATTAGGTGTTTTAGATTCCATCTTCTTATAATAAGTGACTTATTAATTTCAAAGGAATTTGTAATATGCGAATATATCATTATCAATTCTAATAGATTATATATTCTTATTTTTCTTACACATATTGATTATATTATGCATAACATTATTACCTAACATATTAAAATAGGTTTCAACATTTAATTTTTTAGTTTCTAAGAATGTATTTTATCTTATATTTGAAGAAATTCATCTTCCGTTTCTTCAATGTTAGGAAGTGCGATCTAAAGTAATTTATGAAACATCTTTTATCATAGGAAAAGGATATTTAAAACTTTTTATATTAAGATAATCAATGTAATTCATGGAAATATATAATCTTATGCTATTAATAATTTAACCTATGAATTAGAATTGTCTTACACAAATTACGAATCCATGTTGTCCTATGCTAGGAAAATATATGAAAATTATTATCTTACGAAGATTCTCAATAATTTATCTTATACTAAAAGTAATATAAGCGAAATATCTTATGAAGAACAAGAAATCACATAGATCATCATGATTACACAAATTATGATAGAATAATCTATCTTGATAATTTATTTCAATATATTAATCATATAATAAAAGGATTTGTCTAAATAAATAATGATTAATTTTGAAAAAGTTTAAATTTTCCATGAATGTAAAAATACGAAAAAGAATATTTATGAAATATTCACTATAAAATCATATTCCATATTTGGAAAATAAGGACACATGCCACTACAAAACTATATTATCAACTTTTTAATGTATTATTCACATGGTAGTTGTGATTACAATGTATGATAAAGTTAAAAAAATAAAAAATGGGAAATAAATAGGGATGTAAAATACTATATAAAAGAGTGATACATATGTATATACAAACAACATGACAATTTAAATAACAAATTCAGGTACGTATATGAAATAATATACAATTAATGCATTCTGTACTAAAAATATTATCTATTTAAATTAAATAACTAAGAGAGATATTATTTTAAGATCATCATCATATATAGATGTGTATTTTTCAACTATTTGTTTCTTATTAAAACTCTGTGTTGCATCTTCCCTTCAAATATTATCCATTTCAATTTCATTTTCACTCATTGTAATTATGTGTTTTCAGTCCATGGATATTTCATGTAAAAGGAGATCCTGGTTAAAATATTTTAAGCATTTTTCATAATTAACAATGTATTTCTCTCCGTTGGGTGCCCCAAAAAATGGCTATCAAATTGAAAATCACCAAACTAATGGTAAATAGTTATGGAGGATTAGAATCAGGGATTTTTATTCTCCTAACCACTATAAAACAACATTGTGTGATATTTTTTCTTTTAATATTATCTATATTTATTGTCTTTTTATTTGAATAAAAATATTTGAACATACAAATCATGATTATAGTGGTTTAAAGGTATATAAATTTTTAAGAAATAATTTCACCATTATATTGAGTTATTAGTTAGATATTTTCTTAGATAAAAATTAACATCGAAGCTCATGAATCTTGTGTTCACATTCTTTAATGGTTAAAGTAAAATGACATCCTTTAAAATAGATATTATTAATTATAAAAGAGATGTTATGTAAATGATTAGAGATCCCTATTTTAATGGTCAAAATTATGGTTTCTAGAAGGCCCGAATGAGCATTTATTTAACGAATATTTGTCTAAACTATTATTTCAAATACATTAAGCTATATGAAGTTTCAAAAAAACAACCAAAAACTTGGGATGCTAATACTAAAGTCTGATATAACCTAAACACTCAATTGATGAATGTAATAATATGTAGACTAGGACTATATGAGTTTAACCAAGTTTCTTAATGTCAAAAAACCAATGAAATATGGACTACTGCAGAGGATACCTATGAAGAGAGAGATAATGTCAGGATGGCTAGATATGATAATTCTAAACATATATTTAGATACTTAAAAATGGATAAAGGTGATAGAATTACTCAATTAAATGGAAGTATCATTGATATTTTGAATAATATTTCTCCACTAGGAATTTCAATTACAAATCCATGGTAGCCATTTAATGTTATAACTATTTTTCCACTTAAGTGGAGTGGAATCATAGATTTTATGAAACAGTCTACTGAGGTTAAGGATTTCAAAATAAAATATCTCATGGTAACTCTTATGATTTTTTAGGTGAAAATAGAATATAATGTTAAAGAATATAAAATTGTTATGACAGAAAATACCACTTTAAAGGTTTATATATATAAAGAAGATAAAAATAACAATAGTATATAAATTTCTAAATCATCATAATAAGAATATTCCTCCACAAATTCTGGATCAAATGAATAACATGCACTGTTTTCTAAAAAAAATAGAATGTATTATAATAAGAGAAGAGGCTTTAGATGACCTTTAAACAATACCAATAAGAATAGTGGAAATTATAAATAACTGTTATGTTATGTGGGAAAAAATAATGGACACTTAAAGAGAGATTTTCCACAATTACAAAACAATAAAAATATAATAATTTTTTTTCATGAATGTCGGATATTAGAAGAAATTCGAGAAGGATATAATATCCTTGTTAGTACTTATGAATAATAAAACAATTATCAATCCAATGAATCAGAAGTTAAAGTTTCTATGAAAAACTATAAGATGTGTTTTATAGAACATTTTGGGTGAGAACATTATTTTTATTCTTCTGAGCAAGTGTTTGAGTAAAAAAATAAATATTTACCATACGAATAATTGAATGAGTACAGTAAAATTTTATAAATAATGTACAAAATCATGAAAAAAACAGATAAATCTCTCTGAAAATAAAAATATAAATTTTTTAATGAAGTGGAGGACTTAAATAAGAAAATTCTAAATTAGAAAAATTATTTTTTAAAATTATTTTGTTTAATGTATGTAATAGACTAGCATAATTGAGAACCTATAGAAATATTATCAAAAATATAAATATATTTCATGTGTTTTTACTTTGGGGGAGGATTACCTAAAAAATCTTGGTTTAGAACTAACTTAAAAGAGACAATATTGGAATAAGATGTTATGGTGATATGACCAAATTTTATTAAAACTATTTTGTGCCATGTTCTATTGGAAAACCCTATCCCAAGTTAGTTTTTCTCACCACGGAGAAGTAGGAATATATTTGAATTTCTATAATCCATAAAATCTTTAGTTTTGGGGAATTAAAAATTATTTTTTAATAAAATTGAAATTTAATATTGTATTTTCATGAAAATAGTAATAAATTTTTGTTCCCAAGACATCTATAGCTACCTTTTCATGACTATTGAGTGTTTGGGTGCCAAAAAATCTTATTCTTTTATTTTTTAATGTGGTGAAAAATCGAAGGAAAGTGTAATGAAAAATGTTTCATTTAATATGGATATTCAAGAAACAGCAGTGGGAATTTCTCCAACATTCATGTACTATTTGTGTTTGATGGGAGATATGTCAAATTTAGTGAAAAAGAAAAGGGAAAGATAATTGGGAGTGGATATATTGGAAATGAAATATAGATCCTCATCAACAAAATAACTTATCTTAAATTCTTAAAAAAACATGATATGTATTTCTTAACTTTTTGGCGATGGTTATTTAATTGATTTTTCTAAAAAATCCTGCACGATTTTTGAAGAAAAACTTCTCAAGTTTATACAACCTTGAAAGGGAAATGTTTATACATTAGATCATAATTATTTTTTCATATATAAGATAATTTTTATTTCTTTTTTAAGTAAATGATTTTTGGATTGTGTATAGAATTTCTAGACATTTTAATTTGTATTCATTAAGAAAATTATCAAAAATAAATTTTGTTATCGATTTTTCTAATCTTAATTTGGATAAAAAGTAACCATGTGATTCATGTATGATTGTAAATAAACACAAGTGATATTATAAACCAATTAAATAGGTTCATACTTCTTGACCAGTGTCTCTTATTTATATAGATCTATTCATACCTGTTAGAATAGAAATCCTTGATTGAAAATATTTTTTTATGTGTTGGTTGATTATTTTTCAATATTTACTTGGGTTTATTTCTTGATATTTATAAATGAAGTGTGTTCTTTGTTTTAATTATTTTTTTAAACGTGTTCGAAATGAAAAGGATTCCAAAATCATTTCTTCAAGAATTTATCATGGAGGAGAACATTATAATAATAAATATAAATCATTCTGCTCAAAATATGATATTTGACGTAGTTTTTCTATTCCTAGAAAATCCTACTAGTTTTGAATAACCACGTTTTCAGAATTCAATTTTATAAATTACCAAATAAATATATGGACTTAAACACACACCTATAACATGGTATTAATTATTATCATATTTTATTTAATCAAATTATTTTAAGTTGGGAATGGAAGAACCCACTCATTTTAAAAAAAATCAAAAGGTACTCTTCTTTTATAAATATATTTTGATGATGTATTTCTTGTTTCAACAATCCATTATTGTATACTACTTTTTCAAAAAATATGATGAAAGAATATGAAATGACCATAATGGGTGAGAAAAATAAAATTCCTTGAATTTCATTTTTATAATTTTTTTTGAAAATGATAAAAAAAATGTCTTCTACATTTACATAAAAGGTGCAAAATTGATAAGAGTAAAACATATTCAACTCATATAAGATCCAATATTAGACTCTATATGGATAAGGCTAGAAATCATGTTGACAATAAGTTATATTCTAAAATCATTGGATTTTTACTTTATCCTATATCTGGTAGGATATATATTATGTTTTCATTTTTTCTATGTGAACAATTTAAATATTATTGTAACAAATCTCATTTAAATGATTCTAAAAGGATCTTGTAATTTTTAAAAGGAAATGATTCTCTTTTACTACTTTTCCAAAAAAACCACTTATTTAATTTAACATCATATTTGGATACTGAATTTGGTGGGTTTATAATATATAGTTAAATCCCTTAGAAACCAATAAATTTCATGATATATATATACAATAATTTTCAATTAAGAAACAAAACTCTTTTTCATTGTCAACTACCAAAGATGAATATATCGTAGTTGGAAGCTGTTTTGCATATGTGGTATGGATGAAAAACACCCTAACAGATTTTGGATTTTATTTGAATCATTTTATAATATAATATGATAACAAAATTGCTATATATATTTAAAAAATATGATAACCCATTTGAGAACAAATAAAATAAATATAAGTCTTAATTTCTTATGAGATCCTGAAAAAAGGGTGATATCTTCATACAATTTCATCGCACGAAAAATAGGTAGTTTACATTTTTACATTATTTTTTCCACTAGATGATTTTATTTTATCAAATCCAAGTTATTTTTATTTAAATTTAGTTATTTATTATACATATTTTATAATGATTACTTATATATATTTAATATTCTAAAATAATTATTTCATTCAAAATGTAGTGTCATCATTTTGAGTATTATTCATATATTAGTAGAAAATTTTGGTTAGTCTATTATGATTATCCTATATTTTACTCTATGAAAATATATGGTTATCATAAAACAAAAGAAATTAATTTAGTCCCACATGCTAAACCCTTTGGAACCTATGAATCATCATCTCCATGACAGTCAAAATTTTTTCCCTAATCCTTCAATATTCCAAACACCCTTCAAAAATGGGAAAACCCAAATGAATAGATGGTGGTAAATCTAGAATATTCATGAAATCATGGACCTAATGAAACATATTGAGTATAAGTGATATCGATTTTATCTGGTTGGATGGTATGGAAATGTTTCATTACAAAATTATAAATCCCCAAGGATAAAAATTCTTTTTTGATGAGAATAAAATGATGTTTTTATATGAAAATTTTATATGATAATTATATTAATTTAATATATTTCATTTTTTTTATAAGGAGGATTGGGTTATAGAAAAATTAAACCATAATATTTTTTGGGATATTGTCTGTAAAAATGACTGATGTTTTTTAGCACCCTCATGAAGAAAATTCTTATTTCAGTACCTCGTTAACTCTAATTGATGTTGTAATCCCAAAAAAAATAATGAAGTCTTTTTTTGGAAAGCATATTATAGAGAATAAACATAAAAAGGGAATTGATATAGATATAATGATTCTTGTGAAGTTAATTTGGTCAGCCATTTCTCAACGTAATATGGAGTTTGAGAAAATAATTTTACAAGATGTTAGGTTGTTTTATTAGTTAATGAAAAAGAAAAATATAAATTTGAATGATATATTATGAAGTAAATGTTCCATATTGAAAATATTTTAATACATTTTTACCCATTCATAATTTTTTAACATTGGTTTTTGGAAAACCTTGTGTCCATTTGGGTAAACCGCTACTACATGTTGTCATGGTTTATCAATGTCGGGAACTATTGTATTGAAGTGATGTGGATTCTAATGGAGTTATTCCTTGAATATGTTTTTTTATCCATTTTTTTAGAACAATTTGAGGTAGACCATGATAATGTTCAATGGGAGTTATATTATAATGTTTTTGCAGATGAGTTTTCTACTCAAGTTCTAATATGTTTTCCTACTCCCCTAGAAGAACATATATATAATATGGACATAAGAGGTCTTTTAGGAAATGGGACTCTTTCTAAATGGAGAATAACATTCAGATTTATCATTTCTAAGTAAATTAATTTTGAGGATGAGGCTATCTATGATGTTTTCCCAAGAACATGTCATGTTGTTGACACTCATTCTCCTGAAATAGCTCAACCATATATAATACATGTTTCTTATGTAATGTACAATTTGGATTTGGATATTCCATGTTTAGTTAGAATTTTTTGACAGAAAATAATTTAAAATACATCTTGTGGGATCTATCTTTTTAATGTATCTCCTCTAACAGAGACCAAAAGAAAATTCCAAAGAGGATGAAAAAGTTTCATCAATCATAATATTGATGGTGGTGTTGAGGAAGGTTAATATGAAGCATGTTAACATACAATACTTATTCAAATAAGTATAGAAATATAAAAATAAGGACAACCCCCTCTTGAATAGTAAGTACCCCATGTTTATTAGAATCAATAATTTGATTAAAATCACTATCTAAAGTGCACCATGAATTTTTTATCCTATTATATCACACTATACTAGTTTTGAGATCACTACAACTAAATTAGATTATGGGAGTAAATGATCTCAAGGAAGATATTTCAATCTAGTGATTGAAGTAAATTCATTGAGGAATTAGTTAGTTGAATCTAGACAAGAAATAAAGACTTTGTGAGAACACAATATCTCAAAGGATGAGATTAGTGAGTTAAATTTCTTTTTTAAATCACTTTTAGATAAAATTTTGAATGACTATACTAGGGAATTATCGAGGAAAAAGTCTCTGGATCATGTTTCGATAGAATCAAAGATAAAAGGATTCAATATCACTATAGATAAGATTAATTCCACCATATATTCTATGTAATGTGATATCCTATCTAAATAAATATTTCATGATCTTCATATAGATGTGGTTTCTAAAACTATATGATTACCTATAATCATGAAAATATCTATTTTTAATATTCATGAGTCACAAAATGAAATTAGTTCCATATTGAAGGACAGATTAATAGTAATTCATGATGATTTCTTTCAAATAAAAAATGATTCCACATTCATAATAAATGGTTAATAATATAATTTTGGATCATCAGGCAATAATGTTGAAGTACTGGAATGTGGTATTTGGATATTTTCACCATTTGGTAGTAAAAATCTTTAGATCGTACAGTTCATAGGAATAATAATGAGAATAAGATGTGTTTGGTAATCCATTATAGAATCATATCCCCTAAAAATAAATGGATGTTTCTATTTCTCATTATATCTCTTCTCATGATGATAGTTTGGTTGGTCTATTTGATAACATGTTCGGGATGTTAAATATACTGGTTCAGATTTATACCAAGAAAATGTATTTTTAATCCTTTTTTAGAATTTCTATTATAGTGTGCGGAATGGTTTTAATAATCTATTAGTTTTCTACAATAATGATATAGGGATATGTCTGGATATGTGTACATATTCATTATACCATTATTGCGGTAGACATTTTATTAAACCTAATATATTAGATCACTATGCTACCACCTATCAAAGATTCATATAAATATTCAACACCTCTGAAAAGAATTATTGAGATGATAAATCTATAATTTGATGATATTTACTTACCTAGGATGATGTTTTGGAGAAAGTGTTGACACTCAAATGCCAACATCCTCTTTACCAATTACCCATCCTCAATATTTTATTAATTTACCTCTAAAACATTGACTAACTCCACAATATTAACTTACATTCTTAACTATGTTGTTTAACTGAATTAAGTATCAAAAACTGCTCAATGATGATTTAATTTTATTGTATGTTTCTAATTACATTTTATATTTTTTATTAGATATTTATATATATCAAATGGTTTCTTGTTTTTATACATTCTTTATGTTTTCAAATTATATCATTTATTGTTTTCATTTATTATTAATTATATATATTTTTTTACTCTTTATTATATTCACTGGTTAATATCTTTTTAAATCTAATATATAAATATGATTTGATTTATTTTAATATTTTAATATAATTAATTTATTGTTACTATTGTAATTTTATATTTTATTTTTGTTACCATTACTTGAAAAATTCTATTCATATTTAGTATGAATTACACAAACCATTTACACTTGTTCTCGTAAAAAATTAACTATACTCTTTTTATTGTTCTAATTATTTTTTATATAAAAAAATTAGGAGAATGAAAATAAGGATATAAGGATTGGGATAAAATTAAAATATAAAAAACTATTTAAACACATCTCATCAATTTTTGGTTTATAATTCCATGGGTTTTGGGAACATCAAAATAGGGGATATTGTTGTAAAAAATTAATTTATGCCAATATATCTTGGTTTTTTGTGTGTTTTGATGATTCAAAAAATCCATATTTATATTCCTATGTTTATCTTAACTTTTTTAAATTTTATATTTTTATAAGAAGGGATTTATTTATTTCAATAGAATTTATTGTACCTGAAAATAAAGTATTTTATTCTATCGTATTTTAGCTATTTGATTTATTTTACACTAAGTGGTTACCTTATGTGTAATAAGATTATCTTACATTGTAATATCAGTATCTGTTTTTAATATTTTATTCTATGATAAATATTTTATCATACAGATAGAGAAATTTATCTTCCTTTCATTCATGGTTAGGAAGATCATTCAAAAGGAAATTATGAGAATTCATTTATTATAAGAAAATCACATTTGGTAAAATTAGTATTTAACAAGCATCAAAGGAATCCATGGGTTTCAATTATCTTATGAAAGTATAAAATTATCTTATGATGAATAATTATCTTAACTAAATAGTGAATCTTGGTTATCCTATGTTGTAAAAGTTATGAAATTTTTAATCTTATAATGCTTCTTATAAAACCATATGTCTATATAAAGATAAATCAATTTGGATAATGTGTTTTTTCCAAGAATGGAAAGACCTAAAGAAGGATATTTATAACATCTACAATATAGAATATTATTCCACATTTGGAAAAGTACACATCCAATTAAGATGCTATGTTGTCATTTTTTTAAAGTATTATCCATTAGACCATTGTGATTATCTAGTGTACTCAATTTTGAAAACCAAGAAGAGATATAAATATGAAATTTTTCTAATGCATTAAGGAGAGATACACATGAACATAAAAACATTCTAATAATAGAAATAAAGAACCCATGTGTATATAATAAATCATATACTACTCTTGTGAGTTGTACTCACAAATTTATCTATTGAAATAGAAGAACCTCTTGAGTTGTGATTTGAGTATCACCATCTTCTCTAGGTGTTTCATCATCTATGGTCAGTTTTTTCATGAAACTGTGTGATGCATCATTCCTTCAAATCTTATTCATTTATATTTCATATAAAATAATTTTAATTTAGTGTGTTGAGGCCATGGATAGGTTCTATAAAGGGAGATATTGGTTATCCTCTCTAGTAAATTTGTAACAAGTAACAAGTATTTTTACACATCTAGGAGCTGCTAAAAATACGGTTGTCATAGTGAAAACCACCAAACTCAGGGATAAGACTATTGGTGGAGTCAACTAGTGTATTTCTATTCCATGAACCAATATAAATCTCACATGTTCTAACTTATTCCTCTAATATATTATATTTTTGCAACAAAATTTTGTTATGGAAAAATATTGGATCCCCCATACCATGAAGATAGTGGTTTTAGAGTAATGAAATTATCGGTAACCCAATTAACCCCATATTGAGTTTTCAATTATCTATTATATGGGAAAATTGTTTTATATAGATATTTTTATGGGTGATGTTGAAGAAATAGTTTTTAATAAGATTTTTGTTCCCAAATAATATAACACACTATGTTTTAGTATTTTGAGATTATTTAAGAGTTGTAAAGATCAATTTATAAAAATGATTTGAAAAATAATCATTTTATTCTCTAGTAATATCCCACACAATAAATGCATCTATGAAAAGTTTTTTTAAGAAGAAGCTCTATTAGTGTACATATGGGGAACATAACCTCACTCCCGATAGGGGTTTTGTTATTTTTAGAGATTAAGTCAATAAAAAATTATTAAAAACCATAATTATAAGTCTAAATTTTAGAAACCATCCTCATATTTTGGTTAATGATAGAATGGTTTCATAGAAAAAAATATATTAATGGATACTACAAGTTGATATAATCTTTTTTACAGATGAACTGGGGGGTAATAATCACTAAAAACAGACTTTTGGGCATTAACTCAATATTAAATCATTTCAAAACAAGTGGTTTTAATAAAATTATTTTTTTGACAGTCCTTGGGTATATTCTTTGGTGGATTCACATGCTATTTACTAACAAGTATGATGGAATTAAATATATTATTACAGTTTAGACAGAAAAAATAACGAGAAAATAACTATGGATAACCTACAATGAAACCTTTAAAATTCATAAATTAGGGTTCATATTTCATTCTTTCTAAGATAATACTTTTCCTTCAAATATACCTTTTTATTTAAGTATTATCATCCCCTGTATTATTTTATTTTAGTAAAAGGATAGAAATAGGGTGAATCATGTTAATAATGGATGTGATTAATAATGTGCTTGTTTTCCCAAAAGCATCAATATTGGAAAATATGTGGAGTAAAAAAAATAGTATGGTTATTCCTAATAATCTATCTCGAGTTATGCTTAACAGATTAAACATGGATAAATTTATAAACAACCACGTATGATGAAAATGATATATCATGGAATTTAAAAGATATTTATCATGAGGGAAAGAATATTAAAATTATTACATGTTATAAATGTGGGAATAAGTGCATATTCAAATTTCTTAATGAATCAAATATAAGATATACATTTGGTATAATTATCCATAAAGATAAAGATTTTCAAAAAGAGATAAAATTTCTAATAAATAAAACTAGGGATACGAAGGTGAGAAACAATATACCACCCACTCTTCAAATCATTAAATTAACTATGTTTTGTAATCATGAAATTAAAGACCCCAAATCAATGTCCAATTAGCAAAATGGTCATAAAAACCTCTTAGACCAAGGGAATAATGAATTTCCTTTTTGATCACTAATGTAGAAGTGGACCATGATAAATGAAGTGGTTCATGTTAGACTTATTCTCCACTAAAAATATATGACTGTCTTGTGTTTTCTAGTTATTCACATTAATTCATATCATGAAAATATTCTATGAATCTAGATCAACCACATTTAATATCTGATATTAAATTATCTATTAAGAGACCAGGTTGTGTGATAATGGAATCCATGGTATATAAATCGTCTCTAATTAAGGTTTTTGGAAAGGTACTTCCTACAGATCTAGTTCTTATTTCATTGAAAGAGTATGATGTTATATTGAACATAAATTGGATATCTTTATACATAGATCTTATAAATTATCAATATATGTAAATTTCATTTCCCATCCAAAATATTCCCATTATTTTATGTCAATTAAAAGATGATGGTGAACTCCCTTTAGAAGCAAATTCCCTAATATGGGTCTGAATACCCAATAATGAAGGATACTCAGCTAAAAATTTGGAATAGAACTAAACATTGAATACATTCTAAACAATTCATTGGATATGGAACCAAAGTGTAATACTAAACCCCTTACTATAGTAGGAAAACACTATATCTAGAACAATTTTACAAAGTATACTCTAAAGTTCCATTATTCATAATTATATTAAAATGTTTAATTTATTAATGATAAAATTTTATCTTTAAAAAATAAAAATTATTTTTTAAATTTATAAAATATATATTATCTTGAGATTAATTTTTAGGTTTTTTCTAAAAAAATAGTATGAATTGTCCAATATTATGTTTTTTAAAATACTACAACATTTATGTCATTATTAGTATATATTTATGATATAAAAATTTATAAAACACATTTATTGAAAAAATATTTATTTAAAAATTTAAATTATAAATTTTAAAATTTTAATATAAATTTATAAACCCATTATTGATATTTTTTGAACCCATGTAATATTTTACTCATAAATTATACTATTATATTATACATTTTTAATATTAATATTAATTTTTAACACCATTAGAAATTGAATAATAAAAAATGGATTTTAATTTAATAATTAGTAGGTTTAAATTATCTAAAATGGATCACTTTATTTTTGTTCCTAATTTTAGGTTACCTTAGGTAAAACTTCATACCAAGATAAAATCCTAAAAATGAAAAGAAATAATTCAAGGAGAAAAAGGGAATGAAACATGATAAAAATTCACTATTATAGAATGTATGAGTTGTGACACGAATTTATCCCTACCAACTTCCTTGTTTCCTATTCTTTATCTACATAACATATTTAATATGTGTTGTCTTTATATTATGTTGAAATATTTTTAAATAATTCATTCTCACTACTTATTAATGCGGTCTCTCGCTGTACCATCAAATAAATCCTAATTTTTTTTCATTTTGAAAAGATACATATTTTTATTACCCTAGAACACTCTTTCACTTTCTGAATCTTCTAGTCAATAGATATTAACTTAATTTCTTTTGTTCCAATGAATCCTCCATAAGAATTAGAAAGTTCTCCACGTAAGTTCAAACTTTTCCCTAACATATCTTCCTTTTATATTGTCCTAAAAAAATTATTTTTCCAAATATGATATGATGTATTTTGAATTTATACTTCACTTATATTTTTGTGTAAATAATAACTGACTAGAATTTCTCTTCAACTGAAGAAAAATAAAACTAACATTTGTGAACTATGTGAACTACCACCTCCATGATGTAACAAATTTCATTTTCCATCACTACCATAAAAGGATAGATCTAAAAACTCGATTAATGTATAAATACTATTTTTATAATATCATTAAGTATATGTTGATAAAATTTTAAAATCCTATTTATGATCTGATCAACAAATGATCAACTTTAACAATCATTTAAAAATAATCTTAAAATAAGATAATATATTATTCAAATTGTGTAATATTTTCATTCTCATTAATTATTCATCTAATTATATCTAGTTATATTTTATCATACTAATAAGCAAAAAACATATCATTATACTTCTATTATAATGATATTATAATAAAAACACAACATAGTCAATCACTAAATCAGAGTGTGTTCATGAATGTATTGGTTTAAGGACCCAATTGAACTATAATATATATTTTTATCATGAGTGGATATGGGAATAAAATTAATGGTATAAAATGATATAAATGAGTAAATTATAATTTTTTTGGTTATGAATATGTAATAAAAATATGTAATTCATTAATTAAGAAAACACAATTAGATCATAAAAATTCACTAAAAGATACATGTCATATATTTCCTCATCAATAATGAAGAATAAAATAATAATTAAAGGAATTTATAAATAATAAATAAATATAAATAATACCTAATAGTAAAATTAATGATCTATAAATGAGGAAATTTTGTAGCAGAATGAGTATGGACACCACTATTTTGAATACAATACAAGTGATAAAACTATAAACACCTGATGTGGAAAATCAAAAGAATTATAATAGAAAATTTCTATTTTTGAATATTATAAATAAAAATGAATAATATTAATTTCCTTAATTTATTGATTAATATATATATATAAGAGGTTAATGTACTTCGTTGAAGTTCAGACAATAAGTATGGGTTTTCCCCCTTGAATTCCACTATTTAAGATATATTTTGTATCTTGCAGAAAATTTCCTTTATATAGTGTATATATACTACCCATTTGTGATTTTTTACTGTTAAATTCAATTATTCATTGTATTTTATGTTTAATTGGGTGTCCAATATTTCATGATGTTATAGTTTAATTGCTAACCAATCCATATGTGGGGTTTCTTTCTTCTCGATTTTTATTCTTTCAAAATCACATTATAATAACCACCTATTTTATTTTATGTGTTTCATAAATTACCCTGGATTAATTTTTTTCCAAATTAATCTTGAAATATATGGTTTTTTACATGACTATATTTTAATTCATCTCTTATATTTTATTGATTAAACAGTTACCAAAAAAATTGTAAAACCTAAATTTTCAATGGTGGAAAAAACATCCTATATTTTTGTAATGTAATAGCATTCCTAGTTTACTAGAAAATGTATACCTCTCTAGATACTAGAAATTGGATGCTATTTTATAATAGATACACCTATGGTTAATCACCCAAAAAATGGTCAGTTTAGCATTGACTCAATCATCACCTTGACGCAAAATGACTATACCTAAGGATGCACACCTAGAAAGAAACACATGGGGTATATGCTTTGGAATATTCACATGACCTTAATTAAACATGATGATGTATTATTCATAACATATCCTTAGTCTCCTTCCGATGAATTTTTTTGAATGCAATTACTATCTTCCATTGATAACCTAGCACATTATAAGTACCTTAACAATTATATTTCTTTCATGAGGGTATTTCATTTAACATTGATAATACCCCATGGATTCTTTGTTGATTAAGGGATGTTTTTCTATCCATATATATTATTCTATTGACCAGGGATGTACTTGATTTATGCATTTCTCTTTATATGGATAAACTTGTTTTATTAAGTAATATGATCATTAAGAAATAGTATAAAACGTTCAAATGACTGTTATTGTGAATGTATTGGACATAACTAGGTGACAACGGGGGCCCAAGATTTTTATATTCCATTGATACATTTATAGGATTCATTATTACAAACATTTTTTGTTTTGCTGTATACCTCTTACCATGAAATGATAGAGTCTTTTTATGAGGCCTTCAGGACATGTTTCAATGTTTGGCATTACTAATTACATGAGTATGAGATTAATGATTATTTTTATCCATGTTTTTATTTATTGTCAAGGATATATAATTACCTTAGTTTATGATGATTAAGGCTTATTTTTGATCATTTATTTATAGAATATCACTTATTCCATATTAATGTTATGAATGATTTCATTCTATGATACTCCTTAATGAGCATATGAACTTAGCATTGTTTTTCTCTTTTCCTCTAGAAACCAAGAGGTGGACCATGTGAACATTTCCAGGATATGATATAAGGGGTAAATATATTTTATCAATATGTCCATGTTGTATCTTTTGTTTTTAGATGTATTTTATATATGTATTTAGTCTATCAAGTCTACTAAACTATTGGATAAATCAGTAACTTCTATTTCCTATTTAAATAATGTAATATGACAATAATCTCTAGGTTTTTGGAGTCTGAGATATTATAGTTGGAATCAAAGGAATTTAATTAGAAACATTATGGATTATATTTTGAGGAACCATGTGAGATAGCACAAGTACTATGAAAACCCGTTATGATTTCTAGGTAAAACTTTGTGAAAATCAATAATAATTTTATTTTAGAATTCAAAATCAAGTGATAACTATGTGAATAAAATTATAGAAATATGGTGGTCAGTGGGAAGAATGATAACTTTATTAACACTATATTAAATGATTTAATATTCACCATGAAAAAGTTAATGAATCTGGGGTTGAGGCTAATTAGTTCATAACTATATTGGGGTAGTTGACACAGGTTATGAAAAATAATATTTCCTATATAGAAAGACCATATGAACCACACCATAGTTTATCTACATTGTATAACTTCATGTAACGTGAACCTCCATAATTTAGTGGAACTATTAATCCATATTTTATTAAAAAATCGATCAACTCTCTAGAGATGATCTTTCCCTCTTTGGAATACAGTGGACATGAATAATTAACCATGGTAGTCTATCATTTGAAATGAGATGTAGAACAAAAGTAGTTACTAATTAAAAACAATAAGGGGGAATATGAGATGAAGTTTGTGGAATTTGGAACTTTTAACGAGATATTCTATGAATAATAATTCTAATGTGGCTGGAGAGAAGAAATTGGAAGGTAGTTCCTCAATCTCAGAAAAAATGTGGAGGAAAATTATTTAGAATATGAGGATAAATTTAAAATGTTAGTTTGGAATTCTAAGGACTTTGAAAAAATATTGGAAAGTAATATTGACCTTTAATTTTATGTTTTAAAGTTACAAATTCAAAGTAGTTGATCTCTTGGACCTTTAAACCATAATAGGATATAATATCAAGTTTAATTATGATATAAAAGGATCTCCTCAACCTGTATTTATTCATAGGAAATCAGGAGAAGAAGAGGTTGTTTTAGAATCATGGGAGGAAGAATGTGGTGGAACAAGTAACCAGGGGATTACTAAAAGGGTACACGAGTCTATTAGATGAGTGGGGTAAATGAAAATAAATCTCATGAATGTAAGGGAAATGAAGAAGTTTGTCATATTATGTTATTTATGTGCAGGGATAAGGGAAATAATGAAAATGAATTCCTCAATCATTAATGTATTTTACCTCATAAAATTCCAAGGGAGGAAGATCAAGCATATGCGTTTACAATAACTAAAGTTGAAGTTCCTAATTATGTGGTGTAAGGTACTTTTGTAATATCCTAAAACTTAGATAATGTTTTATTACTCTATATATTCACATTATTTTATATCTTCAATGTTTCCCATGAACATTATATACTTCCTTATGTCCCTTGTAAGGGCGTTATCAATTAAGATATCAATTATGAATCTTATCGAAAACATTATTTATTAGGAAGTTCCAAATATGATTCATGGGCATGCCCAATTTTTAAAATTGGTTATTATACAAATGGTTAACATTGAAATGATTATTTTTATAGATTTAATTTTAATGAATGATACAAAAATTTATTTACTTGTGAAGGATAGTACAATTCTAGAAGAAGAGGTGGAATCTATTATCTTTAGAGTAGGACATCATCATTTTAATCATATTTATATATTCTGAAAATAAATCTCCTTAATGAAATTATGGGTAAGGATCATGATAAATCAGGATATATGGATGAGGAAGATATCATATGATTGTAAGATATACCTATTATATGAAAACTCCTTGATTTTTTCATGAATAATTACCTAGTCATCCCCTAGAGTGTGAAGTTGATTTCTCTATTGAGCTAATTCATGATGAAAGGACAATGTCTACATCTCTATATAGAAATAAACTAAAGGAGTTAAAATAGTTACTGGGGTTTAATGATAATGGATTTATACAACCTAGTGTTTATCTCTGGGGATCCAGTGTTTTATTTTTGAAATGTAAGGATGGATCTACGAGACATTACATCAATTATAAAGACATAAATATCATTACCAGAATAAATAAGTATCCTTTACCAAAAATTAATGTACTACTTGTTCCTATTCAAGGATCCCAATACCTTTTTAATGTTATATCTTCATTTTAGATACCATATACAAAGGGTTAATAAGGATTATACTCCATAGATTTAATTTCAAAAAAGGTATGGACATTATCAGTTTACAGTAATTACTTTTTGATTGACAAATGCACATTATTCTTTAATTGATCTAATGAATAGAGTATTCTAGGATTATCTTGTTAAAATTGTGGCGGAATAAATTGATGGTATCTTAATATACTCTAAGATCTATGAATATGATAATAGTCATCTCCTAAAAATTATGGAGACCCTCATATAAAAAAATAATATAGGAATTAAAAAAGAGTAAAATTTAGATCAATGAAGTTTATGTTCTTAGATATATTATCTCAAAGAATGAGATATATATTTTACATTCATAAAAAATGTTTATTTAACAAATTGACTACAATGAAAAATATATCTATGATATTAAGTTTCCAAGTCTTAACAAATTACTATCATCGGTTTGTTAAAACATTTACCCGATTGGCCAACCCGTTAACCATGTTAACACATAATTGGGTCAAATTTAAATAGTCAAGGGAATTTTTGGAATGATTTTAAGAGATAATAATGATATTGATTAATATAGTGCTATTACTTATTCTATATGGTAAGGAATGATTTTTAATATATAGTGAAAAATTAAAGAAGGGACTAGGTTGTCTCTTTATGTAGAATGATTAGGTGATTTCCCATGCATCATGGTAATTGAAAACTCATGAATAGAAATATAATACTCATGAAATTAATATGGAGGTGGCATTCTTATCCTTGATAATATGGAGGCTCTACCTCGATGGAAAATGATACAATATATATAGGAAATTGGAGTTTGATGTATATATTCACTTAGAAGGACATCAATATAAGGAAAATAAGATAGTTAGAAATACACAAGGACTATCATTTCATAATGCAATATAACCTTGTGAAGGTAAACACGGTCGTTTATGCACTGATTATAAAGGACCATAGGGTGCTATCCATGATGAAATGTCATAAGGATTCAACATACATATATATAGTTAAGATGGATATGGTGATTTCTAGGAAAGGAGATCCATCCTTCCTTTTACATGAAATTTATAAACCATACTTTCTAGAAAATACAGAACAGTCCCAAAAGTATGATAATAACTTATAAAGGAATATTAATGTGGTAAATGATTTGAAAAAATCGACTGTGAGCTAGAAATCCCAGTAGGGTCTCACCAAGTGCCTATAAAAATATTCTATAATAATAAATTAGATCATGCTTTAAAATTTTAATAATATAGGCTATGGAGATACAATTTCAAATATAAATAAAAAACATGATTTCATTTAAAATGATGAAATTTTTTTCAAAAAATGTCTTAAATAAACATATTTATATAAAATAGTTTTTATAAATCAACTGGCATGGTTAAAATAGTTTGAAAATCAATAGAATATATATCAAAATAATCACAAAAAGAATCAGGGTTATCTAACCTATGGTATAATAGTTTCTAGTTATAGGAACCTCAAACGTCACATATTAGTGATCATAGAAATATGTGTACACTCATCCCTGATTATTTAGCTGAATAAGATTCATCAATATCCCATTGGAGATAAGATCTACCTAACATGGTTTTTTTAGTTTTCATTATCAATCCATTGTTAGGTAACTACCATACTAGTATGCATATCCCAATTAAACTAATAAATACCCAATATCATATTCTCTCAATCAATAAATCAATAATGGGAAAATCATCTCATTTCAAATCAAATCATCATTTAAAATTCCATTCACATCTTTTAGTTTCAATTTTCCAATTCAGTTTGAAAAAAACTTACATTTTAAATCACATCATGTATTTTAAATTTAAGACAAATAATAGATTTTTATCAAATAAATTTAATAATTTTTTTTATCAAAAAAATTATATAATCAATACATCAATTCCATCAATTTCAAAATACAAACTAAATTCCAATTCAGTTGGAATTAGGGGTTTTACCAAAAATACATTCCAATTAAATTTCCAATACCTAATCACACTAATTGGGTTTCATAAATTAATTGAAATTAATTTAAAACAAATCATGGAAATACAGGTTAAACTATATGCAAATTTCTCAAACAGAATCACCTACCTTCAATCACGTAACTATAATGCAACACCTACAATAGGTTCTACCAATGAAGAACGATGATGATGTAGATCAAGAAATCAAACATAGATTCAGAATTAAATTAAATTGAGATTAGATACATTATTAATATGATGATATAACACTCTTTAATGATGTTATAACAAAAATGTGGGAGAAGACACATGAGAAGTGAATCACTGACCCAAAGGAGATCAAACAATATCTTTTGCACTTTGATTCAATAGGAAAGGGGTTTGGAGGAGAAAAAATCGGTTCCTGGGAGCATCAAAAATCTTCGAAACCAATTTAGGTCAATTTGGGGTCGAGAGTGGCCTCAAACAGAGTTTTAGAAAAAAAATTATAATGTTTTCGAATAAAAACATTATACACGCACAATTAGCTAGAAAATACCACAAGGTTAGACAAACTATGTTCCCAAACTGTGTGGTCCCTCTTGACAAACTATCCAAGGAATGTGGTTTCAACAAGGTGGGAACAAAGTTTTCCAAATCATGTACTAACTTTTAAAACCCTCACTATACAAGGGTTCACAGTTTTAACTATAGGGCTGTACTATTTTTTTGAACAGTACGTCAAGCATGCATAACCCAAAAAAACTCCAAATTTTAATCTTTTCAACTAAAGTATCTTTAAACATTATCCTACCAAAAGGGAAACAGAAAATGGTCATGCACTACCTTATATCAAGTAATTAGATGTCACCAAATACCACCACAGAAACATTATGTCCCCTAAAATACTTTCAAGAAGTTTTCATATCAAAGTTATGAGGCCACATCTCTCTCATCAGTCCCTCCCTACCATCATCACATGTGAATAAGAACCATGCTTCCATAGCACATGGACCAAAGGTACCATTATCCCATGAAGTACACCGATCTCAAAATCTATATTCTTAAATGGATTCTCCATCATGGTCTAATCATGACCAACATTAAGATGCTCACAACCCAAGAAATTAGATGTGTTAGAAATATTTATCCATAGATAAAACACATGTAATATGTTGTGTATCATTGTAAACTATGGTGGAAGTGATAAATGGTAATACACTTTTTCAAACTACTCAAAAATATCATAAGGTCCTATAAAATAAGAAGAAAGATTCCCATATGTCCCACGACATCTGTGACCCAACTAAGCAGAAACATTGAAGAAAACCCAAACACCAAAATATCCAACGGTCTACAATGAAGATCAATATATGATTTATTCTCGATCTCTACCATAAAAATTATATAATGAATCAACTGCATATTTTTTGAAGTCCCCTAGACCAAGCTCATTATCACCAAGGCACATTAACTAATCTCTGACCAACACAATGGAGATTTAAAAGGTTTTCCATACAAGGCCTTGAATGGATCCATTCTAATTCCATACCAGAAACTCTGATTATTTAAAAAGTCAACCTGTCCTGAATGGTCATCACAAGCCCCAAAAAATTAAGTTTGTAGGCATAAATCATATCCTAATTAATCTATATATCCAAGCTTATCTGTCTATCCATTTTCACATAGATTGTTGTACTCAAACAAACTTGAGTTCACATTTCCTCTTGAAGGACCTCCAAAAATAATAGGTAAATGGGGATCTCTATTAGAGACTATATGAGATGGAACTCCATTAAAAAGAATAATCTATTTATCATAGATATTTCTCTACTTATCAACATTTGTTTTGTAATGAATGGGTATAATGTGAGATGATTTTGTGAGAATATATATCACAACTGATATCACATTTTTCATTCTATGGTTACACAGTAACCCAACGAAAATGTCTATATAAATATCATCCAACATTCAAGTCAGTACTGAAAGTGGCCAAAAAACCCAAAGCCATCAGGTGATCGACCTTAACATATTGGAAGGTATAACAATGAGTTATAAAATTAGTAATGCAACTTTCATACTAATCCACCAGAACCGACCCCGCATATCGTAACACATCTTGATGGTTCCTAGGTTCATTTACCACTAGGAATAATAGAAATCAACCTTCATATATTTTCTCACTAGATAAGGTACAATGTAATATCTCTAGAATCATATGATACCCTCTCTGGAGAATGACCACTCCACAATGGTCTCCTGACTATAAAGAGTGTCCCCAACACAATAAAATTCAGTATCACGCTGATGTTCCTACAGAATCATCTCAAGAAGACAGAAGGTCAAATAAAAACTGTCCACTAAAACCATAGAATCTATTTACCAAACACCAATAGGAAACTGTGATAAAAGTTCCATCAAGTTCTACACTTCTGGTTATTCCTTCACAACCTAGTTCAGATGTTTTCTACTCAAATCATCGGCAATAATATTCACTTTCCTTGTGGTATAAAAAATTTCACAATTAAAATGTTGTATGGAATCTATAAAATTCATCTAAAAGAGATTCAAATATTTTTGAGATAACATAAAACTTAGGCTCTTGTGGTTGAAATACATGTTAAGAATTTCCATTTAAAGGTAATACTGCCAATTCTTAAGGGAATGTGTCACAACTATGAGTTCAGGGTCAAGGGATAGATAATTCATCACTTGTATCTTAAGATTTTGAGAGAAAAAGGAAATGACATATCCATACATAAAAAACATATCCTAAATCCAAATTTGATGCATCATAAAAGGCCACATGATCCTTCTAATCCCCTATAAGATTCAACACCATCATAAAATTCAAAATGCATTTTAGCTCAACAAAATAATAATAAATATTATCATCCAAAAACAAACACCACTCTTTTTCCAAGTGAAATTGGTCACTAGAGAATAATAATATGAGTATTCCTTTAAAAATAATTCATAATAAAAACCTAAACATAAGAATCTATGAATCTACATAACATTACCTGGATTCTCCCATGTCATAACAGCTTCTTTGTCTTCACGATAAACTGAGATATCATGTTTTGAGATCATGTTCCCCAGAAACATCAATTAATAAATCCAAGTATCACATTTAGATATATATGAATGATTTAAATTATTACTAAAAAATACTATAACATCTCTTAGATGATTCGTATGATCCTCTTCATACTTAGAGTAATCCCAGACGTCATCCATAAAGATCAATATAAACCAATCATGTTACTCATGGAAGATCTCATTGATCCAATATAAAAAGACTATGTGAGAACCGGTTAAACAAAATAGAATCAAATGATACTCATAATGGACATACCTTTTCTATAAGGTGGTTATAGGAATGTCATATTCAATTATTCACAATTGGTGATAACCAGATCAAAGATCAATATTCGAGAACCAATCCTCCAAATTAAACTAGTCAAACATATCCCAAATCTGTGGAAAAAGATAATTGTTATTTAATGTAACTTGATTTATTTTTTGTTAATAAAAACATAGTAGAAGTATTCCTTAGTATTCATTGTAAGGAGAAAAAGTTTTTCCCATGGTGAAAAACATGTGTGTATAAATTATTTCTCTAATATATCATCCAACTGAATCATCAAATCTTTTATCTCATATGGTTTAATATGGTAAGAAGGCATATATACCAATTGAGTATTGATAACCAAATAAAAAAGAAAACTGAATCTCTCTTAATAGAGGAAAACAATAGAAATTAGAAGAAAACATGTTAGGAAACTCAACAAAAAATGTAGGGAGATCATCACACATAGATTCCTACTCCAGGTCAAAAGAAAACACTAATATTACATTCACCAAATATAGACAAGAATGTAAGACTCTACTCGACCTCAGGTTCCAATCTCTGTAAATAAAATGGAACACCCTATCAAGTTTAGTAAAGGAGACCTGTTAAAGATAACAGTTATTTATGGCCTTATTATCAACGACCCAATCCATCATGATAATAAAATCAAGTTGTTTCATGTTGTGAACTAGATAATCTCAAGTAATGTCGATATATGATAATGATAAAAGAAAATTAAGATAGTGTAGAGCCTATTCAATCTACATTCTGAGGGGTGTAGTATTATACATCACATAAGATAAAACCATGATATAATGATTTTACTGGTTCATGATACAAGTTTATATAAATGAATGATATGCAATAGTATAAAAAATCTGTCAGTTTAGATGAAGAAATAATTATGGTACCACTAAAAATCACTAAACATGTAATAGTTTCATCTAGAGAATTATCCAATATGTGAAGATGTGTCTATCAGAATGCTTAGGGATGGAAACCCACTGTTCTTGCAGCCTATGATTGAACCTCAATTATTATTAGTGCTGATGAGATTGTTCCACTTCATGGGGTAGAAAATATATAATATAATCTTGACAAGTTTTTTGAGCATCCAATGCAACTAAATATATTGGGTACCCCAATGCAAACTGGTTTTTAATGCCAATAAATTAAACCCTAGAATTATGTAAATGGGCATCTATTAGGAACTATAAGAGTTTTGGAAGAAACATGTTGTTGAAATCCACCAAGTTAATGATCATGATTCCTATTTTCCTTAATGGAACACACATAACTATCACTGTGAGAAAATGGAACTCCCATCAACCTTGACTTACCATCCATTTCAAGCTCAACCATAAACCCATTATTAATAAAAATAGAATAAGAAGTGATCTTTACCTAGAATACATAATAATAATCATTAGATAAAAGACCCATCTAAAACCAATGAGTCTTCATCTTCTCATTTGATACAATCTCATGTGAGAAATGTATAAGATCAGAAATGTAGTTCACATACTCCTTCGTCATATTGTCAGGATTATTATGTTCGAAAAAACACATATCCTTTTCCATTACCATAGACTCTAGACAGAACTATTCATTGAAAATAACTTTGAATACCTTTGACTTTAAACCCCCCATGATTCATCATTGTCACCATTGATTACTTCCATCTCCAACTAGGTCCCTCTATCTATAAAGTGGAACATTTCACTCTAATAAATTTAGGTGTTTCCATGAATGAAAATAAAAGATTATTCATGATTAGAAAATCCTCATCTTCTAGAGGATCATTAGAGACTTTTAATGGTAATGGATTCTGGAGAATGAACACTTGAGAATGATTTCAGGATCCATCCCTCTTAGGTTCTACAACATGAGCCTTAATGGCAATGGGAACAATTTCCTGGCCAAGATCTTGGACAACACATATAATTATTTCAATAAGGATCTATTCCATGGTATTTTTCTCTTCATCTATTTTATTAGAATCTTCCTCCTAGATCTTATTCATACATCTTCTCGAAGGAATGAGGCTACCAATAAAAAAAATTTGAAGACATCAAAAGGTTATTCAGATCAACCGAATAATAAGAGTAATAGGGAAATTAATCCCATCACATAGGAAAATTATATTTGGATTTCAACCTATCCAAATAAAAATCAAGGAAAAGACTATAAATATATCAAATTATTTTTAATGATTCCTTTTCGAAACCACCCATGGTGACATATGGATTGTTATGATGATATATGGCCAGGTAATGAAATAACAAAACTTACTTTGTCCCAAAAAGATATTCCAAAATACATATTGAGATCAGGGAAAGAAACTAACCTTTCACATTTGACATCAATTTTTCTGAACCATCCTTGATACCCAAAAAACTAATACCCAAGAAAGCACTAACATGCCCTTAAAGTAATTTCCAATCCCCGTAGGTTTGATACTAACACATTTAATCATACAATATAATAGAGGGAATAAATTTACACACAACAGCAGAAGATAATGACACAACTCAGTATGGTCAACACTCCAAAATGGATATAGTACAAAAAAAAACATATATAACCAAAAATCTAAAATAGAATAGCAATAAAGTACTTAGAAAAAAGGTAACATCCTAAAATGACACATCAATCCAATCCCAAAGAATCAAGAACATCCACCTCGACCAAATGTCTCTTTCCATTTTCTCAGACCTGGCTGAGGAAAATCTAGAATACCCAAATGAAAAATGTATTATGTAAGATATAATTTCTAGTAGGGTATCAATAAATTCCATATAAAAATATTACATAATATTTAACCAGATTGTACATTCAATTTTTAGAAAAATATTTATTGGAGTTACAATTTCATATTTAATGAAATAAACATGAATTCATTTCAAAATATAGAAAACAGTCAAAACAATGTCTTAAATATTTTTTTAAATAAAATAGTTTATATAAATTAACTAGAGTGAAAAAAAATATTTAAAAAATTGATGGAATGTATATCAAAAAAATAAAAAAAAGAACCATGGTAATCTACCTAATGGTATGAATTTTTTTAGTTATAGGATCATCACACATCTCATATCAGCTGTCATGGAAATATGTTAATTAATTTCCCATAGGCATAGGTTGAATAGGACTCAAAAATATCTAGTGTGGGATAAGATCTACTTAACATGGTTTTTGTTAAGGCTTTCATTATTAATCCCTTTATAGGGTGTTACCATCCTAGTCTTCTCGTCCCAAATAAATTACCAACTACTCAGTCACTCATGTTCTTAATCAATCAATAAATAAAGGTAAAATAAACTCATTTAAATTAAATCATCATTTAAAATTCAGGTTCTTGTTTTTTAATTTTATTTTTACAATTTATTTCAGAAACCGAAACATGGTTTTTTCATCAATTCACACCTCTTAAAAATAAAACCAATTAATAGTTTTTCAAATTTAATTTACTTCAATTTTCTCAAAACAGTTCTCAAATAAATTCAACAATTTCATCGTATTCAAAATATAAATGAATTATTTGTTTCATTGGAATTTCGAGTTGTCTCAAAAATATATGCTAATTATCATTACAATAAAAAATCATACAATTGTTTTCATAAATTGATTAAAATAAATACAAAAAATATAGAAAATAAATATTTAATCATATGGATATATCTCAAATCAAACCACTTTCCTTAAAATCATGGAACAAAAAATCAACACCTGCAACAGGTTCAACCAAATCGGAATGATGGTGGGAAAGACAATGGAATAAAACATAGATTCAAGATTAAATTAAATTGATTTTATATTCATCAAAAAAATATGATCTAACACTGTCTAAGGGGGAGTGAAAAAGAGAGTGTAATAAGATACACAAGAGGGTAATCAATTTCATAGGGGAGATGGAACGAGTTCTTTCATGCATCAATACTAAAATAAAGGGATTCAGAAGAACCAAAATTATTTATTTAGAGCTACTAAAATATAGGAAACTAATTTAGTTCGAGATGAGGTTGATCAGGTGATTAAAAAAGAGTTTCAAATTAAAAAAAATAGAATAAAAAAGTATTGTGCACATGGTTAGCTGGGCTGGTCCTGATGGTGACACAAACCATGTGCCCTAAGTGTGCACCCCCTCTAGACTCACTATCCAAGGTTCATGGTTTATACATTGTGGTCACATGGTCTCTCAAATCATGTTCCAACTGTGAAAACCCTCACTGTTCATGGTTTCATGATTTTTATTTCAGTGGTTCATGACTTGGACAAAGCTTGCACCAACTATGAACAACCCAAAAAAAAACTAATTTCTCAAAACATCACCCGAAGCACCCCTAAAAAACATCCAACCAAAATGGAAGAAAATAAGGGTAATATAATATATGAAATCAAGTAACATGTTGATATAATTTAAGTGAAAATTTCTTGTGGGATGTCATGATGTTGGTAATTCTAGATAATTATTCTAGATGCTTAGTATTCCATCAGGTGAAGGCTAAAAGGAAAAATCTTAAGGGATTCATGCAACCTCTTTCTATACCTATATGTAAGTAAGAAAATGTTACAATGGAAAATTTCACTACAGTACCAAATACTATAAGGAATAATTATGTTATATGGTTCATCATTTATTTTCTTACTATGCCTTATAATTTCATAGGGATAATAGAATATCTACCCCTTGAAAGTGTGACTTGACTATTTATCAATGAAAGTGTAAGGCTTCAACTGAAACATCTCTCATTTTATAGGTTATAAAACTCGATTAATATTGAAATTTTTGAATTTTCATCATGGGGATCTGAAAATTTAGATACATTTAAGCACCACCTATCATTTCCAAACTGATGGGTAGTCGGAGAGGACTGTGTAGTCTTTGGAAGGCATACTGACATAATTTTCTCTTATCTTACATTGCATGTGGGATCAGTATCCACCTTCAGTGGAGTTTTTATACAATAATAACATCCATTATAGGTTCCATATTTAACTATATAAAGAATTTTATATGAATAGGTTTCATACTCCATCCTATTTAGATGAAGTTGGAGAAAGGAATTTAGTTAAACCAAATCTTATAAATAATGAAACTATTATGGTGAGGACTATTCAAGATTAAATTAAAGAAGTGATTTTTTTAAAAAAGATTAATGCTAACAATCAGATAAAATACTTGGAATTTATAGTTTGAGGTTTTATATTCTTGAAATCTTCACCATGTAAGCAAGTTTTAAGATGTTGTAAAAATGTGGAGTAAATCCCTATGGAATTTGGGCCTTTTAAAATACTTTAAATAATTGGGAGTGAAAAATATTAATTAGTTATTCTACCCAAACCTTTTTAAGTACATTACATCTTCCATGATTAATTAATGTGAAAATATATGTCATATCCAATTTATTCTCTCACATGTTAGAGAATAGAGTTGGATCTTAATGTTTCGATAATGAAGATCCATCGAAGATTATTTACACAAGAGAGTATGTGTTTTAGAATTGAATAACTTTATTGGTGAAATTCCTTTTGATAAATCACAAAATAGAAGAGGAAAATGGGAGATTTAAAAATATATGAGGAATGAATATCTACACATTTTCAATATCTTATATATACCACAATTCCAAGGATAAAATTATTCAAGGGGGTAATGTAATACTTAAGATTCTACTATATCTAGAAAAAACACTATCTTAAACTATCACAGAATGCAAATTCTAAATATCCATTAATCATAAGTATATTTTAATGTTTAATAATACAATGTTAGAGTTTTATATTCACAAAAAATAATTTATGTTTGAATTATTCAAAAATATATAATCTTAGGATGTTTTTTTATTTTTATTAAAAAAATAATCTCAATAGTAGAATAAACCGATTTATCTAATAAGAATCAATATATTTTTGGGCATAAATATTATGTTGCCTTCCGTGAAAACTAGTTACAAGGGTAAAAGATAAAATGATTAAAAAAACAAAATCATGGAGTAAAGGAATTAAATCTTGATAAAAACCTATGTATAATTATGTGTATGAGGTTTTCATAAACCTTTAATATTACACCCTTCTTTACTACCAATTTTTTATCCACTTTACATGTTTAACATATGCTTCCTTTATTTTAAGTTGAAATATTTACAAAAAAAATCATTTTCACCATTTATAAAAGGGGCCTTTCACCCCCCCCCCTCACGGAATTTTGAAAAGTATATTTCTTATAATAAAAAACACATTAACCTACCACTAGAATAATATTTCACTAATTTTAGAGTCTAGTCACAAGATATTAGCTTAATCCCTTCGTTTCTAAGGAATCCTCTTTGAGAAACCCAATGTTCTCAACGTAAGTTCAATCATTTTTCCAACATGTTTTACTTTTATATTTACTTTTCAAATATATTTTACCCAATATTATATTATTATATAAATTTAATATAATAACTAATTATTTTATTTTTTGGAAATAAACACTAGATACAATTTCCATTTCCATTTAGAAAAATGAAACTGACATTCGTGTGTTGCGCGGACTGCCACCTCCACAATGATGTGTATTTAATTTTCATTAACCATATTAAAAATATTGAAATAAACGTGGTTTTATAAGATAAATATGCTTTTTATAATATTATTAAGTTTCTTGTTTGAATATTTTCAGAACCTATTAAACATATGGTCGAAAAACGATCATCATTGGTTAAATTGTTTACAAATAAACACAATAAGAGGATAATATTTTATTCAAATTGGATAATTATTCCATATCTATAATTATTATTATAATAACATCAAAATATCACATATATAACTAATTAAAAATTTATAATATCAATTTTCTTAAGTTATAATGATATTATAATGAATCCACCTTATAACCATTCATTATATTAGGGTATATTCAAGTTTGGGTCGATTTAACAACATAATTGATAAACATTATAAATTTTTATCATGGATGATTATGGGAGCATAATTTATTTTATAAAATGATATATGTGCGTAAATAATTATTTTCTTTGGTTTTGGTGATGCTATATAGGTATTTAATTAATTAATTAAAAAATACACTTTGGTCGTTGAGGATCACCGAAACAAGTTTGTTATTGATTTCATCTTCAAGGATAAAGACTAAAACAGTCATGAAAGGAATTATAATCATCTTAAATAACTATAAATCACCCATAAATATAAATTTTATTGTATTTTAAAAATTATATTTTAAAAAATAATGAATATAAATTCCCCTATTACGATACCAGTACAAATGATCAAAACTACAAACACCTGATTTCTAAAATAGGTATAATTAATATAGGGAATGAAAATTTAATAATAGTATAATTTAAAATTTATATGAGTATAGATGATAATTAATTGATTACGATATCTATGTTTTTGATGCAGTAGGTTAGAGTATGTTCATGGAATTCAGGACAAGAGGTAAGGGTTTTCCACCTGAAATTTTTCTTATTGAGACATGTTTTATATTATTAACCAAACTGTGCGTATCTGAGGTATATATACTACCTATTTTAGATTTTATATCATGAAATAAATTTATTATTGGTATTTTGTGATCAATTTTATGCCCTCTCTTTCAATAATTTTGGAATGAATTGCTACCCAAGATATTTGTTGTGCGGTTTTACATCTCAATTTTTATTCTTTGGGACTCAAGTTATAAACAGGAACTATTTTCTTTTCTGTGGGGAATAAATTTCAATGGAATATTATTTCCCCTAATAATCCTGAAATTTTAATTATTTACAAGTCTGCATTTTTTCTACCTCTCTCATAATCATTTGATTCATTAGTTACTAAAACCGTTGTAAAACTCATTCTTCTCAATGGTGGAAAAACCATCCTAATAATTTGTGTGGTTAAGTGTTTATAATTTCTTGTCAAATAAGTATATATATTTATAATAGAAATTATATGTATATATGTAAAGGATTAACCCCATGGTAATAATTATAAAAATTATTTATTGACTATGGACTCAATCATCACTCTAGTTAATGATGAGAATGCTTAAGACTATACACATAATGATAGACTCTCAAGGGAATTGTTTTGGAATATTCACATGCTCTTAATGAACCATGATGAATTATTATTCCAACCATTCCCTTTGTCTCCTACCAATTAAAATTATTAAATTAAATTATTATATTTTATGAATAACCTATCATATTATAAGTACCCTCTCCATTATATTTCATTAATAATGGTACTTCTGGTTAATTTGGCATTACACCAAAGATTATAATTTGATTAAGGGATGTTCTCCTAGAAAACCACATTATTATATTAAATGGGTAATTATTATATTTTTTTGTATTTTTCATTATATATAATGAAATCATTTATTTTTTAAGAGATTCTTTATGGAATGCTATGAAAGGTATTAAGGACCCTTACGGTAAATGCATTGGACATAATATGATGACTAGTGTGGGATTGAATTATATATCCCCATCATGTATTTATATGTATCATGCCTCAAAAAAGTTTTTGTTTTGTTATATACATCTTCCCAAAAAAAGATAGTTTCTTGGAATAAGTCTGTCACTACATGTTTTCATTCCTAAGATTATGCAACCTTTTAGTATAAGATGACTGATTATTATTATCCAGGTTTTTGTTTATTATTATAGATATAAAATTACGTTAGATTTGTTTTACTGTTGATTCATGTTTTCTAATATTCAATAGATAACACATATGTCATGTTTATGTTATGAAATTATCCAAATTATGCTACAGTATACATGGAATCTAATGTCACAATTATTTTTTTTCATTTCTCTAGGAAACCATGACTAGGATTATGTGTAACTTTTAGGGATATGATTGATTGGATAATTATATTCTCAAAATATGTCCATGTTGTATCTTATGTTTTGAAATTTATTATATCAATTAGTCTGGCCTACCATGACTACTAAACCATTGGATCCTCCAGGAACTCATGTATACTATACTAGAAATTAAATATAACTTCCAAATTTGTGTTTCTAGGGTTTGTGATTTTATACACATGACTAGTTTTCTATGATTTTATTGGATATTATTATATCTATTTTGGTTTTTTTATTTAGATGGATACATGATCCAAAAAATGATGTTGAAAAATGTATGTATCATTAAACACTTAATTATTATAACCAACTATGGAATAATATATTCATAAATGGTGTCAGTATATAATAATTATGAAGAAAAATAATAGTTTTCCAATCTTTCTCAAGATAGCGAGGTTGAGGTCCATTAGAAATCATATCATGATTCATGTCAATACTGTGGATACAATCAACTATTTTCATCAGTGGTTAAAAGTTAATGTTATTAGGATGAATTTTATTTAAACGGGAGAGTGTGATAGCCACATTTTAAGTATTTATTTAATTTACCAAATTTACATTTTTTATTCTTCATAATCTATAGAAACATAACTATAAATTATTCATGAAAGACTAAACTTATTTTAAATTTCTTTATAAATAATATAAATTGATTATATAAGATAGATATAGATTATTATAAGATAGAAATGATTTCATTATTTTTCAAAAGGAGACTAAATTTAAATGATAATCAATCAATATAGTTAACCTATGATTAAATAATAAAATATTTTAATATTATCATATTTTATGATCACAATGATTGTAATTATAGAATTAAAGAAAACTATTAACTATATTTATATAATAAATAAAAAATATAAATAAAAAATGAATTAAATATTTGAATAAAAATAAAACCTATAGAAAGTGAAAACTTATATAAATCATAAAATAAAAGAGTTTTATAAAATACCATGTTTATTTTTTCAATATCTTTTGTGATATTATATATATTCTTTATAAAACCATTTAATTACATATATTTTTCAATAAATGAATATGTTACATATTTTAACATTTTTTTATATGTGTAAATAATTATATTTCATTCATTGAATAGTTTAATTATGATGATATATAATAAATCAAGGAAAAATAGAAACAGATTCTTTATTCTAAATACAGTTTTTACAAATATAGTTTTTTAATGATTTTAATTAAAAATATTTATAAAATTGGAATAATTATTTCCTTGAAATGGTTTAACTAAATTATATTAATGATTAGTAAAAAACAAATAATATCTAAAAAATAACAAAGGAGTCATAAGGAATTACAATTTAATTATTCATATTTTGTGGAATATGTTTCACATTAGAATCTTTGTTATATTATATATTGCATATTTTATTCAAAAAATAATTTTTTCACATTTTTAGTATCACATTTAATGATTTGTTTTTTATAAATATAAAAAATAATAATAATAATACATTCCCTAATTATCAGTTGAATATAAGTAATGATAAAACCACAGAATCTTGAAATGAGACATTTAAAATAGATTTGAATTTAGGTGAGTGATTTTTTTTATAAATTAAGGTAATAAATAATAAAAAAATATTTTAAATTAGATATATTGATAATAAATAAAAATAAAAAATTTACTTTAATCTAAGGGTTTTGTTATGCATGAATGAAAAATAAATTATTTTTTTACCTATAATATTTTTTCTAAAAAAAATTCTCCACGTTATGTGTTTTAAAATAAAAATTTATTTTTGTCTAATATTAATACTTTAATTTTATAAATTAAATTCATTTTGGATAAAGAATTATAAAATTATATTATGGTAATTTTTTGGGTTTTTTTTCTAAAATGGATGATTTTTTGTAAATAGTTAAAATACAGTTTTTACAACTGTTGTAACAGTTATGAAAACATTGAAATTTATGCATGTCTTCAAAATTTATGAAGAAATTTACTAGAATAAATAATTATATAAAAAGTAAAATAATTCAATTAAATATTTTATTTCTAAATTAGAAACATGTGGTTGATATTTTGAATCCAATTTATAATTTATTCTTATAAAATACAAATTTTCTTCTTTTCATTTCAATAATTATTCAAAAGATTCCATCATTTTTTGGACTAGTTTTAAAATAAAATAACCTTTCTTTTAAAATAATATACCAATAAATGACTTGATAATTAATACTATACATAAATCTTGTCAAAATTAATTTTTTTTCTTAAAAATTTTTTGTTTATTGAAAATGATTTAATATAGTAAAATGGTTTTGATATTTTGAATAAGAATGTTCAAAATAAGGTAAATTTTATTTTTAGCAGTAAAAATAAACTTCCAAGGTGATTGAGTTACCATAGTAAAGAAAAAAATTATGTAAAAACGCTTCAACTAAGTGATAAAGGACTAAAATATCTTTAAAACGTACATATAAATAAATGGTGGAGGAATTTCTCAACAAAAACTTATGAAAAAACCATTATTGTGAAATCTTAAATCCACTTTCCTTAATAATGACCTTTCCTTTTTATATTAATTAATATGTATTTCCAAAATTTCACTCCTCTAACCAATAAAAGGATCCATTCACCACACCACTTCTATTCACACCTAAATCTTCTTAGATCATCCTAAATATACCAAAAAATTTTCATAACACTCGTATCCACTCTGTAGTGGTTCTAATCTCATCAAAATGTTTACTCAATGACTCAATTCATTCATTATTTAATAAATCAAAATACAATTAAAATAAAAATGATCTATCTTGAGATTATTTCTAAAATCATTATGATTATGGAGAATAAACATTTGGTAACTAAAATAATAGGGGAATAAAACTATTTTATCCAAAATGGTAATCTGAAATTTCTTGTGATATTACTTCCATCATATTTAGAAGAATTTAAGTGGTGCTGATTTAACTCATCGGTAGATAAATAAAAATGTTGAGGTCATCAGCTGATTAACAATGTTTTGATAATGTAGTCAAAACTGACTCTGGGTTTTTTGGAATTTAACCATTGGAATTTTTTAGAGTGAAGCCAATAAATAAATTTTCACCTTAAGTGTTAAAGTAACAAGAACACACACAAATGAAAAATGAATCTCTGGGTTCAGTATTTTGAATGTTATTATTCATTTTGAATCTTTTCAATTTCTTATTTATAAGAGAACTTCTAATCAGTGACATCTTCTTCAATATATGTGTTTATATTAATATATGGTAATTTATGTTTTTTAAATATATATTTATTATACATTTTATTTATAATCCTATTTATTCTCATCCTAAATTATTGAGGGGTTTCAATGATATGAAAATAATGAAATATCTAATCATCTGATCGAAGGATTCTATGGATAAAAAGATATAGCTATAGTAATTTTGGTGTGTGGAAATGATCATCTAATGATATGTTAATATAGATTTTCCTTGTATATTCAAAGAGAATTTTCAATAGGTATAAAATAGGGGATACATTACAACATGTTTAAATTTATTGATACTTTGGTATAAGTTGATAGAACTACCTTACACGTTATTTCAAAACTGTGATTTTAATAATATCCTTTTAAATATGCCTATGGTTTTCTAAACAATACAATGTATTTTGTTTTTTTAATTCATATTATGTTAACTCCTCCATTAAAAATATTTAAAATAGTGATATCATTATTGCCATTAATCTAGCTATATTTCAATATATTTATTATTTCTTTACTCTGATTACTGATTTATTCTATAATTAGAAAATCCAATAAACTTAATACTACAGCGGGTAAAAATTGTATTCTGTTTAAAAAAAATTCACCCCTACCCCTATTTTATTTTATTTTGAATCATTCCAAAAAATAAAATTTGGTATCAAATCAGTTCTTTACCTTGATTTTGATATTAACTATAAATATTTCACATTATCATGTATTTTTATTTTTTATAATATTTTCTACTTATATTACATATAAAAACATTGTATGTAGTTGAAATATATTATGTGATGTAATGAGTACAAATTGGAACAATGTAAAACCTAAATTTCACCAGACAACATATTTTTGATAGAGGTTAACATGATTACTGGTTTGATGATATGAAATCCTATATTATTAATATAATAGTAAAAAATTATCATGACAACTGAAAACAATAAATTTTTAGATAAAGATATATTTCAAATCCCTCATGAATAAAAACCATAATATTATGTAAACCATAAATTTTATAATACTTTATTATCTTCTATAACCATGAATATATATTTATGGATATCTTTATATGAAATTTCAAAATGAATTTGGATGAAGTTGGAGATTACACATTTTGGAACTCTAAAAGATTTAGAAAATCATAGTGCAATGTTTGAAGCTGGTTACCTACCCTCTGAAATTCTACCTTGAGAATGTGAAACTAAAATGAATCAATGGTTTATGACTATTGTAAAAAAATTTACAATATTTGGGTGAAAAATAATTATCAGACAGTCAACTCATTGAAAAGACTATTGATATTATTCTTATAGAATAAGATTCCATGTAGATATATACTCATAATACAAATAAAATGATATTTTCATGTTCTAATGAATTAATTATAACACTAATTTAGTATGAGAGTTGATTTAGATGAGTTTCTAAAAAATAGGAAAAGAATAATAGAGAAAAAATTCGTTTTAATCAGGTAAAACTAATTATAGTACCATTTATAATTGTTCTAATACCTTTAATTCTCTTCTATCAAATAGGAAATGTAAAAATTGAAATCAATGTGATTCATATGATAATAATAATAAATTTTTTCATATTACAATTTAAATGAATAATATTCATGGAAATTATAATTTCTAGAATGTCTATCAAAAAATATGAAATATAAAAAATTCATGACTATATCTTCATAATTTATATGTTGTTAATGTATGAAGGAAATATCATACCATATTTTACAAAACTAAAGAAAAAAATTAATAATTCAAAAAGTTATTCTAAAAGAATTGAAAATTCATAAAAAATTAGATAATTGTAGTGCTAATGATAATAAACCATCATCATATAGTTTATCTGACGTTTATGGAACCAAAAAACAAATAATATTTATTTTTTTTGAAATATTACAAGGATGTAAAATTCTTCATGGAAAATTTTGCTTCAAAACCCATTAATTTTTTTTTACATTATAAATTCCATTATAATATAAAATATGATTATTAAACTTTATAAAAAGATTAAAAACATAATCCATAGGGTTTTGAAAAATAAATTTCATCATATTATAAATAAAACATTCCTATTTTAGCTGATATGGATACATATATATCTTTTATGGGTAAATAAAATAATAAATCGAAAATTATCTATGTGTTTAATGAATGAAATACTATGAAATATAACTAATGTTTTTCGAAATTAACCTAAAAATTTTCAAACCATTCAAGAACATTAAATGAAAAATATAAAAAACAAATCCTTGTGTGAATTATGTAAATATGAATTTATTTTTGGGAAATCTGTTAATCAAAATATATATAATAATAATGTTAGTCATTAATAGAAAACTGAAATTATTTTTAGAAAAACTATTATGTATCTATACTTTTAGTAAATATAATTTTGAAACAATGTATAAACAAATAAAAATCACTATGATTTAAAATGGAATTTGTTATAATTTTTATAAAAAAACATTTTAAATTAAACTATTTTATACCTAAAAGTAAATCTTTTGTAATAAATTTCTAAGAGGATGTCACTGATGTAAGTATAATTCTATAAAAATGGTTCAGCATGTCGGTTTCCACAAAGATTATTTTTTAAATGAACTATAAGTTGTATATTATAAAAAAAATAGGGTATATGTTTTCTCCTATTTTTTTTCTAACATAACAAGACAAAAACATGATTGGTTACCAAGAAATTAATTTTATCATTTTAGGAAAAGGAAACTGAGTACCATCAGAATAATGAAACATGAATGGTGTTTTTTTATCAATATATTATTGGAGACATATCCACCGTACATAATTTGACTATATTGAAAGGAGGATGAGTCACTTTGGGAGAGAACATGCAGGGTGAAATCATCAGAATTGGTGACATTTTATGTCATCTATAAAAATTAATTTCAAATGTTTTATATGTTTTAGGACTTAAGAACAACCTTATCAGTATGTTTCATTAATGTGATAAGGGATACCATACAAAATTTGGGAATGATAAATTTACTATTTAATGTTCAGAATTTGATTTTATTATATCTATGAATATGAAGAAAAATGCTTATAGTCTCAAATTTGATGAATTAAGTCATCAAAATTTCCCATTTTTAAGTGTATCTAGAGACTAATCTTTCTTATGGAAGATTATATTTGGAAATTTTAACTTATGAAATTTAACTAAACATTCTCTGATCAATTTTTTTATGATTTTCCAAAACTTAAGTAAATTAAACTAGACTCTATGATCATTATTGATTTGGTGTCGAACGTAAGTCAAATTTTTAAATCTAAAAGTGAGGTCTAAACTACAAAAGATTTAGAGTTGGTGAACATGTATTTATTTATTCCTACACAAAATATAAGTATTTATGAAAAATACTATGTATTTTTCTTGGTTAATGGTTACATTATATTTACATAGTTCAATTTTATCAAATCAAAATTAAAATCTCTTAATCATTTTAATTTATTTAATTATTTTATAAAAATGATAAAAATCTAATATTAGTTAAAATCATAATTTAAAATAGTGGTGAGTTGGTTAATTATAATTTTTAAACCTTTTGTTTTGTAAAGGAAATAACACATAATTTTTCTACACTATGAACATTATAGAAAAATGGTTTAGTAAATTAAGGAAATAGAATTCATTACGAAATTGATAAATCATTTTTAAATGAGTATTATTTTTCTGGAAACTTTAGGTATGAGGTTGCAAGAACTGATTATTATACTATTAACAAACATTCACTTCAATATTTTATTAATAAAAATAATTACAATTTCTAGACTAGAGAAAATTCAAAAGTTTATTACATTATGGTTTTTAGGTCTAGAGTATTTATCTCAAATAAAAAATATCACTCATATAAATTAGATCTAAATAATTATGCATCCACTTTTTGTGTTAATATATATTTATTAAGTCTTATATATTTTTTAATAAAATAAAAACTATTATTTAGGCAATTGTTCATGTAACGTTTTATGAATATTATACTTTTTTTCTAAAACATCATAAATTTATCAAACCAATATTGTTTTCAAAAATCATTTTGTAAGATTACTTGAATTTAATTTACAACTAAAGATTGTAAATCCCCCAAAAGAAATACCATTAGATTTTCAGTATCTGGATGCTAATTTAACAAAAAATATATACATTATTTAGTTGAAGATAATCATTTCACTTTACCAAAAACCAGTTGATCTTTGGGAATCATCCATTTGATTGTATTATTGGGGATGCTAGTCAACTGGTTAAAACTATAATTTCCCCAGAAAATAATTGTGAACATCAATATTTTTTATAATAATTTGAACAAAAATACTATTTTATACATTAAGTGAAGAATGTTTTATAAGGTCCATAAAAGGATAGCTCATTTAATTTGAATAGAATCTTTTTTAGACCCTTGTTGAACATCCAAAAAATCTGATAATAATTGGGTTAAAATGGATTTTTCAATTAAAATATGATTATTATAAAATTATTGTTATAAATAAATAATACCTTCTTAATAAAGTCTATTTTCAAAAATTAGGTGTTCAATATGGTGAAAAAATTCATTTTTTCTATATTAGAGTATATTAGGATCTTATTAGACATTGTAGATCATCTGAATTTTACATTATTTAAAATGGATGTGAAAATTTCATTCCTTAATGGTTATATTTTAGGGCATGTTTATGCTAAAAATTTTCATTTTATAAATGATATTAATTTCTTGAAAATGTATTTTATCTTATTAAATCACACTTTAGAATTTAACAAGCCCCAAAATATTTGTATTATAATCTTGCTCGTTGTTGTATTCAATTTTTTTTAAAGGATGTTATAATCCAAAAAATCATAAAGAAATTTTTTTAAAACACCATCACCATTACAATTTATGATAATGGAATTATTTATTATTCAAATCACAGATTTGTTTCTTGTTTTTTTTATACACATAAGAAAAATCATTTTGAAATTATGATGATGGGAGAACTGAATTATTACATTGGTATTTTTTATTTTTAAAAAATTGAAAGGAAACATTTTAAATCAACATAAATATTTTAAATATATAATGAATTTTTTTTTACAATTCATCAAACATATATACTCTGGTAGAAATTTATATCAAAATTAATCCTGATGAATCTATAAAATTAATAGATAAAAAACATTAATGAAGTGTGATATGATGTTTCTTATATATTACTAAAAGTCAAACAAACATTATGGTTTTTGAATTTTTTCTTTTATATTTCAATATAATCGAAAATAATATTATTTGAAAGCATTAAAATTAATTTTCAAATAAAAGAAATGTTATTTAAATAATATATTATTTTGTGAATCGGCAAAAGATTTTTTTCTTAATGGTAACATAGATAATTAATTAAGAGTCTATAGTTTTGATATAAAATCCACTTATAAAATAGGTAATTCCTAAGATAAGATTACTCTCATGTTCAAGAAAGAAACAACACTCTGCACATCCTTCCCATGCTGATGTAGAATATGTTTCATCTGGATGTTTTTATGATCAAGTGTGGTGGATGCAACATACACTCATAGAATTTTTTTTAATTATTACTCAAACAGTAATTATAAGTGAAAATATTTGCGTCATTTCATTTTTTGGAATAATATCACATCACTAATGAGAAAATCACATATATGTACGACACCATATCCTTAGGGATCACACATAAAAATGAGATTTTGTTTTGGACTTTATCAAAATGGAAAATTGTCATGATGTATTTTTCGAAAAAAAACAGACATCTGATATATTCATATTTACTCAATAAAATTTGAGAATTATCAACCTTTGGTGATATAAAATCAAATAATTTTTTATCTATCTTATAACATTAAAAACACTTGTAAAAAATGGAAGAAATTTTTAGATTTAACATTTTTTTTCAAATTTATTTGTTTTTCAAATTTATCTACTTTTAAAAATATCTAATTTTTATAATTAACAATTTCTTAAATCAATATATTTTTCATAATTATCAACTTTTCATACATTTTTTTATCATTAGAGTTTAACATTTTTCCTATAAAATATTTACATTTTTTATTGAACATTTTCTTGAACCATCCTTGAAAGAAGAAGATAACCGATCATTTTTAGATGAAAAATACCAGAATGAATAATATTTTTATAAAATACTTTTACTGTTACCTTGAAATTATTATTTTTACCAAGGGTTAGATATTTAAAAATCATGATTTTTTTAATCTAATTTTTAAGGGGAGTTTTTATTACTTCTCAAAAGATAGTTTTTTATTTTCTATTAAATGAATTTTTTTGACTTAATTCTTAAAATAATCAATTTTAAATATGTTTTGTACTTTCCTTTTTATTTAAATATTTAATTTTTTAACTTATATATTTTAAACTAACAGAATTTTATTCGATAGAATATACAATACGCAACACTGAGCTTAAATGCAACGAAAAATATTATATAAATAGGGCTATTATAACCTAGATATTAAATTTTTATATATAAATAGGATTTAATAAATTATAAAATATATATAAGTGTACCAATTAATATAAATTAATTAAATAATTCTTAGTAAATAACGAAAAAAAGCCAGTATGGTCATTTTAGGCTTCAAAAATATGTTTTTTTCATAAGTGATTTTTATTACATTTTCTATGGGGATAATATAATTAATTTCATGAATATTTAGTGAGGGTATTTTCATATAAAGAAAACATTTTTTAAATAATCATATCAATATTATATTAGTGTAAAATGTTTGTTTTTTTAAAGGATTGGGTTTTCAGTGAATAATGATAAAATTTATTTTTCTTAAAAGAATCATTTCATTAAATAATTTAATTAAAAGTATAATTATATTTCATATTTGGACATAATGTTAAATATCATCCATTTAATTTTTAATTTTATAATTAATTTAATTGGAATAATCCATTTTTGAAATTTTACTATAAATATATTTTATGCTTCAAACACAGTTTGCAGAAAGCTATTTTAAGTTCCCAAAGCTTATACATTTTAACTATTTAAAATAATACCAAATAAATAATTGTTTAAATGATATTTTTAGATTATATATTTCTTTATGAGTATTTAAATTTATATAAAGATGATTTCTAATCATATAGTTTATATAAGATTATATAGTGATTAAAAAAGGCATTTTCAAGAAAAATAGTTATTCCTCAATCTTCGCTGAATTATTATAAAACAAAATTAATCCAATTATAGGATTTTAATTGGATAATATGTAATTCATATTTTTAATCAGCATAATTCATTTTATTAAAAAAGTCTAACTAATTATTTTCATGATGAATAGTAAAAAGGTAAGTAAAATCACCCCGGTGAAAGGGTAAATTACAAAACTTTTGTTAAAAAAAGTAGTAAGGATAAATTTTTTCATTTTTATATTTGTTGGATGGAGGTATTTCAACACTTATCACCATATAATCTATATTTTTTTTTATTTTACACTTTTCCATGAAAATTATCTAGAAAATATGTTAACTAAAAACTGAAAAAATGTCACTCTCTTGCTTATAAATTTAAATTTGGTTCTCACATAGGAATGTTTTGATTGAATATTGATTTTTATTTTTATATTAATGAAATTAATTTCATTATGATAATTTAATTCTATTTTTTAGTAAGGAAATAGTAACCATAAAATTTTATGGAATGGTGACACAGAATTTAATCAATTTCTAATAAAATGATGTTGAAAATGTCAAAAGTAATATAACCCGAATGATATTTTGTGGTCTAAGTATTTTTTTGATACATATAGAATGTTAGTGACGTGGAAAAAAATTATATTTCAAATATATTACTATTATGTTGTTTTCAAAATCAAATTAAATAAATAGTTCAGAATGAAATTAATGATATTTTATAATGATTAATGTTTTTTATGATATTTAAAATTCTAGATAATATTATCTTTATCCTAGTTATTGGGATATAGATGAAAAGATCACCCATTTCCCATTTATTATCTAATTTCACTTTCATACTTTCATGAACCCCTCCCCCCAAATTTACCCATCTTGGGTCGGTAATGAACGAAGAGTGATAATCACCACAGTGACCCACCTCCTATAGGCCCTAAGTTAGTGACTAGAACAACAGGTATAAACATATCAATATGGGAGGAATTTCCCTATATATTATATATATAATCAAGATACATGATATCATTGATCAATCAACTCCATGACATAAAATATAAGTAAACTAGAACCATACCACGTTGCACATATATAAGGTAATTAGAAATAGATAAAAGTATCCAAAATAAATACCCATTGAAAATAAAAGGTAGGAAGATAGAAACTTTTCCAGGGTCTAAGCTAGTAATGTACATATTCTTCTAGGTAATCCACTTATAAACCTGAAATTAGTTTATAAACATACTTTGAGCATATAAGTATACTCATTAGAAAATACAATGTCTCTCATGAACATTTAAAGGAAGCATAATAATTCACCACTGAACATATAATAGAACCAATAGCACCATTATAGGTCAAATCACCAGCCCCATCCATACCATAGAATGCTCACTATATAATTAAATCCAAGAATAATAACATAATGTAACACATAATGATGATTGGTACCCCGCACCACATTCAACTGATTAGCCTCTCTCTCACCCCAATTGTATACATCGTGGTTCTCCCACCTCTTCTGTATAACATCACATCATATGACATCAAATCACATCATATACAACCTAGAAAATCGTAAGTCATCACATCACATCTCACATAATGACACCTAGACCATAAAATCAAACCATACCTCATCTTGTTACTAGGGTAGTAGGGTATTATGAATATGAAGGATATTAACCTTATATATTCCTCCTACCGTGCATGAATCCAACCATCATCCATCTAATCACATATTATATTGAAACATTTCTCCCAAATACCTGCTTTTCATCACTGCACACCACATTACATATTAATAATGCACTTTTAAAATCCTTCCATCATATCCCATCCATGTCAACTTTTCATGGAAGAGGGTGTAGGGAAGAGTGTGTGTCCATCCATCCATCTGCACCACATATTGGGAAAACACACCCCTAAGAAATGTGTTTTTTTGTACTAGGTGATCGACTTGTGTGGATAATGTATATAAATCACATGGAAATAAAATTCATGTATATAATATAACAACATAGAAGCACAACCTATGGGTACGCCAAACAAGATCCATCCTAACTCACTATGTCACCCCAAGGCAACATAGCCTTCACCAATTTCACTACCATCAGTAATGAATAACACCACCCCATAAAAATCCACAATTAATCATATTTCTATATTAAATACAATTTCAATATTCATATTACCAACCAATTCAATTCATTTACCAGATTTATTTTATAACCCATAATTACTCATTGATTCATTAACCACTAAACCCATACAATTTTAATTAATCATTAAAAAATTCATTCAATTACTACCCTTGAATCTAGAATAACACATCACCACACAAAGAAGACAAACAACCTGACCACCCATGATATCAAGAACACATATCACCACCACTTCACAACTATATCTAATTTGAATATCACATCCATATATCACTATCCCATGGCCCAAAAATGAATCATCCACACACACCACAACGATTCTTCATAGATTCGCATGTTATAAAACTTTTCATATCACATAAAATATTCCATATTTATCAACGGGGTGGTTCATTTCTTCCAAATTTTTATTTTTGGGTCATTCTCAAAAAATCTTTATATCATGGTACAAATAATTTATTATCTATGTATGATTTTCATCCATTTATTCCATGTAGTTTCACAAAAATCAGATATATGGGGATTCAAAACACAAATCGATTTTTCATAAAAAAGGAACCCAAAACCTAGGATTTATAATATTATAACAAGAATAGATAATACAAATATCACAATATCAAAAGGATGTAAAAAGATGTTCAATATTTCTCATCCCCTTTGATTTTAAATTACCATTACATTAAAATTATTAAGACAGTGTAATCCATTTCCCCATAGATAAACAAAAATAAAACCCCACCTACATGATACATATGATGAGAAATGAGGGATCCCCTACCTCAAATGGATTTCTCTAATCTTCTATACAATATTGGGTCAAATGGAAGACAAAAAATGACAGGAGACAAATAAGAAAACCTTGGTCAGACTAAACACAACAACAAAAATTATAACGTTACCAAATAAACACCCAAAACTAATTATTTACCTATGAAAACCATTACTTGTTGAATAAATATATGAAAAATAGGCGAAGTATGACAGGAACTCACCGAAACCAATAAAGAAAAAATTCTTTTTGGTCAGGTTTGAAAGACACTAGTTAGGGGATGAATTTACTCCTTAAGACATACATGGGTTGCCTATGAAATGAGAGTAAATACAAAATAATGTTCGGGTTCATGGGATCCTATAAGTTTATTCCCCTCATGAAAAATTTAATCTCAAAGTCTAGCCTCTCACACCATGATATAGCCCTATTAAAAACATGATGGGCCACAACCTAGTGATCCCTACTACTTCATAGCATATCTTATCAAATGTTGATTCAAAAAAGTGTAAAACTCCATGTTTTAGATACTATTAAATATTGAAAGTGTCCATGATTAATCCAAGACTATTACAAAACTGAACCTATCAACTTGGAAGGGGGATAGGATACATCTCATCTCCCTGGAATGGAAACCCTCAAAAAATAATAGACACCTAAAAACTAAACCATAGGACTCCATTTAATAGCCTAGACACCACACTTTATCAATTCTAATGTTGTAAGATCCATTAAAAACTGACCCCATACCGATATGTTGAAGTCGTTTCTCCATACCATAACTTGACCATAAATGGAAGTAACTCAAAATTCAATCCTATGTTTCCCATAAACTATAAAAAGATCTTCTAATAGGCATTGGGAACCCATATGAAAAAACCAATTACTCTAGGGAAAAAGAATACTTGATACATGATTTTTTAGCCAGCTTATCCCTTTCCCTCCAAACTCCTTAGGCAATACCCATACAGCTCCATCACCAAATTTCCTATAAAGTTACAGGATGAAAGTTCCGATTTATTAGATAAGATAACTCTCAAAACATTATATACCTCTAGGATGAAATCCCAATACTAGAAGGAAGAATGAAAAAAGGAGGTCATGGCAACTGTACCTTAAGATACCACTCAAGGATCTCATTAAAACTAAAACAACCCACTAACCAAACAATATAAACCCCATCGAAAACATTTTCAAAAAAATCCTCACAACCACCCAACCTCACTATATTACCATCAACCACACTAGGAACAACACCACACCACCATCACAACCTCCACATAGACCAAGATAATAAATGTTATAATCTATGCATAGAAAATATTCAATAATAAAATTCAAGGAATTTCATCTTCAATGTCAAGATATTATCCACTTTTTATGGCCCTGACTTTCTCTCATGGTTTTAATTATGTCAAGGTATTACCTGACTGGATTAGGAATATATTTTTTCCTTACTCATGTGTTCAAATTTTTATCACACATCACATAAAATATAATAATATCATCTCATTAAACATAATGTCCCAAACATTCAATCATCACGAAAAAAATTATGTAAATATATGGAATGATAAAAATATCTCTAGGTATTGGGCATGAATATGTGTCTCACATACCCAATTACTCTCCTCCAAGCCACCATGCCTCCTCCACACATGAAACAAAGGAATTGTTCATCCTCAAAAAACCTTCTCCTGATGATCCTATGTCTCCATTGTTCATTCAATGAAAATTTATTGATCATTGATATCCAAATCTGCCTAGTCAATAACATGAAATTCATCAGGATGATACTGATGATTCTTAGAGATGTGGATGATTTCGTGAATCCGGCCTAATGATGGAAGAAGTTCCAACTAATAACCCACTGAAAAAATGCACTCCAATGGATCAAAATGTCCAAAATCATAGGGAATGATTTTACACCACCTTCCCAACCTCCTCTTCCTATGTTGAGTAGAAACCTTCAAGAACATATGTCCTACAATCTCTAACTCTATGAAAATACTCCTAAAATCACTATATGACTTTTGTCGGTATTACACCATTTTAATCCACTCCCAAACAACCATATCCTTCTCAACCATTCTCTGCACCACAATAGGGATAAAAATGACAGCACTATAACTTTTTTCTAGTACTATAATGATTGGCACAACCTCCCATACATATCCTCAAATGGGGCCATTCCGATGGGTGGGTGATAAATTTTTCTATAATATATCTAAAATAAAGAAAATTTTTTTACCCAGGATTCAAGAAAAGATAATATTCAAACACATGACATATCCTCTAACATACTGATAGTCTACTTTTCTACCTATCAGTACAAGCGTGGAAAGTAGTGTTGATGCACAATTGAGTCCCAAAAGCATCGTGAAATTACCTCCAAACTCATGAGTTAAAACATGTATCCAAATATATGAAAAGATTCTTTGGAACACCATGAAACTTCCCCATATCATTTACATCCACATGAAAAAACATATATAGTTCTTGGATCCTTAATTTCTAAGAAGTGAGATGATGTCATCCACTGATCCAAAGTTAACCATATAGAATCACAAATTCCTTGATCTTGGGTTAACCCTATAACGTGACCCATCATTATGTAATCCAATTTTTACTCATGAATATCATTATGTTGCAACAAATTACAAAGAATACGGTGTTATGACTTTACCTACTAGAATACCAAACACTAAACAAGAATCTTTTCCACCACCTGTTTTATCTTAAGCCACCAAAAGAAAATCCTCAATACATGATACATCTTATAACCTCCATGGTTTACATCCAAAGGTGATATATGTAACTAAATAGGGAATATCTCTTGAATAACATCATTAATAAATTGACTCCATTGAATCAAAATCTAGTTTTGACAATCCTTGAACACCCCCCCCCCCCCAAAGCAACTCCATAGTCAAAACTATTGTGTATCAACTATTCCTTTGAGTCTCCCCACTGAGACTCCTTCACCCTCTAGATAATAGAAGACCAAACTATAATCTGATACAGCAAACCACCCCCTTCATTGACCCTTTCATCTAAGTACAAGGCTAGAAACTCCTCTATCACCATCCATGCACCCCGAACCCCCGAACAACATCCTTCCACTATTTCTTTCCCAAAAGGCTCGATAATAATTTTCCTTTCCCCAAGGTGTAGGATGCCTCAAAATCATAATGCAGAGAAAAATCTCTCCATATATTTTTTTATTGATTTAGATGATTCTGAAAAAACATACACCTCAAGATCATATGATCCTTGAAGACCATAAGGTTCTCTCGAATTATCCAATATCACCATAGAATCAGTTCAAACATAACCACTTCTAACTTCAGATCATGAGTAGCATAGTTACCCTCATGGGGACACAAATTCATAGACCCATATGATATCACCACACTGTACTAAATCTATATAAAACCCATGAACGGATGGAAATCAAAAAAAAATTCCTCAAACATCAACCTTTTTTCTAGAATTAGAGCATTAGAGCATTCATAAACACTCCCTTAAGGTTGTCAAATGCTACATGACACTAATGTGTCTGGATAAAGTATTGTTACTTCCTGGTCAAATATATTAATGGGGGATAAATCAATGATTTTTTTATAAACCTCCATAATATCCCTAAGAACCAAATAAGGTATGAACCTCAACCACATTCTTATGTGATGTATAAGAAACAACTTCCTTGAACATTGATGGTTCCATGACCACACTATACTAGGTCACCACATTCTTGTGGAAGTGAAACTCTTTTATCCAAAACATTAATTTAGAAAAAAAATTCATATATATGGTGGTGTTAAAGAACCATCAAGATAGATCTAATATGATTTGAATTCTCCTCCTCTAACATTGTGTGGATCAATATGTTTTCAATGAAAACGACTATGAATTGGTCCAAGAATTCATGGAACATAGATTTCAAGAACACCATTTTGATTCTGTGACCCTAAATTGAAAACCCACAAACTTGAACATACTATACTTTCATAAAAAGGTAGTATTTTAGATATAACCCTCCTTTTACAACAATTAGTGATAACCAAACTATAGATCAATCTTAGAAAACAATTGTCTCTCTTAAAATGGTCAATAAGATATTTTATCTAGGAAGAGGGTAATGATTATTTATATTCACCTAATTCAATATCCAATAGTCCATACATAACTTTATACTATCATTTTTCTTTCTTGGAGAAGAATACTGGATCACCCTAAGGAAACACACTAATCTGGATAAAACCCTTCTGTATGAGATCACCTTTCCAAATCCTCAAATAACATCACTCAAAAGCTTTCATCTTATTAGGATTCATTGATATCATAGAACAACCAAGATACAAGTTTATCATGAACTCAATATCACATCAATAGAGAACCATCATAACCTCCTCATTAAAGACATGCAAAAAACTCACCAACGACCATGAGGACATCCACCACATGAAACATCTTATAATTACACAAATATGACAACAATTAAATAAATAAGGGTCTAAAAACATCTACCACCCAACAAAACATTATGCTTTCCAATGAAAACTACACACCAGCTATCCACATCTATTAACATGTCTATCCTAAAGGAGAAATTGATATCATCATGAATGGATTAAACTAGTCGATGTCGAGAAAGAAATCATTTAGATTCATCTAAATAAAGAATTGATACCCATGGGACTGATTCATTCCCATCATCAATCCACACCCACGGTGATAATAAGACAATATAGTTTGTCCTTCAACAAGAATAGTCAACACCAGGGGTATGAGAAGCCTCTATACCCCGAGACTTATAGAAAGGTCTAGATTGAGTGAAACAAAGGTATGTGAAGCTCCAAAATAAAAAAATGTAAATACTATGGTACATGATAAGATCAACATACCTCAAGTAGTCTTTTTCCCCTCTAGCATTTCCACCCTCACTTCATGAAACTGACTATGCCTAGCTCATTAACAACTATTTTGAAATCCACCTCAACAACCATTCTCATGGTAGAGTCTCTGAACATAAGGAACATCCTAAGGTAAACTTCTACCTACTTCATATCCTATTGGTGGAGCATAAAAGTACATTCCATTACAAAGGAATGGTCTCTCTAGAAACTATGGATTAAAATGGAAGTGAACCTAGATATCTCTAAAAAACATACCTCTCTGAACCACTAGTTACTAATCCTGATAATAATAATAGACCCCACAGACAAAACACACTGACCCCAAGCCCCTATGAAGATCATGGAAAATCCTAGACCCCAATGGCCAGAAAAGAATCTACTATGGACAACTCCCTACTTATCCAAGCCTCAAATTTCCCAACACCTTTAACATTCTACTATCAAATCAACTCTTATTGGAACACTCATGGTTCCCATCTCACAATAATCCTCTTCATGAGTGAATCCACTGAATCGCCTCTTCATTCTTCTAAAATTCCTAATACATTGGAAATGTAAATAGAGTACCTACATACTAGATAAAAAGGCACATTTCCACCTTTAGACTTCTCACATAGGACTCCTCATCTATAAAGACATTTGTGTACAAACACAACAGATCCTTGAACGTGATTCCCATATCCTACATAGACATAGTCCTACCAATGAGAGAGTATCTCATGAATATCAACCACTATCATGGTCGATGATAGAAATTATAAATGAAACTACCTCTAGAATTCTATCCACAACACCCCCTCCTCCTTCTGTTCACCATCTAATAGTTCCCGACATAGACTTGCATCTCCATTCATCTGAATAATACTAATAGGAACTAGTAATCCATTGGGACTAGATAAAACAAAAAATGGTATCAACCTCCACCATCCAACTTTATATCTTCATATTTGAAACACTAACCTCATACTTCCCTTAATCCTACAACAGAAAAGTGTGCAACACTTTCTTCCAATAATCATCCTCCCCAACTAGATTGACCCTTCTGTGATCAATGATATCATCTTGACAAACATTCATTAAAAAACCATACACATATGATAAACATGATCCATATATGAAAGGGAAATAAAGATTTCATAATCCCAATAGTATGTAATTTTATTAAGATTTATTTAATTCTTTTTAAACTCAATTAAACTCTCCCAAAACAAGAAAACATAAACAAGAACACAGGCCAATCATGATTGATGTACCTCTCCTGGGTCCCTATCCAGAATGTGGCCCCACATCACTTTGTCATTTGGTAGGCTCGTATTCTATGCATCAGATCATGGGGTTTCTCAAATCTTATTTCCTAGAAGTATTCCCTGTATTATTTCACCCACCATGACCAACTAACATCGTCGCCTTACCAAGCCATGCAATCCTCACAATGCCTAACTCTGAACATCATCGTATCCCTCAAGAATCACCTTAGATACCACGCTATCATGACCCCCTCCCTCCAAAGGTACCCCTACTAGGTTGGAAATGAATGAAGAGAGATAATGGACCCCACATCTTATCGCAAGTAGTCCCTGGGATTGCAAATAACAACGAGGGTATAATAACATCAATATGGGAGGCGTTAACCTCAATAATATACATTGGATCAAAATTCTAGATATAATTGATCAATAAACTCAATGAAATAATGTAAAATTAATGCAAATCCATCTCACAATGAAAATATAAATATATCTCATATGGATAATATTCTCTAAAATAATTAACCGAGAGAAAAAATAAGGAAGTGACACAACAAATATCCTAGGGTCTGAGGTCATAATGTCTAGAATGGTTAGTCCTTCTAGAAACCTGAAAAAAATATATATACATAGGGTGAGAATACAAGTATACTCAATATAAAACCCAATGTATTAGAAACATTTGAATGATGAATATTAATACACTAGTATGAAAAAAAACCAACAACATCTAAATAGATCAACTATCCAAACCCCATCTTCACCATAACACACTCACCAAATAATGAATGCTAAATATAATAATATAATATGGATAATAATGATGATATGTACCCCACACCACATTACCGATAATTATATACTCTTAAACTCTAATAAAATACATCTTGGTATTCCCACCTGTTTTATATAACATCATTTCAAACCACATCAAATCACATCTGATACCAGTTGTAGAAACGTAATCCATCACAACACATATCACCTAAATACACCTGGACCATCACTTCACATTACATCTCATATTGTAACTTGGGTATTGGGGTATCATGATCATAATGGACATCAACCTCATTCTCTTAGTCTACCGTGCATGACCCCCACTATAAGCCATATCATCACAGCACAACACGTCTTGTATGAAGACACCTGGGCCACCACACAACATCCCATCACATCTCGATAGTGCACTTTTTACCTCATATAATCAATGACCATGAATGTAAACATAACATGTAAGAGGGAATAGGCAATATAGGGTGGCCATACATCCATCCTCACCACAATTATATTGACCCCCCCCCCCCAAATGGTTGGTTTTCATCACTAGTTGATCGACATGGGTGGAGAACATATAAAAATAACAAGAAAATAAACATTATGTACATATTATCATAACACAACATCCTAAACTATGGGTACACCACACAAGATCCATCCAAAATCACAATGTCACCCCAACGCCTCGTATCATTTTCAACTCTTTATAACATCAACAGAGCATAACTCCACCCCACAAAAAACAAGCCACGTTTTTTTATTATCGAATAAATAAAATTCCCAAAATTTATTTAAACATTTAATTATATTAATTTAGCCTATGGATTTCACCTCCCTTTATTATTTATCCATTCATTAACTATTAAAACCATACTGGTTTAATTCATAATTAACCAATTCATTCAATTACTACATAAGGATCAATCATAACACATGGAAACATAAATAAGCCAAATTTCCCAACATCCAATGACAAAAAGCCCACACATCACCTTCACATCACAGTTGTATCCACTTTCCATAGAAAAATGTATATCACTCTCCCATGGTTCCCTAGTGTATCAAAACCACACACTACAACCATACTTTACACATTCACATGCCCCAATACATTTCACATAATCACATAATATTTTCCATATATATCATATGTTTTTCTATTACATCTGTTACATTAATTTAGGGGAATTATTACAAAGGAAATATATCCAGGAACATAAAATTTATTAGCTGATTATAAGTGCTTGACCATTTATCAAGGTGGTGTCTCAAAAATAATACATTAGGGGATTCACAACACATATCAATTCGAAATAAAAAAGGTCCCACAAATCCTTATTTTTTTAGTGGAATTAGAAACATGGATAATCTCAATATCATAATATCGAAATGATGTAAAAACATGAAAAACATTTCCCTTCTCCTTTTATTTAATTTTAAAATTTCATTAACTTTTTAAGGTGATGTAAACTACATTACCATAAATAAGAATAGTAAGACCCCTCCCACATGAAAAAATATGAGATACAATGGTTCTCATACCTCTAACAGGGTTCCTGTATTTATTTCACATTATTGGGTCTGAAAGAAGACATCCACCAACAAAAAAGGAGAACACCTTAGTTACCATAAAAAAAAACACTGTGTTATATTACTAATGAAATACCAAAAGACTAATGCTTTCCACTGGAAAAACCATTCCCTGGTGAAGAAATAGAAGAAAAATTGGGGAAGCCTGAGGGGAACTCACCAAAAACCACCACCGATAATTCTTCAATGGTTATGGTTGAAAGCCACAAATTATGGGATAAATTTTCTCCTTATGACGCATTTGGGTCACCAAATAAATGAGAGTATAGTCTAAATATTGGATCAGTTTGAGTGAATATTGATAATTATTCACCTTCTAAAAAAATAAGGCTATGGTGCAGCCTCCAGGAAGACACTACATCCATTATGAAAATGGGTAGGACCACAATGAAGAGATCCCTACTACAACAAAACCTTGTTGGTCAAAGACCCATTGAGAATAGTGGAAAACATTTTCATTTTCATCCTATAAAAGGATAATGATTACATGGATCATCCAAGACCTTTATGCTACATAACCTATCAAGTAAGAAGGGGGATATATTTTAGTCCATCTCTATGGTGTAATAAACCCAAAGTTGACCCCCACGAATCCCTTACATAACTAGATTCGATTAGAAGAACTATGGAAAACATACCCCAGATCTCAATGCCACATCATGTTCTACAAGTCACAGTCCTTCCTCAAATTGATGTAGCTGAAAATCCCACACCATGTTTCCTATATTCTTTAGTTTTCTCCTCCATTCTACATTGGTTACCCCTATGGTGTATCATATATATTAAAAATATAGGACTCCTCCCATTTGGATATTATAGTTGTATTATCCCTTTTGCTCCAAACTACTTAGGATCTCCACAAACACCTTTTCACCAGATTTTAAATAATGTAATGGTATGGATGGTCTGAACTATTACATATAGTTTCTATACTAACCCTAATGTGTAAAATTTTTTTTTACCAAATTAATTTTTTAAATGGATTAAATCTGTTTAAAATAATAAAAATAATGGTGAAAATATCAACTAAACATTAACAATTTTTGTTGGATGAGGTTATTTCCAAAAACAATTATATTATCTTCAAATATTATCAATTTTTATCAATTTGACCCTGAGAATAAAATTATACTAATTTTTTACATTAAAAAAATCCAAGAGTGTTCCTCCCCACACTTTTAAATGAGAACACCCTCTCTTATGTTCTTCATAGATCAAAAGAATTTTAGATAACAAAATCCTTCCCAAATCTATTTATTACTTCCCTACCCATATCAAAGATTCATTTTTTATTAAAAAATCATCATATAAAGTCTTTTATTTCAAACCTATGGTGGTTTTCCAAAGAATAACTATTATTATCAAAAGATCATTTTTGTTTTATTTAAATTTTCCACCGCTAAAACATCTTATTCAACAATGATAAAATAATTAAACTATAATATTACATATACGGAAATAAAATTGTGCTATGTTAATAACCTATATACATCTCCCCTTCTGTGAAATGGGAAATGAAACCATCAATCGTGTGAATGAGAAGCTTCCACCTCACAAACCAAAGTAGTTTGTTTTCCGTAACCACATATCTTGGATAGATATAATGATTTATTTGACATGAATATATTATTTTCATGGAATAATTATACATATTTAATTTTAATATTGAATATACCATCTTACCTTTTAATCCAATGGAAAATGATAATGTCGCTCAAGCGTATCTATGTACTACCGCCTCTATGAAGTGATGTCATATGATTTTCATTTTTCTAATAAGGATAGTAATATGGAAATATTTATATAATATATATGATATATATGATATTAAAAAGATTATAGAGTGTTTAATTATTTTCTATGTTTCTTTCCTTCCATCTGATGAAAAATAGAAAAAATGGTCATGAATATGTGTTGTGCATCGATATGAATGGTGTAATTCATTTTTTATCTGTAATTTTATAGATGAATATAAACATGTATACAATGAATATATATTATATTTATATCATGATTAATATTATAGATATTATGTAACTATGTTCAATATTGATGGGAGATAACTACCAACTAGAAACATATATGAAAAATGAAGCAGTTGTTACACTGAATAGTTATTTTAATTAATAATTATTAATAAATGGGTGATAAAAGAGTTATGAAAAAATAAAATATGGTTATATATATTATTATGTTTGTTTAATATATTTATAAAAAATTATATTTATTATAATTGATTTTGGAACATGTGTGAAGGAATCCAGACTTGATGTAAGGGACTTTCGGCTTACCTTTATTTCTCTGAGACACATTCCATATTCACCACATGTGTTTTTTATGTTTTTTATAAACTTAAAATAAATATATTTTATATTTAATATTATATAAATTATGGTGATATAAATATCCATATAAGTTTCATTCTTTCTTGGGTCTTATGATTCAAAAGTCACTTAAGTGCTAATAGATTTGTGTTACAATCTCATTTTCATCGGGATTATATTTTATTATGATTCTAATGCTAAATTTTATTGATCTAACTCTAAGAAATATGTTTATTTTTTCTTATCATATATTTATTTGTAGAGAATACATTTTTTCCTTTCCTTTTCCTATCTTTAATAACTAAATAAATAATAAATTTTTTCCATATAATCGACTTTATTTCTCACTTCAGTCAAAAATTTATTCTCTGTCATATAAATATTTCTAAAATTTATTTCAAGTATCTCATTAATACTATAAATTTATTATTTAAATTATTTTATACCCATGTTTTACTTTTTAGAAAATTATTTAAAATTAATCATCCTATCATTTTCCAAATGAGGTACTTTTGATTTTTATTAACTATGTTAAACGAATATTTCATTTAACGTATATAGATTGACTGAAAATATTTTATGCCATGGGAAATAAATTCATTAAATATTTCTCTACATATGTCCACTATTATTTTAGAAGAATATTTTTACCCTAATAGTTTTGAAAATTTTTATTTTAAATAGATGATTTAGAAAAGGAAAGGGAATTTTCCTCAATAATGTTGTTAATGATATAATTATTGTTTTTATATTGATAAATGACAAAAAAACTTTTGTGTTGATTATTTTTTAATAAGGATATAATTCAAAGGTACTATCCTTATTATTTCTCTATATAGTTTATGATTTTTAAGATGTTATGCTTATGATACCCATTTATTTTCTAGGGATTGTGATCTGATGGACTGATGTATGTTTTTTGAAATCCATTTTCTTTGCACAGGTCATAAAATAATGATATGAGGAATATTTTATGGTCTTATAGAACAAAAATATATGTTTTTATTATGTGATGTGTGTTTATATAATTATATATCTATCAAATGTATTGGGAAAATTTTATATCTCATGAGATAATTATGGGAAACAATTGAATGTTCTCGATCCACTATGGGAAACAAGTTGATGTGTTTGATCTGCTATAGGAAACATTTATATATGCTCAATCCACTTTTGGAAAAAAGATAATTTGATTGATCCTCTATATGAAACATGTCTGATTTCATGGTTTTCTATTCAAAAAAATTTTATGTGCCTGATCCTCTAATGGAAATAGGTGTTAATTCTTGAACTATTATTATTCTATGGTCTCAGAAGTTAACCATGGTATATGAAAATTTTTATATATGATTTATATTGACACACTTTTATGACATGAAATTATGGATCATGATTGAATTATGAGGATTTCTCAATCTTATGATTCATATATTTGGAATGATAATTATTTATGTTATGAATCATGTTTTTGATATTAAAAATATAGGGTATGAACTATTAAAGTTATATTCATTATCTCATATTTTTTTTCTTATCTTATGATTTCATTTTACCGTTGATTGATATATATTGTGTTTACCCTTAATTACCTTAATAGATAACCATTTCTTATGTCTCATTTCACTAGGTTATGAAAAATGGTTTTATGTATGATATATCTTTGAAGCGGTCTAAATAAAAAGATCATTATGGTAAATTTCTGAGATATTTCATAAAATAAGAAGATTGTGTATCTAGTTTCTAAAGAACATAAATATTTAGGATCATAAAGTGTGTATTTTTTAAATATTTTGAATATTCACCTATGATTTGTAATATTTAGGTATGAAAATATTGGGTCTCTATAGTTGGCATCAGAGGAGGGTTGAGTAAATATTTAGAGATTAGTATAATATTACTATGGGAATAACCCATGGTATATGCCTATGTATAGTTCAATAATATAATGTTATGGTAAGGATGTGACTATGTGGTTTTGAAAGAGATAAATTCATTTCTAGATATTAAGTGGATGCATATTTGGAACAAATGATTGTTGGGGTTATAACCTTGAAAACACTTAGTTGAGTATATCTCAACCACCATTTGGGAATATAGTGATTATTCCATTACAACATACCTGGTTTGACACTCATAGGGGATATTTTTATATTTATTCAAATTTTCCCTATAAACCATTTTGAAGCATTTGAATAGTGATGATCATGGATGACCCGCGTTAAACCAATGGTGTCACAGATGGGGACATAATTTATACATTCTATGAATAATTTTTCATGATTACATGATTAATAAATATGGTTAATTTTGATCACTCTATGGTACTTGGTTTTATTAAATGTATGAAACTATGGGGATTTGTACAGACACTAAATGTGATGGATTGTGGAATGATTATTCTCAAGAGAATCCTAATTAAATGGGAGACCTAAAGTTAAAACGTGTTATTATGACAAACAAGTTATACCATTTTATGATTAACAACCTCATCTTGGGTGAGAGTCTTGACAAGACTTATAAAATAAAAAGAGACATTTAGGAAGACCATGGGGGAAATGAGATTCATTTTTTGACATGTTGAGAATGTGCGATGAATAACTGAAAGGAATTTTTGGTAGGAAAGGGGAGATATTTTGGTTGTGGAGAAGAATAACACATAATAAGTAATTTATACATAAAAATTAAGATTCTAGTTAATGAAATGGATACTAAGAATGTATTAACTAAGGTATAATTAATGGATTAATGTTTTATATATATTAATTACTAGAATTATTGAAATAGATGACCTTGGGGGAAGCATGGAAAAATTACTAGCAAGATAATACGAGTAAATGTTTTTGTATTAATGATGATCATAATACAAATGGAATATGAATGGAATTAGGTATTATGGAAAAGTATGATGAAACCTAGTTAAAGGTATAATAAAGATGTGGAATTATGGAATTGTTTATGTTTTGGGATTAAAGAATTATGTTGTGTAATAATATATTATCAATGATATTTTGGTTATATGTATCAAGAAACATCTATGTATTGTTCTAAAGTGGTTTCTTAAGTATTTTATTTAATATGTTGAATTCTACAGAGGTACTAAAAAATATACATAATGGTAATGTGATTTTTTATGAAAAACATATGACTGGGGGAAATAAATCCTTTAATATGTTCCAAATGTTGATGTAATAATGTTTATTTGGGACAAAGAGAATATTATAATTGATGAAATAAATCAGATAGTATTGGGGACCTAAAATGATTAATGATTGGGTGAAAAATTAATTTATGATAGAGTTTATTAAATTTTCATATTCTTGAAATATATTTGATAATATGATATATTTTTTTAAAAAATAAGGATATAGTTTAATATAGAAGTAGTTTTCTTTTAATTGAGTTTTTATGGAGATCAATGTATTCAATTATTTCATATGTGATATTAATATTTACTTTATAATGTTTGGGGGATTAATGTTAAAGTGATTATTGAATTTTAGTAACATTATTTATATATATTTTTATTTTTAATTTGATGAGATATATTTTGGAATGGTTTTAAAGGTAAATTTTTATTTAATGGATTTATTTGAACTTTTTCTATTACTGTTGAGGTTTTAGAGATTAAAGATTTATATTGGACAACCTTTTCTAACGATTTTTCTTTTAACAAATATTTAGTGATAGAAATAAATAATTGTAAATATTATATAGATATTATCATTTGTTAATTTTTTTAGTGTTTTGGGCATAAAAATCATCTTAAATATTCATTTCATAGAGTAAGAAATGAAATATAAATAAAACAATGAACAAAAAACGTATGGTATTTTTCTTAAAAACTAAAACAATATCAACTAAGTATATTTTATGGTTTCCTCTATCTTGAGAGTAAAATAATTAATTATATTTATAAATGGGATTTTGAAATAAAAAATTTATACATTTATTTTCATTTCTAATGAATTAATGGTCTTTTCACTAATTATCGATTTTTGGCATTATAGTATTTAACTTTATACTAACATATTCTCTATAACTCTCTATTAGTACTTAGGAATGTTTACTTTTCTGTATGTCCATATTATCACTTGGGATTGATGTTATCGTTTTTCTAAATATATTTTTTTGATATTATATTTGAACATTATAATTCTCTTTCTCTACATCTTAGAGGAAGTTTATTTACCCTTTTCATAATATTTTTTTTCCAATAATAGAATTTTCAAAAATCAAACTCTTGATTACCAAGATAAAGTTCATATTCCGAGGATGAAATTTATTAAATTTGAAGATATTGTAACACCATAATTTTTTAATATAATATCATTTTGTTTGATAGTGTATACAACACAAAACATCAAGCTTACACAGACCATGAAATATTTTATTTAAATATGACTATTATAACCTAGTTGTTGAATTGGATGGTATAAATTGTATTAACAAAATTTTAGAATAAATATCTATAAATATATAAAAAATAATAATTTATAAATTAATTCTTATTAAATAATAAAAATAGTTTTAGTAAAGTCATTTTACACTTCAAAAATACATTTTCTTCAAAAATGATTTCAATATCTTTTTTGTGTAAAAATAATATAATTAATTTATAATGATTTTAGTAATGGTATTTTAAAATATTTATAGCATTTTTGAAATAATTATATCAAACTTATTTTATGTTTATTTTTTTATTTTTCTAAAAATTTGTGTTTTCAGTGAATGATGAAAAATAACAATTTTTGTAAGATATTCATTTTTATCATTAAATAATGCAATTTAATGTATGATTATATTTTTTATTGTATCTTAATTTTATGAGTGATATATTTTATTTATAATAATATAATTAATTTCCTTAAAATCATAAATTTTAATGATTAGGTGTAAATCTATTTTTATGTGTAAAAACAAGAATTTCTGAAGAAAAAAAAATTTATGTCTATAAAGTTTAACAATTTTAGTTAATTAAAATATTAAATAATAATGAAATTTTTAAAAATATTTTTATATGTCATATAACTATTTATATTAATTTACATTCAAATAATTTTTATTTCTCATCATAAAGTTAATATAAGATCATCTATTACTTGAGAAATGCATTTTCCAGGGAAATAATTTTTCATCACACTTTACTGGATTATTATCAAATTAATTTCTAAAAATTATCTTGTTTAAATTTTATGAAATTTATTTCATATTTTTTACCACCATAAATTATATTATTTAATAGGTCAATCTTAGTTTTTGTAAAAATGAATATTAAAAAATGGAAACATTTGTCAACATTGAAAAAAGGTAAATTAGGTAAACCAAAGTTGAAAATAAGTGAGAAAGACACTATTTTACTCTTAATGACTGTTTTATTGGTGTATTTATATCATTATCAACTTAGGATATATATTTAATTATTTATTGGACCCTTTTCCATGGAAATTTCATATATAATATATTAACTAAAGAAAATGAAATAAGTATCAATCACTTTATATTAAATATAAATTATGTGTTCACATAAGAATGTTTTAAATTAATATTATTGTTTATTTTGGGAATAATGAAATTATTTTAATGTTTTTATTTTTGTTATAATTTTTAGTAGTTAAATAATTAACTTAAATCCTTTTGTAATGCTGACACAATATTTATTCATTTAGCAGAAAAACCAAACAAATGATATTAAATTTTTTAAATGTAATATAAATTGGATGAATTGTTGAGTTATATAATTTTTTTTATAAATATAATATGTTAGTTATTTTTAAATTTATTTTAATTTACTTTAATTTCAATCATTATGTTTTCAGTGTAAAATTAAATGAATAGTTCCAAGAATGACAATATTGATATTTTAAAACAATCAATATTTTATTAAATGATTTAAAATTTCTAAAAATATTATATTCAGAAAATTATTTTGGATATAGTTTAAAATATCAACCATGTATCATTTTATTTCAAAATATTATTTTACAGTAACTATCTTGAACCCTAAATAGAAAAAACCTTGTTATCACTGTAATTATCGAATAGGGTTTACACATGTTAAAAAAATATAATGTTAAAAACATCAACTAATCTTAAATGTTATTAATTATATGAGTCCATTTAGACACATATCTATCATAAAAAAATATTATAAATTTGGTTCTATTTAATCATGAAAATTAATTTATATTAATTTAATACTTTAAAAAACACCATGTGTGGCCTTCCACTCACTTATAAAAGGGATCCTCCTCTCCTATATTCTTCAAAAATAATAAGATTATTGTTTTGTCAATAACTACAAAAATCTATGGATTAATTTCCACAAAAAATCTTATATACCTTTTTATTATAAAAAACTCATATAAGTTATTTTTTTTGAAATCTAAGAGGTTTTTGATGAATATGTATTGTTCTTAAGCAAGTGTTTTTATTTTATTTCATATTAATCCTATTTAAAATATTTTTACACTATGATGAAATAATAACATAATTATCTTAAATATAATTATATTTTATTATGTTAACGTAATAACCTACATTTGTCTCCCCATCCATCAAATTGGAAATGAAAATTTTGATCATGTGTACGGTGGACGACCACCTCACAAACCGATGAAATTCATTTTCCATCAATGATTATCATGGATAGATAAAAAGATGCATATAATATTTATAAATATATAAAATTTTTATGATATATTTATTCTTCAGTAATTATTATATTAAATCTACCTTTTTAACTTCTAGTCTATTGTAAGTTTATATTGTCGTTCGTGCATACGTTTAGACAATCACTTCCATGAAGTGTTACAACATGTTTTTAATATCTTTTGACATTGAAGGTAGTAAGGATATATTTAATAAATATATATGATATATTTGATGTATTAATGATTATAAATAGGTGAATTATTATTTACTTTTATTTCATTCTATACATAACAAAAGAAACATTTTTCATGCATACATATAACCAACTGTCTTAATAAATGGTTTAATTAATTTTTTTATATTTACTTTTATTAATGAATCTAAATATTTTTATAATGAATATATGTGATATTTATATCATGAGTATCCTTTTTGAGATTATGGAACCATGATCAATGTTCAAGGACCAAAACTTATAAACTATGACATATGTGAACAATGAAGTAGTCATCAACAAAAATAGATGCATAATAAATCTATATTTATTATACATGAGGTTCAAACATGTACAAATGAAGATGGAAAAGAGGTTAGGGATCTATATATCACTTTTATTTTTGTGATACATAAATCATATTCAGCACCTGATTCTTTTATGTGGTGTGAATGGTTCCCATGTATATATTTTAAGATGCATCCAATGAAAATTATTAGGATTTACACATTCATTTAAGGTTATTTATTTTATGTGGCTTATGATTCAAAATTTAAAAAAATGGTAATATATTTAAGTTAAAATTTCATTTTTTATCGAGATTTTTATATTATGCCTCTGATGATAAACTTTATTAATCTACCTCTAAAAAATCTAATGAATTTTTATTCTACTATGGTTATTTATATAGAATACATGTTTTCCTATCATTTTTTTATCGTTATGAACTACAGATACTAAAACAATTATTTTAAGGAACGTCAAATTTATTTCTCTCTTCAGAATAAAATCAATTTTCATCAATTTTCATATTCTCTATAAATGTTTTTATGACATTCTTAAGTACTATCCAATGATTAATTAATTTAATTTTCACCCATGTTTGACTTTTTTTGGAAAATGGTTTAAAATTAATTTCCATGTTGATTTCTGAATGATGTAGATTTGAATTTTTACCCAAAATGTGATGATATTCATTATTTTATCACATATATAATGAACTAAGTTTCCTTCAATTGTGACCAATAAATGATTTAAAGCATATATTACTTGTTTCTATAGTACATTTTAAAGGAAAAATTTTCAATAAAATTTTCTAAATTTTTTATTTTTAAAAACTTCATTTAAAAATCGAAAGTGTATTCTACTTAATAATTTTTTAATGATATTATTATGGAATTTGTATTTATCGACTATGAAGACCTTTATTATTTATTATGTAATACTATGGATATGATCCAATGTTACCATCCTTGTTCACTCTCTAGAAGAGTTATGGTTATGATTATGATACGTTTATGAAACCCATTTCTTCCATGGTTTATTCTATAATGGATTGATGAAATTTTTATTAAACCCGTTTTTTATGGGTTATAATATAATGATATGGTTAAATTTTAATGATCTTAGATAATAAATTTGCATTCATTTCAATAGGTTATGGGTGTGAAAATAATTATATTGACCTACAATGTATTTACTAATGTATTATATCTCATGATATAGTAAGGGGATACAAGTTTATGTGCTTGATCCACTATGTGATAAAAAACCATTGTGATTGATCTACTACAGAAAAAAAGTCTATCTTCTTGATCCGATATGATAAAAAAAATTGTAATTGATTATTCTCAGAAATAAGTTTATTTGATTGATCCACTAAGGGAAATACGTTTTGATGATTGATCTATTATTATTTGATGGTCTCAGTAGGTATCCTTCAAAAATGAAATTTTTTCTATACCTGTGATAGTGACACACTTTTATGAAAACATTTTATAGTTCGTGATTGGTTTATTATTATTTCTAACTCTTAAGATTCATGTATTTCAAAATATTATATCTATTTATTATGATTAATTTTTATAGTCATTGATAAATGGGGTATTAACATTGTAATTTATGGTCATGGTCTCATAAAATTTTTCTTATCTTATGATTTCATATGATCATCGACCGATAACTTCCTTGTTTAACCTTACATAGAGTCTGACTTCACCCTTTCATATGTTTTCCCTAGATTGTGAATAATGATTTTATGTAGGGTATCTATGATAAGTTATAAATTGGAAGATATTTTTGGGAGATATCGAAGATCTATCATGAAATTAGAAGATTGGTTATGGGGTCTCAAAAGACAATAAAACATTATGATCGTCGATAATGTATGAGTAAAATAAATTAGATATTAATATTAAAAGATAATATTTATATATAAAAATAATGGGTAGCATTATTAAGACCATATCATACAATAAAGAACAACTTATTTGATGATAAGAATATTAAATTTCTATATAAAGACTAAAATTTCATGAATTTTTCACATTTAGATTTATTTTTATCTTTTCTGTTCTATAATGAAATGATTATCATAAGAATTATATTTTTATGAATTTATCTAAATAAGATTAAAAGACCATATGTGATACTTAAATTTTTCGTAGAAAAAATAGTATGAGGATTGAATGTAGCAAGATCACGCAATCTAATTACTAGTGAAGAAGGTGAAGTTCAATGTTTGATAATTTATAATTATATCTTTTATTAGGTAGATTTTCTTGATATGATTCTTAAAATAGATGGATAAAGTAAATTGCAACCAAAACACACATTATAAAAAATTTATTACTAGATATTAAAGGATTATTGAAATGTAATTGATGTGGAAATTTTTTTTCTTCATAAACCATGATAAAAGTATTTTTCGTGATGATCTGAAGACCTGAATAAGTATCAAAATAAATCAAAATAAATAGAATTAATTTTATAAATTCTAATTGTGTTTATAATTTTATATTTCTTTTTTAAAATCACAAATGGGGAGAAATTTAAAAATAAATTTTCCTATCTATATTTTTTTAATACATGTTTCCCAAAGGGGTGTACATTTATTACTTCTCTTGATTTTTTTTAATTATTATTCCTGAAACGGGTATAAATTGTCTATCATTAAAACTATATGAATATTTATTTTAAATTATCGATTATATTTTAAAATTTTCATATATATATTTTGTTTTAAAAAATTGTGGATATTTTATATTCATTGAATAATTATATATTTACTTCAAAATAATAAATACTCTTTATATATAAATGATCCAACATTATGTATTTGTTAAATTCATTATGTCTATACAGAATGAACTTTCAGTAACAATGATTCTTAATAAATGAAATTGCATTATGGAAATATTCTGGTCTAATGTTTCATGTCATATTAGATACATTAGATCTTGAAGCATTTCAGTGGTGATGATTTAACTCAACAAGAGATGAATGAGCATAATGAGTTCATCGGTAGATGAATAAGATGGTGTCAATGAAGTTACAACTAAATCTGAGTTTTATGGAATTCAACCATTGGAGTTTGTTGAAATGAATCTTATAAATAAATCTACACCATCCGAATTAGAGGAAAATGAACACATAAAAATGACAAATAAACATTTAGATTGAGCAATCTAAAAAAATCAATTAAATGTTTTTGTATTTATTATTACTGAGTGTGCTTCTGATTGGTATAGTTTTCTTATTTCTGGTTACTTCTGTTGAGATCCACCATTTTAAGTATATTCATTATAAATATCCAAGAAAATTTTATTGTAATAATTTTTCTTAAAATATTTAATGATTTAAGGATTATGAGGATAGAAAGACTAAGAAATATCTAATCATCTAATTGTGGTATTCCATCATTAGAAAAATAGAGCTCAAGTACTTTAAGTTAGTTTTAGTGAGCAACAACCTATGGGTTTAGTCAAGGTATTATAAGGATAGAAATATAGTCCTTTTTATATGAATAAAAAAGGGTATACCTTACATTAGTATTAATGTCATGGATACCTTGGAAACAGTGGATAGATCCACCACACACATTGTCTTAAAAGTGCGGTTTTAATAATATCATTTTAAAAGAGAATTTTAATTTCCACTAAATACTCCACATTTTGATTTTGAATTTATTTATTTTTAAATATTTTATTAACAATAATTAATATATTTTTCTCATTATTTATGTTGTGCTAGTTTTATTTAATATTGTTTCTAATTTAGTTACTCTAATCATTGATATGAATAGTTATTCAAAAAATCTATTGAATAAATTCATCTAGTAGACATAAATTGTAAAAAAATTAAAAGCAAAAATCATCTAGAAAAATATTTTTTATTTTTTATAATTTATCAAAAAAAAATATAAAATACATCCTTTCTAAGGATTACATCAATTAGAAAAGTAGTTGTCCCAAGGTGTAAGGTAAGAACTCCAAAACAATATTTTCACTTCAATTACATTAAATTTTATTCTTCTAAATCACATTATACTATTATATCCATCATAATATAATTAAATCTACTACATTAGTATTATTTATTTTTAGTATGTTGATTTATTAACCATTATCTACCTTTCTTCCATCTATTTAAAAAATAAAAATGTTTCCTATATTGTGTTGGTTGACCACCTTTATGGGTGATGTATTTTATTTTTCATCGCATCCTTACATGGATGGTTAAAAAATGGATTTATAGAATAAAACTGATATTTATATAATTATTAATACAATTTATACATAAAATGGAAATTATATTAATGATATTAAAAATAATATATTATAGTTGTTTTAACCACCCAAAAAGCATACCAAGATATATTTCATAATTATAATATATTTTGTAAATTATAAAAACAATATAAATTTGGTTAAACTATAATGATAAAAAATATTTATTTATAATATTATTAGGATTATGAAATTAATTTATAACTCCTTTGACCAAGGGCAATGTACCAAAGCGGTTTTGGGAAAAATGACCAAACAATCCCAAGTGGCTAATAGAAGGGAGAACTATAGAATAAATTAATGGTATATGGTAAAAATGTGACCTTAATAATGAAAAAAATTTATAAATTATCTAAATAAATTATTTAATAATCTTAATTTATTTATTTTGTTGGTTTGATGCATACACCAAGAGAGTCTATACTTGATGTGATTATTTTCATATCAATTTCCATTCATTGAGGAACATTTTCATGTTACGAACCATTTCATCATTGAAATCATCTATATACTGGCCCATTAAATTATTTTACCATAAATTAATTTTTAATAATTTTATTCAAAATTCCATTTTATTATATTTGTTTCATGTTTTTTATTTCATATACTGCCAATATTGTAAGGACTTCGTTGACTAAATTCCATTCTCATTGGATAATAGTAATTCTTAATTGAATATAAACACCTAAAATCCTTAAATTTCATGATTTATTTATTTATTAAGGTATTTCAACTTTCTCACATGGTATATTATATTTTAAAATAAAAATATTCTTTTTTATGAATTCCATTCCATATAAAATAATTATGTATTTAAGAATAATTATAATCTTTTATAATGGATCTTTATCCTCATTGCCCATACAATTTTTAAAGTTATTGTTTATTTATTTATATTTAAATATATTTATATATAATATTTTGTAATTTTTATGTCTCTAAATATCATTTATTTTAGAGGATTTATAAAAATATTTCTCTAATGTTGGGTTTTATTTCGAATGGCGTAAAAATATCAAGAAGGAATTTCATTTCATGTATATAAATTTTTATCTTCAACTACACATTTAGTCACATATACATTAATTAATTTCAGGTTTCCATTTTATTGTGTTAATATAAATGTATTTTTTTAAAATTCTACCTTTCAACTTCTTAAAAATGGTATTTTAATGTGACTATAACATTGACTTTTATAATAATTATACAGGTAATTTTTGAAAACTCTATTTGGGAATTTTCTCATATCATACTCTCTATATCTAGATAAAAGATATACATCTCATTATTTAAATTTCATGATAATTATATAAGTGGTTTTTTATGTAGTTATTTTTTAGAGATTTAATATTGGTTTTGACTGGCTTACTCTTGATGCCACTCTATCTAATATCAGTTGAAACCAGTTTTCTTTCCATGGATTTTCATAATAAGTAGAATGAATAAATTAACAATGCATGGATATTTATATTATTTTAATATGTGATGGGGGGGGTCAAATATATTCCTATAATAAATCATTAATGTTTTATGTCTTGTGATTTAATCAAGAACAATACTTAAATGACCAAAATATTAAGTTTGGACCTCATTAAAATGTTCCCAATGTTAGGAATGGACAAAACTGAGATGATCAAAATTTTAAGCTTGTGTTGAGGATTAAAAAAATTATAAGATAATTTGAGGATCAAATATATTATCCAAGGTGAATCTAGGATAAAGCAAGATTAAAATAAAGCTAAGGGGATTGATTGGTGAACGAGGAATCATTCGTTATAAGAAAGGTCTTTTATAAGGAAATAAGAATTATATGAAACTTTATGTCATGTGAAGATGGTAAAATTTAATGATATTTACATACAAAAACCATAGATATGATAAAAACCTATTAATCCATTATTTAATGGGATCTCAATCTTTATACATTTGGTTGGAGCTCTGAATTCTTGAAACTTCATCCTTTATGAGTGAAAGGTGAAATGGATTCCTAAAATTGGCCATATTTCTCGAGTACCTTCCCAAGTATAATTTATAACCTAAATAAATAGTGGAAATGACCTTCATAAAAGATTAATCCATCTATATTAGAGGCACATACGTCACCCCCAAATGATTTTATGATAATTCCATATTTCATGAAACCCACCCCATGGGAACAATTATACCACCCTAAAGTTCGACATTCATGTTTCATAAACACCTCCACATCGTTAACTCTCATTCCTTCATAAAACCCCATTCCTTTTCATTTGCCACATATATGCCACTATATTATTCCTCCATTTAGTAGGAATATCTTTTCAAAAGGTGAATGCTTATGGTACTTGTACTTATACATGATGGTCTTACTTGTGCCTCAATCATTCACTAGATTGGTATCATCAACCCTCTTGTACATGCCCTTTTCTCAAAGAATGGTCTAGATAATGGTGTTACCCTATTCTATTAATCATGGGCAACCCAAACCTCAAGAAATCTATTTTCTACCAAATTCAAGTAGTGTATATACTATTTAATATCAAAAATAACATGTGTAATGGACATGTAATCTCAAATGATGGCATAAAATAGGGAAATATATTTCTTTTACCTTTAATGAAAGAATGTTTTGTATCCGAATCTCCTACAACCTAGACCATGAATGAACTGCCCCATGTGTCCTCCCCAATAACATCCAAGTTGTGAGATATTAAACCAAATAGCACCCACATACATGTCACATGATTTTTAGCAACATGAAATTTTTTTAGTCGCATGATGTTAATCTATATGACCACGTCCTAATCACACGATGCTAAACCAATTGAAAATATCCACAGTGCAGGACACTAAACAATAACATTACTTTTTTTTTGAAAAACATATGATTCATCACATAATAAATGTGACATGATCCCTTAATCTTGCATGAAACATTTCACATAATCCACACACCATCCCTTTTAGCCGCTCCCTTCACAACACAAGCATCCTCACAACATAATAGTAAAAGAAATGGACTGGTATTGCTAAATGACCTTAAAATTTACATTCAAAGAATGTCTGTTTTTAATGTTATCTCAAGAAAGGATACATAATATTTCTCTATGAGGTTAAATACCAACACTACCCTTAATTTGTATCTCCTCTCCTAGGGAGGTGATGACCCCAAATAATGACCATCCCCACCCACACTCATAGGGACCACCCAACCACATACCATATAAACCTGAGGTCCCCACTATACCTCAATGTCTCTATTTGACACTAACCTAAACTTAGCCTAGTAAATGACAAGAACACATGGGAAACATCCCCATAATAATTTAAACTTATGATTTTATCCCCATAATACATTAAACTTGTGACCCATTCCCCATAATAATTTAAACATTTGATCCCTCCTAATGCACCAAAGATATATACCTCATTAAATGAACATGGGATACATAATAAAAACATCCTTGGATTTTTTATGTCCCTAGTGTGGTTTTCCTCATGATAGACATGGTATGCCTTGAGTTCTATACCTAAGATTCCTTATACGTGATATGCTCCTGATTCTAAATGAGGAATATGTTTATAGATTTCAAACACATGAAACATTCATATCATAGAAAATCTCAATGTCAGTATCAAATCAGACCTTAGGTAGACATCATATCATTAAATAAAGTTACTTAATTAATCGGTTTCCCCTTTAAGATGGCTCTGGGAATGAGATTCATGAATAGGTCTAAAATCTATAAGGAATACCTAGACTAGAAGACTATCATCAAGGGGTATTCCATGGAAATAAGAGCCAACATCCAATCAACTTGTTCTAAAAAATAATCTAACATCATCAAAATTGAGGGTAGAGGATACCCTTATTTGGAAATTGGGAATGTAGGGAAACCACATTGGAGGTTTTTCTATCATTCCAATGATATAGAAAACTCGTGTAGAGGGAACATAAGTATAGTCGATGTTCACCTCAATCGAATCATCAAAAAAATAATTGGGGAACCTGAAATGAATATATTCCTTGTTAACCATGAGCACATGATTAATTTTTGACATCATTCATTTTGTACATAACCATATTCAGAAATTTCCCTTATTAGTTTCTCCAAACAAAATGGTATGCCTAACGTAAATCACTTTTCCTATGACTTGGAGAAAATTAGGAAGATTGGGTATCCTTAGTCTAGCACACCAATGATGTTGATCCATTATATACCATGGATAGGATGAATATTTTTTGGCATATTGGGAATTTCCTTAATTATACATGCACTAATGGTTGACTTTGTTTATCCCACATGACTAATATTTTGTGCATCTTTTAACGACCTAGCTGAAAAATGAATAGGCGTAAGGGGGTTGACGGTGTGACATTCTCAGATGACCATAATGATGCCATGATGGCCTGTGATCCCACATATATTATGCACCCTCACCTTATCTCCCCATATGATCCCATCTAATGGAGGTTTATCATTGCACTAGTTAGTCACTAAAAATTGGAAGAGGCTATCCTGACTAGGGAAATTTACCATTATAAACTAGAAGCTACATATAAGGACCCAACCATAAAGTATTATATAATCACAATTTATTTAAAGAATTATAATTTTTCTAACATTGTGTATCTTTTTAGGTTTAGTTTTTAGTGAATTGGGTCATAAAATATACATAAAACCCCCAAAATAATAAGTAGAAACTTTCATATAGTATCCATTTATTTTATAATTTAAAACTTTTAAAAATAATATATTATCTCTTTTATGAAAACAATTCACAACCCTCCAAATGAATTCCTCTAATTCCATAATCATCCTAATCTCACATGAAAAACATAAAAAATGTGGGATGAACATAAAAATCATAGTTAGGGATTTAAAAATAATGAAACTATTAGTCCACTTATAAGAATTAAAAATCAATGAAGACAACAACCTCATGTAATAATTATCACCATAATGAGTAGTAAATACTTTAATTTAAAAATAATCTCATTAAATAAATTTTTTTATAATCATAATATCATCATTAAACCCATTAAAATCATATAAAACACATAAACGTAACTTGGAACATTATTATAATTTTCAGTCTTATAAATGGAACAACCATTCGGTTGACTTCATAACATGTCACTCTTAAAAATGGAATAGACATATAGTTGACATATATACCCAATGCATTGAAGGGATATAATGGATCCACCCATCATTGGATTATCATGAAACCACCCATAATTGGTTAAATATGGTTCCACTCATTACATTTCCATGTATCATTATATAAACATAAACCATAAAAGATTTAAATTTTAATCGTTTCAATCATAAAATTTTATTTCCAATCCTAAATAAACATCACAATATATTAAAATAATAAATCCATTTTCATTACCTATTTTCAATAAAGAAATTCGAAAAGGAAAATAGGGTTTCATTTTCTTTTGAAAACATAGAGGCTTGTAAAGGAATAAAAATATAAAAATGGAAATAAAATTTCCCTTATAGTCCTTTTATATGAACATAAATAAATATGTAAAATAATATCAGGAAAATTGAAAACATGAATAGAATTAGTATTTCAACATTAATAGTATCCTATACCATTTGAAAAATTTAATCCTAATCCCCATGAAACAAAAATATTTTACAATACATTAAAAAACATAAAAATAGATAAAATAATGATTTGGAATGTAAAAGTGGCTACATATAAACATTATAAAAGAATAAACGTGCATATCATCAAGAAATGTCTCAATTAAAGTTGATTGAGATGAAAAATCTTACATAGATCTCGACTTGTGACTTTTTTGGGTAACTCCTTTTGGTCTGCACCAAAGGACTTGTTGGTTGTATTTCTACCCAGGTTGAGGGTTTTAGGTTGAGGTTAGGGATTTTGGGGATATATTTTGAATGATTTTGGTTGAGAAAATTTTTATTTAGTGGCGTGATCAAGTGGGAGGGGTGAGGGCCTTTTTGTAGTGGATGAGGAGTGGAATTCTTGTAAATATAAAAATGTAAACATTATTGAGAGTTCCCACTTACATCATGTGACTCTTATAAAGCTCCAAATTATGGAATATAGGTGATATTATCAAATCAAGTCCATCCAGTTGGTTTTGGACATATTTAAATGTCACTTAAACTCTTAAGATAGAGTTTCAGTCCCTTGTTAGGTTAATTTTCTTCATAATAAATGAAATTAATTCTATTTATATTCCCTAATATTTTTGTTCAAAAACTAATTTGAACATACTATAAATTATAAACTACTCTTATAATAAAAATGGAATCCATTTTCCCAAAATCCACTCACATAATTATAAGAAATTTAATTAATGTTAATCCCCTGGTCTTGATGACATAGTGTGTTTTTGAAGTAAAAATGTTCAAAAGTTTACTATGTTTTTGTATCTAAATTAATGGTTATATTGTTTAAAATGACCTAAATTAGTTTTAATTATATAAAATTCATCTAATTAAACATTAAAACCTGGTAAAAAATTTTAAATGTATAAATAAATTTTATGAAAAAGAAATTTTGAACTAAATTTAAGTATTACTCACTATTCATAAAAATATGAAAGTCCTCAGAAAAATTCACAAAATTCACCAAATGTAATTTTTTATATTTCAATTTATAAAAAAAAATTATTTTGTCTTATAAAAATTATAAAAGTGTCAAAAATTATATTTAAAATGGCTTCTGAATCAAAATGATGTAATATAACATTTTAAAAATATTGAGATTTTTAATTATAAAATTGGAATCATTATTATATTAAGGCAACAAAAATTATTGAATTAATGTATAAAATTTAATAAAATTGTGTAAACATGATATATTATTTATTTTCATTCTCATGGATATAATTTCTAGGCAATAAATTCCATGAAAAATAATAATAATAGGAATATATTATTTTTCATTATTACTCACTCTTGCTTGCAACGTAAGATTTTAGAGAAACTCATTATTGTGTGTCAGGTATGACATAATAAATAGAGTCTATTTTAATGTAAAATTAATTTATAATTCATAAATATTAATAAATTTTTAAAAAAATTATTCTATAATTATCTAGGATGTTACATCCATTATATTCAATTGGATATTATTTTCATTTATAGTGAATTGGTATCCAAGTGATTCATCTTATAAATACGTGTAAACTATAATTTTTTATTTTTGTAAATATCATAATTTCTTCCATTATAGTTTCTATGTGGTAAGTATCATAATAATATTTATATTATACCGTTTTCCAGTAAGCCATATGCTTGAGTGTAATATAAGTCATCAAAGGTAGTATATGTTTCATGAAACATCATAAATACATAGAGTTGTGTGTTATGAATTTTAAATAATTTATTTTGTGTAAAAAAATATATTAATGATTTTAAATTTAATTTAATGAATATATTTTATAAAATCACAAGATGTTACATCCTACCCTCCAAAAAATTAATTTATCCAGAAAAATTCATCTTGGTTTTCAAATGATTTACATTTCTGGAATTTGATTATTGAAACCCACATAATGCAAAGGGTTTACAAAACATCCTCTAAAAATGGGAAATTGGGATACTCTATTGTCACCTAAAGTTACACATAACTATGATTCTACATAGATATTACAATGGTGGGAAATTAAATGATTTATTTGTATGGGAAAACAAATTCTTATGGTATAATAAAAAATGATGGAGATCATTTTGAATATGAAGTCAATGATGACAAAAAAACCTGACACATAGGCGTGGAAAAGTTCATTGATATCATCATAAAATTTGGTAATAGGATAACATTTTATTTCATTGAGATAAGTTTTTTAAAGTTAATGGATTCCTTCCCCAAATATACTACGAGAATAAGGAAATATACTTGTTGAGTATAGATTCATCCTTTAATCATTTTCCACCACATACTTATATTTATCTACAATCAATAAGTATCCAAGAACGCTTTTCATGTCTGGTGACCTAGAATCTTCTATTTATGGTTTATATATTTCTCAAAATGATAACATGTTTTTCTTTATATCTTTATATATTTACAACAACCAAAATGGTTTTCATATAGTAAAAACATTTAAAAATTCGTCTCATGAGATAATTGACTAATCTCTAATGTTCAATAGTGATATCAAACAAAAAAACTAAATCTTTTCGTAGATATATCACCCTAACAGTCACAAATACCATTAAACATACATCCATGTAGTTAGAGGTATCCTTCATCAGAAAACTTCTAAACATATACATTATACATCTATAAAACATAATAAATGTATCATATGGTATTTACATTATTATAATAGGATTTCCCAAGACATTTGAATCATGTTCATCCTTTGAAAAATATAAAACACATAGGATCATTCATCACTTCCACAGATGGACCAACATCATGTGTAGAAGTAAGAAAATATTTGTCCTCACCATTTTTCATTGGATCTTTCCTCTTTCCACCTTTTTAATCATTTTTGGACACATATTATCGTAATTTCCTAACTCAATACAACTAAAACATCTAACCTCTATCTTTTCACTACTTGTCCGATCATTTTCCTTTTCAATCAAAATCCATATTACCCAAAATAACACATCAAAATCACTTCACAAACATTGAAAGACATTCTCCAAGATGTCTCTTACCACACTTCTCACATGTTGGGAATGGGGTTTTATTACCTCCATCCTTCATTAATGAATGATTTCCCATTGTATTCCGACCAGACCTCTTATTTTCCTTATTCTCATGGGATGAAATTTACCCGAAATCTCCACTTCTACCTTCTCAAAAAATCAAAAAAAAATCATTTCTCTTGAAATCAGGATAATCCAATGCCCTTTGATATCTTCTATATATTCCGAAGTAAAACCGATATATCTTACTGTGAATATTTTGGATATAATTAGGGATGTACCTAACCAATAGAGTGAATTTTTCATCATATATAACAACTTAATCTTCCAAATTATGTCTTAATTCTTGTAATTTTTCTTCCATCCTAATATGAACACCCATAAAAAAATAATTCTCAAAGAAAGTTTTCTTAAATTCATCTCATTCTAATGCTTCAATCACTTCACTTTCACTCTTATTCGTATCCATTAACCACTCCTGGTTGGATTACCCTTCAAGACAATATATGGAAGGATTTACCTTTTGGTGATTCAAGAAACCCATGACATCAAATATATTTTCTAGGGATTTAATCCATCAATCATCTAGCACATGGTCAGATGATCCTATGAATAATGGGGGATGTTGTCTCACAAAATGCTCCACTATTATTATTTTTATCTATAGTAGATCGTGTTTTACTCTTTCATGGACACCACCACCATTTTTATCTTGATTCAAATGATCTAACACTTTAAAAACACTGCTTATTTCTAATTTGAACCATCTTAGGATGGTTATTTGAAAGGATATTTTCCTCTTGGTCACTGACCACTATAACTTCCTTGATTCCACTATGGAAAACAATTCTGAAAACGCATATAATAGATAGATAAACCTGGTAATATTTAAATAACATAACATTAAAACTTATCCATAATGTATAATCTTCTAATGGTATTCTATTAAAACTATAATATCCTCTAATGCTATCTAAACCATTCCTTTAATACCAACTATAACGACTCAGCCACAAAAGAGTACATAATATCCAATTAATTCAATACTTACATTGTACCTCACATTGATAATCTTTTAGGTTTAAATTTTTAGAGAATTAGGCCATAAATTATACATTTAAAAAACATAAATTACAAAGTGGAAACTTTTATAAAGTATCCATTTTTTCACCATATAAAACTTTTAATAATAAATCATGGTCTCTATTATGAATACTCTTCACGAATCTCAACAAGAATTCTCCATATCCTATACTCAACCTTATATCTTGTGAAAAACATTAAAAATGTGATATGAGAATAAAAATATTAGTATGGGATATAAAAACAAGTAAATAGTTAGTCCACTTGTAAATATAAAAACTCAATAAAAACTTTAACATGAAGTAATACTAATCACCTTCATGAGTATTAGGCACATTCCTTTGAAAATAATCTCATTCGATACTTTTTTTATAATAACAAAGTCGCCATGAAACCCATAAAAATCATAAAAAATAAATAAAGTTAACTTAGAACATCATTATACTTGTCACTCTTATAAATGGAATAATCATTCAATCAACACCAATACATATCACTCTTACAAATGGAATATCCACACAACCGACTTCCATACCCAAGGAATTAGAGGGATCTCATAGTCCCACCCATGATTGGATTATAAAAAACCACCCATAATTGGTATATTATAGATCCACACATCAAATTTCCAAGTATCATTATATAATCATAATATATAAAAGATTTCAATTTTTGACATTTCACTTATAAAAATTTCATTTTCAATCAAAAGAAAACATTTCAAGATACTAAAATAATAAATCCCTTTTCAAAACATATTTTTAATAAACAAAATACCAAAATTTAACATAGGGGTTTCATTTTATTCTAAAAACATGTAGTCTTGAAAAGGAATCCAAATTCTAAATATATGTAAAATTTTATTGATTGTCCTTTTTTATCTATAAAAATAAATAGGTAAAATAATATAAAGAATATTTTCATGAGGAAAGTATTACATCACTAAACATTTAATGTGTCCCAAACCACTTTGAACATTTAATTCATGATCCCCATCAAATAATAAAATTTAACAAAACATTATATAAGATGAGAATTGATAAAACATGGGTATAGAATGTTAGAGGGGCTATATATAAACATTAGAATCGAAAAATGATGATTATCATCAATGTATGTCACAATAATAAGAGATATAGATGGGATATATTACCCTAATTCTTACTTGTCACATGTTTCTTTATCTTCCTTGAGAATAACTTGTCGTGTGTGTATTTATCTTCCTTGAGTCTGACCTTTCATGTGTGTCTTTGTTTTCCTCTTCTTTGGGTAACACCATTTGTTTTACCCCAAAGAAATTCTTGGTTGGATTTCTACCCAAGGTGTGTCTCATAGGGTGAGGGAATCTATTTTGGGGATCTATTTGGGTAGATTTTTGTTTAACCAAATTTTCTTGAAAGGTTTGAGGAAGTGGGAGGGGTGAGGGCTTTTTTATAGTGGATAGGGAGTGGAATTCTGGTAAATATGAAATGGTAAACACTAGTGGGAGGTCCCCATTCGATAAGGAAACACAAATAATTCCCCTAATACTATAAAATAGGTAATATTATTGAATCATGTCTATAAAATGGATTTTTTACTAGTTTCTAGTCCATTTAGACTCTTAATATTATGTTTTAGTCTCGTGTTATGTTAATTTTTCACCTAATTTTTGTAATTAATTTAATTTACTATCATTGATATTTTTTTTTATAAATCATAGTTAAACATATTATAAATTATAAATTATTCTGATTCTAAATATATAATCCATTTTTTTCAAATTCCAAACACCGAAGTGGAGGAAATTTCTTTAAATTTACCATAGTACATAGGACGATGAAGAAGGTTTTTAAAGTAATAATGTTAAAAAGTTTTCTATCTTTTTATATATAAATTCAACATGAAATAGTATCTAATTAACTCATTTGGTTTAAATGATATAAAATTGAACTAATTATACATTAAATTCAATTAAAAATAATAATTTAACCATATAAATTATTTGGATGAAAATGCAGTTTTGAACTAAAAGTTAGTATTATTCATTATTAATTAAAATATAAAAGTTCATAGAAATATACCAAAAAAATTATCCAAAATAAATATTTTTATTTTTTAATACATTCCAACAAAACCATTAACCAACATGGATGTTCTCACAATGAAAAATAATTCCATGTACATGATAATCTAGAAGCATAGATAACCACTATGGGGTCCCTACCCATAGTGTCATTTGTAACCAATAAGGAAGAAATACTCTATACCCTTAGAGGCTCACACAAGGGTAACTCCCATAATTTAAATGGTAATAATGGGTAAAATATCACTTTAACATCAACCTCTTGGATTTTGTTGCAATGGATGATTCCACAGAAATACCTCCACCTCCACCACTAGAGCTGGGGTCAGTAGCCTATCATTTGAGGTAGACCATCCTTATGAAAGAGTTTTATAAGGTCAAAAATACCTTCATAGACATATATAGGTTGAATATGACTTGTATTATTTCCACGTACTCTTCATGAAACCATCCCTGCCTCAATTAACATCCCTCCTCTCTACCTCCACCGTATAATGTGGGGGATATATCAGGGTCTAGATAAGTTCCGACTAATGATGGGGAAAATTCTACTGAGATGTAGTGGTGCAAAGACCTTCCGAGATAGTATTTTTCCCATAATAACCCAACATATATATGAAAATGGCTGTTATATTTTCCCCACATCTTCAAGAAACATCATTGGTTTAGGGTCTGTTGGACTATGTGACACCCCCTCTAGATGCAAAATAAAATGTTTAGCTTGTCTGAATTACTTTCGCCCCCAATTTCCTAACCATATCATGTTCGAACATATGGGTATTAATAATATGACTACCCTGTCTAAAATAATAATGATTAATATATTTTTTATTTTTTTCCATTTAAAATCCTTCGTTCAAATTTTTGTAAACTCACCACTTTATGGTTTACCATCCTAGAGTTCCTCACAAAGGAGAATGCGGTGTGTCTTCGCAAAAATATCTTGAAGACATTCAACACCATTTGGGATAAAAATTTGTCCTATCTTGGAATAATAGATCCTCTATAGGGAAACCATAAATATTAATAGAAGTTTGAAATCACCACACTCTTTATATCCTAGTTCCTCAACACATTTGGGTACCACCACTATTTTATGTGGACAAGCATTATGAGCCTCACTATGCTCTAACATGTCATTCAAGAGGCATATCACCATGTTTAGATCAAACGTAGGGGTTTGTAAACTTCTATCCACTTAATCCTTAATCAAAGACAGTATAAATATTGTTATGTTGTCCCACCCATAGATGGTGTAAGTTCCAATCCTACCATAATCATCATAATGTCATATTGATCAGTCCCCTAGGTAATCAGTGAAACCAAACCAGTGAAGTGGGTGTGATGGAGAGAGCCCACCAAAAGAGGAGACACAGTATCTAGAAGATCCTATGATGGGTTCTCAAACTAATTAACAATGATAGATGTTGGGCCTTGGATGTCCCCCCACTGAGGCACTACTTCTTATAAATTGATATCTTAATAATGGAAAGTGAATTTCCAAACCAATTGACCTATCTAATTCTAGGCCAAAAACAAATTATGTTGCTAAATTAAATGTGTTTTGTGAAGATTGAGGCCTATAAGAGTCTCACCACCATAATCCTCACTAAACAATTGATAAAGTGAGAAAATTTATGTGGGGACCAAGCCCATCCTTCATCTTAATTGTCCATACTTCCTAGCTGAGTACACACAGCTGAGAAGGGTAGTCTCGCACACCCAATTAGGATAGAGGAATGAAGCTCTGAAAAACGACTGACAGATGACACAACTACCCCACCAAATCAACAAGACTTTCCACCATTAGATCTTTATCTAATTTCTTCACGAGGAAACATACCATTAAATGCATTGGTAACTACCATCCCTTTCCAAGAATCCATAATTGCAGCTCTAACTACCCATCATGATGCTCATGAAATGCATCAGGTTATGATACCATCTGAAGGGAAGTCGTATCTGGAATGTGTGGACTATGTTTAAAAAGACCCAAACTTCTAATACATAAATATCTCATCTTAATAGATGAATATTCAATACATAAAATAGTGATCCATCCATGAAACTGTTAGGTCTAGTGCCTTTAGATACATTGATACATAAAAAGTTTGTTCATAGGTAAAATACAATATCTGCCAAAAAGTTATTCATATCAATCAACCTTCATAGACATATCATAAAAAAATAAATTTCCTTATATCCTGGGGAAAGGAAACAAAAGAAAGGAAGATATCAGATGATATGTAAGTGTAAACTAGGTTGACATCAAAATAATGTGAGCATAAGGGTATATTAATAATATAATAACATTTAATACCCATACCATACAAATAATAGATAAAAACAAGTCATGGAATAAATATTTGAAATGAAAATAACATGATTAATAATTGATTCAAAGAGAATGATTTTTCATATCAAAATATTAGAATAAAATATATATTTTCCACATACACATATGTATAAAAATCATTTCCATAGAAGTCAAGTATCATTTAGAAAACTATCACAGTGCAATGGGTTCACTCCCCAAACTATCATAATTCTCATGGTTTACTCACATGACTATCATAGTGTGAAAATTCCTTTACTAAACTTGGTTCACTCAACATTCAAGTTCTTCTTATCATATGACATTTCAATCTTTACCTAATGAATTATAGGGAAATATAGTTCCCACTAATTACTTAGTTAAAATCATACATAAGTGTGCCATAAGATCATAAAACGATCAACATATCATAACCCAATGAAATAAATTATTTTAATATACATTTCTTCACAGCATAACCCATGAAAAAAAACAAGTTTCATAAACATTTCATCATTTAACCATATCATAACCCATGGAAAAAACTAATTTAATTCAAAAAAATGTTGGGAAAATAACCGTCAATGCATCCTCTCAGTTTTTTTTGGTGTGATCTTGTTTTTTGGAAAATATTTATGACCATGAGTGGGTTTGATTGATGTTTCCAAATCCTATTTTTATGCTGATGATATTTATATGTGTTTTTCATATTTCGGGGCCCCAAAATCTAGAGTTTTTTTGTAAAATAATGAATTACCACAACATATTAAATAGTATGTTTATAGAAAAGAATAGTTTGCAGACCGTATAAGAGGTGTACAAAATGTTGAGGATAACAAAAAAGGATAGATGTTCGGATTTTAGTGTTATGCAGACCACGAAACTTAGCATATAGACCATGTAGAAAAGGTTTTTCTTCATAAGGATTGTGGTTTTCAGGAGGCAAATAGTTCACAGGAGGCGTGCCATTTGTGCCTGAGAGTTGATGATTTGTTTTTAGAAGGAATCAGCCTCTACAAGGGAAGAAAGGCACTACATGGACCTCAGATGGGAAAACAATTTCGTGAGAGGATAAAAATCTATGATGAAGGTTGTTTCATATCCAAAATTTGGGTAAAATGGATTATTATATTTTTCAGATCTATTTTCCTATATAAGGACCATAAATCCCATCATTACTTTTTGAAAATTTCAATATAAAACATCAATAATATGGGAAGAATTTAGTGAAGTCCAAAAAAGTTCTTCATGGTAAATTTCATGAAGGAGAAGAGGTTCATGATGATGATTTCATGAAAATAGAAGTGGTACATGGGATATAGTCCATGGAATGGATTTTTTGTGGCACTATAGCCTAAAAATAAAAGGTTCTGTAATGTTGACGTAGTCTGAGTACTATCATCAGTCCATAGAAGTTGATGTGGTCCACAAAGGAGATCCACTCCATATAAATATAATCCATAAAAGAAGTAGGGAAGATCCTCTAAGGATGAGTTGACCAAAGAAGAACTCATGCAATGTATTTTAGATTAGTTTATGGAGGGATAAATGATGTTCTCCGAGGATTTAATGAAGTATGAAAGGCACTAAGAGGTTGCTAATGAATTTTTCACAAACCATGTGGAAAATGGGATTTCATCCATGGGTTAAAAAAGGACTTCAACAGAGCATCTAACTATATTTTATGATGCATTTTTTCATAAAAAATAATGGACCTACAAGTCTATATACAATGTTTGGATCCCTTCAAAGGTCAATAAGAGAATGACGAGAATGAAGGTGATCCTTTCCACCGACAGTGATCTAGAGAAAGAGAAATAGGGACTTTCCCTTGGGAAAATAGTGAGTTGACCCTAAACCTTGTAAAGATACTGATCTTGGGTATAGAATTGATGTATCCCAAACATCATTATTGGTAGTGTGCCTTAGGAAATATGGTACAATCTGCACATTTCTGTTTTATTCTCCTTAGATGTATCCTAGATAGGGTAATCCATGTAAAAATATATGTGTCTTTGTGCTTGATTTATTTCATTAAATTTAGTGAATTATTATTAGAAAAAATTGGAAAGGATACAATCAATATTAATACTAAAGATAATAATAATTGATCCTTGTAAAAAAGAGTTCAAGATATAGTGGGGTAGGATGAAGTTTGAAAAATAATATTCATGCCCTAATTCACCAGCCATCCTTAGGGAGACTAAGACCCTTTGGGACCTAAAAATTGGTATCAATTATAAATTTTCTTCTATCAGACTTGTTTTCTATGAATTGGTTCAGTAGGCTATTGAATTTAATGATTTATTATATTCTTATCATTGTGTGATGTTTAAAAGAAATGAAATTAAAAGAATAAAATGAAGTCTTGTGGAATTACTTGATGTGGAAGTTTCAATGGAAATAGTGCCATTCAGTTGACGGAAACCAACAACGTACTAAGGAAAGACCCGGATGAATTAGGCAGTGATAGTACTAACTCTTTTGATGATTCTATAAGAATGGGTTAAGAAACTGATTTTCCTAGTGATTTTGGTTCAACTAATAAATATAAAATTAAAAGAAGACCACAAGTGTTTGTTTTCCATAATAAAATTAATTGAATCCGAAACTAGCTAATGAAAATAAATCTAAATATATCGAGATATAAGATCCACAAATAGAGTTCAATAAGATAATTTGATTAAATATAAGGTTTATTAATATTTCTATTGATCTAATATAAAATAATGATTCATGATCTGAAAAACAAAATATTATTTCTACAATGGTCTAAAAATAAGAGTCGATTACGAGTGAAAGAGTTTGAAATTAAAAGAAATTCAGGATTTCAAAGACAGAAATGATGATCTTTTTATATTTACATCTGATCTTGATTAATAAAAAAATCTATAGAAATATAATGCATTTTATAATGAGTTTGTTGCTCAAAATTATTCGTAAATAATGGATAATGTAGACATGATAGATAATATCCCCCTAGAATTGGAAGTTGAGATTACTAATGAGAAGAATCTCATAAGATATCTTATTTATTAACGTGAATCTAGGGTGATGAATATTCAAAAATTGGGAGAAGACATATATTTAGTCATGAAAAAATTGGGGAAATCTAAAGCCAAAGTAAAACCCAAATTAAAGTATTCTTTTCACATATTATTTGATTATCCTTCTACTGGTGATAATGAAATGAAAATAAAATATGCTACTTCTGAGAAAAAACATGAACATATTGTCTCATCCCAAACGAAATATAGTTTTTGAAAAAACATAATTGGATATGATGAACCCCTTCTAATGAATAAGAGGATGATAGTTGTTAATAGTTCCAAAAATGGGATAAGTCTTATAGATACTAGAAGAAGACTGAAAAAGGATTTTTTTAGGAAGTAATGACAACATATCCTATTTCTGTGGAACGCATTGTCATACATAGTGTTTTTGTTTTGATGTGTTGGAATATATTTCATGATATAATGATATAAATATTTCTAAATCTATGAATAATAATAAGCATCTTGATAAATCATAAAGAATAATCTCAATAAAGAAAGTATCCATGAAATGGTACTATTGTGGCATACATGGACACACCATGAAGTTGTATCAAGAATCCCAAGGTCCTAATGTTAAAACAGGAACTCTAGATGCATCAAAATATCATCCTAAAAAGGATTAAATGAGGTATTCCTTTAATGTAATACGTTATATATGTTCTGATAATGATAATTTTACAATAAATTGCATCAAGAAGAAAGAATGTGAACAAACCTAGAATAAAAATGGAGGAGCTTCTCCAGTTGTGATTAAGAAGAATGTAAATTCATTGGAAGACTCAACCCTTTAAGAAAGGGTGGAATGAATTATTAAATAGATAAAATAAAAATGAATAAATAATACTTTGGAAAATTCACATGTCATGCCACTTGGTGAGAAGTGAAGCCTATAGGAAGATCCCTCTAATTAATAAAGAAGAAAGATAAGATGACTACTGAAAAGATTCCTACTCAAAAAAAAGTAATGAAAAATGAAATATCAGTTGAAAATTGAAGAAATAAAAATCATAAATGGGTTTAAAGCCAAAATTTTGTAAAAAGACCAAGCCTATAGAATCCAAATATTATAATCATACTCAGCATGGGGGTAAAGAATGTTTAGTCATATTGATAGAATAGTTGAATTTGGCTAGGTAGTTGGAACATGCAAAAAATAGTGCAGTTCTTTGAAAGAAAGTATCAATGGGTTGATCTATCATGATCAACCACAATTATCTTCTTGAGGAATTCTGAAGTTCCCCTCTCTCTATGTGTTTAAATTTTATTAATTAATTCTCAGGTGTTTATGTTTAAAGTGGAGATAAGATCCAAGGGTAAGTGGAATCAAAAATGAAAAGTGGTGATGTGATGTGCTCCAAAATGTCAAATAATTCAACTCAGTTACCAGAGATGAATAAGAAATCTAGAATAATTCCTTGAAAGTACTTAATGATTTCTTGATTGATGAGATGTATGGAAGTAATAGAGTTCAATGGACATTCATGGTGTTATTAACATTATCATCTATTTACTAAACCATGTTCTAACATAGTAGGCTTAGCGGTCTTGTTGATAGCTCATCACTTAGTGGTAAACTCCCCCAATGAAAATATCCTTGAAGGTAGCTAAAAATGGAAAATTTTATTCATGTGGAGAATTTTCTCTAACCTATAGTCACATGTAAAGAAATTATACATGAGAAGAAGAATGTTTGTGGGTCTAAACATTAAGCCTAACAACTAGAAATTTAGCAAGTTATAGGGGGTATGTACTATATCATAATTAGATTCAAGGATAATGGGGACCAAGGAGTTGAAACAAAAAGACCTCTATGTACATCAATGATAAAAGAGACACTGTCTCAATGGTATATAAAATATAAAAGATTATTTTTTTTGAAGGCAAGAAGATGGATTGGGGGAGAAGAAATTAAATTTATATATATCATGATTATCCTTTTTTATATTTTAGTATTGTATATACAAGTTATTTTCCTAATAATAATATCCTATGAGATAATATCCAAAAAATTTCAATAAGAGTCTTCAAAAGTAGTTTAAATCAATTAGTTCACTGTAGTATGGAGTTTACAGATTCATTGACAACATTGTGAATAGTTTTCTTATTGAAAAAATTAAGACGTAAGAAACTCTGTGGGATTAGAAGTGTAAAATTATAATTTAGAAGAAGATACTGATAATGAGTATAATGGATTCCAATCTATATCATCCAGAAATCAAAAGAGTTGAGCAAAAACATACTATTAAAGTATAATTGGTAATGAGATAATGCCAGTAAAGACAATGATGATGAAGATTATATAGAATTTATCATAATTATCCTAGGTATAGAAGAAATATTTTGATGAAGTAGAAGGTGTTGAGAAGTAGATTCATTCTATGAATGATGATCTAGAAAAAAATTGAGAAGAATCAGAAATGGGAGATAGTTTCGAGGCCAATACATAAGAATTTCAATGGGACTCAAAGTGTCTATTGCAAAAAAAAATATTGAAAGTGGTTTGCTAATTAGAAACATGGAAGGGCTAGCGTATATCATTTAATCCCAGATAGAGGGTATCGAAGGTGATGAAACATTTTAACCTATTGCAAGGCTAGAGATAATCAAATTATTTTAGGCGATAACAGTGAAAATAAAGTTTAAAGTCATTCATATGGATGTCAAGTTAGTATTTCTGCATGGGGATCTAGAAGAATAATTTTACATTGAGAATCCATATGGTTTTCTCATTCATTAATATGAGAACATATTTTTTTGGCAGAAGAAGTATTTATATGGTTTCAAGCAAGAACCAAGATCATGGTATTCAAGTCTAGATTATTTTTGAAGAAGCTCAAATTTAATTGTGGTTGTGTTTATTACAATATATATGTCAACCTTGATAGTAATGGAAATATTATGGTGCTAGTATATGTCGATGACATAATATTTGGTGGATTAAATGAAGCGTAATGTAATTATTTTTTTGAATTTATGAAATGTGGGTTCGAAATATCAATGATTAGAGAAATAAAATTTTTCCTTGGTTTATAGGTAATGTATGGAAAGAATGGAACATTCATTTATCAATACAAATATGACAAGGAGGTATTGAGATTTTTTAGAATGGATAATTAAAAGTATATGAAAAAATCAGTGCATACATGCATGAAACTACCATAGGATGATGATGGAAAATTACACTACTTGAGACATGTTCTATGCCAAGATTGAAATACAAACATTTTAGAGAAACTGTGGGTATAGAGCATTTTATCGAACCAAAACCCATAAATTTTTAAAAAACCATATGTATATCCCCTTTCATATCCATCCTCACTTGGGCTCCTCCTCCCCTGCCCACTTTGACAACTCCTAATCTACCCCTCATACAAGCTCTGCCTCCTTGGCTCCCTATCCATATTTTCCTCACCTCGACCTCAACCACCCATCCTCCGCATCAACCTCTCTACTTTCACCTCTTCTTCAACCTCCTGGACTTCACCTCTCGACTTATTACTCCATCTCAACCTCCCAGATTCCACCTCGGTCTTGATCTCTTAGCCTCCACCTCCATCTTGACTTCCCTGCCTCTGCCTCTACCTCGACACCCCAGCTTCCACCTCCGCCTCAACCTCCCGACCTCTGCCTCCCTACCCCACCTCCCACCCAATGTCTTCTAGCCGCAGTTTCCACATCTTACACCACTTACCAGTCACTTCCTACAAGCATCTCCATCTTCCATCCAGAAATTTCTCTCTTCCAAGATGTTCTTCAAATTGATTTTCATAATTCTAATGTATTACATCAACATGAATTTCATTTTCTAGATTAATAATCAAATATGTTTTATGATAATTTTGTTTTATTTTCATAGATTATGGTGCGATAACACACTACCAATTACCTAATCCCTGAATTTTCCAATAGTAGTCAAAAATGTTGAAAGTAGTGTTTCTTTTTTAATTTTGTGTTTATATTCTACAAAATAAAATCATATAATGGTGAAATTCCACATATTCATGGAAATTGGTTATTTTTTATGGTGATTCAATCACTAAATGGTTTCTAGAGGATGTGTATTCCTCTTCTTATTTACTCATAATTTTTTTTCTATTTATTCCAACGAATGTGTTCTTGATGCTTCTAGACATGTACTATATTTTATAGGTTAATGTCTACAATCTCATGGTAGTGGTATAATGTGATTTTGTTTCTTCTTAATAGTCATTCCAATATAATATGTTTTATCCTTGCATGAAGGAACATGTTTTGACCCAAGTGAAATTGTGGTTCTTATATTGGGTTATTTAATTTTATATTCAAAAGAGACATGTGCGTTCTAGTTTAGTTTTTTTTTATTTTCTTTGTCACATTATCCTCTTAGTACTTTTACTACATTCAATGGATATAGGATAGTTTTATTCTACAAATGGGGCCAGAAGGGAAGTTAAGATGGCTACAGAGTTTTCTTTTTAGGGGAGATAGATTGGGGTAGTGAAGAAATTAATTAGTGCATTTCATTTTTTTCTACCTTTGTAATGTATAGTTTTTGATAATTTTCTTTTCCATTGGTGTGGATTCCTGACATACGAATGAGTAATGTAGAAATTTTATTTATTTTGTATTGTTGTTTTAATTAATTGTGGGTCGGTGATATCAATCACTATTGATGATTCCTTGATGCTAAGACACATGTACGAGCCCATTTATATATCCCATCCACTATAGTCCATCCTAATATTACTTTATTAGAGTCTTTTTATTAACCATTGGATGACATAAGAAGCACTACTATTTTATCCAACTTCCAGTCTTCCATATCATCCTCTTCAATTTATACTTCATCTTTTGGAATTCCATTCTAGTATGTGATGCTCAAATAGAATCCTTAGAATCTATTGATTTAATTTATAGATTCACATTCCAAAGTCTTTATTGATCATGTTTTTGGTTCATGTTTTAGACTCAAGACATTCCAATTCTTCTCCATTAATAATATATAAAATACATAATCCATAATCAGTATGAATCATGAACTATTTTCAAACAGCCATGATTATTGTTACATTAAATGATCTGTATAGAATCATCTTATGTAACTTATAGAATATCATTCAAGAAACCTAAAATTTCTCCAAATAGATAAACCTAAGATATCACATTGATTATAAAACATTCATATTATCTTCCTAACTATTATGTGAGAAAATCATAATCTTATGTATCATTATGAGAAGTTTCTTCATTCGATGTTCTTAAGATGTTTTATCTTCTAGTAAAGTCTTATGAAATTTTTCAAGGCTATATAATTTAGCTTTCCTTGATGCCTCTACTTCTAATGATTGGTACTTTATATTTTGTATAAAAAATATCTTTTCTCTAAAAATCATCTTTTGAAAATGTATTTACATTCTCTCTGCACTTCTTTCATTATTTTAGAAATCATAATACAATTAATATAAAAATGATCTATCTTGAGATTATTGATTAAATCATTATGATTTTGCAGAATAAACATTTGGTAACTAAAATACATAGGAATAAAACTATTTTATCCAAAATGGTAATATAAAATTTTATGTGATATTACATCCATCATATTAAGAAGCATTTAAATGGTGCTGATTTAACCCATCGGTAGATAAATAAAAATGTTGAGTTCATCAGCAGATGAACAATGTTTTGACAATGTAGTCAGAACTGACTCAGGATTTTTTGGAATTTAACAGTTTTACTATTTTATATTTATGCCTCTAAATAAAGTTTCACCTCAAGTTTCAATGGAACATGAACACATACACATGAAAAATGAACCTCTAGATTCATTATTTTGAATGTTATTCTTCATTTTGAATCATTTCAATTCTTTATTGCTAAGAGAAACTATAATCAGTGACATCTTCTTCTATATAAGTGTTTCTATTAATATATGTTAATTTATGTTTTTTCATTATAAATATATTGTACATCTCTTTTATAATCATATTTATTTTGATCCTGAATGATCGAGGGGTTTCGGTGATAGGAAGATAAAGAAATATCTAATAATTTGATCGAAGAATTCTGTGGATAAAAAGATATATCACTAGTAATTTTGGTGTGTGGAAGTGATCTTCTACTGATAGGTTAATCTAGAGTTTCCTTGTATATTCAATGAGAAATTACAATAGGTATAAACTATGACATACCTTACAATAGGTTTAAATTCATTGATACCTTGGATTAAGTTGATAGAACATCCTTACACATTATTTCAAAATGGTGGTTTTAATAATAACCTTTTAATGAAGTATATGGTTTTCTAAACAACACAATGCATTTTTTTAATTTATGTTATGTTAACTCCTTCATTAAAAATATTTAAAATAATGATAACTTTATATCTATTAATCTAGATATATTTCAAAATATTTATAGTTTCTTTACTCTTATTACTGATTTGATCTGTAATTAGAATATCCAATAAACATAATATTTAAGAGGGTGAAAATTGTAATGTTATTTTAAAAACAAATTCACCACTACCCAAATTTTATTTTATTTGTAATCATTATGAAAAATAAAATTATGTATCAAATCAGTTCTTTATCATGATTATGAGATTAAATAGAAATCGTTCAGTTTATCATGTATTTTTATTTTTTTAATATTTTATACTCAGATTACTAATATAAACTTTTTATGTAGTTGAAATATATTATGTAATGTAATAAATTATTAGATAAGGATATATTTCAAATCTATCATGAATAAAAACTATAACATTAGGTAAACCATAAATTTTATGATACATTATTGTGTTTTAAAACAATTAATATATATTTATTGATATATTTATATGAAATGACATATTGAATTTAGAAGAAGTTGGAGATTACACATTTTGGAACTCTAAAAGTTTTAGAAACTCTTAGTGTAATGTTGGGAGATGACTACCTAGCCTCTTAAATTCTACCTGGAGAAAGAAAAACTGAAATAAATCAATGCTTTAGGACTATTGTAAAAAATTTACAATATTTGGGTGAAAAAAATTATCATACAATCAACTCATTGAAAAGACTATTGATATTATACTTATAGAATAGTAGTCTATGAATATATATACACATAATATTAATAAAATGATAATTTTATGTTCTAATGAATTAATTGTAACGCTAATTTAGTATTAGAGTTCATTTAGAATAGTTTCAAAAAAACATAAAAATAATAATGGTGTGAAACTTAGTTTTACTCGAGTAAAATTAATTATAGTACAATTACCACTGGTTCTAATACCTTTAATTCTCTTGTTTTAAATTGGATATGTAAAAATTTAAATCAATGTGATTCACATGATGATAATAATAATTTTTTTCTCAAATTACCAGTTAAATGAATAATCTTCCTGGAAATTAAAGTTTCTAGAATGTTCATAAAAAATATATGAAATATAGAAAATTAATGATGATATATTCATAATTTATATGTTTTTAGTGTATGACAGAAGGTAATATCAAACAAGATTTTACAAAACTAAAGAAAAAAATTAATAATTCAATAATTTATTCTAAAAGAAAAGAAAAATCATTAAAAATTAGATAATTGGAGTGCAAGTGAAAGTGACACGTCTTCATATAGTTCATCTGATGATTTTGGAACTAGAAACCAAAAAATATTTAATTTCTTTTAAAATATTACAAGGATGTAAAATGCTTCATGGAAATTTTTGCGTCGAAATCCATTAAAAATTTATGCTTACATTATAAATTCCCTTATAATATAAAATATTATTATTCAACTTCATAAAAAGAATAAAAACATATTCCATAGGATTTTGAAAAATAAATTTCATCATAATATTAATAAAACATTTCTATTTTAACTGATATGGATACATATTTAACTTTTATGGGTAAATAAAATAATAAATAGAAAATTATCTATGTGTTTAATGAATAAAATACTATAAAATATAAGTAAAGTATTTTGAAATTAAACTAAAAAATATTAAACCTTTCAAAAACATCAAATTAAATAGATTCAAAACAAATCCTTGTGTGAATTATGTAAATATGTATTTTTTTTAAATCTATTAATATATATATATATAATAATGTTACTATTAAATATAAAACTGAAACTGTTTTTAGAAAAATGATTATGTATCCTTACTTTTAGTAAATATAATTTTGACAAAATGTATAAATAAATAAAAATCACTAGGATTTCAAATTTAATTGGTTATAATATTTATAAAAATCATTTTAAATTAAACTATTTTGTACCTAAAATTAAATCTTATGTACTAAATATCCAAGAGGATTTCACTGATGTAAGTATAATTCTTGAAAAATGTTTAAGTATTTTGATTTCCATAAGTATTATTTTTCAAATGAACTATAAGTTCTATAATATAAAAACTAGGTCACATATTTTCTCCTAAAATTTTATTTTCTAACATAACAAGACAAAAACATGAGTGGTTACCAAGAACATAATTTTATCCTTTTAGGAAAAATAAACTGAGTAACATCAGAATAATGGAACAAGAACGGTGTTTTTTTATCAATTTATGATCATAGACAGATCCACCATACATAATTTTACTATACTGAAAGGAGTATGAGTCACTTTGGGAGACAACATGCAGGGTGAAATAATCAGAATTGGTGACATTTTTTGTCCTCAAGAAAAATTATTTTCAAATGTTTTATATGTTTTAGGACATAAGAACAACCTTATCTATATATTTAATTAATGTGTTAAGGGATATATTACAAAATTTTGGAATGATAAATTTACTATTTAATGTTTAGAATTTGATTTTATTGTATCTATGAATATGAATGAAAATGTTTATAGTCTCAAATTAGAAGAATAATGTCATAAAATATTTCTGTTTTTAAGTGTATCTGGAGACTTATCATTCTTGTGGAAGACTATATTTGGATATTATAACTTATGAAGTTTAACTAAACATTATAAGAACAATTTTTTTTACTATCTTCCGGATCATGTGTAAATTAAACAAGATTATATAATCCCTAATAATTTAGTAATGAACATAAGTCAAATTTAATAATCTAAAAGTGAGGTCTCAGATACCAATGATTTAGAGTTAGAGAACATGTATTTATTTATTCCTATAAAAAATTTATGTATTTAAGAAAAATAATTTGTATTTTTCTTGTTTAATGGTAACATTATATTTAAATAGGTCAATTTTCTCTCTTGATAATGAAAATCACTTAATCATTTTAATTTATTTAATATTTTTGTAAAAATGATAAAAATATATTATTGGTTACAATAAAGATTAATAATAGTGGTGATCTGGTTAACTATAATTTTTAAATAATTTTTTGTATAAAGGTAATAACACATAATTTTTCTACACTAAGAACATGATAGAAAAATGGTTTAGTTAATTAAGTAAATAGAATTCATTATGAGATTAATAAATAATTTCTAAATGAGTATTGTTTTTTTGGACACTTTAGGTATGAGGTTGAAAAAACTGATTATTATACTACTAATAAACATTCAATTTAATCTTTTATTAATAAATACACATATAATTTTTTGACTAGAGATAATCCTAAAGATTATTACTTTATAGTTTTTAGGTGTAAAGTATTTATCTTGAATAAAAAATATCACTCATATATATTAGATCTAAACAATGATGCATGTATTTTAATGTGTTAATATATATTTATTAAGTATTATATATTTTTTAATAAAATAAACAATCTTATTGATGTAATGGTTCATGTAACGTTTGATGAATATTATACTTTTTTCTATAAAATCATAAATTTATCAAACCAATGTTGTTTTAATTTTTTTTAATACCTTATTTGAAGATAACTTACAACTACAGATTATAAATACCCCAAAAGTAATGTCATTAGATTTTCAGTATCTAGATACTAATTTAAAAAAATATACATTCTTCAGTTGAAGATAATATTTACACTTTACCCAAATCCAGTTGATCTTATGGAATCATCCATTTGATTATATTATTGGGGATTAAAGTCAAATGGTTAAAATTATAATTTCTTTGGGAAATAATTATGAGCATCATTACTTTTTATCATAATTTGAACAAAAAATACTATATTATGCATTATGTGAGGAATGTTTGGTAAGGTCCATATAATGATAACTCAATGAATTTGAACATAATCATGTTTTGGTCTCTTGTTAAACATCCTAAAAATCTTATAATAATTGGGTTAAAATGGTTTTCTCAATTAAAATATTATTAATACAAAATTATTGTTATAAATAAATAATACCTCGTTGATAAAGTATATTTTCATGAAGTAGGTGTTCAATATGGTGAAAAAATTCACTTTTTTCTAAATTAGAGTATATTAGGATCTTATTAGACATTATAGATCATCTGAATTTTACTTTATTTCAAATGGTTGTGAAAATTTCATTCCTTAGTGGTTATGTTTATGGGGAAGTTTATGAAAAAACAATTTCCTTATATAAAAGATATTAATTTCATGAAAAATGTATTTTAACTTATTAAAACACACATTAGACTTTAACAATCCCCAAAACCATGGTATTATAAAATTTCTCTGTGTTGTATTCAAAAAAAAATTTAAAGGAATTTATGATCCAAAAAAATTCATAAAGAAATTTTTTAAAAACACCATCACTATTAAAATTTATGATAATGGAATTATTTTTTGTTCAAATCATAATTTTTTTTGTTTTAGTATTTATACACATAAGAAAAAGGATTTTGAAATGAGCATGATGGGAGACCTGAATTTTTACATTGGTATTTTTATTTTTAAAAACATGAAAGGAAACAATTTAAATCAATATAAATATTTTAATTATATAATGATACTTTTTTTTGAAAATGCATCAAACATATATACTCCGGTAGAAATTTTTATCAAAATTAATCCTCTTGAAACAATAAAATTAGTAGATAAAAACATTAATTAAGTGTGATATGATGTTTAATATATATTACTAAAAGTCAAAAAAATTATGGTTTCTGTATTTTTTGTGTTATATTTCAATATAATAAAAAATAATATAATTTAAAAGAATTAAAATTCATTTTTAAATATATTAAAGGTACTTTAGATAATGTATTATTTTGTCCATCGGTAAATGATTTTCTCAAAAAGGTCACATAGATAATGAATTAGGATTCTATAGTTTAGATACAAAATCCACTTATAAAATATGTAATTCCTAGGATAAGATTTACTCTCATGTTTAAGAAAGAAACAAAATTTTTCATCACCTTCCAATACTGACGTAGAATATGTATCATCCAGATGTTTTTATGCTCAATTGTTGTGTATGCAACATACACACATTGAATTTTGTTTTCTTATTACTCCAACACTAATTATATGTGAATTTATTTGTGTTAATTCATTGTCAATAATAATATCACATCACTAATTATAAAATCACATAGATGTAAGACTCCATATCCATAGGGATCACATATAAAAATGAGATTTTGTTTTGGAAATTATCAAAATAGAAAATTATTTGCTAATTTTTTAAAAAAAAAATACATCAAATAGAATCATATTTACTACATAAAATTTGGGAATTATCAACCTTTGGTGATATAAAATAAAATAATTGTTTCATCTATCTTCTAACATTAAAAACACTAGTAAAAAAGGGAATAACTTTTTATATTTAACATTTAAAAAAAATTCAAATTTATCTTTTTTTAAAACACATCTAATTTTTAAAATTATAAATTTTTTAATCCTATATATTTTTCATACATATAAACTTTTCAATCATTTTTTATGATCATTATGGTTTATCATTTTGCCTATAAAATATTTATATTTTTTATTGAACATTTTCTTGAACAATCCCTGAAAGCAGAAAATACACAATTATTTTAAGATGAAAACTAAAAGAATGATTAATATTTTTATAAAATCCTTTTATAATTAACTTGATAATATTAAATTTACATATGGTTATATATTCAAAATTCATAATTTTTTAAACTACTTTTTATAAGGGGAGTTTTTATTACTTCTTAAAGGATAAATTTTTATTTTCCATTCAAATAATTTTTTGGATTTAATAATTAAAATAATCAATATTATATAAATTTTTAACTTTCATTTTTATTTACATATTTAATTTTTAACCTATATATTGTAAACTAATAGAATTGTATTCTATAGCATATACTACACGCAACACTGAGATTAAATGTGATGAAAATTATATTATTAAAATAGGGCTATTATAACCTAGATATTTAATATTTATTTATAAATAGGATTAAATAAATTCTGAAATATATATAATTTTTCTAATTAAGATAAATTAATTAAATAATTCTTAGTAAATAAGGGAAAAAATTAATGTAAGGTCATTTTAGGCTTTAAAATACCTTTTTTCATAAGTGATTTTTATTGCATTTTCTATATGGATAATATAATTAATTTCATAAAATTTTAGTAGGGGTGTTTGATAATAATGAAACAAACTCTAAATAATCATATAAAAATTAAATTAAGGTGAATTTTTTGCTTTTTTTTTTGAAAATATTGGGTTTTCAGTGAAAAATGAATAAATTTTATTTTTTTATAAAGATTACCACTTTTCATAAAATGATTTAATTTATAGTATAATTATATATCAAATTTGAACATAATGTTAAATAAAATCAATTTAATTTTTAATTATATAATTAGTTTTATTGGAATAATTCATTTTTTTTAATATAAATCTATTTTATGTTTTAAACACAGTTTGCATAAAGCTATTTTTATGCTCCCAAAGCTTATACATTTTAACTAATTAAAATAATACCAAATAATGAATTATTAAAATTAAATTTATAGATTATACATTGCTTCATATGTATTTAAATTTATATAAGGATGATTTCTAATCATAGATTTAATATAAGATTATATAATGATTAAAAAAATGCATTTTAAAGGAAAATAGTTATTCTTCACTCTTCGTTGGATTATTATAAAATTAAATTACAAAAATTATAGGATTTTAATTTGTTAATATATATTAAATATTTTTAATCACCATTATTCATTTAATTTAAAAATTCCAACTAATTGTTTTTCAAGATGAATAGTAAAAAATTAAATAAAATCGCCCCGGTAAAAGGGTAAATATGGTAAAAGATTATTAAAACAAAGTGATATGGATAAAAGTTTTCATATTAATAATTAATTGATAGAGGTATTTCAACCATTATCACTATAGGCTCTATATTTTGTTTTTTATTTTACACTTTTCTATGAAAATTATCTTGAAAATATGTTAACTAAAAAATGAAAAAATGTCACTCTCTTGCTTCTAAATTTATATTTTGTTCTCAAATATGAATGTTTTTACTAAATGTTGAATGTTATTTTTATAGTAATGAAATTAATTTCATTATGATTATTTAATTCTCATTTTTAGTAATGAAATAATAACCTCAAAATCATATGGAATGCTGACACAAAATTTAATCAATTTGCAAAAAAATGACCATGAAAATTTCAAAAGTAATATAACCTGAATGATATTTTTTGTTCTAAGTATATTTTTGATAAATATAAAATTTTAGTGATTTGGGAAAGAATTATATTTTAAATCTATTACTATCTTGTTGTTTTCAAAAACAAATTAAATAAATAGTTACAAAATGAAATTTATGATATTTTATAATAATTAATGTTTTTCAAGTGGTTTAAAATTTCAGATAATATTATCTTTATCCATGTGATTGAGATATGGATGAAAATATCAACCATTTTCCCTTAATTATCTAGTTTTCCTTTCATATATTCATTAACCCCTCCCCCAAAATGGACCCTTCCTTGGTCAGTAATGAATGAAGAGAGATAATGAGCCCTGTGACCCACCTCCTATAGGCCCTAGGATGGTGACTAGAATCACTTGTATAAAAATATCAATATGAGAGTAATTTCCCTATATATAATATATATGATCAAGATACATTATATCATTGATCAATCAACTCTGTGAAATAATATATAAGTAAAACAGAACGATACCACATTTCACATATATAACGTAATTAGAAACAAATAAAATATCCAAAATAAATACCCAAAGAAAATAAAAGGTAGAGACATAGAAAATTTTCCAGTGGCAAAGAAAGTAATGTCCAACTTCATCCAGGTAATACACTTATAAACCTAAAAGTAGTTTATAAACATAGTGTGATCATAAAAGTATACTCATTATGAAATACATTGTCCCTCATGATCATGTAAAATAAGCATAATAATTCACCATTGGCCATATAATATAACCAATATCACCATAATAGGTAAACTCCCCAGCCCCATCCATACCCTGGAATTCTCACTATATAATTAAATCCATGAATAATAACATAATATAATGCAGAAGAATGATTGGTACGTCGCACCACATTCCAATAATTAGCTCTCTCTCGCCCCAACAATGTACATCGTGGCTCTCTCACCTATTCTGTATAACATCACATCATACCACATCATATCCCACCTACAAACACCTAGGTCATCACATCACATCTCACATGAAGACACCTAGACCATAAACTCATACCATATGTCATCTTATTACTAGGGCAGTAGTGTATTATGAAAATTAAAGATACTAACCTTGGGCATTCCTCCTACCTTTCATGAATCCCACCATAATCCATCTAATCAAACATAATCTTGAAACTTATCTCCCAAAGACATGTTTTTCATTATCCTACTCCACATCACATCTTAACAGTGAAATTTGGACATCCATCCATCATAGCCCATGCATGTCAACATTTCTTGGAAGAATGAGTAGGGAAGAGTGGGTGTCTATCCATCTATTGTCACCACATTTTGGGAAAACACACAACAAAGATATGTGTTATTTGGTACTAGGTGATCGACATGTGTGGAGCATGTATAGAAATGACCTAGAAATAAAATTCCTATATAAAATATAACCTCATAGAATCCCAACCTATGATTACGCCACCCAAGATCCATCCTAACTCAAATTGTCACCCCCACAGCTACTGTGACTTCCCTAATTTCTCTATCATCACTAATTCATAACACCACCCCCTAAAAATCCACATTTAAACTTCTTTCTCAATTAATTCCAATTTCCATATTCATATTACCAACCAATTCAATTAATTTACCCAACTAATTTTACAACCCATTATTACTCATTGATTCATTGACCACTAAACCAAACAATTTTAATTAATCATTAAACAATTCATTCAATTATTACCCTAGAATCTAGAATAACACATCACCACACAAATAAGACAAACAACCTGGACTCCCATGCTAACAAGCCAACATATCACCACCACTTCTCAACTATATCAACATTCAACATCACAACCATATATCACCATCCCATGGCACTAAAATGAATCATTCACACACAAAACAGTGATACTTCATAGATTCACATGATATAAAAACTTCATTTCATCACAAAAAATATTCCATATTTATCAAAAGGGTTGTTCATTTCTTCCACATCTTTATTTTAGGGTCATTATAAAAAAAACATAATAACTTGGTAAAAAAAATTTATTATCTATGTATAATATTTCATCCATTTATTCAATGTAGTTTCACAAAAATCACATCTATGGGGATTCAAAACACAAATCAATTTTGAATAAAAAAGGCACCCAACACCCAGGATTTCAAGTAATATAAAAAGAATAGATAATATCAATATCACAATACCAAAATGATGTAAAAACATGTTCAATATTTCCCATCCCATTTGATTGCATATTACCATTACATTAATATTATTTGGACAGTTCAATCCATATCCCCATATATAAACAACAATAAAACCCCACCTACATGATACATAAGATGAGAAATGAGGGCTCCCCTACCTCAAATGAAGTTCTTCGACCTGCTACACAATATTAGGACAAATGGAAGACAACAAATGACATTAGACAAAGAATAAAACCTTGATTAGACTAAACACAACAAAAAATAATTATTAACTTACAAAATAAAAACCCAAAAGTAATTATTTACCTATGAAAACCATTCCTTGTTGAATAAATATAAGAAAAATAGGGGAAGCATGAGGGGAACTCACCGAAACCCATCACAGACAAATCCTTTTGGGTCAGGTATGAAAGAAAATGATTAGTGGATGTATTTTCTCCTTAGGAAAAACTTGGGTTTCCTATGAAATGAGAGGAATGACTAAATAATGTTCAGGTTCAATGGATCCTATAAATTCACACCCCTCTTGAAAAATGTAATCTCAGAGTGTAGCCTTCTGCACTATGCCATAGCCGTGTTGAGAACATGAATGGCCACAACATAGAACTCCCTACTATGCCATATCCTATCCTATCAAATTTAGACTTAAAATAGTGTAAAAAATCATGTTTTAGATCCTATTAAATGGGGAAATAGTCCATGAATAATCCAAGACGGTTACACAACTGAACCTATCAACTGGGAAGTGAGATATGCTGCATCTCATCTCCCAGGAATAGAAACCCTGAAAACAATAGACACCTAAAAACTGAACCCTAGGACTCTATTTCATATCCTGGCCACAACACTTTATCCTTTTGAAATGTTGTAAGATCCACTAAAAACAAACCCCATACCAATATGTTGTATCCTTTTCTCCATACCCCAACTTGACCATAAATGGAAGTAACTGAAAACACAACCCTGAGTTTCCCATGAACTATAAATAGCTCCTCTAATAGGAATTGGGAACCCCTATGGAAAAACCTATTACTCTAGGACACAAGACTCCTCCATAATTGATTTTCTAGATAGCTTCTCCCTTTCCCTCCAAACTCTTCAGGATCTACCCAGACAACTCCATCACCAAATTTCTTCTAATGTTACAGGATGAAAGGTCCAGTTTATTACCTCAGATAACTCTCAAAACATTTTCTCCCTCAAGGATGAAATCCCAATCCTAGATGGAAAAATGAAAAATGATGTCTGAGCAACCATACGTTAACATACCACTCAAGGATCTCATTAAAACTAAAAAACCCACCAACAAAACAATATAAACCCAATAGAAAAATTTTTACAACCAATCCACACAACCACCCCACCTCACTACATTACCATCAACCACACCAGACACAACACCACACCACTATCACTACCTCCACATAGCCCAAGATATGAAATATTAAAATCAATGCATAGAAACTATTCAATAATAAAATTCAAGTAATTCCATTTTCAATGTCAAGATATTATCCACATTGTATGGCCTGGACTTTCTCACATGGTTTTAATTATGTCAATGTATGACAAGGTTGGATTAGGAATCCGGTTTTCTCTTCCTCGTGTGTTAAAATTTTTATCACACATCACATTAAATAGAATAATATCATCTCATAAAACATAAAGGTCCAAACATTCAATCATCAAGAAAAATAAATTACGGAAATATATAGAAATATCAAAATAACTCTGGGTATTGGTCATGAATATGTGTCTCAAATGCCCAATTAATCTCCTCGAATCCACCATGCCTCCTCAACACCTAAAACAAATGAATGGTTCATCCTCACAAAACCTTCTATTGATGATCCTATATCTCCAATGTTCATTCAATGAAAATTTATTCATTATTGATATTCAAATCTTCCTAGTCAATGACATGAGATTAATCATGAAGATATTGATTATGCTTCAAGACATGGATGATTTCATGAATCTGGCCTAATAATGGAAAAAGGTCCAACTAATAACCCACTGAAAAAATGCGCTCCAACAGATCAAATGGTCCAAAAACCCGAGGAAATATTTTACTCCACCATCACAACCTCTACTTCCTATGTTGAGTAGAAACCTTCAAGAACATATGATCTCTAATCTCAAACTCGTAGAAAACCCTCCTAAAATCAACATATGACTTCAATCAGTATTAAACTATTTTCAACCATTAACAAACAGCCTTATCCTTCTTAATCATTCTCTACACCACAATAGGGATATGAAATGAGGACTCTCCAACTTTTTTCTAGTACTATAATGAATGGAACAACCTCCCACACATATTCTCAAATGGGTCCATTCTGGTGGATGAGTGATGGATATTTTTATAATATATCTAAAATAAAGAAATTTTTTTAACAAGGATTTATGAAATGATACTATTCAAACCCACAACATATCTTCCAACATATGGATAGTCTACTTTTACTAACTATCGGTATGAGGGTGGAAAGTAGTGTTGAGGTGAAATTGAGTGCCAAAATCAAGGGGAAATTCCCTCTAAACTCATGAGATAAAACATGCATCCAAATCCATGAAAAAAGAATTTGGAAAACCATAAATTTTCCCCATATCATTTACATATCGCATCAAAAAAATCTATGGTGCATTGTTCCTTGATTGCAAAGAAGATAGCTAATGTCATCAACAGATCCATGATTAAACAGATAACATCACAACCTCCATGAGATTGGGTTAACCCTATGATGAGACCCATCAATATGTAATCAAATTTCAATGCAAGAACATCAATAGGTTGCATCAAAGTAAAAAGAATATGGTGTTATGACTATACCTACTAAAATGCCAAACACTAAATAAGAAACTTTTCCACCACCTGTTTCATCTTAAGCCACCAAAACAACATCCCATATCTGTGAAAAATCATATAACCTCCACAGTGTAAACCCATAGGTGATAAATGTAACTCAAGAGGGAATATCTCTTAAATCACTTCCTTAATAATTTGACTCCATGGAAACAACATCGGGATTTGACCATCCTCAGACCCGCCCCCCCTGATGCAACTCCATAGTCAACACGATTGTGTATCAACTCTTCCTTAGAGTCTCCCCACTGAGACTCCTCCACCCTCTACATAATAGAAGACTTCACTGTAATATGATTCAAGAAACCACCCCCATAAATGACCCTTGTAGCTATGTTCATGGATAGAAACTCCTCTATCACCTTCCATGTACCCCGAACTCTTGAACAACATCCTTCCACAATTTCTTTCCGAAAGGTTTGGCTAATAATTTTCCCATCCCTAAGGTGTTGGATTTCTCAAAATCATAATGATGAGGATAATCTATCCAAACACTTTTTTATTTATTTAGATGATGATGAAAAAAGACATAACTTATGCTCATATGATCAATGAATACCATAATGTTATCATGAATGATCCAATGTCACCATATCTTTAGTTAAAACATAACCACTTTTAATACCAGATCATGAGTGGCATAGTTAACCTCACGGGGACACAAATTTGTAGATGCATAAGAGATCACCACACTATACTATATCAATATTAAACCCATGAATGGTGAGAATCATTAAAAAACACCTCAAACATCACCCCTTTTTTTAGAATTAGAGCACTGGATTTTGTTCAACTCTCCCTTAAGGTAGTCCAATTCTACCTGACACTAATGTGTCTGGAGAAAGTATTGTTACTTCTTGGTCAAATATATTAATTGGGGATAAATCAACAAAAAAATTTATATAATCGTCCAGTAATATACCTAAGAACAAAATAAGGTTTAAACCACAACCACATTCTTGGATGATTCAAAAGAAACAACTTCCTTGAACATTGATGGTTTGATGACAACACCATATTGGGTCACCACATTCTTGTGGAAGTGAAACTATTATATCAAAAACCTTAATTTAGAAAATTTTCATATATTTGGTGGTGTTAAAGAACCATCAAGATAGATCTAATATGATTGGAATTATTCTCCTCTAACTTTGAGAGGATCAATATGTTTTCAAGGAAAATGACTATGAATTAGACCAAAAATTAAAGGAACATAGAGTTCATGAGCCACATTTTTGTTTCTATGAAACAAAATTTAAATACCACAAACGTAAACTTACAATAATTTCATATAAAGGTAGTATTTTAGATATCACCCTCATTTACCCTCAATTACATATAACCTAACTATATATCAATCTTAGAAAACAATTGTCTCTCTAAAACTGATAAAAAAGATAATATATCTAGGAAGAGGGTAACGATTCTGGATCTTCACCTAATTCAACTTCCAGTAATCTATACAAAATATCAGAATATCATTTTCCAACTTAGAGAATAACACTGGATCACCTTAAGGAAACACACAAATCTAGATAAAACCCTTCTATACTATATCACCTATCCAAATACTCAACTACCACCACTCAAAAGGTTTCATCTAATAAGGATGCATCTATATCAGAGAAGAACCAAGATATAAGCCTTTCGTGAAATCAATATCACATCAATGGGGAAACATCACAACCTCCTCATTAAAGACATCCAAAAAACTCACCAATGACCATGAAGACATCAACCACATGAAACATCATCTAAATACACAAATATCACAACAACTAAAAAAATAAGGGTCTCAAAACATCTACCACCCAACTAAAAAATATGCTTTCCAATTAAAACTACACACCAACCATCCACATCTTTGAACATGACTATCCTAAAGAAGAAATTGATAACAGCATGAAAGGATTAAACTAGTCGATGTTGGGAAATAAATCATTCAGATTAATCTAAATAAAGAAATGATCCCCATGGGACTGATGCATTCCCATCATCAGTCCACACCCACGGTGCACATAAAACAAGCTAGTTTGGCCTTCAACAAGAATAGTCAACATCAAGGGTATGGTAAGCCTCTATATTCCTAGTATAATATAATGCAATAGAGTGAGTGAAACAAAGGGGTGTGAAGCTCTAAAATAAAATAATGTAAATACTTGGGTACATGATAAGCTCAGCATGCCTCAAGTATTCTTTGTCCCTTTTAGCATTTCCACCCTCACTTCATGAAACTGACTATGCCTAGATCATTAACCACTTTTTGAAAATATACCTCAACAACCATTCTCATAGTAGGGTCCATGAACTTAAGGAACATACTATGGTCAACATCTACCTACCTCATATCCTATAGATGGAGTCTAAGATTACTTCCCCTTCAAAAGGAATGGTCTCTCTAAAAACTATGGAAGACAATTGAAGTGAGCCCGGTCATCTCTAAAAAAACATACCTCAAAGAGCCACTAGTTACTGATCCTGATAATAGGAATAGACCCCATAGAAAAAACACACTGACCCCAAGCCCCTATAAAGATCATGGAAAATTATAGACCTCAATGGCCAGAAATGAATCTACTATGGTCAACTCTTTACTAATCCAAACCTCAAATTTACCACACCTGTAACCTTCCACTGTCAACTCAAATCATATTAGAAGACTCCTGGTTTCCCTCTCATATTAATACTCTTCCTGAATGAATCCCTTCAATCGCCTCTTCATTCTTCTAAACTTCCTAATATATTATAAATGTAAAAGGATTACATACATACTAAATCAAAGGAAAAATTTCCTCCTTGATACTTCTCACATAGGACTCCTTATCTAGATAGAGGTTTGAGTACAAACAAAACAGATCCTTGAACATGATTCCCAAATCCTATACAGATATAATCCTACTAATGAGTGAGTAGCTAATGAATATACACTACTATCATGGCTGATGATAGAAATTATAAATGAAACAACCTCTTGAAATCTTTCCATAACACCTCTTCCTCCTTCTGTTCACCATGTAATATTTCCCGATATAGACTTGCATCTCCGTGCATCTGACTAGCTACCAACCATGACTAGTATTCTATTAGGACAAGATAATACAAAAAATGGTAGCAATCTCCACCATCCAACATTATGTATCCATATTGTAAACACTACCATCATAATTCCCCCTAGTCTTATCGCAAGTAGGCCCTAGATTTTCAAATAACACCGAGGGTATAAAAACATCAATATGGATGGTGTTAACCTCTATAATATACGTAGGATCATAAGACTAGGTATCATTGATCAATAAACTCAATGACATAATATAAAATTAATTCAAAGACATCTCACAATAAAAATATAAATATATCTGATATGGATAATATTCTCTAAAATAATTACCCAGAGAAAAGATAAGGAAGTGACATAAAAAATATCCTATGGTCTGATGTAGTAATGTCTAGAACAATCAAAATAGTTCTTCTAGAAACCTGAAAGATGTTTATATACATAGGGTGAGAATACATGTATACTCAATATAAAACCCAATGTCTTAGGAACTTTTGAAAGGTTAATATTAATACTGCAGTATGAAAAAAACAAAACCAACAACAACTAAATAGGTCAACTAACAAAACCACATCATCGCCATAACACACTCAACTAATAATGAATGATAAATATCATAATATAATATGGATAATAATGATGATAGGTACCCCACACCACATTACTAGTAATTATATTCTATCAAAATCTAATGAAATACATCTTCGTATTCCCACCTGTTCTATATAACAACATTTCAAACCACATCAAATCAAATCTCATAACATTAGTGGAATCCTAGTTCATCACATCACATATCACCTGAATACACCAAGACCATCACTTCACATTACATCTCATATTGAAACCTGGGTATGTGAAATCATGAACATAATAGACATCAACCTCATTATCTTAGTATACCATACATGTCCCCCACTAAAAGATATATCATCTCATCACAACACGTATTGTATGAAGACACTTGGGCCACCACACAACATCCCATCACATCTCCACAGTGCACATTTGACATCTGAGCAATAATGAACATGCATGTAAACATCACCTGTAAGAGGGAATAGACAAGATAGGGTGGCCATACATCCATCCTCACCACCATTATATTGAACCCCACCCCAAGACTATTGGTTGTCATCATTACTTGATCGACATGGGTGGAGAAAATAATCACAAGAAAATAAAATTTATGTACATTGTATCATAACACAAAATTATAAACTATGGGTACACCCCACAAGATCTATACCAAACCACAACATCACCCTCAAGGCCTCGTGTCACTTTCAAATCATTCTACCATCAACAAAGCATAACTCCACCCAATAAAAAACAAGCCACATTTATTTTTCTTTATCGATTAATTAAAATTTCCAAAATTTTTATAATCCTATAATTCAATTAATTTAGCCTATGGATTTCACCTCCAATTATTATTCATCCATTCATTAAATATTCAACCAATACCGGTTTAATTCAACATTAACCAATTCATTTGATAACTACCTGAGGATCAATCATAACACATAGCCACATAAATAACCCAAATATCCCAACATCCCTTGATAAGAAGCCCACACATCACCTCTGCATCACAGTTGTATCCACCTTCTAGAGAAAACTGTATATCACTCTCCCATGGAACCACAATGCATCAAAACCACACACCAGAACCACACTTCACACAATCACATTCTAAAACACATTTCACATCATCACATAACATTTTCCATATTTATCATAGGATTTTCTATTACATCTATTACAATAATTTAGGGGAATTCTAACACAAGAAATATATCCCAGAACCTCAAATTTATTAGCTGAGTATAAGTGGTTAACCATTTATTCAAGGTGGTGTCTCAAAAATCATACATTAGGGGATTCACAACACATATCAATTCAACATAAAAAATGTTCCAAAAATCCATAATTTTAGTGGAATTAGAAACATGGATAATCTCAATATCACAATATCAAAATGATGTAAAAACATGAAAAGAATTCCCCTTATCCTTTTATTTCATTTTAAAATTTCATTAACTTTTTAAGGATTATGTAATGTACATTTCCATACATAAAAATATTAAAACCCCTCCCACATGAAAAACAGTATGAGATTCAAGGGTTCTCATACCTTTAATAGATTTCTTAGATTTATTTCACAGGATAGGGTTGAAAAGAGGACAACCACCTACCCAAAAGGATAACACCTAAGTTACCATAAACACAATAACCACATTGTTATATTACCAATGAAATACCAATATATTAATGATTTACCATAGAAACACCATTCCCTGGTGAAGAGAAAAAAGAATAATTCAGGAATCCTAAGGGGAACTCACCAAAAACCACCACAAAAAAATATTCAATGGTTAGGGTTGATAGCCTCTAATTAGGGGATAAATGTTATCATTATGACACATTTGGGTCACCCAATAAATGAGAGTATAGTCAAAATATTGGATCTATTCCAGGGAATCTTTATATTTATACCCATTATCAAAAACATAAGGCTATGGTGTAGCCTCCATCATGACACAACAACCTATATGAAAATGGGTAAGACCATAATGAAGTTCTTCCTTCTACACCATAACATTACTGGTCAATGGCCCCATTGAGAATAGTGGAAAACATTGTCATTTTGATCCTATAAAAGGATAAGGATTACATGGATCATCCAAGACCTTTATGCTCCATAACCTCTAAACCGAGAAGGGTGATATATTTTAGTCCATATATATGGTGAAAGAACCCCAAATTCGACACCCAAGAATCCATTCCATAACAAGATGAGATTAGAAGAACTGTGGAAAACTGACACCAGATCTTAATGCCACATCATAGTCTCCAAGTCATAGATATTCCTCGAATTGAAGTAGCTGAAAATACCACACCATGTTTCCAATATGCTTCAGTTGGATCCTCTAGGCTGTGTTGGTTACCCCTATGGTGTATCCTATAGATCAAAACTATAGGACTCCTCCTAGCTGTATATTCTAGTTGTATTCTCCCTTTCATACCAAACTCATCGGGACCTCCCCAAACACCTCTATCACCTGATTTTAAATAATGTAATGGTCTGGATGGTATGAACTATCACATATAGTAACTATACTATCCCTAAAGTGTAAAACATTTTTACAAAAGTAATTTTCAAAATTGATTAACGTGGTTTAAAAAAATTAAAATAAGAGAGAAAATATCAACTAAACATTTCCAATTTTTTTGGATGAGATTATTTCCAATAATAATTATATTAACTTCAAATATTATCAATTTTTATACATTTGACCCTCAGAATAAAATTATATTCATTTTTTACATTAAAAAAATTCAAGAGTGTTCCTCCCCACACTTTTAACAGAGAACATACTCTCTTATATTCATCACAGATTAATGAAATTTTAGATAACAAAATCCTTACCTGAATATATTTATTACATTCCTACCCATATCAAAAATTCCTTTTATATTATAAAATCCTCCTATGAAGACTTTTATTTCAAACCTATAGTGGTTTTCCAAAGAAGATCTATCATTATCAAACAATAATTTTTGTGTTATTTTTATTGTTTACCTCTATAAAATCTTATTCAATAATGCTAAAATTATTAAACCAATATCTTCCATATATGGAAATATATTATGTTAAGTAAATAACCTATATATATCTCCCCTTATGCCACATGGAAAATGAAACCATCATTCGCGTGCACAACAAACTACCACCTCACAAACCAAAGTAGTTTTTTTCAAAACCACATCACATTGATAGATATAATGATGTATTTAACATGTAAATATTTTTTTCTGGAAATAATTATACATATTTTATTTTAATATTCAATATATGATCTTACATTCTATTCCAATGGAAAATGATAATGTTGCCCATGCGTATCTACGTACTACCTCATCCATGAAGGGATGCTGTATGTTTTTCATTTTTCTAACAAGGATAGTAATATGGATATATTTATATAATATATATTATATATATAATATTAAAAAGTTTCTAGAAGGGTGAATTATTTTCTATGTTTCTTTCCTTCCATCCGATGAAAAAATGGAAACAATGTTCATGAATATGTGTTCTGCATCAATATGAAAGGTGTAATTTATTTTTCTATCTGTAATATTAGGGGTGAATATAAATATGTATACAATGAAAATATATTACATTTATTTCATGGTTAATATTATAGATATTATTTATCCATGATCAATATATATGAAAGATAACTTCCAACCAAAGACATATATGAAAAATGAAACAATTATCACGCAGAATAGTTATTTTAATTAATAATTATTAATAAATGGGTGATAAAAGTGTTATGATAAAATAAAATATGGTTTTATATATATTATTATGGTTATTTAATATATTTATAAAAAAATTATATTTATTTTAAATGATTTTTGTACATGTGTGAAGGAATTCAGACTTAAGGTAAGGGACTTTCGGCTATCTTTTATTTCTCTGAGCCACATTCCATATTCACCACATGTTTCTTTTTTGTTATGTATAAACTTAAAATAAATGTATTTTGTATTTATTATTATATAAATTATGGTGATTAAAATATCCATATATTTTTCCTTATTTCATGGGTCTTATGATTCAAAAGTTAATTGAGTGGTAATGGATTCATGTTACAATATAATTTTTATCGTGATTATATTTTATTATGATTTCTATCAGGAAATATATTTATATAACTCTAATAAATATGTTTATTTTTTCTTATAATATATTTATTTTTAGTGAATACATGTTTTCATTTCCTTTTCCTCTCTTTAATAACTAAATAGACAATAAAAATTTTCAATATTATCGACATTATTTCTCACTTCAATCAAAACTTATTCACACTCATGAAAATACGTCTAAAAATTATTTCAGGAATCTCTTTAATACTTTAAATTTATTATTTAAATTCATTTATACCAATGTTTTAGTTTTTATAAAATTATTTAAAATTAATCTTCCTATCATTTTCCAAATGAGGTACTTTTGAATTTTTATTAAATATGTAAATTGAATATTTCTTTTAACGTATACAGAATGAATGAAATTTTTTTATGACATGGCCAATCAATTTATTATATATTACTTTAAATGTTTCCATAATTATTTTAAATGAACATTTTTACCCTAATATTTTTTAAAATTTTATTTTTTAAAAATATGATTTAAAAAAGGAAGGGTAATTTTCCACAATAATTTAGTTAATAATATTCTTATTGTTTTTCTATTCATAAATGACAAAAACATTTTGGGTTGATTATTTTTTACTATGTATATAATCCAATGGTACTATCAATATTACATCTCTATATGGTTTATTATTTTTAAGATGTTATGTTTATGAAACCCAATTATTTTCTATTAATTATGCTCTAATGGACAGATTTAAGTTTTTTGAAATCCATTTTCTTTGCATAGGTCATAATATAATGAAATGGGGAATGTTTTATGATCTTACAGAACACAAATATATCTTTTTCATTATTTGATGTATGTTTATAGAATTATATATCTTTCAAATGCATTGGAAAAATTGTATATTTCATGAGATAATTATGGGAAACAATTGAATGTTCTTGATCTACTATGGGAAACAAGTTGATGTGTTTCATCCTCTATAGGAAACAAGTCTATATACTCAGTACACTATTGGAAACAAGTTAATGTGATTGATCCTATATATGAAACATTTCCACTTGTATTATTTTCTATTCAACATATTTTTATGTGCATGATCCACTAATGTAAATTGGGGTTAATTCATGAACTATTATTATAAGATGGTCTCAGAAGTTAACCATGGAATATGAAAATTTTATATACCTTTGATATTTCCACACTTTTAAGACAGAAAATTATAGATCATGATTCAATTATAATGATTTCTCACTATAATGATTAATATATTGGGAATGATAAATTTATATGTTATGAATCGTGTTTTTGGTATTTAAAAGATAGGGTATGAACTATAAAAGTTATATTCAATATCTCATATAGTATTTTGTATATTATGATTTAAGTTTACCATTGATTAATATATCCCATGTTTACCCTTAATTACCTTCATAGATCACCCTTTCTTATGTTTCCTTTAACTAGGTTATGAAGAATGGTTTTATAGAGGGTATTTCTGTAAATAGGTATAAATTAAAAGATCATTATGGGACATGTTTGAGATATTTCCTAAAATAAAAAGACTGTGTATCTAGTTTCCAATGAACCTAAATATTTAGGATCATCAGGTGTGTATTTTTTAAATATTTTGAATATTCATCTATGATTTTTAATATTGATTTATGAAAATATTGGGTCTCTATAGAGGGCATCAGAGGAGGGTTGATTCAATATTTAGAGATTAGTACAGGATAACTATGGAAATAACCTAGGGGATATGTCTATGTATAGTTTAACAATATAATGTTTATGTAAATAAGTGATTATGTGGTTTTGAAAGAGATAAATTCCTTTTTATATGTTAGCTGGATGAATATTTGGAACAAATTATTGTAGGGGTTATAACCTTAAATATAATTTGTTGAGTATATCCAAACCACCATTTGGGTATATAGTGATTATTCCATTACAACATACCTAGTTTGACACTCATAGGTGATATTATCATATTAATCAAAATTTTCCCTATAAACTATTTTGATGGATTTTAATAGAGATGATCATGGATGACCTGTGTTAAACCAATGGTTTTATAGATGGGGACATAATTTATACATTCTATGAATAATTTTTCATGATTACATGATTAATAAATATGGTTAATATTGATCAATCTATGGTATTTGGTTATATTCAACGGATGGAACTAGGAGGATTTCTACTAAAACTAAATTTGATAGATTGTGGAATGATTATTATGAAGAGAGACCTAATGAAATGAGAGCCCTAACGTGAAAATGTGTTATTATGACTAACAAGTTATCCCATTTTATGATTAACAACCATATCATGGGTGAGAGTCTTGACAAACCTTATAAAAGAAAAATAGACATTCATAAAGACCATGGGGAAATAAGATTCATCTTCCGACATGTTGAGAATGTGGGATGAATAACTCAAAAAAAATTGGGCGGGAAGAGAGAGATATTTTGGGTGTGGAGAAGAAGTACACATAATAATTAATTTCTATATAAAAATGAAAATTCTAGTTAATTAAATGGATTCTAAGAATTCATTACCTGAGGTATCATTGATGGCTGAATGTTTTATAAATATAAATTATAGGAATTATGAAAATATATGTCCTTGGGGGAAGCATGAAAAGAGTACTAGAAAGATAAAATAAGTAATTTTTTTTATTAATGATGATGATACAACAAATGGAATATGAATGGAAGGAGGTATTATGGAATATTATGATGAATCCTAGTTAAAGGATTAATAAGGATGTAGAATGATTGAAGTGTTTATGTTTTGGGATTCATGAATTATTTGTGTAATAATTTAGTATAAATGATAATTTGGTTATATGTATCATGAAACATCTGTGTTGTTCTGTAGTATTTTTTTAACTATTTGAAAGAATATGTTGAATTCTCTAGAGGGACTAGAAAATTTACATAATGGTAATATGATTTTTTATGAAAAACATATGATTGGGGTAACTAAATCCCCTAATATGTTCCAAATGTTGATGTAATAATGTTTATTTGGAACAAAGAGAATATTATCATTGATGAACTAAATAAGATAGTATTGGGGACCTAAAAATGATTAATGATTTGGTGAAAATTTTATTTATGATGGAGTCTATTAAATTTTCATATTCATGGAATATATTTCATAATATGGCATTTTATTTAAAAAATAAGGATATATTTTAATATTGATGTAGTTTTCTTTTAATTGGGTTTTTATGGAGATCAAGGTATTCAAATATTTCATATGTGACATTAATATTTACATTATAATGTTTGGGTGATTAATGTTATGTTGATTATTGACGTTTAGTAAAATTATTTATATATTTTTTTCATTTTGAATTTGATGAGATATATTTTGGAATGTTTTTAAAGATAAATTCCTATTTAATGAATTAATTTGAACTTTTTTTATTACTGTTTCGATTTTGGTGATTAAGGAGTTGTATTGGATAACCTATTCTTACCATTTCGGTTTTAATAAATATTTAGTGACAGAAATAAATAATTGTATATATTTTATAGATCTTATCATTTGATAATTTTTTTAGTGTTTGTTCACAAAAAATCATCTTGGATATTCATTTCATATAGTAAGAAATTAAATATAAATAAAACAATGTACAAAAAATGTATGGTATTGTTCTTAAGAAATAAAACGATATCAACTATGTATATTTTATGTTGGCATCTATCTTGATAGTAAAATAATTATTTATATTTATAAAGGGGATTTTGAAGTAAAAATTTATACATTTATGTTCATTTCTAATGAATCAATGGCATTTTCACAAATTTTCAATTTATGGATTTGTAGTCTTTAACTTTGTACTAAAATATTCTCTATGACTCTATATTAGTACTAAGGAAGGATTTTTCTTATATATGTCTATATTTTCACTTGGGATTTGATTTTATCATATTTTTAAAAATATTTTTTGATATTCTATATGACCATTACAATTCCCTTTATCTACATCTCGGAGGAAGTTTATTTACCCTCTTCATAATGTTGTTTTCCAATAATATAATTTTCAAAAATCAGACTCTTGATTACCAAGATAAAGTTCAAATTCTGAGGATGAAATTTATTAAATGGGGGGATATTTTAACACCCTAGTTTTTTAAAATAATACCATTTTATGTAGTGTATAAGACACAAAACATCAAGCTCACACAGACCATGAAATATATTATTTAAATATGACTATTATAACCTAGTTTTTGAATAGGATAGTATAAATTGTATTAACAAAATTTTAGAATATATATCTATAATGATCTAAATAAATACTAATTTATAAATTAATTATTATTAAATAATAAAAATAGTTTTAGTAATGTCATTTTACGCTTCAAAATTACATTTTCTTAAAAAATGATTTTAATTTATTTATTGTGTAAAAATAATATAATAATTTTAGAATAATTTTAGTAATGGTATTTTATAAAATTTATATCATTGCTGAAATAATAATATCAAAATTTTATTATGGAGACTTTTTTATTTTTTAAAAAAATTGGGGGTTCGGTGAATAATGAAAAATAACAATTTTATAAAACATTAATTGTTTTCATTAAATAAAGTAATTTAATGTATGGTTATATTTTTTATTGTATCTTAATTTTATGAATGATATATTTTATTTTTATTAATATAATTAATTTCATTTAAATCATAAATTTTAATGATTTGGTACAAATCTATTTTTATGTGTAAAAACATAGATTTCTGGAAACAATTTTTAGGTGCATAAAGTTTACCAATATAAATTAATTAAAATATTAAATAATAAGTAAATATTTAAACTATATTTATTTTTCATATATATATTTATATTAATTTATATTACTATAATTCTTATTTCTCATCATAATGTTAATATAATATCATATATTGCTTGAGAAATGCAATTTCTTGAGAAATAGATTTTTATCACACTTTACTGGATTATTATAAAATTAATTTCTAAAACTTATTGTGTTTTAATTTGGTAAAATTTATTCCATATTTCTATTCACCATAATTAATATTATTTAACAGGTCCAGCTTAGTTTTTTTTGTTAAAATGAATATTACAAAAGTAAACATTTGTCTACATGGAAAATAGGTAAATCAGGTAAACCAAGGTTAAAAATAAGTGATAAGGCCACTATTTTACTCTAAATGATTATTTGATTCATGTATTTATAATATTATCAACTTATGATATATATTAGATTATTTATTGGACCCTTTTCCATGAAAATGACATATATAATATTTTAATTAAATAAAATGAAATAATTATCACTCTCTTTTTTATAAATATAAATTATGTGTTCATATATGAATGTTTTGAATTAATATTAATGTTTATTTTAATAATAATTAAATTTTTTTAATGGTATTAATTTAGTTATAATTTTTGTAATTAAATAATTTACTTAAGTTCTTATCTAAAGATGACACAATATTTATTCATTTGGTTGAAAAACATATTAAATGATTTTAATTTTTTTAAGTAATATAAATTGGATGAATTGTTGTGTTATATAATTTTTTTATAAATATAATATGTTAGTAATTTTTAATTTTATTTTATTTTACTTTCATTCCAATCATTTTTTTCAGTGTAAAATTAAATGAATAGTTCCAAGAATGACATTAATTATATTTTATAATAATTATTACTTTATTAAATGATTTAAAATTTCTAAAAATATTATATTTATCCAATTAATTTGGATATGGTTTAAAATATCAACCATGTTTCATTTGATTTCAAAATATCATTTTATTATAACTATCTTGAACCCTAAATAGAAAAAAAACCGTATTATCATAGTAATTATAAAATATGGTTTACAAGTGTTAAAAAAGGATAAGGTTAAAAAATCAACTAAACATGAAAGTTTTTAATTATATGAGTCTATTTTGACTCATATCTATCATAAAAAAATTACAAATTTGTTTCTATTTAAGCATGAAAATTAATTTATATTAATTTAATACTTTAAGGAACACCATGTGTGGCCTTCCCCTTACTTATAAATTGGAACCTCATCTCCTGTATTCTTCAACATTATTAAGACTATTGGTTTGGTCAATACCTACCAAAATATATTCATTAATTACCTTAACACATCCTATATACCATTTTATTATAAATAATGCATATTAGTTATTTTTTTGCAAATCAAAGGAGGTTTTCTTATGAATATGTATTATTCTTAACCCAGTGTTTTTATTTTATTTCATATTAATCCTCCTTAAAATATTATTCCATTATAATGAAATAATAACATCATCATCTTACATATAATTATATTTTATTATGTTAATGTAATAACCTACATGCATATCCCCATCCCTAAAATGGGAAATGATACTATTGATCACGTGTACAATGGATGACCACCTCACAAACCAATGTAATTAATTTTCCATAAATTCCTCTCATATATAGATAAAATGATGGATATAATATAAACAAATATATGATATTTATGATATAATTATTCTTCTGTAATTATAATATAACATTTATCTTTTTACCTTATAGTCTATTGGAAAATTATATTGTCGTTCGTGCATACGTTTAGACAACCACTTCCACAATGTGTTAAAACATGTTTTTTATTTTATTTTGACTTTGATTGTAATAAGTGTATATTTAATAAATATGTATTATATATATGATGTAATAATGATTATAAATACGGTAATTATTATTTACCTTTGTTTCATTATATCCATAATAAAATATACATTGTTCATGAATATATAAAACCAACCGTCTTCATAAATGGTGTAATTAATTATTTATATATTTACTTTTTTTGATGAATCTAAATATTTACATAAGAAATATATGTGATATTTATATCATGACTAAAATTTTGGAGATTAGATAACCATGATAAATGTACAAGGAAAAAAACATCTAAAATATAACATATATAAACTATGAAGTAGTTATCACCCAAAATAGATGCATAATAAATCTATATTTATTATACATGAGGTTCAAAAATGTGCAAATGAAGTTGGAAAAGAGGTTAGAGATTTATGTCTCACATTTCTTTTTGTGATAAATATACGATATTTAGAACATTATTCTTTTATTTTGTGTTAAGTGTTCCCATGAATATATTTTATGATGAATATTATGAAAATTACTAGGATTTACACATTCATTTAAGGTTATTTATTTTATGTGTCTTAGGATTCAAAAGTTTCAAAAATGGAAATATATTAGAGTTAAAATTTCATTTCATATGAATATTTTTTTATTATGCCTCTTATGATAAACTTTATTTATCTACCTCTAAAAAATACCATGAATTTTTCTTCTCCTCTGGTTATTTCTAGAGAATACATGTTTTCCTATCCTTTTTCTATCTTTATGAACTACAGATACAAAAACAAATATTTTATAGAAATTCAATATTATTTCTCTCTTAAGTAGAAAATAAATTCCCTTCTATGTTCATGTTCTATAGAAATGTTTTTATGACTTTATTTAGTACTCTCTAATGGTTAATTAATTTAAATTTCACCCATGTTTGAATTTTTTAGAAAATGGATTAAATGTAATCTTCATGTTGATTTCAGAATGATGTAGATTTTAATTTTTACCAAAACTAAGAGGATATTAATTATTTTATCATATATGGAATGTACTAATTTTCCTTCCATAGTGACCAATCAATGATTTAAAGCATAAATTACTTGTTTCTGTGGTTCATTTTAAAGGAAAAATTTTCCATAATATTTTTTAAATTTTTTATTTTTAAAAAATGAATTTAAAAATTGAAAGTGTATTCTCCTTAAGAATGGTTTTAATGATATTATTATGGAATTTATATTCATCGACTATGAAGGCCTTTATTATTTCTTATGTTATATTATGGATATGATCCAATGGTACCATACTTGTTCACTCTCGAGAAAGATTATGGTTATAATGATGACATGATTATGAAACCCATTTTTCCATGGTTTATGCTATGATGGATTGATAAAAATTTTATGAAACCCATTTTCTTTTCATGGATTATAATATAATGATATGGTTAATTATTAATGATCTTATGTAATAAATTTGTATTCATTTCGTTATGTTTTGGGTGTGACAATAATTATATTGACCTATAATGTATTTTGTAATGTATTATATATCAAGATATAGTTATGGGAAATATGTTTATGTGCTTGATCCACTTCGTGAAAAAAAGCAATGTAATTGATCTACTATAGAAACAAAGTCGATGGTCTTGATCCGAAATGATAAAATAAATTCTTCTACTTTATTCTTATGTTAAATAAGTTTATATGAATGATCCAATAAGGGAAACATGTTTTGATGCTTGATCCATTATTATTTTATGGTCTCAGTAGGTATCCTTGAAAATGAATTTTTTTTATACTTGTGATAGTGACACAATTTTATGACTACATTTTACAGCTCGTGATTGGTTTATTATGATTTCCCACTCTTATGATTCATGTATTTTGAAATGATATATCGGTTTATTAGGAATAATTTTTACAATCATTGATAGATGGGGAATTAACATTGTAATTTGTGGTCATGGTCTCATAACATTTTTCTTATATTATGATTTCATATGATCATAGACTAATATCTTCCTTGTTTAACCTTACAGAGAGTCAGAGTTCACCCTATCTTATGTTTTTTTCACTAGATTATGAATAAAGGTTTTATGTAGGGTATGTGTATGAAGAGTTATAAATTTGAAGATATTTTTTGTAGATATTAATGATTTATCCTGGAATTAGATGATTGTGTATCGGGTCTCAAAATACACTAAAACATTATGATCATCAAGAATGTATGAGTAAAATATATTAAATATTCATAAAAAATATAATATTTATATATAAAAATCATGGGTAGCATTATTAAGAACATATCATACAATAAAGAACAACTTATTTGATTATAACAATATTATATTCCTATATAAGGACTAAAATTTCATGAATTTTTCACATTTAGTTTTTTTGTCCTTTTGATTATATGATGAAATGATTATCATTATAATTATATTTTTATGAATTTATCAAAATAATATTAAAAGACTATATGTTATACTTAAATTTTTCCTCGAAAAATTAATATGCGGATCGAATGTAGCAAGTTCACTCTCTAAAATTTATAGTGAAGAAGGTGAAGTTAAATGTTTGATAATTTATAATTATATATTTTATTAGGAATAGATTCATGATTTGATTCTTAATATAGATAGATAAGGTGAATTGTAACCAAAACTCACATTATTAAAAGTTCTTACTAAATATTAAAGGATTATTGAAATGGAACTTATGTAGAATTTTTTTTTCATAAACAATGATAAAATTATTTTTCATGATGATATAAAGACCTGAATAAGTATCAAAATCAAATAAAATAAATATAATTAAATTTCTAATTTCTAATTGTGTTTCATATTCTATATATCTTTTTGAAAATAAAAAACAAATTGAGAAATATAAAAATATTTTTTTCTAATCTATATTTTAATAATAAATTTTTCTAAAAGGGGTGTACATTTTTTATTTCTCTTGATATATTTTAAATTATTATTTCAGAAAAAGGGTATAAATTCCATATCATTAAAATTATAGGGATCTTTCTTTTTTAATTATCTATTATATTTTAAAATTCTCATACATGTATTTTGTTTTCAAAAATGGCAGATATTTTATTTTCATTGACTCACTTATTTATTTATTTCAAAAAGATAAATACTATTTATATAAAATTGATGTATCATTATGGTTTTGTTAAAGTCATTATGCCTATACAGAATGAACTTTCAATAATAGTGATTATTAATAAATGAATTTGTATTGTGTAAATATGTTTGTCTAGTGTTTCATGTCATATTACATACATCAGATCTAGAAGAATTATAGTGGTATTGATTTAACTCAACAATAGATGAAGTTGTAGGATGAGTTCATCAGTAGACGAATAATTTGGTGTCAATAAAGTTACAACTAAATAAGTGTTTTATGGAATTCAACAATTGGAGTTTGTTGAAATGAATACTATAAATAAATATAAACCTTGTGAATTAGAGGAAAATAAACACATGAAAATGATAAATACACATATGGATTGACCAATATAAAAGAAATCAATTAAATGTTTTTCTATTTATTGTTACTGAGTGTGATTCTGATCGGTATAGTTTTCTTATTTTGGAGTACTTCTGTTGATATCCACCATTGTAATTTTTTTCATTATAAATTTCCATGAAAATTTTATTGTAATCATTTTTCTTAAAATATAGCAAGATTGAGGGATTATGAGGATATAAAGCCTAAGAAATATCTGATCATCTAATTGTGGGATTCCATAATTAGATAGATAAAGCTCAAGTACTTTTGGTTAGTGTTAGAGAGCTACTACCTATGGGTTTATTCAAAGGATTATAAGAATAGAAATATTGTCCTTTTTATAAGAATAAAAAAGGGGATACCTTGCAATAGTATTAATGTCAATGATACCTTGGAAACAGTTGATAGATCCACTATACACTTTGGATTAAAAATGTGGTTATAATAATATCATTTTAAAGAAGAATTTTATTTTCCACCTAATACTCCATATTTTATTTTTAAATTTATGTTGTTTTAAACCTTTTATTAATAATAATTAATATATTGTTCTCATTATTTAAGTTGTGGTATTTTTATTTCATATATTTTATAATCCAGTTACTCTAATCATTGACATGAATAGTAATTCAAAAAATCGACCAAATTAATACTATTAGTTGTCATAAATTGTATAATAAATTAAAACTACAACTCAACTATAAAAATATATTTTTGTTCTATTATTTCTCCCAAAAAATATAAAATACAAACTTTCTAATGATTAATTCAAATAGAAAAGTAGTTGTCCCAGGGAGTAAGGTAAGAACTCCAAACAACTTTCTCTCATCAATTACATTAAATTTTCTTCTTCAACATCACATTAGATTATTATATCCAACGTAATGTAATTAAATCTAAAAAATTAGTATTATTTATTTTTATTATGTTGTTGTATTAACCATTATCTACCATTCTTCCATACATTCAAAAAATAAAAATGTTTTTTGTATTGTGTTGGTTAACCACCTTCATGGGCGACGTATATTATTTTTCATCACATCATTACATGGATGGTTAAAAAATGGATTTAGAGAATAAATTGATATTTTTGAAATTATTAATATAATTTATACATAAACTGGAAATTATATTAATGATATTAAAAATACGAGATTATAGTTGTTTTAACTGCCCAAAAAAGCATACCAAGACATATTTCATAACTAGAATAAATTTTATAAACTATAACGAACAATATAAATTTGGTTAAACTATAATGATAAATATTATATATTTATAATATTATTGGGATTATGAAATTAATTTATAACTCATTTGAGAAAGGTCAATGTACGGAAGCAATTTTGGAAAAAATGATTGAACAATCCCAAGTGGCTAATAAGAGAGATAACTATACTATAAATTAATGGTATACAGTAAACATTTGACCTTAAAAAATAAATAAAAATTATAATTTTTTTAATTTTTTTAATAATCTTAATTAGGTTATTTAGGTGGTTTTATGCATACACAAATTAATTTTATACTTGAGTTGATGATTTTCATATCAATTTCCATTCATTGAGGAAACTTTTCATGCTACAAACCATTTCTTCTTTGAAATAATATATATACTAGCCCATTAAATTATTTTACCATAAATTACATTTTTAATCAGTTGATTTAAAATTCTATTTTATTATATTTTATTCGTGTTCTTTTATTTCATATACTGCCAATATTGTAAGGGCTTTATGGACTACATTTCATTCTCATTGGATCATAGTCATTATTCATTGACTTTAAAAACCTAAAATCCTTAAATGTCTTGATTTATTTATCTATTATGGAATTTTATCTTTCTCACTTGGTATTTTATATTTTAAAATCAAAATATTCTTTTTTATGAATTCCATTCTAGATTAATAAAAGTATGTAGTAAAGAATAATTATTGTCCTTTATAATGGATCTTTATCCTCCATGCCCATACTATTTTTAAAATAATTTTTTATTTAATTATTTTTAAATATATGTATATATAATATTTTGTATTTTTTATATCTCTATATATCGTTTATTTTATGGGATTTATGAAAATATTTCTCTAATGTTGGTTTTTTTGGAATATCCTAAAAATATCAAGAAGTAATTTCATTCCATGTTTATAAATTTTTATCTTCCACTATACATTTAGTTACTTATAAATTATTTCATTTTAGGTTTCAATTTTTTTGGATTCTTATAAATGTATATTTTAAAAATTATACATTTCACCTTCTTGAGAATGGGTTTTTAAAGTTACTTATAACATTGACTTTTATAATAATGATACATGTAATTTCTAAAAATTCGTTTTGTGAATTTTCTCAAACTATACTCTCTATATCTAGATAAAAGTTATATATCTCATTATTTAATGTTCATGATAATTATCTATGTGGTTTTTTATATAGTTAATTTTTATATATTTAATATTGGTTTTGACTGGCCTACTCTTGATGCCACTCTATCCAATATCAGTTGAAACTAGTTTTCTTTCCCTGGATTTTCATAATAAAAAGATTGACTAAATTAATGATGAATGGATATTTATATTATTTTAATATTTTATGGGTGGGGTCCAATATATCTGTGGGGTCTAATATATCCCTCTAATAAATCAATAAATTTTTTTGTCTTCTGATTTAAAAATGAACAATACCGAAATGCCCAAAATATTATGTGTGGACCTCATTGAAATTTTCCCAATGTTAGGAATGGACCTCTGCTGAAATGATCAAAACTTTAAGCTTGTGTTGATGATTAAAAAAATATAAGATAATTTGAGGATTAAAAATATTATCCAAGGTGAATATTGGATAAAACAAGTTTAAAATACAGCTAAGGGGATGGATTGGTGAACGATGAATCATTTGTGAAAGGAATGGTCTTTTCAAAAGATATAAAAATTCTTTAAAACTTCATGTTATGTGAATATGTTAACATTAAATGATATTTACATCCCAAAAACCATAGATCTGATAAATTACATATTAATCCTCTTTTTAATGGGATCTCAAACTTTGGACATTCGATAGGAGCTCTGAATTCATGAGGCTTCATCCTCCACGAGTGAAAGGTGAAATGGATTCCTACAAATAGCCATATTTCTCAAGTATCTTCCAATGTGTAGTTTATAACATAAATCCATAGTATAAATGACCTTTATAAAGGATTAATCCCTCCATATTAGAGTCATATGTCTCACCCCCAAAGGATTCTATGGTAGTTCCATATTTCATGAAACCCACCACATGGGAATAATGACACATCCCTTAAGAAGGACATTCATGTTTCAAAAAGGCCTCAACATCATGAAATATCATTCATTCATGATACCCCATTCCTTTGCATTTATCACCTTATATTCCACTATATTATTCCTCCATTTAACAGACATTGCTTTTCAAATGTTGAGTTCTTATGATACTTGTAATTATACATGATGGGATTACTCGTGCCTCAATCATCCACTTGACTAGTAACATCAACCCTCTTGTACAGGCCCTTTTCACAGACAATGGTATTGAAAAAGGTGTTACATTCTTCTCTTAATCATGGGATACCCAAACCTCAAGACACCTCTTCTCTACCACATTCAAGTAGTGTATAAACTTTTTACTATCCAAAAGAACCTATGTAATGGACATGTAATCTCAAATGATGGCAACATAAAGGGAAATATATTTCTTTTCCCATTAATGAGGGAATGTTTTATATCCTAATATCCTTCTACCTAGACCATGAATTAACTACACCACGTGTCATCCCCAACAATATCCAAACTGTGAGATATTAAACCAAATAGCACCCACATACTGGTCACATGATGTTAAACAATAATAAAATTTTCTAGTAGCATGATATTAACCTACATGACTATATCCTAATCACAGAATGCTAAACCAAATGAAAATTTCAACAGTGTAGGACACTAAAAAATATCATTATGTTTTTTGAAAAACATATGATTCCTCACCTAATAAATGTGACATGATCCCTAGATCATTCATGAAACATTTCGCGGAAGCAAAAAAAATCCCTTTTGGCCACTCCCTTTAAAACACACGCGTCCTTACAACATAATAGTATACGAAATGGACAAGTATTTCTAAATTACCTTAATATTTACATTCAAAGTATGTGTGTTTTTAATTTTTTCTCATGAAAGGATACATAAAATTTCCTTATGAGGTTCAATCCCAACAATACTATAAATCTTATTTTCCTCTCCCTGGGAGGTGATGACCCCCAACAACGACCACCCCCAACCCATAACCCTAGGGAACCCCCAACCACATACCATCAAAATATGAGGTTCCCACTATAACTTATTGTCTCTATGTGACACAAACCTACACTCTGCCTAGTAAATGAAAAGCACACATGGGAAACATCCCCGTAATAATTTAAACCTATGATTGTATCCCCATAATACATTAAACATTTGACCCATTCCCCATAATAATTTAAACATTTGATCCCTCTTAATGCACCATAATATCTACCTCATTAAATGAACATGGGATACTTATATAAAACATCCTTGGATTCCTTATGTCCCTGGTGCAGTTTTCCTCATGACAGACATGGTATGCCTTGAGTTCTATGCCTAAGATTCTTATACGTGATATGCTCTTGAATCTGAAAGAGGAATATGTTTATAGATTCCCAACACATGAAAAACTCATATCCTATAAATTCCCAATGTCACTATCAAATCAGACCTTAGGTAGACATTATATCATTAAATAAGGTTAATTAATCGGTTTCCACTTTAAGATGGCTCTGGGAATGAGATTCATGAACTAGTCTCAAATCTATATGGAATACCTAGACTAGAAGACAAACATCAAGGAGGATTCTAGGGAACAAAGAGCCAAAATACAATCATCTTGTTATAATCAAGAATCTAAAATCATTAACATTGTGTGTAGAGGCTACCCTTCTTTGGAAATTGGGAATGTAGGGAAACCACACTGGAGGTTTTGCAATCAGTCCAATGATATATAAAACTCTTGTAGATGGAACATAAGTATAGTTGATGTGCACCCCAATGGAATCATCAAAAAATTAAATGGAGAACCTTAAATGAATCTCTTATCTGTTAAACATGAGCACATGATTAATTTTTCACATCATTGATTTTTTACATCACCAGATTCAAAAATTACCCATATTAGTTTCACCAAAAAATATGTTGGGCCTAAAGTAAAACTCTTCTCCTATAACTTGGAGAAAATTAAGAACATTGGGTATCCTTAGTCTAGAACACCAATTATGGTAATCTCTTATCTACCCTGGAGAGGATGAATGTTTTTTTGGAATGTTGGTAATTTTTTTAATTATACATGCAGTAGTGGTTAACTTTGTTTATTCCATGTGACTCATATTTTGTAAACCTTTTATCAACCTACAAGAAACATGCATCGGATTAAGAGAGTTAATGGTGTGACAATATCAAGTGACCATGATGATTCCATGATGGCCTCTATTCCCACATCTATTATGCACCCTCATCATATCTCCCCCTTTGATCCCATCTAATGGAGGTTTATCAATTGCCTAGTTAGTCACTAAAAATAGGAGGGGTCCATCCTGACTAGGTAAATTTATCGTTAGAAACTAGATGCTACATACAAGGAACAGACTATAAAACATTATATAATCACGAGTTAATTAAAGAATTATACATTATCTAACATTGAATATCTTTTTATGTTTTGTTTTTTAGATAATTGGGTCATAAAATATATCTAAAAACCCCAAAATACAAAGTATAAACTTCCATATATTATCCATTTATTTCAAAATTTAAAACTTTTAAAAATTATACATTATCTCTATTATGAAATCTATTTACAACTCTCCAAATGTATTCCTCTAATTCCTTACTCATCCTTATGTCATATGAAAAATATTAAAAATGTGGGATGAACATAAATATCATAGTTAAGGATTTAAAAATAATGAAACCATTATTCCATTAATAAACATTAAAACTCAATGAAAACATTAACATCAAGTAATAATCTTCTCTATAATAAGTAGTAAATACTTTAATTTAAAAATAATATCTATAAATTACTTTTTTAAAGTTATAATATCACCATGAAACCCATAAAAATAGTATAAAATACAAAAAAGTAACTTGGAACATCATTATAATTTTCTCTCTTATAAATGGAACAACCATTCGGTCGACTTCTATTAATGTCACTCTTAAAAATGGAATAGACGTATTGTTGAAATCTATAACGTATACATTGGAAGGATATCATGAAACCACCCATAAATTTCATTTCCAATAATAAGAAAACATCTCAATATATTAAAATAATAAATCCATTTTCATAACCTATTTTTAGTAAAGAAATCCCAAAGGAAAATAGTGTTTTCTTTTTCTTTTGAAAACATGGATGCTTGAAAAGGAAGAAAAATATAAAATAGACATAAAATGTCCTTTATAGTCCTTTTATATCCACATAAATTAATACGTAACATAATATCATGAAAATTGACAACATGAATATAATTAGTATTTCAACATTCATAGTTTTATATACCATTTTAAAAATTAAACCATAATACCAATGAAAGAAAAATATTTTACAAAACATTAAATAACATAAAAATAGATAAAATATGGATTTGGAATGTAAAAGGGGCTTCCTATAAACTTTATAAAAGAATAAAGGTGCATATAATCAAAAAATGTATCAATGAAAGTAGATTGAGATGAAATATCCTATATCCATCCCAACCTGGGAGTTTTTTATTTTTATTCCTTGAGTCTGACTTGTCACGTGTGACTTTATATTATTTGATTATGACTTGTCATCTGTGTCTATATCTTCCTCTTCTTCGGTTAACTCCATTTGGTCTGCACCAAAGGACTTGTTGGTTACATTTCTTCCCAAGTTTAGGCATTTAGGGTGAAGGGAGGGATGTTGGGGATCTATTTTGATTTATTTGGTTGAAAAATGTTTCTTTAGAGGTGTGATAAATTGGGAGGGGTGAGGGCCTTTTTATAGTGGATGGAGAGTGGAATTCTTGTTAATATAAAAAGATAATAATTATTGAGAGGTCCCCCTTACATCATGTGACTTCAATAAAGCTCTAAATTATGGAATATTTGTGATATTGTCAAATAAAGTCCATCATGTTGGTTTTGGACATTTTTAAAGGTCACCTAGACTCTTAAGATAAAGGTTTAGTCCCATGATTGGTTAATTTTCCTTATAATAAATGAAATTAATTCAATTTACATTCCCTAATATTTTTGGTCAAAAACAAATTTTACTATATTATAAATTATAAACTAATATTATAATAAAAATTGAATCCATTTTTCCAAAATCTAATCACATAATTTTAAGAAATTATTTTAACATTAATCCCATTGTCTGGATGACATAGTGGGTTTTTGATGTAATAATGTTGAAATGTTTACTATGTTTTTGTATCTAAATTAATGGTTTAATTGTATAAAATGACCTAAATTGGATTTAATGATACACAATTCATATAATTAAAATTTAAAATCCCATAAAAAAATTAAATGTATAAATAAATTTGATGAAAAAGTCAATTTGAACTAAAATTTAGTATTCTTCACTATTCATCAAAATATGAATGTCCTCAAAAAATTTCCAAAAAATCACCCAATGTAATTTTTTATATTTTAATTTATAAAAAAATTGTTTTGTATTATAAAAATTATGTCAAAAATTATATTTAAAATGGCCTCTCAATAAAATGGATGTAAAATTACTTTTTAAAAATATTGTGCTTTTTAAGTTTTAAATTGGAATCATTATTATTTAAAGCCTAATTTTTTTTGAAATAATGTAAAAAATTAATAAAAATGTGTAAGAATTATATATTTTGTATCATTCATTCTCAAAGATACAATGTCTATGCGGTAACTACCATGAAAAACAATAATAATAACAATATATTATTTTTCATTATAACTCAGTCTTGCATGCAACGTAAGATTTCAGAGAAATTCATTATTGTGTGTCAGGTATGACATAAGAAATAGAGTCCCTTTTAATATAAAATTACTTTATAATTCATAAATATTAATAAATTTTAAAAATTATTATTCTATAATTACCTAGGATGTTACATCCTTTATATTAAATTTGATATTATTTTCATTTATAGTGAATTGGTATCCAATGGATTCATCTTATAAACATGTGTAAACTATAATTTCATAATTTATGTTAATATAAAAATTTACTCCATTATAGTGGATAGGTGGAACATATCATAACAATATTTATATTATACAGTTTTCTTGTAAGACATAGGCTTGCGTGTAACATAAGTAATCAAAGGTAGTGGATGTTTCATGAAACATAAGAAAAACATGCTGTTCTAGGTTATGCATGATAAAAAATTTGTTTTGTGTAACAAAATATATTAATTATTTTAAATTTATTTTAAAGAATATATTTCATAAAATCACAATATGTTACATCCTACCATCCTTAAAATTAATTTATCGTGGAAAATTTTTCTTGGTTTTCAAATGATTAAAATTTCTATTATTCATTTTTTGAAACCCACATAATGAAAAGGGTTGAAAAAACATCCTCTTAAAATTGGAAATTGGGAAACTCTATGGTCACCTGAAGTTACACATAACTAGGATTCTATATATATTCAATAATGGTGGGAAGTTAAATGATTTATTTGAAGGGAAAACAAATTCTTAGGGGATAATAAATAATTATAGAGAAAATTGTGAAGAGAAAGACAATGATGACAAAACCACATGACAAATAGTTGTAGAAACGTTCATTGATATCATCAGAAAAGATTGTAATAGGATAAAATTTTATTTCTTCAAGATAATTTTCTTAAAGTAAAATTATTCCTCCACCATATAAACTAATAGAATAAGGAAATATACTTGATGAGTAGAGATTGATCCTTTATTCATTTTCCACCACACACTCATATTTTGCTCCAAACAAAAATTATCCAAGATGACTATTCATGTCTGGTGACCTAGAATCTTCTATTTATGGTTCATATATTCCTCAAAATGATAACATGTTTTTCCTTATGTATTTATATATTAACAACAACCAAAATGGTTTTCATACAAAAATAAATATTAAAAATTCTTCTAATGAGATAATTGATTAATCTCTAATGTTCAATAGTGATATATAAAGTAAAAACTAAATCATTCCATATATATATGACCCTAATAGTCACCAATACCATTAAACATACATCCATGTTGGTAGAGGTATCCATCATTATAAAACTTCTATACATATACATCATATATCTATAAGACATAATAAATTTCTCTTATGGTATTTACATTATTATAATAGGGGTTCCCAAGAAATTTGATTTATGATCAACCTTTGAAAAATATAAAACTCTTGGGTTCATTAATCACTTAACTATATGGACCAACATCATGTGTATATGTAAGGAAGTATTTTTCCACACTATTTTTCTTTGGATATTTCATCTTTCCACCTTTGTTAATCATCTTTGGACACATATTAGCATAATTTCTTAACTCATTACAACTAAAACATCTTAACTATAGCTTTTCACTAGTTGCTTGATCATTTTCCTTTCAATAAAAATTTATATTACCAAAAATACCACATCAAAATCACTTCACAGACATTGAAAGACATTCTCCGAGATTCCTTTTACCACACTACTTATATGTTGGGAATAGGGTTTTCTTACCTCCATCCTTCATTAATGAATGCTTTCCCATTGTATTCTGACCAGAACTCTTTTTTTCATATTCTCATGGGACACAGTTTATTAGAAAACTCCACTTATACCTTCTCAAAAAATCAAAAAAATCATATCTCTTGAACCCATGATAATCTTATTCCCTTTGATATCTTGTATTTATTCCAAAGTAAAACTGATATATCTTACTTACTGTGAATATTTTGGATATAATTTAGGATATACCTCACCAATAGAGTGAATCTTTCTTCATATATAACAAATAAATCTCTTATTCTTTCTCTTAATTTCTATAATTCTTTTTTCATCCTAATTTGAACACCCATAGGAAAATATTTAACAAATATAGGTTTCTTAAATTCATCTCATTCCAATGCATCAATCTCTTCACATTCACTCTTATTCTTATCCATTAACCACTACTCATTGGCTTTACATTCAAGAAGATATATATAAGTAGTTACCTTTTGGTGATTCAATAAACCCATGACATCAAATGTATTTTCTAGGGATCTAATCCATCAATCATCTAGCACAGAGTCAGATGATCCTATGAAAAATGGGGGATTTTGTTTCACAAAGTACTCCACTATTATTATATACCTCTATGGTATATCTTGTTTATCTTTTTCATGGACACCACCACCATTTATAGCTTCACCCAAATGAGCTACCTCTTCAAAAAAACTACTTAGTTTCAATTTCAACCATTTTAGGACAGTTATTTGAAAGGATATTTACCACATGGTTCCTTCCCACTACAACTTCCTTGATTCCCCAATGGAAAAACTTTCTAAAAAAGCATACAATTGATAGAGAAACCTGGTAATATTTAAATTCCATGTCATTATAACTTAACCATAAAGTAAAATCATCTAATGGGATTATATTAAAACTATCCTAAATTTTAAGGTTATCTAAATCATACCTTTAAAACCAACTATAAGGAAATAACCACAAAATATTGCATAATCTTCAATTAATTCAATACATATACTTTATCACACATTGAGGATCTTTTAGGTTTAATGTTTTAGAGAATTATGTCATTAATTATACATAATAAAAACATAAATTACAAATTGGACACTTTCATACAATATCCATTTTTTCACCATATATAACTTCTAAAAATAATTCACGGCCTATATTATGAATACTCTTCCCCACTCTCAACATCAATTCTCCCAATATCAAACTCAACCTTATGTCATGTGAAAAACATCAAAAATGTGGTATGAGAATAAAAATATTAGTAAGGGATATTAAAACAATTAAATCATTAGTCCATTTGTAAACATTAAAACTCAATAAAAACTTTAACATGAAGAAATACTTATCACCTTAATGAGTAGTAAACACATTACTTTGAAAATAATCTCCTTCCATACATTTTTCATAATAACAAGGTCTCCATGAAACCCATAAAAAAGCATAAATAAATACATAAAGTTAACTAGGAACATCATTATGCATGTCACTCTTATAAATTTAATAATCATACAATCAACATTCATACATATCACTCTTACAAATTGAATATCCATTATATCTACTTCCAAACCCAAGGCATTAGGGAGATATGACAGGCCCACCCATTATTGGATTATAAAAAACAACCCATAATTGGTATATTATGGAACCACAAATCAAATTTCCAAGTATCATTATATAATGATAAAACAAAAAAGATTCTAATTTTTGACATTTCACTCATAAAATTTTATTTTCAATCAGAATAAAACATTTCAACATACTAAAATAATAAATAAATTTTCAAAACCTATTTTTAATAGAAAAATACCAAAATTTAAAATAGAGGTTTAATTTTATTCTAAAAAACTATAGGATTGAAAATGAATCCAAATTCTAAATATTTGTAAAATTTTATTTATTGTCCTTTTATATCTATATAAATAAATAGGTAAAATAATATAAAGAATATTTTCATGAGGAAATGTTTACATCTTTAATCATTCAATGTCTCCCAAACCACTTTTAACATTGAATTCATGATCCCTATTAAATAATAACATTTAATAAGACATTATAAACCATGATAATTGATAAAACATGGGTATTGAATATTAGAGGGGTTGTATATAAACTTTAGAAAAGAATAACGGTGATTATCATCAACGAATGTCACAATAATAATAGAAATAGATGAAATATATTACCATAAGTCTTACTTGTCACATTTTTTTTATCATCCTTGAGTATAAATTTTCATGTGTGTCTTTTTCTTCCTTGATTATGACCTTTCATGTGTGTCTTTATCTTATTCTTCTTTGGGTAACACCTTTTTTTACAATAAAGGATTTCTTGGTTGGAATTCTACCCAAGGTGTGGCACCTGGGTGAGGGAATTTATTTTTGGGATCTATTTGGGTACATTTTGGTTTAACCAAAGTGTCTTGAAGTGTTTGAGGAATTGGTTGGACTGAGGGCATTTTTATAGTGGATGGGGAGTGGAATTGTGGTAAATACATAAAGGTAAATACTAGTGAGAGGCCACCCTTCGATCATGAGACACAAATAATTCTCCTAATACTATAAATAGGTTATATGATCGATTAATATCCATTAAATGTGTTTTTTACTAGTTCCTAGTCCATTTAAACTCTTAATATTTTGTTTTAATCTCCTGTTAAGTAAATTTTCCACCAACGTTTTGTTATTAATTTAAATTAATATCATTGATATTTTTGTTAGAAAACAATGTTGAACATATTAAACATTATAAATTATTCTTATTCTAAATATATAATCCATTTTTTTGAAATTCCAATCGCTTAAGTGGAGGAAATTTATAAAAATTTACCATAGTAGATAGGACAACAAATCAGGTTTTTAAAGTAATAATATTAAGAAGTTTTCTATCTTTTTATATATAAATTCAAAGTGAAGTTGTTTCCAATGAACTCAACTGTTTTTAATGATATAAAATTATAACTAATAAAAAATTTAATTGTATTAAAACTAATAATAATCCATATAAATTAATTGGATGAAAAATAAATTTTGAACTAAATGTCGGTATTATTCATTATTTGTCAAAATATAAATGTTATCAAAAATTTACCAACAATATACCGAAATTAAATTTTTTATTTTGTAATAAATTATTACAACACCATTAACCAACATTGATGTCCTCACAATGAAAAATAATTCCACTTATAAGAAAATCCAGAAGCACATATAACCACCATAGGGTCCCTGCCCAGAGTGTCATTTGTAACCAATAAGAAAGAAATACTATAGACCCATAGAGGTCTACACATGGTTAAATCCCATACTTTCAATTGTAATAATGGTTAAAATATCACTTCAACATCAACCTCTAGTATTTTGAGGCAATAGTTTATTCAACAGAAAAACCTTCACCTCCACCACCAGAGCTAGGGTCAGTAGCCTGTCATTTAAGGTAGACCATCCTTGTGAAAGAGGTCCATAAGGTCACAAAATACCTTCATAGGTATATATTGGTTGAATATTAATTTTATTTTATCCACTAACTCTTCATGAAACCATCCCTGCCTCAATTAACATCCATCCTCCCTTCCTCCTCCATATAATGTAGGGGATAAGTCAGGGTCTAAATAAGTGCCCACTGATGATGGGGAACATTCTACTGATATGTAGTGGTGCGATGCTCTTCCTAGTTAGTAGGTTTCCCATAATAACTCATCATATATGGAAATATTTATTAACGTTTCCCTATATATTCAAGATACTTCATTGTTTTAGGGTATGTTGGACTATTTGACACCCCCTCTAGATGAAAATAAAATGTTTAGCTAGTCTGAATTACTTCCTCCCACAATTTCTTAACCATCTAAAATCGGAACCTATGGTGATCAAGAATATGACTACCCTATCTAAAAAAATAAAGATGAAGATATTTTTTGGTATATTCCATTTACAATCTTTTATTCAAATTTTCATAAACCCACCACTCTATGCTTCATCATCCTAGAGTTCCTCATAGAGGAGCATGCAGTGTGTCTTCGCTAAAATATCTCAAAGTCATTCAACTCCCTTTGGGATCAAAATTTGTCCTACCTCGGAATCATTGATCTTCTAGAGGGAAACCATCAATAGTAATAGAAGTTTGAAATCACCACACTCTTTATAACCTAGTTCCTCAACACATTTGGTTACCACCACTATTTTATGTGGACAAGCATTAGGAGCCTCACTATGCTCTAACATGTCATTCAGGAGGCATATCACCATGTATAGATCAAAGGATGGTGTTGGTAAACGTCTATCAACTTCATCCTAAATCAAAGACGGTAGAAATATTGTTATGTGGGCTCACCCATAGATGGTGGAAGTTACTATCCTACTATATTCATCATAATGTCATCATGATCAATCCCCTAGATAATTAGTGAAACCAAACTGGCGAAGTGGGGTGTGATGGAGAGAGCCCACCAAAAGAGGAGAAACAGTATACTGAAGATCCTATGATGGGTTCTAAAAATAATTAATAATGATTGATGTTGGGCCATAGAGGTCCCCCCACTGAGGAACCGCCTCCTACAAATTGATATTTCAATAAAGGAAAGATAATTTCCTAACCAATTGACCTATCTATTTCCTGGGAAAAACCAAATCTTTTGGTAAATGGACAATGTTTTCTGAATATTGAGGCCTATAAGTGGCTCAACACAATAATCCTAACTAAAAAAATGGATAAAGTGTGAAAATGTAAGTGGTGACCAATCCCACCCTTTATCTTAATTGTCCATCCATCCTAGCCGAGTACACAGGGCTAAGGAGGGTTATCCCACACACCAAATTTGGATAGAGGAATGCAGCTCTGAAAACTGATGGACATATGACACAACTACCCCACCTGAGTAGAAAGACTTTCCACCATTAGATTTTGATTGCATTTCCTCATGACCCAACATACCATTCGATGCATTGGTAACTAACAACCCTTTCCAAGAAAACATAATAGCTACTCTCACTACCCATCATGATGCTCTAGAAATGCATCTGGTTTTGATCTCAACTAAAGGGAAGCCATATTTGGCATGGGTGGACCATGTTTATAATGACCCAAACTTCTCATACATAAATATTTCTTCTTAATATATAGATATTTAATACATAAAATAGTGATCCATGAATGAACTCGTTAGGTCTAGTGCCTTTAGAAACATGGATACATAAAAACCTGGTTCATCGGTAAAATACAATATTTTCCACAGAGATATTCATAACTATCACCCTTCATATACATATCATAAAAAAATAAATTCCTTTATAACCTGGGGAAAGGAAAAGAAATAATGTAGGAGGTTAGATGCTAATTATGTATAAACAAGGGAGATATCAAAATAATGTGAGCATCAGGGTATAATAAAAATATAAAAACATTTAAAACCCATACCCTACAAATAATATATAAAAATGACTCATGGAATAAATATTGGAAATGAAAAAGACATGATTAATAATAGATTCAAAGAGAATGATTTTTCATAACATAAAATTGAATAAAATATATGTTTTTCGCATACACATAAGTATAAAAATAATTTCCATAGTAGTCATGGATCATTTAGAAAACTATCATAGTGGAATGGGTTCACTCCCCAAACTATCATAATAATCAAGGTTTACTCACAAGACAATCATAGTGTAAAAATTCCCTTACTAAACTAGGTTCACTCAACATTTCAGTCCTCCTTATCACATGACATGTCAATATTTACCCAATGAATTATTGGGAATTATAGGTCCCACTCATTACATAATTAAAATAATACATACATGTGCCAAAAGATCATAAAACAATCATCATATCATAACCCAAAGAAATAAATAATTTTATTAAAAATTTCACCACAGCATAACCCATGGAAGAGAACAATGTTTCATAAACATTTCATCATTTCACCATATCATAACCCATGGAAAAAAGGAATTGATTTTATAAAAAATATTGGGAAAATATCCCTCAATGCGTCCTCTTAGTGTTTTGGGGTGATCTTGTTTGTTGGAAAATATAGATGATCGTGAATGGGTTTGGTTGATGTTTCCAAATCATGTTTTTATTGTGATACAATTTTTATGTGTTTTCCAAATTTTGGGCCCCAAAATCTGGAGTTTTTTGTAAAATAATGAATTTCAACAAAGTATTAAATAGTAATTTGATTGCAAAGTATAGTTTTCAGACCATATAGGAGGTATGAAGAATTGCGAGGATGACCGAAAAGGCAGGATGTCCACATAGTAGTGCTATGCGGACCATAAAACACACCATATAGACCATATAGCAAAAATTGTTCTTCATAATGATTGTGGTTTGCAGGAGGAAAATAGTTCATAGGAGGTGTGTCATTTGTGCCTAAGAGTTGGTTGTTTGTTTTCAGAAGTAATTAGCCCCTGCAAGGGATGAAAGGCACTATGTGGACCTCATATGGAAGAAAAATCATCAGAGGATAAAAATCAATGAGGAATATTGCTTCATATCAAAAATTTTGGTAAAACAAATTAACAGATTTTGTATATCTATTTTCCTATATAAGGACCACTAATCCCATAATTACGTTGAGGAATTTTCAATATAAAACATCACTACTCTGGGAAGAATTTGGTGAAGTCCAAAAAATTTCATGAGGGGAAATTTCATGAAGGACAAGAGGTTTATAAGGATGATTTCATGAAAGGAGAAGTGGTCCATGGGATATAGTCCAAGGAAGGGATTTTTGGGGGCACTATATCCTACAAAGAAAATGGTTCACTATGTTGATGTAGTCTAAGTATTATAATCAGTCTAGAGAAGTTGAGGTGGTCCACAAAGGAGAGCCACCCCATATACAAATAATCCATCCAAGATGTAGGGATGATCCTATGAGGAAGATTCGACCAAAGATAAACTCACGCAATAAATTTCAGATCATTTTGTGGAAGAAGAAATTATATTTACAGAGGATTAAAGGAAGTGTGGAAAGGCACTAAGAGCTCTCTAATGATATTTCCACAAGCCATGTAAAAATTTTGATTTCATATATGGGTTAAAACATTGCTTAAAAAGATCTTCTATCTATTGTTTATGATGAATTTTTTCATGAAAAAGATGTGACCTAAATGTCCATAAAATATTTTTTAATCCCTTCAAAGATCAATAAGAGAAGGAAGGAGAAGAAGGTGATCCTTTCCACCAATAGTGATCTAGAGAAGCATAAATAGGGATTGACCCTTGGGAAAATAGTGAGTTGACCCTAGACCTTGTAAATATAGTGATCTTGGGCATAGAATTGATGTATCCAAAACATCATTATTGGCAGTGTTCATTAGTTAATTTGGCACAATCATCACATTTTTGTTTTATGCCCCTTAGATGTAGTCTAGAGAGGGTAAACCATGTAAAAATCTGTGTGTCTTTGTGTTAGATTTATTTCTTTAATTTTAGTGAATTATCATTAGAAAAATTTAAAAGGATACGATCAATATTATCTTTAAAGAAAATACTTATTGATCATTGTAATAAAAATTTCAAGATATTGTTGGGTAGGAAGAAGTTTTTAAAATAATATCTATACCCTGATTCACCATCCACCCTCAGGGAGGTTCAGACCCATTAAGACCTAACAATTGGTATCAAATATAAACATTCTTTTATCAGACTTGTTCTCAATGAATTGGTTCAGTCGAATATTGAATTTAATGATTTACTCTAATCTTATCATGGTGTTCCATGGAAAAGAGAAGAAATTCAAAGAAAAAGAAGATGTCTGGTGGAATTACTCAGTTCAGAATTTTCAATGGAAATGGTGATATTCAGTTGAATAAAACCAACAACATACGAAGGAAAGACCCGGATGAATTATGCAGTGACATTATTACCTCTTTTAATAATTCAATAAGAATGAGTGAAGAAACTGATGTTCCTAGGAATGTTGGTACAACTAATAAAGAATAAATAACAAGAATACCACAAGTGTATGTTTTCCATAAAAAAATTAATTTAATTAGAAACTAGCTAATGAAAATAAATCTAAATATATCCATATCCAAGGACAATAAATTGAGTTCAACAACATAATATAATGAAAAAAATTATTATTGATGTGTCTATTGATCTAATAAAAAATAATGATTCTTGAGCTGAAGAACTGAAACTGATTTCTACAAGGGTCTAAAAACTAATAGTTGATTACGAGTGAAAGAGTTTGAAATCAAAAGAAATTCAGGATCTAGAAGCATGAAATGATTATCTTATTATATAGAAATCTGAACTAGATTATAAAAACAAAAATCTATAATTATAAAAAATATTTTCTAATGAGTATGTTGCTCATAATGATTCTAAATTAATGGAGAATGCAGACATGATAGATAATATCTCCCTAGAATTGGAAGTTGAGATTAATAGTGGGAACAATCTCATAAGATAACATATTGATTAACTTTAATCTAGGTAGAGGAAGATTAGAAATTTTGGAGAAGACATACAATCAGTCTATAAAGAATTGGGGAAATTTAAAGCCAAAGGAAAGCACAAATTGAATGATTCTTTTCACATACAATTTGATTATCCTTCTACTACTGATAATGAAATAAAAATAAAATATGATACTTTAGAGGAAAAAACATGAACATATTGTATCATCCCAAAGGCAATCATGTTTTAGAAAAAAAAATATTGGATATGGTGAACCCCTTCGAATGAATAATAGGAAGATAGTGGTTAATATTTCAAAAAATAGGATAAATCTTATAGATGCTGGAAGAAGACCGAAAAAAGGATTTTTTTTAAGAAGTAATTATAGCATGTTCTATTACTATGGAACACAATTTCATACATAATGTTTTTGTTTTGATGTTCTGGAGTATATTGTGCGATATAAATATATAAATATTTCTAAATATAAGAATAAGAATAATTGTGTTCATAAATCCTAAAGAAGAATCTCAAAAAATAAAGTATCCATGAAATGGTACTGTTGTGGTAGAATTGGACACACCATGAAGTTGTATCAAGAATCCCAAGGACCTAATGTTAAAACAAGAACTCTAGATGCATCAAAATATCATCAAAGAAAAGATTAAATGAGTTATTACTTAATGGAATACGTTTGATATGTTTTGATCATGGTAATTTTATAATAAATTGCATCAAGTAGATAAAATGTGAATAAAACTAGAAGAAAAAGGGAGGAGATGCTCTAGTTGTGATTAAGAAGAATGTAAATTCATTGGAAGTCCCAACCCTAATAAGAAAGGGTGGAATGAATTATAAAATATATAAAAGAAAATTGAATAAAGATTATATTTAAAAATTCAAATGTCATGCCACTTGGTGAGAAGTGAAGCCTATAGAAATAGCCCTCCAATAAAGGAAGAAGAAAGAGAAGATGACCAGTGAGAAGATTCTTACTCAAAATAGAGTCATGAAAAATAAAATATCAGTGGAAAATAAAAGAAATAAAATTCAAAAATGGGTCTAAAGCCAAAATTTTGAAAAAGACCAAGCCTATAGAATCAAAATATCATAAGAAGACTCAACATCTAGTTATGAATTTGTTGTCACATGGCTAGAATAATTGAATTTGGAAAGGTAGATGGAACATGCACAAAAATAGTATAGGGCTTTGTAAGAACCTATCAATGGGTTGATCTATCATGATCAACCACAATAATCATCTTGAGGATTCCAGTTTTTCTCCAATATCTATGTGTTTAAATTATATTAATAGATTCTCAAGTGTTTATGTTTCAATTGGAGATATGATCCAAGGGTAAGTGTCATCAAAAGAAGCAAAGTGATGATGTGATGTGCTCCAAAATTTCAACTAATTCAACTCAGTTTCCTGAAATGAAAAAGAAATCAAGAATAATTCTCTGAAATTATATAATGTTTTCTTGATTCTTGATATATATTCAATTAATAGAGTTCATTGGACATTCATGGTGTTATTAACTTTATCATCTATTTCCTACACCATGATCTGACTTAGTTGGCTTAGTTGTCTTGTTCATAGCTCATCACTTAGTGGTAAACTTCCGCAATGAAAATATCCTTGAAATAAGATAAAAATGGAAATGTTTATTGAGGGGGTGAAGTTTCTTTAACCTATATTCACATGTAAATAAATGGTACATGAGAAAAAGAACATTTGTGTGTCTAAACAGTAATACTAACAACTAGAAAAGTAGCAAGTTATAGGAGGAATACACCATCTAATAATTAGATTCAAGGATAATGGGGACTAAGGAGGAGAAACCAAAAGACCTATATGTACATTGATGATAATGGAGACAATGTCTCAATGGTATAGAAATGATAAAAGATTATTTTTTCAAATGTCAAGAAGATGGACTGGGGGAGAAGCATTAAAATTCATATAAATTGTGACTATCCTTTTTTCTCTGATAGTAAGTAATATACTAATTATTTTCTTAATAATAAGAAGCTATGAGAGAATATCTGAAATGTCTTAACATGAGTCTTCCAAAGTAGTTTAAATCAAATAGTTCACTATAGTTGGGAGTTTACAGATTCTTTGACAACACAGAGAATATTTTTATTATGGAAAAAATGAGGAATTAATAAACTTAGTGAGATTAGATGTGTAAAATTATAATTCAAAAGAAGATACTAATAATGAGTATAAGGAATTATAATATATATCATCCTGAAATCCAAAGAGTTAAGGAAAAATTTACTGGTAAAGTATATTTTGTAATGAGATAATTCCAGTGCAGATAATGATGATGAAGATTCTATATCAAGTATTATAATTTTCCTAGGTATATCAAAAATATTTTGATAAAGTAGCTGGTGTTCAGAATGAGATTCAAACTATGAATGATGGTCTTTAAGAATTTAGAGGAATCGGAAATGGGAGATTTTTGTGAGGCCAATAGATAATAATGTCAATGGTACTCAAAGCGTCTTTCGAAAAAAATGATTGAAAGTGGTGTATTAATTAGAAACAAAGAAGGACTAGTGTGTATCATGTACTCCCAGATAGAGGGTATCCATGTGTATGAAACATTTGATCCTATTGTAAGGCTAGAGACAATCAAATCATTATATGCGATAACAATAAAAATAATGATTAAAGTATTTCATATGGATGTCAAGTTATTATTTATGTGTGGAGTTATAAAAGAAGTATTTTACATTGAGTAGACATAAGGTTTTTTCATTCATTAATATAATAATAGGTTATGTCGGCTGAAGAAGGATTTATATGGTTTGAAGGAAGAACCAATAGCATGGTATTCAAGTCAAGATTATTTTTGAAGACGCTAAAATTTCAATGGGGCGGTGTTGATTACAATATATATGTCGACCCTCATAGTAATTCAATTAATATGGTGCTAGTATATGTCAATGAAATAATAATTAGTGGATAAAATGAAGCATAATGTAATTAACTTTCTGAATTCTGGAAAAGTGGGTTCGAAATATCAATGATTAGTGAAATAATAAAATTTCTTTGTTTATAGGTAATTAAGGAATGAATAGAACATTCATTTCTCAACAAAAATATGACAAAGAGGTCTTGAGAAAATTTGGAATGGATAATTAAATGTATATAAAGTCTTCAGTGGCTACATGGATGAAAATTCCATAGGATGATGAGGGCAAATTACACTACTCGATAAAGATTCTATGCCAATAGATCTATACACACAGTTTTGAGATACTATGGGTATAGAGAATTTGATCGAACCTATACCCATAGTTTTTTAAAAACCATGGGTATATCCCCTTTCATATCCATACTCCCTCGGGCTCCTCCTCCCCTGCCTACATTGACAACTCCTAATCAACCCCTCATACAGGCCCTGCCTTCCAAGCTCCCCACCCATACTTTCCTCCACCTCAACCTCAACCTCTGGACCTCTGCCTCGACCTCTCGGATTTTGCCTCTTCTTTGACCTCCCATCCTCCACCTCTCAACCTATACCTCCATCTCAACCTCCTAGATTCCACCTCGGTCTAGATATCCTAGCCTCCACCTCCATCTTCACTTACCGGCCTCCACCCCTACCTCGACACCCCATCTTCCACCTCCTCCTCAACCTCCCGGCCACCGCCTCCCTATACTACCTCCCACCCTATGCCTTCCAACCTCATTGTCCACATCTCCAACCACTTACCATACTTTTCATAAAAGCATCTGCATCTACCTTCTAAAAATTTATTACTTCTAGGATGTTCTTCAAATTGATTTTCATAATTCTAAAGTATTACATAATCATGAATTTTATTTTCTAGATTAATAATCGCATATGATTTATGATAATTTAAATTTATTTTCATAGATTATTGTGCAATGAAACACTAACAATTACCCAATCCCTGTATTTTCCAATAGTAGTCAGCCATGTAGAAACCAGTGTGTCTTTTTAAATTTCAGGTTTATATTCTGCAAAATAAAATCTGATAAGTTTGGTAAATGAACTATTTATTATATTAGGTAAGTGATATAAAGTAAAAAAATAATCTGATCGGCATCAAAAAGATGATCAAAATATTTATCCTTTGATATAATATTATAATATCATTTAGGGTTGAGAGAGGATTAAGGGAAATAGTTTTATTGCAAATAATATCATACCTTGATTCACTATCTCTTTGGGTATATCTCATATTTGAACCTCTTCATGGACAAAAGAATTAATATTAAAGATATTATAGTTTTCAATAAATAATTTTTTTTTTGATTTAATCAGATTAGTTTTTGGTGTTGTATTTCATTTCACTATTAATATGGAATGATTTATAAAATTGAAGAAGAAGAAAACCCAATATAATTCTATATTATGGATCATTTTTTGGTAAATTTGAAATATGGTTGAAGGATACTAGTATCCAATAAATGTGTGGAATGGATGAATTAGTGAGTGGATATATTTATTAAAAAAATGATGTTGCAGTAATGGGTGAGGATCATCTTATAATAGGATAATATAGAACCTTTATCGGTGGAGATTCAAATGAGACCATAAGTAGATGCTTTCCATATATTAGAGGGGATGATTTAGCAATTAGAATTAGAAAATATGGTTTTAAATGAAGATAATAATTCCCGAGATATCTGTAAAAAATGTTGGGTATAGATTATGAATAGTTAATATAATTGAACAAAATACTTGTTTAAGTAGAAATATACAAAAAGGAATCTAACTATTCCCTTAAATATTAATTCAATGAGTTTTAGTATATAATGAATATGTTTCATGAATACTAATAGAAGACTGATCATTAGTCAAAATAATTTCCAAAATTGATGGTATAGATGTTGGAGCATGTGACACAACTATAATAATTGGTTAAGGAGAACCAAAGGCTGTAAAATTGGAAGGTAAGTCTAAATGATTCAATCATAAATTTTAATTATGTTATTATGGATTATAATGGTGGATAAAAAACCTATCAAATGAATTAGAGGGTGATACTTATTGTTGAATTACACCCCATGATAATATGAATTCTCAACTTTTAAGGAATAGTTGAAATGATATAGTTGTTAAAATACGAGTTAGACTCATCAAAGAAGCAGTTCAATCCCATGGGAAATCCTAAATTCTAGTATCATTATCATTTATTTTTTAATTAAAAATTAGTAGGTTTTGGTGAAAATATAGAGATGATTTTAATATCAAATGATAATCATGCGAGGATAATCACCTATAAGGGAATACTATATACTAAATCTATCTATAAAAATGATGCAACTCATTCAATGTTGGAGAAAAATATGTATATGGGAATTTTGAAGAAAACGAAAAATATTATGATAGTTGTAAACTATTGTAAAACATAACCTTAATGGGATAATTAAAATTATTAAGATCTACTAAAAATTTAAGATACATTTTTAATTTGGGTGTAATTCAGTGTCACACAATTAGTTTGGGTTCTATAGAATTTGAATACATTAACTATTGTTAAGCTAGTGGAAAATTGAATGTATATGAAATCAAAATTTATATAAAATTTATACTGATCAATCTTGTTATATTTATTATTATAATTTTGACTAGTTTAAATTTACGAAGCTGTTGAAAAATAATTAAAGTATAGAATTTATATTTCTATAAATATTAATATATTCTATATAGAAATAGATTTAAATTGATATATGAAGAAGATTAATATGGTAAACGTGATATGAAAAGATTATATGAATCTACTAAAAACCTCTATAATTGTAGAATAACATGAAAATGTTTTAGAAGGAGGGGAATATTTCATATGTCCTAGAATATAAAAAATATCAAGTGATAGGTTTTTTCTAAATAATGTTTCATAATGTATGATAAAATAAATCTTTATTAAATAAACCGAAGGTCCAAATATGGTTGGAAAAATCTGTAATGGTCCATGAATTCTTTGATGGTGTATGTATCAAAATAAGAATAGTATTGTTTCTTTTATTTTATAAGAAAATAAAAACACCGATGATTTTTAAATTTGATTGGATTCCCTCAAATAAATTTAAATCTAAAAATGGAATCCAATGTAAAGGATAAAGGGAAAAAATTATCTATATTAACATAGAATCCTCCTCGACTTGAGAAAAATATAATGTTCCCATATCCCATTTTTTTAAATGAAATGAAATTTATTTGTTTTTGTTTTATGATTTTTGGGAGGGATGTTACATTGGTAATTTTTATTGGAAGATGAAAGATATATTGTGGCATGATACAGGCTCCTGCTTGGCATCCAAAAAACCCAGGATCAAATCTAGGCAGGGACTTATTTTCGGGGGTACTATAGCATCACTGTAGCAGGGTACTATATCAGTACTGCAACTGCGGTGGAACTCTAGCAGCGGAGGCAATGTAGAAGGAACTGTAGCAGCGGCGGTACTGTAGCAGGTACTGTTGCAGCCCGGGTACTGTAGAAGTACTATTCTCCGAGGGGCTATTTGGGCCAAAAAAAATGGGCTTTCAAGCCTTGTATTCAGGCCACATAGCCTTGGGCCTTCGGGCTATGTAATGGGTCTCCCTCTACCCAGTCTAAAGAGGTCTTTTCTTTAAATAATAAAATGATTCTTTGGCCCCAACATTTAAAAAAATGAAAAATTCTTATTTAAAAAAAGTATAATAGATAACTTATTAAGGTTGGGATATAAAATCAGAATAATCAAAGTAATAGCAATAGGGATGAGAAAATAAAATATATGATTGGTTAAAATATTTTTTTTAAGATCATATATTTTTTATAGAATCGGACCATGAAGACATGATAAGATTCCTTTGTCCAGTAGCTGTAAAAATTTATTTTTCATGCATATTTTTTTTAAAGTAAAATATATTTTCTTATGTTAAATAAAATCATTGTTTTTTGAATATTAAAATGACATAATATATCTATGATTCTTATGATGTAATTAAATTTATTATTTGTTGAACAAACTAAGAGTCCAAGGGAGTTATGTGGTGATGATACTATTGATATCCCCACGAACCAAGGACGGAAACCCAATAAAACAACTCCAAAAATATATCCTAAATTTTTTTATCAATATAAATTCTTTGTATCAATCATGGTGTCCATATGTGATATAAGAAGATTAAATATATAATGACAAAAAAAACTATGTACTTTTTGTTTATTCACTAATGGATTGGTGAGAGTGTGTTTGAGTTCACAAGAACAATTCACTATTAAAAAATGAAATTTTTTACTTTATAAAATAAAATGATCATGAGTGAAAGATATAAAAAATATATTTTTATATAAATATAAATTTTTACAATTATCTTCATATTATGAATATTATATGTTTTTATTTATCATTATTTTGTGTGGAATACACTCACCATAGTGATATCATCATGGATCGATAATTAAAGTATAATTTTTTGATCCAGAGAGTCAAATCAAATATTGGATTTGAAAATTAGTATCATTTTAATTTAATAAATGATATTCATACCACATATATCTATTACTGATAAGTGGTGAATATATTATAAATCCCTAAATAGAACATGATAATTTAATTATATTCCATGTGGGGGAGCTTATACTCATTATATTTGATGCATGGATAATTCTGAGTATAAGTGTAAAGAAGTGGTATCGAATAAAGAACCCCCTTGGGGACATAATTACTTGAATTTCCATAATTTTCATTTAATATAATATAATATTTTTATATTTTAGAGCAACAATACAAGGCCAGTATAAAGGATTAATTGAATTATAAGACCCTTGATTCCAATGTATACACTTTTTAAAGATCCTAAATTAATTATTAATAGTTTGAAACATTTCCTGGAATTTGATTTCAATGGGAGGAATAAGAATCTTGAATATACTATGAATCCACAAAGGGAGAATACATATTCCAATTTCCTAACAAGGGGATGTTAATGAATTATATTTATATTAATAGATATTGGATTAACAATTGGATTTGTTTCCATAAAATCCAATATGGGAGATTGTTAGCATCAAATTAACGATTGATGATTTAATTATGATTGATTTGTTTCGAACATGTAGTATTATTTTTGTTATATATTTTTTAACCACAAAATATTTGTTTTTAGTGGTGGATATGTAAGTTAATGTGGTAAAAAATCAATAAATAATATGAAAATGGTCATTATGAAGATGTATTTTTTTTTTAAAAAAATAGGATTATGTTAATGTAAAATGAGGAATCCCAACAGGGGAAAAGTGGATCTCAGGGGGACCATAATGGATTTCTTGGATAAATGAAATGACATAACCAGATTTTTAGTAATTAAGAATAATATCCTTAATCAAAACAAGTATTTCCATGTCATTTTATAGATGAAATTTTTTTTACCATGGGTAAGTCTAATATATATTTTTCATGGGGTAATGAAATTCCATAAAGGTAATCACATGATTTATTTTAGGTAATCACATATTGTGCCAGTATGTGTAATATTTTTTTCCATAAATACCTAATTACTATAAATATTCACTAAATTTTATTATTCTATTAAATCTATAATTCTATAAAAATGTTATATAATATATTTTTTCCTTTACTATCTATAAATTATTTGATTTTACTTATTATTCATTGAGGATTTATTTTAATGTATTCTTATTCTCTACTTCTTGTTGAAGAGGGATTCTAATCAATTTTTATACCCCATAAATGTCTATATTTTATATTAATACCAGTATTTTTAAGGAAAGAATATTATAGTTTTTGAATAATTTTAACTATAGGTTTAACCAGACTTTGTGTGGTAGAAATGTTATATGTGGTAGATAATTAATCCATCACTTAAATGGTTTTTTGAAGTTTTATTTCACCCATTTTCACATTAATTCACCTATAAGAAGTTTTCTTTGAACCTAACTTTTCTTCCAAGATCCTCACTGATATTTTCATGACTAGTAAACTTCATATAGAATTTTTTGGTGTTCATAAATTTTTTTACTCTCTATGTTGAGAGATTCCTCATATGGTTAAACATTAATACCATAATCTTTTTTTTGATGTTATAACATCACTCTTTTACATGGTATTCAATTCAATTTGGGGCTCTAACATGGACATGAGAATGAATTATGTATTTTATTATTCCCTAACATCATATTTAATACTTAAGGATATTTTGTTGACTTTCTACATATTCAATGAAATTAGTGATTTTCTCTATTGATTCATCCACTAATTTATTTCTATAGGATTTGTATTCTTATTCTTATTTACTCATATTTTTTTATTTCTTCCAAGGAATTTGTTCTTGATGCTTCTAGATATGTGCGATATTTTATTGGTGGATGTCTACAACCTCATGGTAGTAGTATAATGTGATTTTTTTATTCTTAACAGCCATTCCAGTATAATATGTTTCCTCCTTGCATGAAGGAACATATTTTTACCCATGGGGACTTATGGTTCTTATATTGGGTTATTTACTTTTATAGTCGAATGGGACATATATTTTCTCTTTTAGTTTTTATTTTATTTTATTTGTTGCATTATCCACTTAGTAATTTTACTACATTCAGTCAACGGAGGATAGTTATATTCTACGAAGGGAGCCAGAAGGAAACATAAGATGGATACACAGTTTTATTTTCATGGGACAGTGATCAGGGTAGTGGAGAAATTAATTAGTGCTTTTCATTTTTTCTACCTTTTTAGTATATTTTTTTGATAATTTTATTTTCCATCGGTGTGGATGCCTAACATATGAATGAGTCCTACATAAATATTATTTATTTTATATTATTGTTTTAATTAATTTTGTGTCGGTGAAATCATTCCCAATTAATGATTCGTTGATGCCGAGACACTTGTACCAGCCTGGGGGAATATCTAATCCACTATATTCAATCACAGTATTCCATTGTTAGAGTCATTTTCTAAACCATTGGAGGACATAAGAATCACTACAATGTTATCCTACTTCAAATATTCCACATCATCCTCTTCAACTTCTACTTCACCTTCAGGAATTTCATTCTAGTACATAATGATCTAATAGAATCCTTAGAATCTATTGAATTAATTTATAGATTCACATTCCAAATTCTTTATTGCTAAAGATTTTGGTTCATGTTTTAGAGTAAAAAACATTCAGATTCCTCTCCATTAATAAAATAAAAAATACATAATCTATACTCAGCATGAATCCTGAACTATTTTCAAACATCCATGATTATTGTTACATTAAATGATTCATATAGAATCATATTATGTAACTTATGTAATATCATTCATGAAACCTCAAATTACTCCAAATAGATAAACCTAAGTATCACTTTGATGGCAACACATGTATATTATCATCCTAACTATTACAAGAGAAACTCTGAATCTTATATATCATTATGAGATGTTTTTTCATTCCACGTTCTTAAGATCTTGTATCTTCTAGTAAAGTCTTATGAAAATTTTGAAGGTTTTATCATTTAGCTTTCATTAATGCCTCTACATCCAATGATTGGTACTTTATCTTTTTCAAAAAAAAAAATTTACAAATCATATTTTGAAAATATACTTGCATTCTCTCTTAACTTCAACATATCTTCCATATTAACACCTTTATTCATCTATCATCCACTAGATTCACATCAGATTAGCATTGATTACTCATCTTGTATATTTGGGATAATAAATTCTATAATTATTCATCTTCTATGTAATATTAATATTTTAGAAATAATTCTTCTAGAAACCCAGTATGGTAACTGGAGTAACCTACTGTATGAATATAGATCATCTATACATCGATGTCAAGACACTTATGTGAATTCTAGTACTATTATGTCGATCCTTGTAAAATTTAATCAATCGTATATATATATTTGACTGCATAAATCCTACATTAGCTTAGCCTCTGTCAAATTCTGGATCAACTTCCCCTTCATAAATATAGATAATATTTATGGTTACAAAATGAAATAGAAAATAAAATCTTCCTAAATGGTTTTTAGTCAGTTCTTCGGTTGATCCTTATGCTACTGGAAAATCATCCTTACGCACATAGGGAGGGTTCATGCCTTTTCCATATTTTCGGTCTCTCTAGAATATTATTCTTATGTCGATCCAAATGACTCTAACAATGATCTTAATGACTCATACTTATTTCAATGTATTATTCCTTGGTGAATTTTCAACACCAGCAGAGAAATTTAAGCTTTCATTAGTCTCACCTAAGGTCATCTCAGAGACTTCTCCAACACCTAAAATCAACTCAAAATATATTAAAGGCATTCTCAAATTCATTGAAACAACATACAACATATTTTCCTTCAATTGATGGATTCTCCAAAAATAAACTAACTTCATGAGTGATTGTTAATTTTTTATAAGTCATTAGGTGGACTGCGTATGAAAAATTGGGGATTCTCTATGTGTCATCTGAGAAATTGCATATAGGACATTACCTTGATGGAATTTTTGAATAAGGTTAACCTGAAGTAGTAGAAAAAACTATGATATATTTTGTTAATCTTAAAAAATGGGCCCCCAGGATGCAGCTCAGTGGTTTCTGCCCTTGTGGGTCTCCATGAGCTCTCAAGTTCGAGTCTTGATGGGTAAATACCTGCATTGTATGTTTTCTGTTTTTCTTTTTAACATATAACTTTCCCCCAAATAAATTCAGGATTTGACATCAACTTTTAAAAATGGTTAATTTTTTCACGTTTTGAGTGTAGAAAATCTAGCCAAAGTTTTCCAACATCACTTCTAATATGTTATGGATAGTACCGAAACCATTTCATCAGAAATTTCTATATTTTCATATAATCCGGATATACAAGAATCACCATTTATTATTCATAGCACCTTCATGGAGATAAATTGATCAAATTATTCACACTATATGGGGTAAAACTCGTCTAATAAATCAAATCAGTTACCACATATACTACACATAAACTGCAAGAAATTTCTTCATCTAACTATGTCATAAGATCGATCTCATCAATTCTAATGAAATAACTTCATTTCATTTCAATAAATTGGTCTCAGTTATCCTAATAGTAAAACATAATTTCATTTCTATATCAAGTTAAAAATGTTTGAACCTACCAACATGAAAGAATTAATATGAATCACTAATCCCTAATTAGTTTTTAGATATGAACACATTTTTGTATCAAAACATAAGAACTCAATTTCATCTCATCAACCAGCTTAGAGACACTGATATCCTTCAAATCATCTTGTCTTAATAACATATTAACATCATTCATATTTCCCCCTTCATTTACACCTAATACAAAATAAAAACAAAGTGTATTCAACAGATACACGTGTTTGGATTGAACTAGCAGTGTTCCTAACTCAAGACATGTGGTCTTTGATGAATCATGGTTTCCTTTTCAAGATTGGAACCCAGATTTTTCATCATAAAATTTTTATACAACTAGTTCCTAATCATGTTACTTTTCTCTATTAATGGATTATTCATGTCCCATCACTAAATCTACTTATATCCAAGGTTCAAAAATTTAAATTTATGGTTTTATAACTACTGGTTTCTCCTATTCTACTTAGCCTAGTTCACTTCTTGCTACTTCAATTTTCCTTGATGATTCTTTTGGTTCTCATCCCACCTCAGCATAGTTTTCTAGACATCATCTTGGTGAGAATTCTTTATGACAATCTCTTGTCGATGATCTTTCTTTAGAGTAGTCTTCTATCCAGTCAACACATTATATTCCACATAATAATCTTCCTATGACCACATGTTCTGAGGCTGGTATTTTTAAACCCAATGTTTATACTGCCTTTGTAGAACCAATATCTTTTAATGATGTGTTGTTTCAACCTTACTGTCATCAAGTGATTCCAAAAGAGTTTCCATATTTAATCATAAATCAAATGCGGGTTTAGTTATATACCAATGCCTCAATCACCCATAATTTATTGACCCATGGGTATGGCCTATACCCAAGGTTTTAGGGATTATACCCAAGGTTCCAAACCATGGGTATAGGTTATTTTTTCCATAGTGGTAGTTAATGTCACCGAATATAGGCATATTATTGGAATCCTATTGTGCTTAATAATAACACAACTAGATATTGTTCTTGCCACTTGTCAAGAATCATGGTATCAAAACAATACCAAGGAAACACACTTACTTATATTGAAAAGAATACTTCACTATATATATGGAACGATGGATTTTAGTTTTATGTATAATGAGAAATCATAGTTGGAGTTATTGGGATATATAGATATAGATTTTTTTGGTTCATAATATGATAGAAAATCGGCACCATTTGATAAATTCTATCTAGGTGTACTATGTATTTCTTCACTAAGAGAGAAACAAGATTTCATTTCATTGAGCACTATAGAAGAAAAATATATTCTGAAAACTCAAGCGTACACACAATTATTATGGATGAAGTGGCATCATGAGGATATGGGAGTTGAAGTTACGTCTCTAATTGAAATACATTATAATAATTCAAGTTTTATAAATCATTGTAAAAATCCAGTCCATCACATTATAACAAAAAAAATTAAAATCAAGTATCATTTTATTATGGAGAAAGTGGATCAAGGGCTGGTGAAGTTAGAGAATGTGACTACAAAACTACATTCTGTATACATTCTAAAAAATTAATTACCCATAGAAGCATTTGAAATGAATTTATTTGCATTAGGATTTTAGTCGACTCCCCACACATGAATAAGTGTGGATGTGGGACCCACTCTCCTTGAGGTATGGTTTTTTTCCCCTAATGTGAAAATATGTTGTCCTTACCCGGTGGTTGACCAAGAAGAAGTAACATTTGGGTTCATTGAAAAATTGGGAGAAGATGTGGCTTTTGAAAAGGGAGAAAATTTCATAATCAATACACGGGGAGGATCTTATAGGTTGAGTAGAGAGACAGGGGAGTTGAATATGTTACGGGAAGTAGAATATTTTAGTTTGTATTAAATCTGATGATTCTAAATGTGATCTATCAAATATTTTATATCACTATGGATGTGGTTTGTGACGAATTATGATGAGTGGTTTTGGTAGGAAAATATGTGATTCATTGATGGACATTGTTTGATAGTCTTTTTTCACAATGAGCATGCCTCATATGGGATCATAGTGTGTGTTGAGTAAATCTATTATCATAATCTTAATATAAATTAGTAAATTCTAATAGAAGATGTAAGGTGATTCAAAAATATATCAAAATGTGAAGCATTTTTCACAAACCCATAAGGGGAGTTTTTTGGGAAAAATCCATCAAAAAATCCTCTTACTGTTTTTGGGGTAATTGTGTTTGTTGATAAACCTATATAACCAATAATGAGTTTGGTTGATGTTCTCGAAGTAGTTTCTTATTGTGAAGCAGTTTCATAGTGTTTTCCTAATTTTTGGAATTCAAAAACATGAGTTTTTTTGGGAAAAAGAATGATTTTCTAGTATAATTGAATAGAACCTAGACAACGAAGCATCGTTCATGGAACATATATGATGTATGACAAATGATGAGTAAATTTACAAAGTCCGGATGTTTGTATAGTTGCACTGTGCAGATCGTGAAGTGTGGTACATTGAATGCCAAGGGAAAATAGTTTGTGGTAACTCTAGTAGATTGGGGGAGGAAAAAAGTTCATAGTAGGTGCATCATTTTCACTTGAGATTTAGTGATTCCTTATTTTAAGTAATCAGCTATCATAAGGTAATAAATGATTTATTCTGACCATGGAGGAAAAAACTATTCACATGAAAAGAACAATTCGTGGTGAAAGTTTTACAACATAAAAAATTTGAGTAAAATAGATTAGCTGATTTTGTGGATCTATTTACCTATATAAGGACCTATAATATCATAATTACTTAGTGTGGTTTTCATTAGAAAACATCACTGATCTAGGAAGACTCTGGTGAATTCCAAAATATTTCATGAGGGGAAATTCTGTGATAGAGAAGAGGATCATGAGGAGGATTCCTTGAAAATAGAAGTGTTTTGTGGGAGACAGTTCTCCAAAGGGATTATTTGGGGCACTATATCCCCCAAAGAAAAGTGGCATAAATGTTTAGGAGGTCTGCAGAGCATAATTAGTCTAAGGAAGTTTATGTGTTCTGTGAAGTAGAATCGGTTCGCGGAAGAATAATACTTCCATAAAGCATAAGTGGTCTACAGAGGAAGAGGTGGACCGTCAAGCATTCACGCCACACAGTGCAACTTGGTTTGCAGAGGAATAAAGGTAGTTCACTGAGGATTCAAGGACTTGTGAAAAGGCACTAAAAGTCCACAAAATAAACTTTCACAACCCAATTGAAAATGGGGATTTCACCCACTATTTAAAATGTTACATCAAAAGAGAATCTACCTATAGTTGTGAATTATTTCTCTCCTAAAAGTGAAGGGATCTTCAGGTCCATAAACTATGTTTAAATCCCTTCCAAGAGTAGTAGGAAAAGGAAGAAGAATATGGTGATCCTTTACACTGGTAGTGAGCTAGAGAATGAGACCAAGGGAGTGATTCATGGGAATGTACTGGGCTGAACCTAATCCTTGTAAAGGTACTAATCCTAGGAATAGAAGTGATCATTCTTGAACATCATTATTGGAAATGAGACATATTGAATTTGATACAATCAGAACATTGTTTTTTCATTCTCTATGGATGTAGCCCAATGAGTGTAAACCAAGAAAAAATATATATTTCCTTACACATGCATTATTTCATTACATTTAGTGCATTATCGTTAGATAAAATTGGAAATGATATGGTCAACATTAACATTAAAGAGCATAAGAACTGATCCCCATAATTAATGGGTCAATATCTAGTGGGGTGTGAAGATGTTTGAAAAATATTATCCATATGTTTATTCCCCCCCCCCCCCGGTTCAGGGTACTTAAGCCCCTTTTGGGCCAAACAAACAACATTTTATCATAAACATAAACCAACAAGTTCAAAAATAATGATGGTATCATTTGATTGTATCCCCATAAAATCTTATTTAATATAAAGGATTACTTCTTAGATGGAAAATTATTTTTTAAAACCTCTCGGAACATTTCTAAAGGAAAATATCCTTTCCATTTGAAATCACTTATTTAAAAGCTAACGAAATTTTAAATTTTAAATAAAAAATATTCATTGAAAATAAACTTCGAAACATTGAATATAATATTCAAATAATGAGTGTTCATGAAGGAAGAGGATTATATTCCCTGAATTTACATTAAAATATTGATTCCTTTCATATTTTGGGTAAAAATTCAAATGTAACTCATTCTGTAAAATACAATAAGATTCCATTAAAAAATTGTAAAAATTAAAAAATAGGTAAACAATTATTTAAAAATACATTTGATAATAGTAAAAAACATTATTTAAAACATTTTAAGAAAATAATGACAAGAAATAAAAAGGAATTTCAACCCAAGAGATAAATATAGTTTATTTTTAAAAAAAATAATTTAATATATTGAATACTTAAAGAGATGAAAATTGAAGGAGTTAAAATATTTTTGGTAAATGTATATAAGAGAAGAAAAATCAAGTGTTTTTTTATATAGGTTATAATATTTCATAATTGTAAACTTAATCATAAACAATTTCGATAAACAATGAGATGGAACATAAAAAAATTTCAGTTCGGTACCATTAAAATCATAATCCCCATGAAATAAATAAAATTATACCATAATTTATATCACATATTTCCATTATATTAATAATAAAATACAATAATTGTTTATAAATAAGCCACAAATAAAGGAACCCTTGGTGAATATGGCATGTGTCCCATGAAATAAATGTGAGATAAAAACCCATAACCACTTAAGTATCTTTTGAAAAGTAATCCTTGTGAAATAATAACATAAAATAAAATTTTAAATATCTATAAAATTAGTTTATTCAATATATTAAATGTTAAGGGAATGTATATAAACCACATAAAATAATAGAGTGTTGAATGTCCCATATGTCTCCTAGAAAAAAAGGTACTAGAAATCCCTTACCATAAGTCTCAAATTCATTTGTTGTAACACCGAAAGATTTTATGAGAAATATTTTTTTTCTTATGTTATACGCAAAAGAATCTTTCACTTCACACAACACTAGCTTGTCTTGCATTACACGCAATCACGACCTTCCTCGATAGCATGTGTAGTACGCAATACCGAGTTTCACTAAACAATGATTTGTTAATATAATATTATAAAATATCTGTTATGAATATTATTAACTGAATTTTGAATTTTATAACATTATAATTCATATTACACATTTTCTAGAATGGTTTATGAAGACCAAATCAGTTTTTCGGATAAAAGAAGTATTTTTCAAAAAAAATGTAGTTTTACCACCTTTTGATGGCACACCCATTTTAAATATAGTTTTTGACATGTTTATAAGTTCAATTTAACAAAATAAAATTCTTATTTGGAATAAGGATATAAAAATTTACTTTGGATAAATTTTTCATATTATTCTCGTAACTTTCATATTTTGATGAATAGTAAAAACAAGCTATATTTTAATAAAAACTAATTTTTTCATTGCAATAATTTATATAGTTAAATTATAATATTGGATGGTTTTAAAGTATAAATAGAATAAATTTTTACCATTTTATATAATTTATGTCATTATCATTAATTTTACATTGAATTCATAGGTAAAAACATTTCAATCTTTGGCAATGTTTTAACTTTTAAAACCTGTTTGCTTAACAGTGGGATTAATTTTAAAATAATTACTGAAACTTCTGTGTTTGGAATTTTTAAAAATTTATTCCTTATTTGGAATCAGTGGGTCTAAATTATGTTAATGGGTTACTTTTATTTTTTTGATATTATGAATAGTAACTACGGTAATTTTTATTTACTGCGGTTAAAGGTAAATAGGGTAATTAAAGGTTAAAAGACTATTATAATAATTTAAAATTAACTTGAAACTTTTTCTAAAATTATTGGATGATTAGTGGCCGACCATGGGAATCCTTGGGTCGATTTTGGGACCCCATTGAGCCACTTGGTAGTGATAATGACAATTTGGAATAATTAATTTAATGTAAAGACAAAATTGACATTAACAAAACTCTTTTAGTAATTAATTTTTATAATGGGTTATATAATTTATATTTTAGAATATAAATATTATTTGGAAACCTAAAAAGGTTTCCTACATGATTATATTTTATTTATAATTTTTAGACAACAAATAAATTAAATTATTTATGACACAATAACGATGAAGTATTTACCTCATTAATTAATGAATTAAATAAATAAGATTATAATGATTAAAATATTTTCCAAAACATGTCCAATTCTGATTGGATGATTTTATTTGTACCATGAGTCATCTTATATTCATCTTTAAAGATTTTTGGATTTTTTGAAACAGAAGATAAGTTTATAATAATATAATATTTTCACACTTTCCAAAGCTGCCTCTCTCCTCCCTTATAAAATGGAACCTCCTCCATCTCCTCCTCACACCACATTGAGCCTTCAAGCTCGGCCAACCCCATTCTTTACTTCCCTAGAAACATCCTAGAGGTCCTGGTCTACATCAATGACCAATCATAGTGCCCTAAGAGGAGGTTTTAAAGAGGCGTGTCGAAGAAGAGGTAATATTTGTTACCAATTCTTTCAAATTTATTTCTTCTTCTACTTATTCTTATTTAGTTGTTTCATTATTAAGTAATAACATTATTATCACTCATATACTGATATTTTATTATAAATACGAAACAACCCTATATCACCTTCTATCCATCCTACGGAAAGTGAAATCACCGCGCGTGCGTACGTACAGAATACCGTCTCCACGCTGTGGTGTAATCTGTTTCCCACCACCACCTTACTTGGATGGGTATAATGGTGTAAAGAATAAATATATATGATTATTGTAAATTTATATTGATTATGAAATATTATACATACACCTCAATACAATTCCACGATCATGGGAATGATATCATCGCTCGTGCGTACGTACGGCCTACCGTCTCCACGAAGTGATGCGACTCGTTCTACATGATCTTCATTGCATAATGATTATATAAATGAATTGACTGAATAATTATGATATATATTACACTAATACCATTCTAGAAATGAGTTATCTATAACCTAAAATGGATAATAAGAATTTATTCGACAAAACACACATAAGAACATAAAGCAATAAACACCCGAATAACAAGTAGCAATGAAATATTACTAATAAGAAGCTGATAATATGGACATATGTGATATCATAACAATTAGTATGATTCTGGAATAATTCAATGACATTATTTAAATCATTATACAGGAGGTTCCGACACGTACAAAGCATATCGGACCTAAGTAAAGGGAAAATCTCTCAATCTCATTTTTATCAGAGATTGTTTATACTTTGGTATTTACTGCGGTGTATTTTATCATCCACATACATATTTCCTCAATATGTAGTATTATTTCTATCCTCATAAAATTTTTTAAATCCAATTTTACCCTTTGGTGAGTTTTTTGTAAAAGATATGAAAGGAATACTTTGTCATTTTTCGTACGAGATACATTTTGACTTTTCCGGCCAAAGTACAAGAAGAATGTTTTTTTAATTTATACGGCATGAACGGATTTTTATAACATTATTTACAACAAAGTTCCTTTAAAGGTTTTCAAGTTTATTTTTAATCAACTTTTTTATATTTAAAATTTTATGACATGTTAAGAAATGAAAAACAATTTTGAAGTAGAAAGGTTATTTTCCTCAAGAATGGAGTTCAAGTGTCTTATCAAAATTATTTTCCATCTAAGATAAAATAGGGTTCTGTTTCTATACCTATTTTTACATTGATTTGATTGTTTTATGATGGAATTAATTTTATTATGTCCTTTTATATTATATGGAATATGTTATGATGGCATGATTTTATGAATCCCATTTTTATTACATGGGTTATGCTATGATGTTTGATTTATGATTTTTTGGCACACATAAGAATAATTTCATTATGATATGGGTGAGACCTAAATCCCCCTCCAATGCATTGGATAATTATTTATATCTCATGAGATAGACATGGCTGGAATGGCAAGTTAAACCAGTTCAGTGATACAGGATAGGAATGTGGAGTGAACTCAGTTCAGTAATGGACTTTGTCCTCTATGATGGTCTTGGCAATGAGCCTTGACTAATATGAAATGATTTTCAATGATTATATGTGTATGCCATAAAGTTTCATGTTTTAAGTTATGATTATTTGGGATTACTTTTCATTACATTTATTTATCCCATGACATGATATTATGACCTCTTTTGTAGGTTAAGATTTTCAAAATGTTATGTTCTTATGAATATGATATGACTGATATTTCTTTTGTTTACCCTTACTGAGCATTTGAGGTCACCCTTTTGTATGTTTTATTTTCCCCAGGTCACGAAGAATGATATTAAGTAGGATAGGCAAAAAAGGGACTCGAGATATGATGAAATAAATGGGAGACAATGTAGTTGATTTTATGAACCAGTTGTTTATGTTTCCTAGTTTTTAAAGACACTTTACCTATATGGTCCTTTCATGGTTTTATTATATGTTGTAATAAGTATGCTTCAACTCTGATGTAATAACAATGTATGTTAAGTATGGGTCGTTATATTTGTTCACATTAGAAACACTTGTATAATAAATACAGTTTTATTATAAATCTATTAAACAATAATACTTTTATATATTTAGATATATTATTTATTTATTACCATATATTAGCTTCTTAATAAAAATTCCTTGTTAAAATCATGTTTTGGGTAATAATTTCTTTATTATTCATATATGTTTTTATTTAGTATTATTGATACATATACTTTTATTAGGTTTCAATAATATATATAATTATGACCATGCTATAAATAACATACATAATAACTCTAAATGTATTTAGGGTAATCCATTAATGATAGAGATAGAAAATGAATTACACCATTTTGGGAGATGACAGGTAATATGTACACATGATTTTTGTTCCCATTTTCTCATAGGATAAAATTAAAAAAATGGAAAATAATATATTAAATTTCAATAATCATTTATATTTCAAATATATCGCATATTTTCATTATAACTAACCGTATTACATTCAATGTAAATCATAAGTGAAGAAAAAATCACATTGCTTCATGAGACGGTAGTCTACTGTACACACGAGAAACATTATCATATTCCCAATGATATGAAAGTAAGAAGGTATATTTAATTTTATAATTATATAAGTATTATTATATTAAAAATATCATAAAAATAAGTTAAATCCATTTTTATAAGAAACTATGAGAGTTGATGTTGGGAAATGAACTATATCGTTTTGCTAGCCAGTAGTCCATCGTAAACATGATTGATGATTTTGTTTCCCACTTGATTTAATGGAAGATGGATGTAGGTAATTCTGTTAACATAATGACATATAAATATATGTTATATGGTTTTTTATTTCATCATGGTATAATAATGTTTTATGTTGGTAGGGGAATAAATAAAATGAAAAGGTATGGTTGTGGACTATAACTCATCTTTTGAAAACCACATTAGGTTTAAACCTATTGCCTTAATAGAATAGTTTACTAATAAAAATAAGGACTATTTGATTTTTTGAGGTAATTAAGAATTATACGTGGCAAGGTATTTTCTAAACCTAGTGGTTTCAAAAGTGGGAATAAGAGAAGATAGAGGTGGCCTTTTATAAGGTGGAGAGAGGACACATATTGGAGTTTTGAAAAGAAAAAGAGGTGCCTATGTTTTAAATAATAAAAAATGATAATAATGTCCCATTATATAAACTTATTTTAGATAAGATCACAAATTTTGATCCAATATGAACTGTAAATTTTTTATGTCATTTTTACTCTTATCGTTCAAGTCTAACCCCCCTCCCCCCTCGGTAAACCCATTTAAACCTTGAACATGGTAGTTAGTTTTACTATTTATACTATTAATTTTTACCACAAATTAAGTTGAAAATATTATATAATTTTCTTTTTTCTAATAAAAAAAAATAGAATCCATTTTTCAAAAATTACTTTCATTGAAGTGAACATTTTTAGTTTATAACTAATCCCACATATGTAACTAAAAACAGTTTGGAAAAGAGAAATTTTTAACAAGTATTAAATGTTCTTAGATAAAAAGTCAATAAGAATTTGATTTAATTGAATTGAATTGGTTTAATAATAAAATAATTAACCTAAATTTAATTCTAAAAAAATTAAAACCTAATGGAACCATATAAATTATTAAAACGAAAAGGCAGTTTTCAAATTAGTATGTATCATTATAATAGAAATTAGATGGGGATATATAAAGGATTAACAATGGGGTAATCACCAAAAAATGGTTTCCTGACTGTGGACTCAATCATCACTCTATTTAATGATGAGAATGCTTATGACTGTACACATAGTGATACACTCTCAAGGGATATGTTTTGGAATATTCACATGCCCTTAATGAACCATGAGGAATGATTATTCCAACCGTTAACTTTCTCTCCTACCAATTAAAACTATTAAATTAAATTATTATCTTCTATGGATAACCAATCACATTATTTGTACGCTCTCTATTATATTTCATTAATAATGTTACTTATGGTTACTTTGGAATTACACCATGGATCCTAATCTGATTAAGGGATGTTCTCCTAGAAAACAAATTTATTATATTGAATGGGTAATTAAAAGATTTTGTATTTTTTATTATATATATTGAAAAGATTTATTCTGTAAGAGGTTCTTTAGGGAATGCTATGAAAATTATTGAGGACCCTTTGGGTAAATGCATTGGACTTAATCTGGTGACTAGTGGGGGCTTTAATTATATATCCCAATCATGTATTTATATATATCATGACTCAAAAAAGTTTTGGTTTTGTTATATACCTCTTCCCATAAAAGCATAGTTTCTTGTAATAAGTCCATCACTGCATGTTTTGATTCCCAAGACTTTGCAATCTTTTAGTATAAGATGAATGATTATTATTATCCATGTTTTCATTTATTGTTATGGATATGAAATTACCTTAGATTTGTTTTACGATTGGTTCATGTTTTCAAATATTCAATAGATAACACATATGTCATGTTTATTTTTGAAATAATCCACATTATGCTATACTATACATGGAATCTAATGTCACAATTATTTTTTTCATTTCCCTAGGACTCCATGACCAGGATTATGTGTAACTTTTAGGGATATGATTGATGGTCTAACTATATTTTCTATATATGTTCATGTTGTATCTTATGTTTTGAAATTTATTTTATCAATTTGTCAGGCCTACCATGACTACTAAACCATTGGACCCTTCAGTAACTTATATTATTGATTTTGTGGTTTTCCTATTATGATTAGTGTTGATCACACTATGTTTATTGGTTTTAGTCAATGGATGGAACCCGAAGAAACCGTGTTAATGCTGAATGTGATGGGCAATGCAATGATTGTCCCCCTGAGCAACCAAACGTTATGGGAGCTGGAATGAAAAATCTTGTAGCCATGCTCACACAACATTCTCAAGATATGAACCATTCATGACTTCCAAACAAGAAAAGGAATGAGAAAAATTCTGTTGAATCCTTCATGAGGTAGCGTCCACATTCATTCAGCGGGTCATCTGATCCGTTAGTAGCTGAACAATGGATTAGTACCACTAAAAAGATATTTTCAGTTCTACAATGTTCTGAACATGACAAGGTCATATTAGCTGTGTATCATTTGGAAGGTGATGTTGATCAATCATGGAATCTTATCAAGAAGATGAGGCAAAGAGATGAAATTGAGTCCATGGAATGGGGCGAGTTCAAGAACTTATTTTTCAGGAAGTACTTCCCCCGTATTCTTCAAACAAAGATATAGAATGAGTTTCTTTAACTGAAGAAAAAATATGATGAATCTGTTGGTACCTAAGAAGCAAATTTTACAAGACTTTCAAGGTACGCATCCGGAATTATTATCTAACCTAAGAGTAAAATCGATCGATTCCTTAGTGGCTTAAAACAAAGTCTTCTAAGGGCGTTAGGCATAAAGGAGTTTAATAGCTAAGAGGAAATTTTTCAATGTTCTCTCAATGTTGATATGAAGATTAGAGTAACCCATCATTCATATGTGTTTGATAAGAAGTGGAAAATGGAATTCAAAGGAAAATCTAAAGACCACACTGAAAAGAAGAGGAGTTTTCCTTTATGCTCAAATTGTGGAAAGAAACATGAAGGGAATTGACATAAAGGGACAAGAAAAGGTTTTAAGTGAGGAAAATAAGGTCATCGGGAAGTTGAATGTCGAAATAATGGGAAGAAGATGTCTAATGATGTGAACAATGAAAGGGATACACAGAATGCACCTCCTACAGTTCAATGTTTCATGTGCAAGGAGATGGGGCATTATGCCAATCAATGCCCAAATACAAGGGTTGTTGATGATGATCGACGTAAACAAACTCTTAATCCCAAAGACAACGGAAAGTCACATGCAATTACTATCGAGGATGTGGAGTACGATAACAATGTGGTGAAAGGTACACCTACCATCCACTCTAAAGTAGAAAATGTTTAATTTGATTCTGGATCCACCCACTCTTTTATTTCTAAAGTATTTTCTAAGGGTATCGTTGTATTACCTCAACAATTAGTTGTTGAGTTAGCTGTGACAACTCATAATGGCACAATGGTCACATCAAAATTTTATAATTCTTCTCCGATTGAATTTTGTTGGAAAGTGCTTCCTAAAAATCCTGTGATCCTTCCTATAGTTGAATTTGATGTGATTCTTGGCATGGAATGGCTTTCTTTATATGGAGCTCATATCAATTTCCAAAGAATGGAAATAACATTTAATATTCCATATCAATCTATGATTGTCTATTGATGCAAGGATGAATATAACTTTCAAGAGGAAATTTCTTCTATCTTATGGGTCTTGATTCCAATAAATGAAGGTTATTTATCTCAAATGGTTGTAGAGAAACTCACGATTAAGAATACACCCATTGTATAGGAGTTTGATGATGTCTTTCCGGAGGAATTTCCAGGTCTTCACCCAAATCGTGAAGTTGAGTTTTCAATAGAACTCATACAAGGTGTTATTCCCATTTCAAAGACACATTATAAAATGGCCCCAATTCAGTTGCAGGAATTGAAGAAGAAACTCCAAGAGAATCTTGATAATGGATTCATACACCCTAGTGTGTCACCTTGGGGAGCACCTGTTCTATTTGTTAAGAAGAAAGTTTGATCAATGAGACTCTTCATTGATTATCGAGAAAATAACAAGATCACTATCAAGAACAAATATCCCCTCCCACGCATTGATGACTTATTTGATCAACTACGCGTAGCTCAATACTTTTCTAAGATTGATCTTCATTCAGGGTATCATCAATTAAGGTTTAAAAGGTAGGATATAACAAAGACGGCATTCCGTACAAGGTATGAACACTATGAATTTATAGTTTTTCCATTATGTCTTACTAATTCCCCTGCTATCTTCATGGATCTAATGAATAGAGTCTTTAGAGACTATCTTCATCAGTTTGTGGTAGTATTTATAGATGATATTCTTGTCTATTCAAAGAGAAAGGAAGAACATAAAGATCACTTGAAAATTGTATTGAAGACCCTAAGAAAGAAGAATCTTTATTCCAAATTTACCAAGTGTGAATTTTGTCTTCAAAAAGTTGCATTTTTGGGTCACATAATCTCAAAAGAGGGGATATCTATGGATCCAGCAAAAACAGTGGTTATCGAAATATAGTCGAGACCAACAACAATAACTGAGATCCAATGTTTTCTTGGTTTTGCTGGATATTATCGACGTTTTGTGAATGACTTTTTATGATTATCTAATCCACTCAACAGGTGGACTCGAAAAGGAGTTAAGTTCGTGTGGACAGAGGAGTGTGAAGGGAATTTCAAGGAGTTGAAAAGAAGGTTATGCAGTGCACCTGTGCTCACACTACCTTATAGTGGAGTAAGGTTTGTGATCTATAGTGATGCATCCAAGAACCGATTGGGGTGTGTTCTCTTGCAAAACGATATGGTGACAGCTTATGCCTCATGATAGTTGAAAATACATGAGAAGACTTACCCAACTCATGATTTAGAGCTAGCTGTGGTTATATTTGCATTAAAGGTTTGGAGGCATTATCTTTATGGTGAAAGGTGTGATATTTACACTGAACATAATAGTTTAAAGTATATTTTCACACAAAACGAGTTGAATATGCGCCAAAGAAGATGGTTGGATTGATTAAGGATTACGACTGCTCAATTCATTATCATCATGGGAAAGAAAACAAGGTGGCAGACACATTAAGTCTGTAAGACCATGATATCTTATCCATGATGAGGATCACAAAAGATCCAATATTTATGGATTTGCAAAGGATGGATCTTGGAATTATAATGGAAGGGGAAAAATCTTATCTTTCTCAAATGAATGTTCAACCATCTATACTTGTGATGATTAATGAGGCACAAAAAGAAGATGTTGAGTTACAAAAGAAGGTGGGAAATGTTCCTGAATTCAACCTTGATTGTGATGGTATAATAAGGTTCAAGAATCGGGTTTGTGTTCCTCCAATAGAAGAATTAAAGAAGGAGTTGCTGGTTGAAGCTCATAGTTCTTCATTCTCTATTCATCCTCGAAGCACGAAGATGTATAGGGACTTGAAAAAGTACTTCTGGTGGGATGGCACGAAAAGCGATGTGGCTGAATATGTCTCTCAATGCTTGGTTTGTCATCAAGTTAAATCTGAGAGACAGAAGTCTAAGGGGATGTTACAACCATTACCCATAACAGAATGGAAATGGGAAAAAAATCACTATGGACGTTGTCACTAGACTTCCTAAAACATCCAAAAGCAATAATGCTATCAGGGTTATAGTTGATCGTCTTACGAAGTCGGCACACTTCATTGCTATTAGAGAATATTTATCTCTGGATCATCTTTCCAGGATATATGTGAAAGAAGTGGAACGATTGCATGGTGTACAACTTTCCATTATATCTGATCGGGATCTGAGGTTTACCTCGAAGATCTGGTGAAGCCTTCAACATACTCTAGATACAGAGTTGAGTTTCAGCACTGCTTATCATCCTCAAACATACGGTCAGTCTGAGAGGAAAATTAAAACTCTAGAAGACATGTTAAAATCTTTATCTATAGATTTCAGAGGTGGTTGGGATCAACACCTACCTTTGGTGGAATTTTCCTATAATAATTGATTTCACCCTATTATTCAGATGGATCCTTATGAAGCTCTCTATGGAAAGAAATGCAGGACTCCAACTTACTGGGATGAAGTTGGGGAAAGAAAGCTATTAAGACCTGATCTTGTTGATGAGATGTAAGAAAAGGTCCGATCTATTCAACAACACATAAGAGCAGCTCAGATTCAACAAAAAAGTTATGCTGACAACTGAAAAAAAAGACATAGAGTTTGAAGTGGGTGATAAAATGATCTTACGAATATCTCCCTGGAAGAGAGTAATGAGATTTGGGAAGAAGGGAATGTTGAGCCATAGGTATATCGGTCCTTTCGAAATACTGGATTGTGTTGGGAAGGTAGCTTACTGATTGGCGCTTCCATCGAATCTCTCTCAAGTTCATGATGTGTTCCATGTATCTCTCCTGAGAAAGTACATACTTGATCCTTCACATGTACTAAGCTCAGAAGTTGTACCACTGGCGCAAGATCTTTCTTATGAAGAACAGCCGATAGAGATTCCAGATCATAGTGAAAATGTTATACGAAACAAGACCACTCACTTTGTTAATGTTTTATGGAGGAACCACCAATTAGAAGAAGCTACATGGGAACTTGAGGATATGATGAGGGGGGGGGGGTATCCTCATTTGTTTTTTACAAAGTGATGAATTTCGAGGGAGAAATTCTTTTTAAGGAGGGTAGAATGTAAAACCCGGAGATTTTATGAGAAATATTTTTTTCCCTATGTTATATGAAAAGGAATCTTTCACTACACACAGCACTAGCTTGGCTTGCATTACACGGAACCGCCACCTTCCTCGATAGCGTGTGTAGTACGCAATACCGAATTTCACTAAACAACGATATTTTATTATAATATTATAAACTAGCCTTTATGAATATTATTAACTGAATTTTGAATTTTATAAAATTATAATTCATCTTATACATTTTCTAGAATGAGGTATGAAAACAAAATCAGTTTTCCAGATAAAAGAAGTATTTTTCAAAAAATGTAGTTTTACCGCCTTTTGATGGCGCACCTATTTTAAATATATTTTTTGACATGTTTGTAAGATCAATTTGACAAAATAAAATTATTCTTTGGAATCAAGATATAAAAATTTACTTTGGATAAATTTTTCTTATTATTCTGGTAACTTTCAAATTTTGATGAATAGTAAAAACACACTATATTTTAATTAAAAACAACTTTTTTTGATCACAATAATTTATATGGTTAAATTATAATAGTGAATGGTTCTAAAGTATAAATAGAATATATTTTTACCATTTAATATAATTTATGTCATTATCATTAATTTTACATTGAATTCATAAGAAAAAACATTTCAATCTTTGGCAATGTTTTTACTTTTAAAACCCATTTCCTTTACAATGGGATTAATTTTAAATTAATTATTGCGACTTCTGTGTTTTGAATTTTGAAAAATGAATTCCTTATTTGGAATCAGTGGGTCCAAATTATGTTAATAGGTTTGTTTTTTTTTTATTTTACGAATAGTAACTACGATAATTTTTATTTACTGCGGTTAAAGGTAAATAGGGTAATTCAAGGTTAAAAGAATATTATAATAATTCAAAATTACCTTGAAACTTGTCCTAAAATTATTGTATGATTAGTGTCCGACCATGGGAATCCTTGGGTCTATTTTGGGACCCCATTGAGCCACATGGTAGTGATAATGACAATTTGGATTAATTAATTTAATGTAAAGACAAAATTGACATTAACAAAAATCTATTAGTAATTTATTTTTATAAGGGGTTATATAAATTATATTTGCTACTATAAATATTTATTGTATAGATAAGAATATTTCCAAAATGATGATATTTTTTTTATAATTTTTAGACACAAAATAAATTAAATTATTTATGACACAACAATGATGAAGTATTTACCTCATTAATAAATGATTTAAATAAATAAGATTATAATGATTAAAATATTTTCCAAAACATGTCAAATTCTGATTGGATGATTTTATTTCTACCATGAGTCTTATTATATTCATATTTAATGATTTTTGAACCTTTTGAAACCGAAGTTAGGTTTATAATAAAATAATATTTTCACACTTTCCAAAGGTGCCCCTCTCCTCCCTTATAAAAGGGCACCTCCTCCCTCTCCTCCTCACCCCACTTTCAGCCTTCAAGTTCGGCCAACCCATACCAATTTATATTTCTAACTTCCCTAGAAACATCCTAGAGGTCCTGGTCTACATCAATGACCAATCATAGTGCCCTAAGAGGAGGTTTTAAAGAGGCGTGTCGAAGAAGAGGTAATATCTGTTACCAATTCTTTCAAATTTATTTCTTCTTCTACTTCTTCTTATTTAGTTGTTTCATTATGAAGTAATAAAATTAGTATCACTCATATACTGATATGTTATTATAAATATGAAACAACCCTAGTACACCTTCTATCCATCCTACGGAAAGTGAAATCACCGCGCGTGCGTACCTACAGAATACCGTCTCCACGCCGTGGTGTAATCTGTTTCCCACCACCACCTTACTTGGATGGGTATAATGGTGTAAATAATAAATATATATGATTATTGTAAATTGATATTGATTCTGAAATATTATACATACACCTCACTTCAATTCCACGATCATGGGAACGATATCATCGCTCGTGCGTACGTACGGCCTACCGTCTCCACGATGTGATGCGACTCGTTCTACATGATCGTCATTGCAGAATGATTATATAAATGAATTGAAAGAATAAATATGATATATATTACACTAATACCATTCTTGAAATGAGTTATCTATAACATAAAAATTTGAATAAGAATTTATCTGACAAAACACACATAAGAACATAAAGCAATAAACACCCAAACAACAAGTAGCAATGAAATATTACTAATAAGAAGCTAAGAATATGGTCATATATGATATCATAACAATTATTTTGATTCTGGATTAAGAAAATGACATTATTTAAATCATTATACATGAGGTTCAGACACGTACAAAGCATATCGGACCTAGGGTAAGGAAAAATATCACAATCTCATTTTTATCCGAGATTGTTTATACTTTGGTATTTACTGGGGTTTATTTTATCATCCACATCCATGATTCTTCAATATGTAATATTATTTCTATCCTCCTACAATTTTTTAAATCCAATTTTACCATTCTGTGAGTTTTTAGTAAAGGATATGAAAGGAATATTTTTTCGTTTTTTGTACGAGGTACTTTTTGACTTTTCCAGCCAAAGTACGAGAAGAATGTATTTTCTAACTTATACATCATGAATAGATTTTTAGAACATTATTTCCAAAAAATTCCTTTACTAGTTTTCAAGTATATTTTTAATCAACTTTTTTTATGTAAAATTGTATGACATGTTAAGAAAGGAAAAGTGTTTTCGAAGTAGAAAGGATATTTTCCTTATTAATGGAGTTCAAGTGTTTTATCAAAATTATTTTCCATCTAAGATAAAATAGGGTTCTGTTTATATCCTTATTTTTACATTGATTTGATTGTTTTATGATGGAATTAAATTTATGATGTCTTTTTATATTATATGGATTATGTTATGATGGCATGATGTTTAAGAATCCCATTTTTATTACATGGGTTATGCTATGATGTATGATTTATGATTTTGTGGAACACATAAGAATGGTTTCAGTATGAGATTGGTGGGACCTATATCTCCCTCCAATGAATTGGGTAAAGATTTATATCTCATGAGATATACATGGCTGAAATGGCAAGTTTAACCGGTTCAGTGATACAGGACTGGAACGAGGAGTGAACTCGGTTCAGTAATGGAATTTGTCCTCTATGATGGTCTTGGAAATGAGCCTTGAATAATATGAAATGATTTTCTATAATTATGTGTGTATGCCACAATGTTTCATGTTTTATGTTATGATTATTTGGGATTACATTTCATTACTATGATTTATCCCATGACAAGATATTATGACCTCTTTTGGAGGTTAATATTTTCAAAATTTTATGTTCTTAAGAATATGATATGACTGATATTTCTTTTGTTTACCCTTACTGATCATTTTAGCTCAAACTTTTGTATGTTTTCTTTTCCCAAGGTTAGGATGAAGGATATTAAGTAGGATAGGCCAAAAATGGACTCTAGATATGATGAAATAAACGGGAGACAATGTAGTTGATTTTATGAACCATTTGTTTATGTTTCCCAGTTTCTAAAGACACTATACCTATACGGTCCTTTCATGGTTTTGTTATATGTTGTAAAAATTATGCTTCAAATCTGAAGTAATAATAATGTATGTAAAGTATGGGTCGTTATATTTTTCCACATTAGAAAAACTTGTATAATAAATATAGTTTTATTATAAATCTATTAAACAATAATACTTATATATATATTCTAATATATGATTTATTTATTACCATTTATTATCTTATTAATAACAATTCCTTGTTAAAATCATGTTTTGTGTAATAATTGCTTTATTATTCATGTATGTTTTGATTTAGTATTATTGATATATATACTATTATGAGGTTTTAATAATATATAGAATTATGACCATGCTATAAATATCCTACATAATAATTACAAATGTTTTTAGGGTAATCCATTAATGATAGAGATAGAAAATGAATTACACCATTTAGGGAGATGACATGTAATTTGTACACATGATTATTGTTCCCATTTTCTCATAGGATCAAATTAAAAAATTGAAAATAATATATAAAATTTAAATAATAATTTATATTTCAAATATATCACATATTTTCATTAAAACTAACTGTACTACATTCTATGTAAATCATAAGTGAATAAAAATCACATTGCTTCATGAGACGGTAGTCTACTGTACACACGAGAAACATTATCATATTCCCAATGATAGGAAATTAAGAAGGTATATTTAATTTTATAATTTTATAAGTATTATTATGTTATAAATATCATACAAATATTTTAAATACATATTTATAACAAACTATGAGAGTTGATGTTGGGAAATGAACTATATCGTTTTTTCAGCCAGTAGTCTATCGTAAACAAGATTGATGATTTCTTCCCACTTGATTTGATGGAATATGGATGTAGGTAATTTTGTTAACATAATGACATATAAATATATGTTATATGTTTTTTTATTTCATAATGGTTTAATAATGTTTTAAGTTGGTAGGGGAATAAATAAAATGAAAAATTATGGTTGTGGACTATAACTCATCTTTGGAAAACCACATTAGGTTAAAACCTAATGCATTAATAGTATAGTTTGCTAATAAAAATAAGGACTATTGGATTTTTGGAGGTAATTAAGAATTATACTTGGGAAGGTATTTTCTAAACCAAATGGTTTCAGATGTGGGAATATGAGAGGATAGGGGTGGCCTTTTATAAGGTGAAGAGAGGACACACATTGGAGTTTTGAAAAGAAAAAGAGGTGCCTATGTTTTAAATAAGAAAAAAGGATAATAATTTCCCATTATATAAACATATTTTAGATAAGGTCTCAAATTTTGATCCAATATGAGTTGTCAATTTTTTTATGTCATTTTAACTCTTATCGTTCAAGTTTATCCCCCACCCCCCCATGGTAAACCCATTTAAACCTCAACCATGGTAGTTAATTTTTACTATTTTTACTATTTATTTATACCACAAAATAAGTTGAAAATATTATATAATTTTCTTTTTCCTATTTAATAATATGGAATCTATTTTTCAAAATTCCTTTCATAGAAGAGAAAATTTTTAGTTTACAACTAATCTCACAGACATAACTAAAAAATAGTTTTGCAAAGAGAAATGTTTAACAAGTATTAAATGTTCATAGATAAAAAGGAAATAATAATTTGATGAAATTTAATTAAATTGGTTTAATAATAAGATAATTAACCTAAATTTACTTCTAAAAAAATTAAAACCTAATGGATCCATATAAATTATTAAAATGAAAAGGCAGTTTTAAAATAAGTATGTATCTTTATAATAGAAATTATATGGGAATATATAAAGTATTAACAATGGGGTAATCACCAAAAAATGGTTTATTGACTGTGGACTCAATCATCACTCTGTTTAATGATGAGAATGCTTAAGACTGTACACATAGTGATACACTCTCAAGGGATATGTTTTGGAATATTCACATGCCCTTAATGAACCATGAGAAATGATTATTCTAACCATTCACTTTGTCTCATACCAATTAAAACTATTAAATTAAATTATTATCTTCTATGTATAACCAATCACATTTTTTTACCCTCTATATTATATTACATTAATAATGTTACTTATGGTTACTTTGGTGTTACACCATGGATACTAATTTGATTAAGGGATGTTCTCCTAGACAACAACATTATTATATTGAATGGGTAATTAATATATTTTTGTATTTTTTTTATTATATATATTGAAAAGATTTATTCTGTAAGAGGTTCTTTGGGGAATTCTATGAAAGGTATTGAGAACCATTTGGGTAAATGCGTTGTACTTAATCTGGTGACTAGTTGGGGCTTGGATTATATATCCCTATCATGTATTTATCTGTATCATGACTCAAAAAAGTTTTTGTTTTGTTCTATAACTCTTCCCATAAAAGGATAGTTTCTTGTAATAAGTCCATCACAACATGCTTTGATGCCCAAGAATATGAAATCATTTAGTATAAGATGAGTTATTCTTATTATCCATGTTTTCATTTATTCTTATAGATATATAATTACCTTATATTTGTTTTACTATTGATTCATGTTTTCAAATATTATATAGATAACACATATGTCATGTTTATGTTTTGAAATAATCCAAATTATGCTACACTATACATGGAATCTAATGTCACAATTATTTTTTTCATTTCCCTAGGAAACCATGACCAGGATTATGTGTAACTTTTATGGATATGATTAATGGTCTAATTATATTTTCCAAATATGTTCATGTTGTATCTTATGTTTTGAAATTTATTGTATCAATTTGTCTGGCCTACCATGACTACTAAACCATTGGATCCTTCAGTAACTCATGTATACTATACTAGAAATGAAATATTAGATCCAACTTTGTGTTTCTTGGGTTTTGGGATGTTACAAAAAGGACTAGTCTTCTATGATTTTATTGGATATTATTATATCTATTTTGGTTTTTTTATTTAGATTGATGCAGGATCCCAAAAATGATGTTGTAAAAGGTATGTATCATTAAACACATAAGTATTATAACCAACTATGGAATAATATATTCTTAAATGGTTTCAATATATAATAATTATGAAGAAAAATAATAGTTTTTAAATATTTCCCAAGTCAGTGAGGTTGATGTCCGTTAGAAATTATATCGTGATTCATGTCCATATTGTGGATACACTCAACTATTTTCATCAGTAGTAATAAATTAAATTTATGAGGATGAGTTTTATTTACATGGGAGAGTGTGATAGCAATAGTTTTAGTATTTATTTAATTTACCAAATTTACTTTTTTTATTCTTCATAATCTATAGAAACTTAACTAAAAATTAATAATTCAAGACTAAACTCATTTTAATTTTCATTATAAAACATAAAATTGATTATATAAGACATATGTACATTATTATAAGATAAAAATGATTTCATTTTTTTCCAAAAGGAGAAAAAATTTAAATGATAATAAATCAACATAGTTAATCAACAATTAAATAAGAAAATATTTTCATATTTTTATATTCTATGATCATAATGATATTATAGGATTGAAGAAAACTATTAACTATACGTATATAATCAAAAAATAAGATAAATAGAAAATGAATTAAATATTTGAATAAAAATAAAACCTATAGAAAGTGAAAAAATATATAAATCATAAAATAAAAGAGTTTTATAAAATTTCGCGTTTATTTTTCAATTTATTTTGTGATTTTATATATATTCATTATAATACCATTTCATTACATATATTTTTACAATAAATGAATATGTTACATATTTTAACATTATTGTTTGATATGTGTAAATAATTATTTTTCATTCATTTAATAGTTTAATTATGATGATACATAATAAATCAAGGAAAAATAGAAATGGATTATTTATTCTAAATATAGTTTTTCCAAATATTTTTATTTAATGATTTTAATTAAATATATTCATAAAATTGGAATACTTATTTATTTGAAATGGTTTAATTAAATTATATTAACGATTAGTAAAAAACAAATAATATCCAAGAAATAAAAAAGGAGTCATAAGAAATTATAATTTAATTATTCATATTTAATGAAATATGTTCCACATTAAAATCTTTTGTTTTATTATATATTTTATATTTCTTTCAAAAAGTAAAATTTTCACATTTATAGTATCACAATTAATGATATGTTCTTTTAAATATAAAAAATAAGAATAATAATACATTCACTAATTTTCAATTGAATAGAAGTAATGATAAAACCATTGAATCTTAAAATGATATATTTTAAATAGAATCAAATTTATGTGAGTGATTTTTTTATAAATTAAGGTAATGAATAATAAAAAAACTCTTAAATGGAATATATTGATAATAAAAACTAAAAATAAATTTACTTTAATCTAAGGTTTCGGTTATGCATTGAAGAAGAATACATTAATTTTTTACATAAAATATTTTTTTTCAAAATTATTTCTTCACGTTATGTATTTTAAATTAAATTTTATTTTTACCTAATTTTAAAATTTTAATTTGATAAATTAAATTCATTTTAGATAGAGATTTTGAAAATTATTTTAGGGTAATTTTTTGGGTTTTTTTTTAAAATGATTGATTTTTTAAAAATTGTTAAAATACAGTTTTTACAACTATTGTAACAGTTCTGTCATCATTGAAATATACTCATGACTTAAAATTTTATAAAAAAAATTACTAGAATAAATAATTATATAAAAAGTAAAATAATTTAATTAAATATATTATTTTTAAATTAGAAACTTGTGTTTGATATTTTGAACCCAAGTTATAATTTATTCTTAAAAAACAATTTTTCTTCTTTTCATTTAAATAAGTATTCAAAATATTCTATCATTTTTTGGACTAGTTTGAAAATAAAATATCCTTTATTTTAAAATAATATACCAATAAATGTCATTATAATTAATACTATACATAAATCTTGTCTAAATTAAATTTTTTTATTAAAAATGATTTGTTTATATAAAATGATTTTATTCATTAAACTTTTATTATTTTATAATTTATTTTTATAACATTTATAAATTTTTTACAGTAAAATTGTTTTTATATTAAGAATAAGAATGTTTAAAATAAGGTATATTTTATTTTTATTAATGAAAATAAACTACCAAGGTTATTGAGTTACCATAGAAAAGAAAAAAATTGTGTAAAATTATTAAACTAATTGATAAAGGACTAAAATACCATCGAAACATTTATATAAATAAATGGGGGATGATCATTTCAAAAAAATTATGAAAACTCCATTATTTTGAAATTTCAAATCCAGTTTCCTTAATAATTACCTTTCCTTTTTATATTAATTAATATGTATTACAAAAACTTCACTCTTCTAACAAATAAAAGGGTCCATTCACCACACCACTTCTATTCACACCTAAATCCTCTAAGATCATCCAAAATCTTCCAAATAATTTTCATAACACTCTTATCCACTCTCTAGTTGTTCTAATCTCAAAAAAATGTTGACTTAATGACTCACATCTTTCATTATTTTAGAAATCATAATACAATTAATATAAAAATGATATATCTTGAGATTATTGCTTAAATCGTTATGAATATGTAGAATAAAAATTTGGTAACTAAAATAAAGGGGGATAATATAATTTTATCCAAAATGTTAATATGAAATTTCATGTGATATTACTTCCATCATATTTGAAGAATTTTAGTGGTGCTGATTTAACTCATCGTTAGATAAATAAAAATGTTGAGTTCATCAACAGATGAACAATGTTTTGATAATGTAGTCAAAACTGACTCTGGGTTTTGGGAATTTAACAATTGGACATTTTTATAATGATTCCTCTAAATAAATTTTCACCTCAAGTGTCAAAGGAACATGAACACACACACATGAAAAATGAACCACTAGATTCAGTATTTTAAATGTTATTATTCATTTTGAATCTTTTCAATTTCTTATTGCCTAGAGAAATTCAAATCAGTGAAATATTCTTATATCTAAGTGTATCAGTTAATATTTTTTAATTTATGTTTTTTCATTATAAATATATTATACATTTCTTTTACAATCATTTTTCTTCTGATCTTGAATGATCGAGGGGTTTCATTGATAGGAAGATAAAGAAATATGTAACCATATTATCGATAGATTTTGTGGCTAACAAGATATAGTTATAGTAATTTTGGTGTGTGGAATTGATCTTCTAATGATATCTTAATATATAGTTTCCATGAATATTCAATGAGAAATTCCAATAGGTATAAAATAGGGGGTACCGTACAAAAGGTTTAAATTCATTGATACCTTGGATTAAGTTAATAGAAAATCCTTTGTAACACCCCAGGTAAATAAAGAATATGACATCTTTATATTTATCCATATTTGTGAATCAAATATTAATATTACTTTAAACGGGATGCTATGCTCGATGGCGTACCCAATACGTAACAACGAGTTTCTTTGGAATCTCACGTTGCACTCTAATAATAAAATAATATTATTTTAAATGGTAGTTAACACCTAGTCGTTGTAATGGCGGGAATGAATAGAACTAAATACAAAATGATTATATATGTTTGTCAAATATTTTTACTTTTTACAATAAATGTTAGAGGATTAAAAATGCGAATGAATCCAATTTTTAGCGTAATCATTCTAATATTCTTTAAATGGTCGATTAACCGCCTTTTGATGGCGAACCTCTTTTGAATCCACTTTTTGAAAATTTTATGTGTTATATTTGACAAAATAAAATTCTTCTTTAGAATCAGGACATCAAAATTTACTTTTGTAAATTTTTGGTATTTTTCCGAAAAAGTTTAATTTTTAATGAATAGTGAAAAATGTTGTATTTTAATTCAAAACTTATTTTTAATATAATATATTTATATGATTACATTATATTTTTAAGTTGTTTTAAAGTGAAATTAGAATATATTTTTACCATTTAATCCAATAGTGGTCGATGGAATTAATTTCACTTTGAAATCAGACTTAAACTAGTGTCAATCTTTTGATACATTTTGTTTTGTAAAAACACGCTATTTGTTTTGACAGCAGGAATAAATTATTAAATTAATTAATTCAACTTATATGTCTTGAATTTTTTAAAATAGACATCATTTTTGAATTCGGAATATCAAATATAGCTTAGGTTGAATTTTTGGAAATTTTCTGAAAACTTCAATTTTTGATGAATAGTGAAACCACTAAGTGGTACTTATAAAAACTGATTTTCCATTTAAATGAAATTTTGCCACTTTTGTGTTTTGAATTTCAAAAATCCGACATTCATGGTTGTCATTAAAATGTAAAATGTGGTTCACTGGGATTAAAATAATTTTTTGGTGAATAGTAACTTATTAAGTTTTTAATCACGATTAGAGGTAATTAGTGTAGTTTAGGGTAAGAATAATGTTTTAATAAAATGAAATGACCTATAAACATGTCCTACCCTCATTGGATGTGTCATGGCCGAAAAAGACAATCCATGGGTCAACTTGGGGACCCCATGGAGCCACTTTGGTTGGAAAATGACATAAATACCTTTTTATTTAATGATAAAGTAAAAATGACACAAACATTAGATGTTTTACTAAAACAATTTTAAATGGGGTTATTCAAGTCATATTTTTGACTATAAATAGTCATTGTAAATCTAAAAATATTTCCTACATCATATTATTTTTTTATAATTTTTATACCTTAAATAAATTAAATTATTTATGACATCATGATGATGCAGCGATGACCTCATTATTTAACGATTTAAATAAAATGGAATGATAATGTAATATCTAAGACCTAAAATTATCCAAAACCTATTGGATGGGTGGATTTCGGACCCTTATCACCTTATCCACGAATTATATCAATGTGGGACCTTTTAAATCTGAAACTCATTTTCAAATAATGTAACATTTGCTTACTTTCCAAGAGTGCCCCTCCTCTCCTCTTATAAAAGGCCCCCACCTCTACCTCCTTAGCCACACCACTCAAGAATTTGTCTTGGCCAACCTCTTCCCATTTTGTCTCTACACATCCCTCTCTAACTCCTTGAAGCCTCACTTTGGGCAGAATCCTTTCCAAGGAAGCCTTTGAGCTCATATCAATGGAAGTTACCCGCTTTAAAGGTAATGCCTTCACTTGTATCCTTTTGTTTTATTTTTCTTCTCCAACACCCTAAACTCTTTTGATTAATTTATTTATTAACAAATCCATTATCTTCAATATACTAGGATGTTTTTATAAGAAGTATTCGAGAAACACTTACACACACCAACATCTAATGGTTAAAGAACATACTGTTTCCGTGGATGGAGAATTTCTGCCTCCCGAAACGACGATTGTTCAACTTTCTTCTAACACATTCAAAGGTGGCCATTAAGATTACACGATATTTATATATGATATCTAATATGTTTATGTTTTACTTAATCTTCTGTATTTTTTATTTATGGCATACCTTTATGGTTTCCATTAGGGGTAAACGCGATATCTTCATTTAAGGAAGTGCGGACTACCGCCCCCTCAAAGTGATTTGATTCGTTAATATCATATGTGGTATGTATAAAGGATATATTTAATGATATTATATATGATAACATACTGGAATTAAAATACTCTAATTTATCATTATGTTTTAATTCCATTAAATAAGAAATAGAAATAGAAGTAGCGTTCATGCGTACGTAAGGATTACCATCTCCATGAACGGTGCATTTCATTTCTTAACTCACAATGTTATGTAATATTATAAATGAATGAATATTATGGATATATATGATATATATGATATCTACATCATGAATACAACTCTGGATATAATTAACCTTTGACCACACGAACAACATGTAATTGTAAGAAGTCCACTTTCGACTTAAGAACCAAATATCGACAAAACAAACATTATTAACTTAAATGATTACATAATTTTTATGACATTGTAATAAGTGATATAAAAGGAATAATGAAATTAAAATTTGTTATTAAGGAAGTAGAAATTAACTCGTGTTTATTATTCAGGAGATTAAAGAACGATCGATTCAAGTCGGACCTGAGGTAAGGGATCTTACTCCTCTCTTTCTTTTTAAGTACGCTCTTTTATGTCATTCCTTTTAAAGATCATATTTATTGTTATTGGGATGTTATTTTATATTACTCTTACTCTAATTTTTATTTTAATATGATTAGAGACCATATTCTCTCTCATCAATCCATTTTGGAAGTTTTGAGTGGCACCGTTAGGCTGCCGAATTTCCGTAAGAGATCTAACCTCTCTTTCTTTTTAAGAACTCTCCTTTATGTCACTTCTTTTAAGCTCCTATTTGTTATGTTGGGGGATGTTATTTTATATTTATATTTCTATAAACTTTATGTTAATATGATGAGATACCCTATTTGATCTCATCAATCCATTTTTTAAGTTTTATGTGGCGCCGTTAGGCTGCCGAGTTTTCGTAAGGGATTTTTCATCTCACTTTTATACCCGTGAGATTTATGCTACATTTACCACAATTTCCTTTGAGTGGTGTATGTACTGCCCATTATTTTACTCATTGTGTAATATATATTAATTTATGAGTATTTACATCAATGTTGTATTGTCCTTTCACGGGGTGCGTGTCTCGAAAGATACCCATGTCGGTAAGGGAACCTTTCACCCTTTTTTTTAAAAAAGACTTCTTTTGTTATGTCTTTTAATTCACATACTATTATGTTGGGATATGTTCTTTTATATCCTTATTTATGTAAATTTTATGTGCAAGTGATGAGATCCCCTTTATCTCTCTCATCAACCCTTTTTGTAAAATTTTATGTGACGTCGTTAGGCTGTCGAATTTTACCAAGGGAACATCTTAACCCAATTTAGATTTCTTTGGGTTCAACATATAGTTATTGAATATGTCATCCTTTGAATATGTATGAATAACCTTTGACTGTTTTACACTTAATATCCACTTATATTGGGTGTATTTATATTTGTCACACATAATTATGAGATTGATTTATCCTTAATTTAAGGGTACCTTCTTTATAATGAATTTCATGTCATTTTACATTTATTTTGAGACTTCATTGTTGTTATGCACCAATTCACTCATATATGGTGTGTATACTGTCCTTTGACATATTATATCATGAATCCATTTATTCTCATGATATTATAATGTTTTTTTTAAATGTTATTCCGCTATTATTTGTTTTTAAGAGTCTCTCATTTTGTTAAAAGCTATTTAACAAAAATATCATTTTACATGTTTTAAAGATTTATTATTCTAAATCTTTATCTTTAATGTCCATGTTTTCAAAATGGTTTTCAGTATTAATTTATGTGTACATTAATGTTTTAAAATTATAATTCCATTAAATGCTTCAAAGTGGTATGGGACACTTTGATTCAAAAATCTCTTTTAAATGGTTTTTGAAAATGGATTGGTTAATTCAATATCTGGGAATTACTTATTGTGATTGCAAAAGAAATGTTGTTATTGAAATGTTTATATTTTAAATATTTAATGTGTAATGAAGGTACTTGGACATTTTACGGGTGGTTATGTGATAAACCATATGACAGGTGGTTCTGTGAATACCAGGACGGGTGGTTACGTTATAACCTCCAATGCATTGGGTATGGAAGTCAGTCGTATGGCTATTCCATTAAGTATGTATGGAAGTTGGCCAAATGGCTATTCCATTAAGTGATATGTGTGGAAGTCTACCTTATGGTTATTCCACTTAAGTATGTTTATGTCCCAAGTTACCTTTATATGTTATGTGATCTTTATATGGGTTCTATGGTAATCTTTTGGTAACGAAAGGGTAAGTAATGATCTTTTATTCAGTGAAGAGTTTTTACTACTTAGAAAAGGTGAAAAGTATTACTTTGATAAAGTATACATGGTTTACTTCTTGTTTTGAAAAACTAACAGTTTTCATTCTTTGTGTATCCCTTACTGAGCTTTTTATGCTCACCCCAAGTTTTTTTTGAAATGTTTTTCATAGGACATAATGTGGAATAGGGTCAAGGATGGGATCAAGGGAAAGTCAAGCTATCTAAAACATGGAACTAGACATATTTCTTTTTAAGAGTTTTTATTTTATGGGAACTTAGTAGAAGTGTCTACTTTGTAATATTTTGAGATGAAATAGTTATGTTCTAATTCTCTAAAACTCTAAACCTGAAAATATCCTCAATGTGTAATCTTGTAATAACTCAAGATTAATTAAGGTTTAAGGTCGGGGCCTTATAGTTGGAATCAAAGGTCGGTTTAGATAACTTTAGAGGTTAGGGTATCCTCTAAGCATAAGTGACATTACCATAATCGTTAGGATTTTAGAAAGAGTCCTAGTTTCAGATAAAGTGAATGAGTAAGTATATATTAGTGTTTATCTTCCTCATTAGTACATGATGGTTATGTTGATATAGTCACACTGACCTTTTTGGTTTTAGTAAATGGCTGGATCTAGCAGCCACCAAAGTGACATTTGGTTTGAAGGAAATTGCGGTGGTTCTCTAATTAAGAGATTGGATGAAATGGGGTATTCAATGAGGAAAATCGTGGTTGTTCTAAACCAAATATCAAGGAGTCGTGATCAACCACTTGAACCTTGGTATCTTCTATAATGCATCATGTACGACAGTCGATGTGGAAGTTCAGGTAATAATTATAAAGGTAACCATTAGGTTTTATATGATCCTTACTTTTGAGGTAATTATGTGTTATTATATGTTATGATGGAAAATTAAAGGCATGAGATAAACTTGAGGTTAAAATATGTTATGTTTATTTTTGAAGATTTTATCTCGTATTGGGAAATGTTTTGGGAATTATATAGTTTTGGAAAAAGTACAACACGTAGACCATGTCACAACTCGTCACGTCGGACAAAGCTGTGGGAATCGAACCCACAACCAAAGTGCGACTGGTATTTATCACCTACCGCTGGACTACATGAAGTCCCTGGTTAGTTTGATGGATTCTTTTTATTTAGATGATTTTATGAATTAAGAGTAAGTTGTTTTTGGGTTATCTATGGAAATTTATTAACCTATCATGGAGGATATGTGATTAGGTTAATTACTTTTCAATACGAGACATTAAAAGCAACTAATGTTGTTTGGAGATAAATGTTACGATTTAGAATGGAAGCCTATATGACTAAATCCTTCAAATATTTGGGTTTCATTCTTAGTTTGGTTTACTTTGAAGAATTTTTATGGACAAATTGATTATCGAATGGTCCTCGTTGAACTTTGGGTTTTGTTGGACAAATTTTTTGGGTTAAGAATAGATTTTCTTTTTATAAAGGGTTATCTTTTTCTGGATTATCTGATCTTGTACTAACCATTTTGGTTTTGGTTTTGGATAAAGTCTAAAGTCATGGGAAGTATATAGTTCTCTTTTTTGGATTAGGTGATTCTCTAGAAATTGATTATAGTACTCTTAATGCGAACAAGTCTTCTTAAATACTCGTCTTTTGGAGAAAATATGAGTTTGATTATGAAATCTAGTAAAAGTTGAAAGTCAACATGATAAGTGATTATGTTTCCTTATTAATAAATTCCTCAATAAAAAATTACTTAAAACAAAAATGTTGTCTATGAACTTTTCCTACTAGGGAATCGAATAACGTTCAACCCATCACAAGTTTGTGATTTTCTTGTGGTTAACTTTCTCCTAAACATGTTTTCTATCACTCTCCATCAGAACATGACCCTTTGTTTTTTTCCTCCATGTCCATATTTTCATACTTGGAATCCTAGTATGGGTTAACTCGAGTGACCTTTTTACTTATATTTCTTTATTTTAAAGTGATTGTTTTACCGACTCTTGTTCCGATGTGGGACTTTCAAGGATGTTTCCAAGCCCAATTTTAAAATTGCGAGGACGAAATTCCCAAAAGGGGAGAAGGATGTAAAACCCCAGGTAAATAAATAATATTACATCTTTATATTTATCCATATTTGTGAATCAAATATTAATATTACTTTAAAGGGGATTCTATGCTCGATGGTGTACCCAATACGCAACAACGAGTTTCTTTGGAATCTTTCGTTGCACTCTAATAATAAAATAATATTATTTTAAATGGTAGTTAACGCCTAGTCGTTGTAATGGTGGGAATGAACAGAACTAACTAAAAAATGATTATATATGTTTTTCAAATATTTTTACTTTTTACAATAAATGTTAGAGGATTAAAAATGCGAATGAATCCAATCTTAAGCGTAAACATTCTAATATTCTTTAAAAGGTCGATTAACCACCTTTTGATGGCGAACCTCTTTTAAATCCACTTTTTGACAATTGTTTCTGTTATATTTTGACAAAATAATATTTTTCTTTAGAATCGGGACATCAAATTTTACTAGGTGTAAATTTTAGGTATTTTTCAGGAAAAGTTCAATTTTTAATGAATAGTGATAAATGTTCTATTTTAATTCAAAAACTCTTTTTAATCTAATTTATTATTATGATTATATTATCTTTTGAATTGGTTTTAAAGTTAAATTATAATATATTTTTACCATTTAATCCAATAGTGGTTGATGGAATTAATTTCACTTTGAAATCGGACTTAAACTAGTGTCAATCTTTTGATACATTTTGTTTCATAAAAACACGCTATTTGTTTTGACAGCGAGAATTAATTATTAAATTAATTAATGCAACTTATATGTTTTGAATTTTGTAAAATAGACATAATTTTTGAATTCGGAATATCAAATATATATTAGGGTGAATTTTTGGTAATTTTCTGAAAAACTTCAATTTTTGATGAATAGTGAAACCACTAAGTGGTACTTATAAAAACTGATTTTCCATTTAAATGAAATTTATCCACTTTTGTGTTTTGAATTTCAAAAATCCAACATACATGGTTGTCATTAATAATTAAAATGTGGTTCAATGGGATTAAAATAATTTTTTGGTGAATAGTAACTTATTAAGTTTTTAATCACGATTAGAGGTAATTAGTGTAGTTTAGGGTAAGAATAATGTTTTAATAAAATGAAATGACCTAGACACATGTCCTACCCTCCTTGGATGTGTCTTGGCCGACCAATAAAAACCATGGGTCAACTTGGGGAACCCATGGAGTCACTTTGGTTGGAAAACGACATAAATACATTTTTATTTAATGATAAAGTAAAAATGACACAAACATGAGATGTTTTACTAAAACAATTTTAAATGGGGTTATACAAGTCATATTTTTGACTCTAAATAGTCATTGTAAAGTTAAAAATATTTCCTACATCATAGTATTTTTTTTTAATTTTTAGACATTAAATAAATTAAATTATTTATGACATCATGATGATGCTGCGATGACCTCATTATTTAACGATTTAAATAAATTGGAAAGATAATGTAATATCTAAGACCTACACATGTCCAAAACCTATTGGATGGGTGTATTTAGAACCCTTATCACCTTATCCACGAATTATTTCAATGTGGGACCTTTTAAATCCGAAACTCATTTTCCAATAAAGTAACATTTGCTTACTTTCCAAGAGTGCCCCTCCTCTCCTCTTATAAAATACCCCCACCTCTACCTCCTTACCAACACCTCTCAAGCATTTTTCTTGTCCAAACTCTGCCCATTTTGTCTCTAAACATCCCTATATAACTCCTTGAAGCCTCACATTGGGCATAATCCTTTCCAAGGAAGCCTTTGAGCTCAAATCAAAGGAAGTTACCCGATTTAAAGGTAATGTCTTCACTTCTGTCCTTTTGTTTTATTTTTCTCCTCCAACCCCCTAACCTCTTTTTATTCGTTTATTTTGTAACAAATCCAGTATCTTAAATATAATAGGATGTTGTTATAAGAAGTATTCGAGCTACACTTACACACACCAACATCTAATTGTTAAAGAACATACTGTTTCCGTGGATGGCGAATTGCTGCCTCCCGAAACGATGATTGTTCAACTTTCTTCTAACACCTTCAAAGGTGTCCATTAAGATGACACTATATTTATATATGATATCTAATATGTTTATGTTTTACTTAATCTTCTGTATTTTTCATTTATGTCATACCTTTATGGTTTCTATTATGGGTAAACGCGATATCTTTATTTAAGGAAGTGCGAACTATCGCCCCCTCAAAGTGATTTGATTCGTTAATACCATATGTGGTACATATAAAGGATATATTTAATGATATTATATATGATACCATAATGGAATTAAAATACTATTACGTATCATTATTTTTTAATTCCATTAAATATGAAATAGAAATGGAAGTAGCGTTCATGCGTATGTACGGCATACCGTCTCCATGAACGGTGCATTTCATTTCTTAACTCTAAATGTTATGTAATATTATAAATGCATGAATATACTGGATATATATGATATATATTATATCTACATCATGAATAAAACTCTGGATATAATTAACCTTTTACCACATGAACAACATGTAATTTTAAGAAGTCCACTTTCGACTTAAGAACCAAATATCGACAAAACAAACATTATTAACTTAAATGATTACATAATTTTTATGACATAGTAATAAGTGATATAAAAGGAATAATGAACATGAAAAATGTTCTTAAGGAATTATAAATTAACTCATGTTTATTATTCAGGAGATTAAAGAACGATCGAGTCATGTCGGACCCGAGGTAACAGATCCTACTCCTCTCTTTCTTTTTAAGTACGCTCTTTTATGTCATTCCTTTTAAAGACCATATTTCTTGTTATTGGGATGTTATTTTATATTACTCTTACTGTAATTTTTATTTTAATATTATGAGAGACCCTATTCTCTCTCATCAATCCATTTTGGATGTTTTGAGTGGCGCCGTTAGGCTGCCGAATTTTCGTAAGAGATCTAACCTCTCTCTTTCTTTTTAAGAACTCTCCTTTATGTCAATTATTTTAAGCTCCTCTTTGTTATGTTTGGGAATTTTCTTTTATATTACTCTTTCTATGAACTTTATTTTAATATGATGATATACCCTATTTTATCTCATCAATCCATTTTGTAAGTTTTATGTGGCGTTGTTAGGCTGCCGACTTTTCGTAAGGGATTTTTCATCTCACTTTTATTCCCGTGAGATTTATGCTACATTTATCACAATTTCCATTGAGTGGTGTATAACTGACAATTATTTTAATCATTGTGTAATATAAATTCATTTATGAGTATTTAAATCAATGTTGTATTGTCCTTCTTTCACGGGGTGCGTGTCTCGAAAGATACCCGTGTCAGTAAGGGAACCTTTCACCCTCCTTTTTTTAAAAGACTTCTTTTGTTATGTCTTTTAATTCACATACTATTATGTTGGGATATGTTCTTATATATCCTTATTTATGTAAATTTTATGTCCAAGTGATTATATCCCCTTTATCTCTCTCATCAACCCTTTTTGTAAAATTTTATATGACGTCGTTAGGCTGTCGAATTTTACCAAGGGGACTTCTTAACCCAATTTCAATTTCTTTGGGTTCAACATGTAGTTATTGAATATGTCATCCTTTGAATATGTGTGAATAACATTTTACTGTTTTACACTTAATATCCACTTATATTGGGTGTATTTATATTTTTCACACATAATTATGAGATTGATTTATCCTTAATTTAAGGGTACCTTTTTTATAATGGATTTCATCTCATTTTACATTTCTTTTGAGTCTTCATTGTTGTTATGCACCAATTCACTCTTATATTGTGTGTATACTTTCCTTTGACATATTATATAATGAATCCTGTTATTCTCATGATATTATAATGTTTGGATTAAATTTTATTCCACTATTATTTGTATTCAAGAGTCTCTCATTTTGATAAAAACTATTTAACAAAAATATCGTTTTAAATGTTTTAAAGATTTATTATTCTAAATCTTTATCTTTAATGTCCATGTTTTCTAAATGGTTTTAATTATTTATTTATATGGACATTAATGTTTTAAAATTATAATTCCATTAAAAGCTTCAAAGTGGTATGGGACACATTGATTCAAAAATCTCTTTTAAATGGTTTTTTAAAATGGATTGGTTAATTCAATATCTGGGAATTACTTATTGTGATTGAAAATGAAATATTGTTATTGAAATGTTTATATATTAAATAATTTATGAGTAATGATGTTACTTGGACAATTTACGGGTGGTTACGTGATAAACCATATGAGGGGTGGTGCTGTGAATACCAGGACGGGTGGTTACGTTATAACCTCCAATGCATTGGGTATGGAAGTCGGTCGTATGGCTATTCCATTAAGTATGTATGGATGTTGGCCGAATGACTATTCCATTAAGTAATATGTGTTGAAGTCGACCTTATGGTTATTCCACTTCAGTATGTTTATGTCCCAAGTTACCTTTATATGTTATGTAATCTTTATATGGGTTCTATGGTAATCTTTTGGTAACAAAAGGGTAAGTAATGATATTTTATTCAGTGAAGAGTTTTTACTACTTCAAAAAGGTGAAAAGTATTACTTTGATAAAGTATACATGGTTTACTTCTTGTTTTGAGAAACTAACAGTTTTTATTCTTTGTGTATCCCTTACTGAGCTTTTTATGCTCACCCCATGTTTTTTTTGAAATGTTTTTCATAGGACTTAATGTGGAATAGGGTCAAGGATAGGATCAAGGGAAATTCAAGCTATCTAAAACATGAAACTAGACATGTTTCTTTTTAAGAGTTTTTATTTTATGGAGACTTAGTAGTAGTGTCTACTTTGTAATCTTTTGAGATGTAATAGTTATGTTCTAATTCTCTAAAACTCTAAACTTGAAAAGATCCTCAATGTGTAATCTTGTAATAACACAAGATTAAGTAAGGTTTAAGGCCGGGGGCTTATAACCTTACACATTATTTCAAAACTGTGGTTTTAATAATATCCTTTTAAATAATTATATAGTTATATAAACAATACAATGCATTTTTTTAATTTATATTATGTTAACTCCTTCATTGAAAATATTTAAAATAGTGATATCTTTATTTCTATTAATCTAGCTATATTTCAAAATATTTATATTTTATTTACATTGATTACTAATTTGATATGTAATTAGAAAATCCAACAAACTTAATACTTAAGAGGGTGAAATTTGAAATCTTTTTTTAAAAACAATTCACTCCTACCCTTATTTTATTTTATTTCGAATCATTCCAAAAAATAAAATTATGTATCAAATCAGTTCTTTACCTTGATTATGATATTAACTAGAAATCTTTAACTTTATCGTGTATTTTTATTTTTTATAATATTTTCTAATAATATTAATTATACAAAAATTCTATGTAGTTGAAATATATTATGTGATGTAATGAGTACAAATTGGAACATTATAAAACCTAACCTTCACCAGACAATATATTTTTGATCGAGTTGAATAGGATTACTTGTTTGATCATATTAAATCCTATATCATTAATACAATAGTCAAAAAACATATCATGATAACTGAAAACAATAATTTTTTAGATAAGGATTTATTTGAAATCTATCATAAATAAAAACTATAATATTAGGTATACCATGAATTTTATAATATATTATTGTGTTATACAACCATGAATATTTATTTACAGATATCTTTATATGAAACGTCAAATTGAATTTGGATGAAGTTGGATATTAAACATTTTGGAACTCTAAAAGTTTTAGAAACTCATATTCCAATGTTGGGAGATTACTACCTAGCCTCTAAAATTCTACCTGGAGAAACTGAAACTGAAACGAATCAATGCTTTATGACTATTGTAAAAAAATTACAATATATCAGTGAAAAAGAATTATTAGACAATCAACTCATTGAAAAGACTATTTAAATTAATTTTATAGAATAGGAGTCCATGAGGATGTATACTCATAATATTAATAAAATGATAATTTTATGTGCTAATGAATTAATTGTAACACTAATTTAGTATGAGAGTTGATTGAGGTGAGTTTCTGAAAAATAAAAAAAAGAATAATGGAGTGAAATTTAGTTTTACTCAGCTGAAACTAATTATAGTACCACTACTACTAGTTCTAATACCTTTAATTCTATTGTCTTAAATATGAAATGTAAGAAATGAAATCAATTTTATTCACATGATAATAATAATAAATTTTTTCAAATTACATGTTAAATGAATAATCCTCGGGGAAATTCAAATTTCTAGAATGTTCATAAAAAATATAAAAAATATATAAAATTCATGAATATATCTTCATAATTTATATGTTTTTAATGTATTAAAGAAGGTAATATCATATCATATTTTAGAAAACTAAAGGGAAAAATTAATAATTCAATACGTTATTCTAAAACAAAAGAAAATCATAAAAAATTAGATAATTGGAGTGATAGTGAAACTGACACATCTTCATATAGTTCATTTGAAGATTGTGGAACCAAAAACCAAAAAATATTTAATTTCTTTTGAAATATTACAAGGATGTAAAATTCTTCATGGAAAATGTTGTGTCAAAATCCATTAAAAATTATGTTTACATTATATATTCCATTATAATGTAAAATATGATTATTCAAATTCATCAAAATATTAAAAACAAAATCGGTAGGATTTTGGAAATTTAATTTCAACATAATATTAATAAAACGTTACAATTTTAGCTGGCATGGATACATATTTAACTTTTATTGGTAAATAAAATAATAAACAGAAAATTATATATGTGTTTAATGAATAAAATACTATGAAATATAACTAAAGTATTTTGAAATTAACCTAAAAACTTTCAAACCATTCAAAAACATACAATGAAATAGATTCAAAACAAATCCTTGTGTGAATTATGTAAATATGAAATTATTTTTGGGAAATCTATTAATAAAAATATATATTATAATAATATAATTTTTCAATATAATATTGAAACTATTTTTATAAAAACTATTATGTATCCTTACTTTTAGTAAATATAATTTTTACAAAATGTATAAAAAACTAAAACTCACTTGGATTTCAAATGGAATTGGTTATAATTTTTATAAAAATCATTTTATATTAAACTATTTTTTACATAAAATTTAAACTTGTGTACCAAATATCAAATAGGATGTCACTGATGTCAGTATAAATCTATAAAAATGGTTCAGTATTTTGTTTTCCAGAAAGATTATTTTCTATGTGAACTAGAAGATCTATAATATAAAAAAATAGGTCAGATGTTTTGTTCTAAAATTTTATTTTCTAACATAACAAGAAAAAAACATGAGTGGGTACCAAGAACATAATTTTATCCTTTTAAGAAAAAGAAACTAAGTACCATCAGAATAATGGAACAAGATTGTTCTTTTTTATCAATATATGATTGGAGAAATATCCACTATACATAATTTTACTAGATTGAAAGGAGGATGAGTCACTTTGGGAGACAACTTGTAGGGTGAAATCATTGGAATTGGTGACATTTTTTGTCCTCGAAATAAAATTAATTTCTAATGTCTTATATGTTTTAGGATTTAAGAAAAAACATATTAGTATATTTCATTAATGTGATAAGTTATATCTTATAAAATTTAGGAATGATAAATTTATTATTTAATGTTCTAATTTGACTTTATTGAATCTATGAATATGAATTAAAATGTTTATAGTCTCAAATTAGAAGAATTAAATCGTCAAAATTTCCCTTTTTTAAGTGTAGATAGAGACTTTTCATTCTTGTGGATGAAGAGTATATTTGGACATTATAACATATGAAATTTAACTAAACTTTCTAAGAACAAATTTTTTATGGATCTACCAGAACATATGTTAATAAAACTAGAGTCTATGATCCTTATTAATTTGGTAACGAACATAAGTCAAATTTTAACATCTAAAATTGATGTCTCAACTACCAAATATTTAGAGTTGGTGAACATGTATTTATTTATTCCTACACAAAATATTAGTATTTAAAAAAAATACTATGTATTTTTTTGGTAAACAGTTATATTATATTTTCATAGGTTAATTTTCTCACTTGAAAATGAAAATATCTTATTCTTTTTAATTTATTTACTACTTTTGTAAAAATGATAAAAATCTATAATTGGTTAAAATCATGATTAATAATATTGGTGAGTGGGTTAACTCTAATTTTTAAACCTTTGGTTGTATAAAGGGAATAACACATAATTTTTCTACACTAAGAACATGATAGAGAAATGGTTTAGAAAATTATGGAAATAGAATTCATTAGGAAATTAATAAATCATTTCTAAATGAGCATTCTTTTTTGGACACTTTAGGTATGTGGTTGCAAGAAATAATTCTTATACTACTAATAAACATTCACATCAATCTTTTATTAATAAAAATACTTACTATTTTTAGACTATAGAAATCCAAATGTTTATTACTTTAGATTTTTTAGGTGTAATGTAGTTATCCAGAATAAAAAAGATTACCCTTATAAATTATATCTAAACAATGATGCATGTATTTTTATGTGTTAATGTATATTTATTAAGTCTTATATATTTTTTAATAAAATAATAAATCTTATTGAGGTAATGGTTCATGTAAAATTTGATGAATATTACACTTTTTTTCTAAAAAATCATAAATTTATCAAACCAATGTTGTTTTCAAAAATATTTTTGTTACCTTACTTGAATCTAATTTTCAACTACAGATTGTCAATCCTACAAAAGTAATACGAATAGATTTTCAGTATGTTGATGCTAATTTAACAAAAAAATAAATTCATCAGTTGAAGATAATCATTCAACTTAATCCAAAACTATTTGATCTTAGGGGATCATCTATTTGATTATATTGTTGGGGATGAAATTCAACTAGTTAAAACTGAAATTTCCCTTGGAAATAATTTTGAGCATCATTATTTTTTTTCATAATTTGAACAAAAAATACTATATTATGCATTAAGTGAGGAATGTTTGATAAGGTCCATATAAGTATAGTTTAATGAGTTTGAACAGAATCATGTTTGGACACTTTTTGAATATCCTAAAAATCATATAATAATTGGGTTAAAATGGGTTTTTCAAATAAAATATGATTAATTTAAAATTACTGTTCTAAAAAAATAATTCTGGGTTGAAAACTCTATTTTCATGAAGTAGGTGTTAAATATGGTGAAATTTTTTTTCTAGATTAGAGTATATTAGGATCTTATTAGCCGTTGTAAATCATCTGAATTTTACTTTTTTTAAAATGGATTTGAAAATTTTAGTCCTTAATGGTTATGTTTAAGGGGAAATATATGGTAAACTGTTTCCTTATATAAAATATATTAATTTATTGAAAAATTTATTTTATCTTATTAAGGCACACTTTAGAGTTTAACAAGACCCAAAATCTTTTTATTATAAACTTACATGGTGTTGTATTGAAAACTTATTTTTTAAAGGAAGTTATCATCCAAAAAAATCATAGGGAATTTTTTTAAAAAACTATCGCCATTTAAATTAATGATAATGGAATTATTTTTTGGTAAAATCATTAATTTGTCTCTTATAGTTATAATACACATAAGAAAAATAATTTTGAAATAAGCATAATGGGAGAACTTAATTTTTACATTGGTATTTTTATTTTTCAAAAACTAAAAGGAAACATTTAAAACCAACATAAATATTTTAAATATATAATGAAACATTTTTTTATAATTCATCAAAATATATATACTCTGGTAGAAATTTATATCAAAATTAAACTTGATGAAACTATAAAATTAGTAGATAAAAAACTTTAATGATGTTTATTATATATTACTAAAAGTCAAAAAAAAATTATGGAATCTATATTTTTTGTGATATATTTTAATATAATAGAAAATAATATTATTCTAAATCATTATAATTCATTATTAAATAACATAAAGGTACAATAGATAATGGATTATTTTGTCCATCGGTAAATGATTTTGTTCTAAAAGGTTACTTAGATAATGAATTAGGAGTATATAGTTTAGATATAAATTCAACTTATAAAATATGTAATTCCTAGGATAATATTTACTCTCATGTTCAATAAAGAAACAACATTCTACATCACCTTCCAATGATGATGTAGAATATTTATCATCTGGGTACTTTTATGCTCAGTTATTCTGGATGCAACATACACTCATATAATTTTGTTTGTTTATTACTCAAACACTAATTAAATGTGAAAATATTTGTTTTATTTCATTGTTTGGAATAATATCACATTACTAATGAGAAAATCACATAGATTTGAGACACCATATCCTCTGGGATCACATATAAAAATGAGATTTTGTTTTGGAATTTATCAAAATTGAAAATTATCTTGCGGATTTTTTTTTCTAAAAATAACTTACATGTGATAGATTCATATTTACTACATAAAATTTGGGAATTATCAACCTTTGGTGATATAAAATCCAATAATTGTTTCATCTATCTTCTAACATTAAAAAACATGTAAAAAAGGAGAATATTTTTATATTTAACATTTTTTTTCAAAATTATTTGTTTTTCCAATTTATCTTCTTTTAAATCATATATAATTTTTAAAATCATTAATTTTTAAAACCTATATATTTTTCATTATTATCAAATTTTCAACCATTTTTTAATCATTATAGTTTATCATTTTTCCTATAAAATATTTACATTTTTTATTGAACGTTTTCTTGAACCAACCTTGAAAGAGGATGATAACCAATTAATTTGAGATGAAAACTACATGAATGATTAATATTTTTTAAAAATCCATTTACTGTTACCATTATATTATTATTTTTACCTAGGTTTTGATATTCAAAATTCAAAATTTGTAAACTATTTTTTATAAGGGGAGTTTTTATTACTTCTCAAAAGAAAAATTTTTCTTTTCCATTGAATGAATTTTTTTGATTTAATTATTAAAATAATAAATATAAAATAAGTTTTGGAATTTCCCTTTTATTTAAATATTTAATTTTTTAACCTATATATTTTAAACTAATAGTATTGTATTTGATAGCATATACAACACTCAACCCCGAGCTTAAATGCAATGAAAAATATATTATTTAAATAGGTCTATTATAAACTATATATTGAATTTTTATTTATAAATAGTATTAAATAAATTATTAAATATATATAAGTGTTCTAATTAATATAAATTTGTTAATTAAATCTTAGTAAATAAAGAAAAAAAATTCAGTACAGTAATTTTAGGCTTCAAAAATATGTTTTTTTTCATAACTGATTTTTATTGAATTTTCTATGGGGATAATACAATTAATTTCATGAAAATTTACTAACAGTATTTTAGAATAAAAAAATTTAAATAATCATATCAAGTTTATATTATGGTGAAATTTTGGTTTTTTTTAAAAAAAAATTGGGTTTTCAGTGAATAATGAATAAAATTGATTTTTCTAAAAAGGATCATTTCTTTTCATTAAATAATTTAATTAAAAGTATAATTATATTACATATTTAGACATAATTTTTAATATCATATATTTAATTTATAATTATATAATTTTTTTTATTAGAATAATCCATTTTCTTTATTTTAGTATAAATCTATTTTATGCTCAAACACAGTTTGCAGAAAGCTATTTTTAAGTTCCCAAAGCTTATAAATTTTAACTAATTAAAATAATACCACTTAAGGAATTGTTGAAATTCAATTTATAGATTATATATTTCTTTATAATTATTTAAATTTATATAAGGATGATTTTAAATCATAGAGTTAACATAAGATTATGTAATGATTAAAAAAATTCATTTTCAATAAAAATAGTTATTCATCACTCTTTGCAAGATTATTATAAAATTAATTTATGAAAATTCTAGGATTTTAATTTGGTTGTATATTTTAAATATTTTTAATCAGAAAAATTCATTTTATTTAAAAATTCTAGCTAATTTTATTCTAGATGAATAGTAAAAAATGTAAATAAAATCACCCAGGTAAAAGGATAAATATGGTAAACTTTTGTTAAAAAAAAGTCACAAGACAAATATTTGTCATCTTTATACATCTTGGATGGAGGTATTTCAACCCTTATAACCATAGGCTCTATATTTTGTTTTTTATTTTACACTTTTCCATGAAAATTATCAATAAAATATGTTAACTAAAAATAAAAAAATGCCACTCTCTTGCTTTTAAATTTAAATTTTGTTCTCACATATGAATGTTTTGACTGAATATTTATTATTATTTAGATTGTAATGAAATTTATTTCATTGTAATAATTTAATTCTCTTTTTTAGTAATGAAATAGTAACCTTACAATCTTATGGAATGCAGACATAGAATTTAATCAATTTTCAGAAAAATAAAATAAATGACATTGAAAATGTTAAAAGTAATATAACATGAATGATATTTTGTGTTATATGTATTTTTTTTGATAAATATAACATGTTAGTGATTTAGGAAAGGATTATATTTGAAATCTTTTACTATCATGTTGTTTTCAAAATCAAATTAAATGAATAGTTCCAAAATGTAACTAATGATATTCTATAATAATTAATGTTTTTTATGTGATTTTTAATTCCAGATAATATTATCTTTATCCAAGTGATTGATATATGGATGAAAATATAAACCATTTACCATTTATTACATAATTTTCATTTCATACTTTCGTGAACCCCTCCCCCCAAATGTACCCATCCTAGGTCAATAATGAATGAAGAGAGATAATGACCCCTGTGACCCACCACATGTAGGCCCTAGGTTGGTGACTTGAAACATAGGTATAAAAATGAAAATATGATAGGAATTTTCCTATATATTATATATATGATCACGATATATGATATCATTGATCAATCAACTCTATTAAATAATATATAAGTAAACCAGAACCAAACCACATTGCACAGATAAAAGGTAATTAGAAAAGGATAAAAGTATAAAAAATAAATACCCAAAGATAATAAAAGGTAGTGAGATAGAAACTTTTCCAGGGCCTAAGCTATTAATGTCCAACATCTTCCACATAATCCACTTATAAACATAAATTTAGTTCATAAACATAGTGTTAGCATATAAGTATACTCATCAGAAAATATAATGTCTCTCATGATCATGTAAAAGAAGCACAATAATTCACCATTGACCATATAATAGAACCAATATCACCATAATAGGTCAACTCACCAGCCCCATCCATACCATGGAATGCTCTCTATATAATTAAATCCAAAAATAGTTACATAATATAACGTATAATGATGATTGGTACCCCAGTCCACATTCCACGGATTAGCCTCTCTCTCACCCCCAACAACTTACATCGTGTTTCTCTCACCTCTTACTTATTAAATCACATCATACCACATCATATCCCACCTACAAACACAGATTTCATCACATCACATCTCACGTGAATACACCTAGATCATAAAATCATACCAAATCTCATCTTGTTACTAGGGTTGTAGGGTATTGTGAATATGAAGGATATTAACCTTTTTTATTACATCTACCTTGCATGAATCCCACCATAATCCATCTAATCACAGATAATATTGAAACGTATCTCCCAAAGATATGTTTTTCATCACCCCAAACCACTCACATCTTTACAACACACTTTTGACATCCATCCATCATAGCCCATGCATGTCGACATTTCTTGGAAGAGGGAGTAGGTTAGAGTGGGTGTCCATCAATAAATCCTCACCACGTGATGGGAAACAACACCCCAAATATATGTGGTTTTTGGTACTAGGTGATCTACATGTGTGGATCATCTATAGAAATAACCTGGAAATGAAATTCATGTATATAATATAATAACACAGAAGCCCAACCTATGTGTACACCACACAAGACCCATCCTAACTCACAATGTAACCCCCAAGGCCATAGAGCCTTCACCAATTTCACTACCATCATTAATTCATAACACCACCACCTAAAAAATACACATTTAATCTTCTTTCTCAATTAAATCCAATTTCTATATTCATGTTACCAACCAATTCTATTCAGTTACCCTATTTATTTTACAACCCATTATTACTCATTGATTCATTAACCACTTAACCCATACAATTTTAATAAATCATTAAACAATTCATTCAATTACTACCCTAGAATCTAGAATAATACATCACCTCACAAATAAGACAAACAACCCATCCTCCCATGCTAACAAGCACACATATCACCACCACTTTACAACTATATCTACTTTCAACAACACAACCATATATCACCATCCCATGGCACCAAAATGAATCATCCACACACACCACAATGATACTTCACAGATTCGCATTCTATAAAAATTTTCATATAATCACTGAAAATATTCCATATTTATCAACAGAGTTGTTCATTTCTTTCACATCTTTTTTTTGGGGTTATTCTAAAAAAACGTTATATCTTGGTACAAAAAATTTATTATCTAAGTATAATTTTTCATCCATTTATTCATTGTAGTTTAGCAAAAAGAACATATATGGGGATTCAAAACAGAAATCAATTTAGCATAAAAAAGGCACCCATCGCCCAGGATTTCTAGTATTATAACAATAATAGATAATCTCCATATCACAAAATCAAAACGATGTAAAAACATGTTCAATATTTCCCTTCCCCTTTGATTTCATATTACCATTACATTAACATTATTAGGATAGTGTAATCCATATAGACATAGATAAACAACAATAAAACTCCACCAATGTGATACATAAGATGAGAAATGAGGGCTCCTCTACTTCAAATAGAGTTCTCTGATCTGCTACACAATATTGGGTCAGAAGGAAGACAAAAAATGACAGAAGACAAAGAAGAAAACATTGGTTAGATTAAACACAATAAAAAAATTATTACCTTACCATATAAACACCCAAAACTAATTATTTACCTATGATATCCATCCCTTCTTGAATAATTATAAGAAAAATAGGGGAAGCATGAGGGGAACTCACTGAAACCCATCACGGAAAAATCCTTTTTGGTCAGGATTGAAAGACCCTGATTAGGGGATGAATTTTCTTCTTAGGACATACATGGTTTGCCTATGAAATGATAGGAAAGACTAAATAATGTTTGGGTTCATTGGATCCTATAAATTTATTCCCCTCTTAAAAAATTTAATCTTAGAGTGTAGCCTCCCGCACCATGCCATAGACCTATTGAAAACATGAAGGGCCACAACAGAGCACTCCCTACTATTCTATAGCCCATCCTATCAAATGTAAATTTAAAAATAGTGTAAAACTCCATGTTTTAGATCCTATTAAATAGGGAAAGAGTCCATGATTAATCCAAGACTATTACACAACTGAACCTATCAATTGGGTAGGGGGATATGCTGTATATCATATCCATGGAATAGAAACCCTGAAAACAATAGACACCTAAAAAGTGAACCCTAGGACTCCATTTCATAGCCTAGCCACCACACCATATCAATTCCAATGTTTTATGTTCCACTAAAAACTAACCTTAGACCGATATGTTGTAGCCTTTTCTCCATACCTCAACTTGACCATAAAAGGAAGTAACTCAAAATGCAATCCTGAGTTTCCCATAAAATGTAACTAGCTCTTCTAAGATGCATTGGGAACCCCTATGGAAAAACCTATTACTATAGAGCACAAGACTCCTACACACTTTATTTTCTATCAATATTCTCCCTTTCCCTCCAAAATCCTCAGGATATACCCATAAAGCTCCATCACCAAATTTCTTATAAAGTTACAGGATGAAATGTCTAGTTTATTAAAATAGATAACTCTCAAAACATTCTCTCCCTCTAGGATCAAATCCCAATCCTAGAAGGAAGAATAGAAAAGGAGGTATGAGCAACCATACCTTAAGATACCACCAAAGAATCTCATTAAAACTAAAGCACCCCACCAACAAAACAATATAAACCCTATCAAAATCATTTTCCAACCAATCATCACAACCACCCCCACCTCATTACATTACCATCAACCACACCAGGAACAACACCACACCACCATCAAAACCTCCCCATAGCCCAAGATAAGAAATGTTGCAATCAACGCATAGAAAATCTTCAATAATAAAATTCAAGGAATTCCATCTTCAATGTCAATATATTATCCACATTGTATGGCCCTGACTTGCTGACATGGTTTTAATTATGTCAAGGTATAAGATGAATGGATAATGAATCAGGTTTTCCCTTCCTCATGTGTTCAAATTTTTATCATACATCACATCAAATAGAATAATATCATCTCATAAAACATAAAGGTCCAGACATTCTATCATCAAAAAAAAACAAATTAAGGAAATATATAGAATGATCCAAATAACTCTGGGTGTTGGGAATGCATATGTGTCTCACATACCCAATTACTCTCCTACGAGCCACCACGCATCCACATCACATGAAACAAAGGAATGTTTCATCCTCATAAAACCTTATCCCGATGGTCCTATATCTCCATTGTTCATTCAATAAAAATTTAAACATCCTTGATATAAAAATCTTCCTAGTCAATGACATGAGATTCATCATGAAGATACTAATGATACTTAGAGACGTGGATGATTTCATGAATCTGGCATATTAATGGAAAAAGTTCCAACTAATAACCCACTGAAAAAATGTGCTCCAATAGATCAAAAGGTCCAAAAACCTGGGGAAGATTTTACTCCACCTGCCCAACCTCCACTTCCTATGTTGATTAGAACCCTCCAAGAACACATAGTATCTAATCTCAAACTCTATGAAAATCCTCCTAAAATCACCAGATGAGTTATATCAGTATTACACTATTATCATCCACTCATAAAAAACCTTATCCTTCTCAATCATACTCTACACCACAATAGGGATAAGAAATGATTACTCTCCAGCTTTTTTCTAGTACTATTATGAATGGCCCAACCTCCTACGCATATCCTCAAATGGGGCCATTCCGATGGATGAGTGATGGATATTTTTATAATATATATATAAAATATAGATAATTTGTTTACCCAGGATTCTAGATATAATAATATTCAAACCCACAACATATCCTCCAACATATGGATAGTGTAATTTTTGTACCTATCAGTATGAGGGAGGAAAGTTGTGTTGAGACACAATTGAGAAACACAAGAATTGTACAATTCACTCCAATATCATGAGATAAAAGATTCATAAAAATCAATGAAAAAATACTTTGTAACACCATGAAATTTCTTTATATCATTTACATACTGCAGCAACAAAACATCTATGGTGCCTGGTTCCTTGATTACTAAGAAGTGAGCTGATGTCATCAACTGATCCATGATTAACCAGATAGAATCACAACCTCCATGAGCTTGGGTTAACTCTATGATGTGACCAATAAATATGGAATCCAATTTCAACTCAATAACATCAAAAGGTTGCAACAAATTACCAATAATATGTTGTTATGACTTTTCCTACTGGAATACCAAACACTAAACAAGAAACATTTCCACCACATGTTACATCTTAAGCCACCAAAATAGCATACTCAATCCATGATACATATTATATCCTCCGCGGTGTACATCCAAAGGTGGTATATGTTACTCAATATGGAATATCTCTTGAATCAATTCCATAATAAATTGACTTCAGTGAAAAAATCGGGTTTTGACCATCCTTAGATCCCCCCTCAAAACAATGCCATAGTCAACACGATTATATATCAGCTCTTCCTTTGAGTCTCCCCATTGAGACTCTTATACCCTCTACATAATAAAAGACTTAAATGTAATATTATATAAGAAACCACCCCATAAAAGACCCTTGCATCTATGTGCAAGGCTAGAAACTCTTCTATCACCATCCATGTACCCGGAAATCCCGAACAACATCCTTCCACTATTTCTTTCCCAAAAGGTTGGCTAATAATTTTCCATCCCTAAGGTGTAGGATTTCTCAAAATCATAATGCTGAGGAAAAAATATCCTCATATGTTTTTACTGATGTAGATGATGCTGAAAAAAGATATTCCTCAAGATCATATGATCCATGAAGACCATAATGTTCCCCTGAATGATCCAATGTCACCATAGCTTCAGTTCAAACACAACCACTTATAACTCCAGATCATGAGTGGAATAGTTACCCTCATGGGGACACAAATTCATAGACCCATAGGAGATCACCACACAATACTAAATCAATATGCAACCCAAGACCGGATGAGAATCATCAAAAAAACACCTCAAACATTACCCCTTTTTCTATAATTAGAGCACTAGAGCATTGACCTACTCTCCCTTAAGGTAATAAAATACTACCTCAAACTAATGTATCTAGAGAAATTAATGTTACTTCCTTGTCAAATATATAAATGGGGGATAAATAAATGAAAAATTTGATATAAACCTACAGTAATATCCCTAAGAACCAAATAAGGTGTGAACATAAATCACATTTATTTCTGATGCACAAGAAACAACTTCCTTGAACATTGATGGTTCCAGGACCACACTATACTGGGTCACCACATTCCTATGAAAGTGAAACTCTTGTATCCAATACCTTAATTTATAAAAATATTCATATATTTGGTGGTGTTAAATAACCATAAAGATAGATCTATGATGATTGGAATGTGCCTCCTCTGACTTGGAGTGGATCAATATTTTTAAATTGAAAATGACTATGAATTGGTCCAAGAATTCATGGAACATAGAGTTCATGAACACCATTTTTGTTTCTTTGAACCTAAAATGAAATAACACAAACGTGAACTTACTATACTTTCATATAAAGGTAGTATTTTAGATATCACCCTCTTTTACCCTTAATTAGTGATAACAAAACTATAGATCAATATTATAAATCAATTGTCTCTCTTAAACAAGTCAAGAAGATATTCTATCTAGGAAGAGGGTAATGAATCTTGATCTTCACCTAATTCAACTTCCAGTAGTCTATACAGAAAATAATACTATCATTTTCATTCTTGGAGAATAAAACTACAGCACCTTAAGGAAACACACTAATCTGGATGAAACCCTTCTATAATAGATCACCTATCTAAATCCTCAACTACCACCACTCAAAAGGTTTCATTTGAAAAGGATTCATATATATTAGAGAAGAACCAAGATACATGTTTATCATGATCTCAATATCATATCAATGGGGAAGCATCACAACCTCCTCATTAAAGACATCCAAAAAACACACCAATGGCCATGAGGACATCCACCACATTAAACAACTTCTAATTACACAAATATCACAACAACTATATAAATAAGGGACTCAAAACATTTACCTACCAATTAAAAAATATTCTTTCCAATTAAAACTACACACTATCCATCCACATATAAGAACAAGACTATCCTAAAGAAAAAATTGATAACCACATGAATGGATTAAACAAGTCAATGTTGGGAAAGAAATCATTCATATTCCTATAAATAAATAACTAATCCCCATGGGACTGATGCATTCCCATCATCATTTCACACCCACGGTGCACATAAAACAAGCTAGTTTGGACTTCAACATGAATTTTCAATACCAGGGGTATAGGAAGCCTCTATATTCCTAGTCTTATAGAATGTACTAGAGTGAGTGAAACAGAGGGGCATGAAGCTCCAAAATAAAAAAAATGTAAATACTATGGTACATGATAAGATCATCATAACTAGAGTAGTCTTTGGCCCCTCTAGCATTTCCACCCTCACTTTATGAAACCGACTATGCCTAGATCATTAACCACTTTGTTGAAATACCCCTCAACAACCATTCTCATGGTAGGTTCCCTAAACTTAACAAACACCCTAAGGTAAAAAACTACCTACCTCATATCCTATTGGTGGAGCATAAGACTACATAACCTTATAAAGGAATGGTCTCTCTAGAAACTATGGAAGAAAATGGATGTGAACCTGGCCATCTCAATGAAACATACCTCTATGAACCACTAGTTATTAATCCTGATAATGGGAATATACCCCCATATAAAAAACACACTGACCCCAAGCCCCTATGAAGACCATGGAAAATGCTAGACCCAAATGGATAGAAAGGAATATACTATGGTTAACTCCCTACTAATCCAAACCCCAAATGTCCCAACACATGTAACCTTCTACTTTCAACTCAACTCCTATTGGAACACTCCTAGTTACCCTCTCATATTAATCCTATTAATGGGTGAATCCACTCAATAACATCTTCATTCTTATAAGCATCCGAATAAATTGGAAATTTAAAAGGAGTACATACATACTAGATCAAAGGACACATTCACTCCTTGAGACTTCTCACATAGGACTCCTCATCCAGAAAGAGGTTTGAGTACAAACACAATAGATCCTTGAACATGATCCCCATATCCTACATAGACATAATCCTACTAATGAGTGAGTAGTTCATGAATATCCACTAATATCATGGTTGATGATAGAAATTATAAATAAAACTACCTCTAGAATTCTAGACACAACACCTCTTCCTCCTTCTGTTCACCATCTAACAGTTCCTGATATAGACTTGCATCTCCATGCATCTGACTAACTACCTACTGGAACTAATAATCCATTAGGAGTAGATAAAACCAAAAATGGTATCAATCTCCACCATCCAAATTTATGTCTCCATATTGGAAACACTAACCTCATACTTCCCCAAATCCTACCATAGAAAAGCATGAAACCCTTTCTTCAACAAATAATCCTCCCTAACTAGATTGTCCCATCTATGATCAATGATGTCATCTTCATAAAAATCTATTAAAAAACCATACACAGTTGATAAACAAGATCCATAGGTGAAAGGGAAACAAATATTTCATAATCCCAGTAGTATGTAATTTTATTAAGATTTATTAAATTATTTTTAAACTCAATTAAACTCTCCCAAAACCACCCAACTTATACAAGAACACATGCCAATATTTATTCATGTACCTCTCCTGGGTCTCTATCCGGAAAGTGGTCCAACATCACCTTATCATTTTTTAGGCTCATATTCCATGCATTGTATCATGGGGGTTCTCAAATCGCATTTCTGAGGAAGTATTCCCTATCCTATTTCACGGACCAAGACCAACTAACATCGTCACCTTACCAACCCATGAAATCTTCATTATGCCTAACTTTGAATATCATCATATCCTTCAAGAATCACCTTTGATACTACTCTATCATGACCCCCTACCTAAAAAGCTACACCTCCTAGGATGGAAATGAATGAAAAGAGATAATAAACCAAAATTCTTATCGCAACAAGGTCCTGGTTTTGGAAATAATACAGAGGATATAAAAACATCAATATGGGAGGCGTTAACCTCTATAATATATGTAGGATCATAATACTGGACATCATTGATCAATAAACTCAATGACATAATATAATATTAATACAAATCCATCTCAAAATACAAATATAAATATATCTAATATGGATAATATTCTCTAACATAATTAACCAAATAAAAGATAAGGAAGTGACACAAAAAAATATCCTAGGGTCTGAGGTAGTAATGTCTAGAACGGTCAACATAGTCCTTCTAGAAACCTGAAAGATGTTTATATACATAGGTTGAGAATACAAGTATACTTAGTATAAAACCCAATGACTTAGTAACTTTTGAAAGATAAATATTAATACACTAGTATGAAAAAAACCAAACCAACAATAACTAAATAGGTCAACTAACCAAACTTCATATTCACTATAACCCACTCAACAAATAATGAATGAAAAATATAATAATATAATATGGATAATAATGATGATAGGTACCCCACACCACATTCCCACTAATTATATGTTCTCAAACTCTAATGAAATACATCTTGGTATTCCCACCTATTCTATATAACATCATTTCAAACCACATCAAATCACATCTCATATCATTAGTAGAAACCTAGGCCATCACATCACATATCACCTGAATACACCTGGACCATCACTTCTCATTACATCTCATATTGAAACCTGGGTATTGGGGCATCATGAACATAATGGACAACAACCTCATTCTTTTAGTCTACCATGCATGACCCCACTATAAGCCATATCATCTCATCAAAACACATCTTGTATGAAGACACCTAGGCCATCACACAACATCCCTTCACATCTCAATAGTGAACTTTTGACCTCTAAGCATCAATGGCCATGAATATAAACATCACCTGTAAGATGGAATAGGTAAGATGGGGTGGCCATACATCCATCCTCCCCACCATTTTATTGACCCCCCCCCCAACCATTGTTTATCAGCAATAGTTGATCGACCTGGGTGTAGAATATATAAAAATAAGAAGAAAATAAAATTTATGAACATAGTATCATAAAACAAAATCAGAAACTATGGGCATACCACACAAGATCCATACCAAATCACAAAGTTACCCGCAAGGCCTCTTATCATTTTCAACTATTTCTACCATGAAAAAGAATAACTTTACACCAAAAAGACAAGGCACATTTCTTTTTTGTTATCGATTAAATAAAATTTCCAAAATTTATATAAATATGTAATTCTATTAATTTTGCCTATGGATTTCACCTCCCATTATTATTCATCCATTCATTAACCGTCCAATCGATACCAGTTTAGTTCATCATTAACCAATTCATTCAAATACTACCTAAGGATCAATAATAACACATGGCCACATAAAAAACCCAAATATTACAATATCCCATGATAACAAGCCCACAGATCACCTCTGTATCGCAGTTGTACCCACTTTCCATAGAAAATTGTATATCACTCTCCCATGGAACCCCAATGCAACAAAACCACACTCTACAACCATAATTCACACATTCACATGCCACAACACATTTCACATCATCACATAAAATTTTCTAGATTTATCATTGGTTTTTCTATTACATCTAATAAATTAATTTAGGGGATTTCTAACATAAGAAATATATCCAGGAAAGTCAAATTTATTAGCTGAGTATAAGTGGTTGACCATTTATTCTAGGTGGTGTCTCAAAAATAATAAATTATGGTATTCACAACACATATCAATTATATATAAACAAATGTTCCAAAAATCGTTATTTTTTAGTGGAATTAGAATCATAGAAAATCTCAATATCACAATATCAAAATTATGTAAAAACATGAAAAAAATTTCTCATCACCTTTTATTTCATTTTAAAATTTCATTAACTCTTAAGGATTGATGTAAAATACGTTACCATAGATAAAAATATTAACCCCCCCCCCCCACATGAAAAAAATATGAGATACAGGTGTTCTCATACCTCTAATAGAGTTCTTGGATTAATTTCACATGATTGGGTTGAAAAGAAGACAACAACCAACACAAAAGGAGAACACCTTAGTTACCCTAAACACAACAACCTCATTGTTATATTACCTTTGAAATACCTAAAAAATAATGATTTACTTTGGGAAAACCATTCCCTTGTGAATAAAAAAAAGAAAAATTGGGGAAGCCTGAGGGGAACTCACCAAAACCCACCATAGAGAAATCTTCAATGGTTAGGGTTGAAAGACACTAATTATGTGATAAATGGTCTCCTTATGACGCATTTGGGTCACCCAATAAATGAGAGTATAGTATAAATATTGGATCAGTTCTAGGGAATCTTGATATTTATAGCCATTCTCAAAAACATAAGGCTATATTGTATCCTCAAGCATAAAACTACAACCTCTATGAAAATGGGTAGGACCACAATGAAGTGCTCCCTACTACACCACAACTTTGCTGGTCAAAGGCCCCATTGAGAATAGTGGAAAACATTGTCATTTGGATCCTATAAAAGGATATGGATTACTGGGATCATCTAAGACCATTATGCTACATAACCTCTCAACTAAGAAGGGGGATATATTTTAGTCCATATCTATGGTTTAATAACCCCAATGTCGACCCCCAATAATCTATACAATAACAAGATGAGATTAAAATAACTATGGAAAACTAACCCCAGATCTCAATGCCACATCATGGTATCCAAGTCATAGCCATAACTCAAATTAAAGAAGCTGAAAAACAGAATCCATGTTTCCTATATGCTTCAGTTGTTTCCTCTATTTTTAATTGGTTACCCCCATGGTGTATCCTATGGATCAAAACTATAGGACTCATCCTAGATGGATATTCTAGTTGTATTCTCCCTTTCTCTCCAAACACCTCAGGATCTCACCAAACACCTATGTCACTAGATTTTAAATAATGTAATGGTCTAGATGGTCCGACCTATCACATATAGTAACTATACTAACACTGAAGTGTAATTTTTTTTTACCGAAGTAATTTTCAAAATGTATTAATGCAGTTTAAAACAATAAAAATAAGGGTGATAAAATCAACTAAACATTACCAATTTTTGTTGGATGAGATTATTTACAATAATAATTATATTATCTTCAAATATTATCAATTTTTATCCATTTTACCCTATGAATAAAATTAAATTAATTTGTGACATTTAAAAATCCAAGAGTGTTCCTCCCCACACTTTTAAAAGGGAACATCCTCTCATGTGTTCTTATCAGATCAAAGGAATTTTAGATAACAAAATCCCTACCCAAATCTATTTATTACTTCCCTAACCATATAAAAGATTCATTTTTTATTATAAAACCCTCCTATGTAGTCTTTTATTTCAAACCTATGGTGGTTTTCCAAAGAAGATCTATCATTATCAAATGATCATTTTTGTTCTATTTCTATTTTCCACCTCTATAAAATATTATTCAAAAATGATAAAATAATTAAACCAATATCATCCATATACAAAAATAAAATTATTTTAAGTTAATAACCTATATACATCTCCCCTTCTATCAAATGGGAAATGAAACCACCAATCGTGTGCACGAAAAACTACCACCTTAGAAAAAAAAGTAGGTTATTTTTTATAACCACATCTCATGGATAGATATAATGATGTATTTAACATGTAGATATTATTTTCATGAAATAATTATACATATTTAATTTTAATATTAAATATACTATCTTACCTTCTAATCTATTGGAAAATTATAATGTCGCCCACGCGTATCTATATAATACCTCCTCCATGAAGCGATGCCATTTGTTTTTCATTTTTCTAAAAAGGATAGTAATATGGATATATTAATATAATATATATGATATATATGATATTAAAAAGTTTATATATGGGTGAATTATTTTCTATGTTTCTTTACTTCCATCCGATGAAAAAATGGAATCTATGTTCATGAATATGTGTTGTGCATCGATATGAATGGTATAATTCATTTTTTTATCTGTAATTTTATGGATGAATATAAATATGTATACAAATAAAATATATTATAATTATATCAGGATTAATATTATAGATATTATGTGTCCATGTTAAATATAGATGGAAGATAACTACCAACTTGAAAAATATATGAAAAATGAAGAAGTTATCACACAGAATAGTTATTTTAATTTATAATTTTTAATAAATGGGTGATAAAAGGGTTATGAGAAAAATAACATATGCTTTTATATATATTATTATGGTAATTTAATATATTTATATATTAAATTACATTTATTATAAATGATTTTTGAACTTGTGTGAAGGAATTCAGTCTTGAGGTAAGGGACTTTCGGCTTACTTTTATTTATCTGAGACACATTCTATATTAACCACATATTTCTTTTATGTTATGTATAAAATTAAAATAAATGTATTTTATATTTATTATTATATAAATTATGGTGATTTAAATATCCATATATGTTTTTTTCATGGGTCTTATGATTCAAAAGTTACTTAAGTGCTAATGGATTTATGTTAAAATCTCATTTTCATCAGGATTATATTTTTTTATGATTCTGATGATGAAATATATTTATTGGACTCTAATAAATATGTTTATTTTTTCTTATAATATATTTATTTTTAGTGAATAAAAGTTTTCCTTTCTGTTTTATCTCTTTAATAACTAAATTGAAAATAAAAGTTTTTAATAAAATCGACATTATTTCTCACATCAGTCAAACATTTATTCTCATTCATGTAAATATTTATAAAAAATATTTCAATTATCTATTTAATACTATAAATATTTTAATAAAATTAATTTATAACCATGTTTTAATTTTTATAAAACTGTTTAAAATTAATCTTCCTATCATTTCTCAAATGAGGTCATTTTGACTTTTTATTAAATATGTAACAGGAATATTTCTTTTGACGTATAAAAAATGAATGAATTTTTTTTTTCCATCACCAATAAATTCATTAAAGATTACTTTAAATGTTTATATAGTTATTTTAAAAGAAACTTTTTACCCTAAATTTTTTGAAAGTTTTATATTTTAAATATATTATTTAAAAAAAGAAGGGGGAATTTTCCTCAATAATTTTGTTAATGATATTCTTATTTTTCTTCTATTCATAAATGAAAACAAGATTTTGTGTTGATTATTTTTTACTATGTATATAATCCAAAGGTACTATCATTATTATTTTCTTATATGGTTTATGATTTTTAAGATGTTATGTTTACGAAACCCATTTATTTTCTATGGATTATGCTATGATGGACTGATGTATGTTTTATGAAACCCATTTTCTTTTCACAAGTCATCTAATGATATGGGGAATGTTTTATGATCTTACAAAACACAAATATATGTTTTTCATTATGTGATGTTTGATTATAGAATTATATATCTGTCAAATGAATTGGGAAAATTTTATATCTCATGAGATAATTATGGGAAACAATTGAATGTTTTTGATCCACTATGAGAAACAATTTGATGTGTTTGATATGAAATAAGAAACAATCCTATATTCTCTGTCCACTATTGTAAAAAAGATAATTTTATTGATCTTATATATGAAACATATCCACATTCATGATTTTCTATTCAAAACAATTTTATGTACATGAACCACTAATGGAAATAGTTGTTAATTCATGAACTATTGTTTATTGTGGTCTCAGTAGTTAAACATGGCATATGATAATTTTCATATTCCATTGATATTGCCACACTTTTAGGACATGATACTATGAATCATTATTGAATTATGATCATTTCTCACTCTTATGATTCATATATTGGGAATGATAAATATTAATGGTATTAATCATGTTTCTGATATTTAAGAGATAGGGTATGAACTATTTAAGTTATATTCATTATATCATATAGTTTTTCATATCTTATGATTTCATTTTAACATTGATTGATATATCCAATTTTTACCCTTAAATATTCATAGATCACTGATTCATATGTTTCCATTCACTAGGTTATGACGAATGGTTTAATGTAGGGTATATCTATAAATAGGTCTAAATAAAAAGATCATTATGGGACATGTTTGAGATCTTTTATAAAATAAGAAGATTGTGTATCTAGTTTCAAAAGAACCGAAATATTTAGGATCATTAGGTGTGTATTTTTTAAATATTTTGAATATTTATCTATGATTTTTAATATTTATGTATGAAAATATTGGGTCTCTATAGTTGGCATCAGAGGTGGGTTGGGTAAATTTTTAGAGATTAGTACAAGATAACTATGGAAATAACCCAAGGGATATAACTATGTATAGTTTAACAATATAATGTTTTGGTAAGGAATTGATTATTTGGTTTTTAAAGAGATAAATTAATTTCTGGACAATAGGTGGATTCAGATTTGGAATAGAAGATTGTAGGGGTTATAACCTTGAAAATACTTGGTTGAGTATATCTCAACCACCATTTGGGAATATAGTGATTATTCAATTACATCGTACCTGGTTTGACACTCATACGGGATACTCTAATATTTATCCAAATTTTACCTATAAAGCATTTTGAAGAATTTGAATAGTGATGATCTTGGATGACCTGTGATAAACCAATGGTTTCATAGATGGGGACATAATTTATACATTCTATGAATAATTTTTCATGATTACATGATTAATAAACATGGTAAATATTGATCTCCCTATAGTATTTGGTTTTATTCAATGGATGGAACTAGGAGGATTTGTAATAACACTAAATATGATGGATTGTGGGATGATTATTCTCAAGAGAAACCTAATGAAATGGGATCCCCAATGTGTGTACGTGTTATTATGACTAACAAGTTATCCCATTTTATGACTAACAACCTCATCTTGGGTGAGAGTTTTGAAAAGCCTTATAAAAGAAAAATAGACATTTATGAAGACCCTGGGGGAAATAAGAATCATCTTCTGACATGCTGAGAATGTGGGATAAATAAATCAAAGGAATTTTGGGGAGGAAAAGGGAGATATTTTGGGTGTGGAGAATAAGTACACATAATAAGTAATTTCTATGTAAAAATGAAAATTCTAGTTAATAAAATTGATAATAAGAAGGGATTTCCTAAGGTATCATTGATGGATGATTTTTTTCCATATATAAATTATTGGAATTATGCAAATAAATGTCATTGGGGAAAGCATGAAAAGTGTACTAGAAAGATAATATCAGTAAAAGTTTTTCTATTAATGATGATGATACTACAAATGGAATATGAATGGAAGGAGGTATTATATAATAATATGATGAAGCCTAGTTATAGGTTTAATGAGGATGTGGAATGATTGAATTTTTTATGTTTTGGGATTCACAAATTATGTTGTGTAATAATTTATTATCAATGATATTTTAGTTATATGTATCATGAAACATCTATGTATTGTTCGGTAGTAGTTTTTTATGTATTTGAATGAATATGTTGAATTATACGAAGGGACTAGAAAAATATCATAACTGTAATGTGATTTCTTATGAATAACATATGATTGGGTGAAACAAATCCCTTAATATGTTCCAAATGTTTATTTAATAATGTTTATTTGGTAAAAAGTGAATATTATCATTGATGAAATAAAACAGATAGAATTGGGGACCTAAAAATGATTACTGGTTAGGTGAAAAGTTATTTTATGGTGGAGTTTATTAAATTTTCATTTTCATGGAATATATTTGAAAATATGATATTTTATTTAAAAAATAAATATATAGTTTAATATGGAAGTAGTTTTAATTTAGTTAAGGTTTTTTGGATATCAAGGTATTCAAATATTTCATATGTGACATTAATATTTACTTTATAATGTTTCGGTGATTAATGTTAAGTTGATTATTGTAGTTTGGTAACATTATTTATATATTTTTTTAATTTTTAATTTGATGAGATATATTTTGGAATGGTTTTAAGGATAAATTCATATTTAATGGATTAATTTGAACTTTTTATATTACTGTTGACGTTTTAGAGATTAAGGAGTTCTATTGGATAACTTATTCTAACCATTTCAGTTTTAATAAATATTCAGTGACAGAAATAAATAATTGTAAATATTATATAGATATTATCATTTGTTAATTTTTTTATTATTTTGGGCATAAAAAATCATCTAGGATATTCATTTCATAGAGTAAGAAATGAAATATAAATAAAACAAAGAACAAAAAAGGTATGGTATTGTTTTTAAGAATAAAAGGATATCAAAAAATTACATTTTATGGTGTCCTCTATCTTGATAGTAAAATAATTAATTATATTTATTATGAGGATTTTGAAATAAAAAATTTATAAATTTATGTTCATTTCTAATGAATCAATGGTCTTTTCACAAATTATCGATTTATTGCCTTTTAGTCATTAACTTTATACGAACATATTTTCTATCACTCTCTATTAGTACATAGGAATGATTATTCTTCTATATGTTCATATTTTCACATGGGATTTATGTTATCCTGTTTTTAAATATATTTTTTGATATTCTATATGATCATTATAATTCCCTTTATATACATCTTGGAAGAAGTTTATTTACCCTTTTCATAATACTGTTTTCCAATAATAGAATTTTTAAAAATCAAACTCTTGATTACCGAGATAAGGTTCAAATTCTGGGAATGAAATTTATTAGACAGGGGGAGATTGTAACGCACTAATTTTTTAAAATAATATCATTTTGTTTGATAGTGTATATGACACAAAACATCAAGCATACACAGACTACGAAATATATTATTTAAATATCACTATTATAACCTAGTAGTTTAATAGGATGGTATAAATTGTATTAAAAAAAATTTAGAATATATATCTATAAATATCTAAATAAATAATAATTCCTAAATTAATTATTATTAAATAATTACCATATCTTTAGTAAAGTCATTTTATGCTTCAAAAATACATTTTCTTCAAAAATGATTTAAATTTCATTTCTGTGTAAAAAATATAATTAATTTATACTATTTTACTAAAGTTATTTTATAAAATTTATTTAATTTTTTAACTAATTATATCAAAATTATCTTATGGTGATTTTTTTCTAAAAAATTGGGTTTTCAGTGAATAATGAAAAATAACAATTTTTGTAAACCATTCATTTTTTCATTAAATAATGTTATTTAATGTATGATTATATTTTTTATTGTATCCTAATTTTATGAAAGACATATTTTATTTTTAATTATATAATTAATTTCATTTAAATCATAAATTTTAATGATTTGGTATAAATATGGTTCCATGTGTAAAAATACAGATTTCTAAAAACAATTTTTATGTTTATAAAGTTTACAAATCTAAATTAACTAAATTATTAAATAATAAGAAAATATTTAAACTATATTTATAGGTCATATATCAATTTATATTAATTTACATTGCTATAATTATTATTTCATGTCAAAAAGTTAATATAAGATCATCTATTGCTTGAGAAATGCATTTTTCGGAGAAACAACTTTTCATCACACATTAATAGATTATTATAAAATTAATTTATAAAAATTATTGGGTTTTAATTTGGTAAAATTTATTACATATTTTTAGTCACTATAATTTATATTATTTAATAGGTCCATCTTAGTTTTTTGTTAAAATGAATATTAAAAAAAGTAAACATTTGTCAACATGGAAAACGGGTAAATCAGGTAAAACAAGGATAAAAATAAGTTATAAGGCCACTATTTTACTCTTAATGGTTATTTTTTTAATGTATTTATAACATTATAAACTTATGATAAATATTTAATTATTTATTGGACACTTTTCCAGGAAAATGGCATATATTATATTTTAATTAATGAAAATGAAATAAGTATCAATCTCTTTATTTTAAATATAAATTATGTGTTCACATTGGAATGTTTTGAATTAATATTAATTTTTATTTTGGGAATAATGAAATAATTTTAATGATGTTATTTTAGTTATAATTTTTAGTAATTAAATAATTAACTTAAATTATTATACAATTCTGACACAATATTTATTCATTTCACAGGAAAACCAAATAAATGATTTTAAATTTCTTAAAAGAAATACAAATTGGATGAATTATTATGTTATATGTATTTTATTTATAAATATAATATGTTAGTTATTTTTAAATTTATTTTATTTTACTTTCCTTTCAATCATTATGTTTTCAGTGTAAAATTAAATGAATAGTTCCAAGAATGACATTAATGATATTTTATAATAATTAACATTTTATTAAATGATTTAAAATTTCTAAAAATATTATATTCATCCCAGTAATTGGGATTGGTTTAAAATATCAACCATGTATCATTTTATTTCAAAATATTATTTTATAGTAACTATCTTGAACCCTAAATAGAAAATACCTTGTTATCACAGTAATTATCAAATAGGGTTTACACTTGTTAAAACAAAAAACATAAGGTTAAAAACATGAACTAAAAATGAAAGTTTTTAATTATATGAGCCTATTTAGACTCATATCAATCATAAAAAATATTATAAATTTGGTTATATTTAAGCCTTAAAATTGATTTATATTAATTTAATACTTTAAGAAACACCATGTGTGGCCTTCCCCTCACTTATAAAAGGGAACCTAATCTCATTTATTATTCAAAATTATTAAGACAGTTAGTTTGGTCAATACTGACCAAAATCTATTCATTAATTACCTAAACACATCCTTTATACATTGTTATTATTAAAAACTCATTTTAGTATTTTTTTTTTGCAAATATAAGGAGGTTTTATGATGAATATGTGTTGTTCTTAACCAAGTGTTTTTATTTTATTTCATATTAATACTCCTTAAAATATTATTCCACTATGATGAAATAATAACATAATTATCTTAAATATAATTTTATTTTATTATGTTAATGTAATAACGTACATGCATATCCCCATCCATCAAATGGGAAATGAAATTGTTGATCACGTGTACGGTGGACGACCACTTCAAAAGCTGAAGTAATTCATTTTCCATAAATGCCTCTCATGGATAGATAAAATGATTGATATAATATATATAAATAACTATAATGTTAATGATATAATTATTCTTCAATAAGTATAATATTACATCTACCTTTTTAGCTTCTAGTCTATTGGAAAATTATATTTTTATTCGTGCATACGTTTAGACAACCACTTCCACGAAGTGTTACAACATGTTTTTCATTTTATTTTGAATTTGAAGGTAATAAGGATATATTTAATAAATATATATTATATATGTGATGTAATAATGATTATAAATATATGAATTATTATTTACATTTATTTCATTCTATCCATAACAAAAGAAACATTGTTCATGCATACATACATCCAACCGTGTTCATAAATGGTGTAATTATTATTTTTTTATTTACTTTTATTGATGAATCTAAATATTATCATAATTAATATATATGATATTTAAATCAAAATAAACATTTTGAATATTATGTAACCATAATCAATGTACAAGGAGAAAAACTTCTAAACTATGACATATATGAACAATGAAGTAGTTATCACCCAAAATAGATGCATAATAAATAAATATTTATTATACGTGAGGTTCAAACATGTACAAATGAAGTTGGAAAAGGGGTTAGAGATCAATGAATCACTTTTATTTTTGTGATACATAATCTATATTCAGCACGTGATTATTTTATGTGGTGTAAATTGTTCCCAAGAATATATTTTATGATTCATCTTATGAAAATTATTAGGATTTACAAATCTATTTAAGTTTATTTATTTTATGTGGATTATGATTAAAAATTTACCAAAATGGTAATATATATGAGTTAAAATTTCATTTATTATCTTGATTATTATTATTATGCTTCTAATGATAATATTTATTTATCTACCTCTAAAAAATGCCCTGAATTTTTCTTCACCTCTGTTTATTTCTAGAGAATACATGTTTTCCTATCATATTATTTTCTTTAGGAACTACAGATACTAAAATAATTATTTTATGGAAATTCGACTATATTTCTCTCTTCAATAGAAAATCAATTCTCTTCATTGTTCATGTTCTCTAGAAATTATTTTATGACTTTCTTTAGTACTCTCCAATGATTAATTAATTTAATTTTAACCTATGTTTGACTTTTTTATAAAATGATTTAGAATCATTATTCATATTGATTTTTGAATGATTTAGATTTGAATTTTTACTAAAATGAGACGGTGTTTATTATTTCTATAATATATGGAATGAACTATGTTTCCTTATATTATGACCAATCAACGATTTGAAACATAAATTACTTGTTTCCATGGTTCATTTTAAAGGCAAAATTTTGCATAATATTTTCCAAATTTTTTATTTTTAAAAATTTCATTTAAAAATCGAAAGTGTATTCTCCTTAAGAATGTTTTAAATGATATTATTAAGGAATTTATATTCATAAAATATGAATACCTTTATTATTTCTTATGTTATACTATGGATATGAACCAATGGTACCATTCTTGTTCACTCTCTATAAGGTTTCTGGTTATGATGATGACATGTTTATGAAACCCATTTTTTCCATGGTTTATGCTATGATGGATTGATGAAATTTTTATGAAACCCATTTTCTTTTCATGGGTTATAATATAATGATATAATTAATTTTTAATGATCTTATGTAATAAATTTGTATTCTATTCATTATTTTATGGGTGTGACGATAATTATCTTGACCTATAATGTATTTGGAAATGTATTATATCTCGTGATATAGTAATTGGAAACATGTTTATGTGCTTGATCCCCTATGTGAAAAAAATTCAATGTGATTAATCTACTACCGAAAAAAGTAGATGTTCTTGATCCGATATGATAAAAAAATATGTCTATTGATTATTATGAGAAATAAGTTTATATGATTGATCCACTAAGGGAAACATGTTTTGATGCTTGGTCTATTATTATTTGATGGTATCATAAGGTATCCTTGAAAAATGAATGTTTTTATATACCTTTGATAGTGAAACACTTTTATGACAAAATTTTATAGCTCATGATTGGTTTATTAGGATTTCTCACTCTTATGATTTATGTATTTTGAAATGATATATCAATTTATTAAGAAAAATGTTTACAATCATTGATAGATGGTGTATTAAAATTGTAATTTATGGTCATGGTCTCATAACCTTTTTTTATCTTATCATTTCATATGACCATCGACCGATATCTTCCTTGCTTAACCTTATAGAGAGTCTGAGTTCAACATTTCTTATGTTTGTTTATTTCTATATAATGAATAAAGGTTTTATGTAGGTTATGTATATGAAGAGGTATAAATTGGAAGATATTTTTGGGAGATATTGATGATCAATCATGAAATTAGAAGATTGTGTATCGAGTCTGAAAAGACAGTAATACATTATGATCGTCAATAATGTAAGACTAAAATATATTAAATATTCATATATAAATATAATAATTATATATAAAAATCATGGGTAGCAATATTATGAACATATCATACAATAAATAACAACTTATTTGATGATAACAATGTTAAATTATTATATAAGGACTAAAATTTCAAGAATTTTTCACATTTAGATTTCATTTTATCTTTTTTATTCTATGATTAAATGATTATCATTTGAATTATATTTTTATGAATTTATATAAATAAGATTAAAATACCATATGTGATACTTAAATTTTTCCTAGAAAAAATAGTATGAGGATCGAATCTAGCAAGATCACTCACTATAATTACTAGTAAAGAAGGTTAAGTTCGATATTTGATAATTTATACTTATGTCTTTTTTATGTATATATTCTTTATATTTTTATTAATATAAATGGATAAAGTGAATTGAAACCAAAACACATATTATAAAAATTTATTACCAGATATTAAAGGATTATTGAAATTGAATTAATGTAGAAAAATTGTTTTCATAAACCATGATAAAATTAATTTTCTTGATGATATGAAAACTTGAATAAGTATCAAAATCAAAAAAAAATAAATAGAATTAAATTACTAATTACTAATTTTGTTTATAAATATATATTTCATTTTGGAAATCAAAAAATGGGAGAAATTTAAAAATAATTTTTTCCTATATATATTTTAATAATAAATTTTTCTCAAAGGGTTGTACATTTCTTATTTCTCTTAATGCTTTTTAAATTATAATTTTAGAAAAAGGTTATAAATTCATAATCATTAAAAGTCTAGGGAGATTTCTTTTAAATTATTGGCTATATTTTAAAATTATCATACATGTATTTTGTTTTCCAAAAAGGTGGATATTTTATATTCATTTACTCGCTTATTTATTTATTTCAAATATAAAATACTCTTTATATAAAAATGATCTAACATTATGTTTTTGTAAATTTCATTATGCCTATACAGAATGAACTTTTAGTAATAGTGATTCTTGATAAATGAAATTGAATTATGGAAATATTCTGGCCTAATGTTTCATGTCATATTACATACATCTGATCTAGAAGCATTATAGTGGTGCTAATTTAACTCAACAATAGATGAAGAATCATGATGAGTTCATTAGTAGATGAATAGGGTGGTGTCAATGAAGTTACAACTAAATCTGAGTTTTATCGAATTCAACCATTGGAGTTTGTTGAAATTAATCCTATAAATAAATTTACACCTTGGGAATTAGAAGAAAATGAACACATGAAAATGATAAATGAACATATATATTGACCAATCTAAAAGAAATCAATTAAATGTTTTTCTATTTATTTTTACTGAGTGTGCTTCTGATTGTTATAGTTTTCTTATTTTGTATTACTTCTGTTGAGATCCACCATAGTATGTTTTTTCATTATAAATATACAATAAATTTTTATTGTAATAATTTTTCTTCAAATATAGCATGATTGAGGGATAATGAGGATAGAAAGAGTAAGAAATGTCTGATCATAATATTGTGGGATTCCATCATTAGAAAGATAGATCTCAAGTACTTTTGGTTACTGTTAGTGAGCTACTACCTATGGGTATAGTCAAGGGATTATAAGGACAGAAATATAGTAATTTTTATAGGAATAAAAAGGGGATACCTTACAATATTATTAATGTTGATGATACCTTGGAAACGGTAGATAGATCCACCATACACTTTGGTTTAAAAGTGTGGTTTTAATAATATCATTTTAGATGAGAATTTTATTTTACACCTAATACTCCACATTTTGTTTTTGAATTTATTTTTTTAAAATCTTTTATTAATAATAATTAATATACTTTTCTCATTATTTATGTTGTGGTATTTTTATTTTATATTGTTTATAATTCAGTTACTCTAATCATTGATTTGAATATTAACTAAAATCGATCAAATTAATAATTTTAGTTGACTTAAATTGTAAACATTTTTAAAAACTAAAACTCAACTAGAAAAATAAATTTTATTTTCTATAATTTCTCCAAATTAATATAAAATACAACCTTTTTATGGATTAATTTGATTAGCAAAGTAGTTGTCCTAAAGAGTAAGGTAAGAACTCCAAACAACATTCTCACTTAAATTACATTAAATTTTCTTCTTCTACCACACATTAGACTATTATATCCATCATAATATAATTAAATCTACAACATTAGTACTTTTTATTTTTATTATGCTGATGTATTAATCATTATCTAGCCTTCTTTCATCTGTTCAAAAATGAAAATGATTCATGTATTGTGTTGGTTAACCACCTTCATGGGAGATTTATATTATTTTTCATCACATCCTTACATGTATGGTTAAAAAATGGATTTAGAGAAAAAAATTATATTTATGATATTATTAATATAATTTATACATAAATTGGAAATTATATTAATGATATTAAAAATTAGATATTATAGTTGTTTTAACCTCCCAAAAAATCATACCAAAACATATTTCATAATTAGAATATATTTGGTAAACTATAACAAACAATATAAATTTTGTTAAACTATAATGATAAAGACTATATATTTATAATATTATTGGGATTATGAAATTAATTTATAACTCCTATTACCAAGGTCAATTTACCGAAGTAGTTTTGGGAAAAATGATCGAACAATACCAAGTGGCTAATAAGAGAGATAACTATACAATAAATTAATGGTATATGGTAAAACATTGACCTTAAAAAATAAAATAAAAATTATAAATTATCTAAATAAATTTTTTAATAATCTTTATTTGGTTATTTAGGTGGATTGATGTATACACAAAGTGAGTCTATACTTGAGGTGATGATTTTCATATCAATGTCCATTCATTGAGTAAGATTTTCATGTTACGCACCTTTTACTCTTTTAAATCATATATATACTATTACATTAAATTATTTTACCAAAAATTTCTTTTTAATCATTTTATTTAAAATTCCATTTTATCATATTTGTTTCATGTTCTTTTATTTCATATACTAGTAATATTGTAAGGGCTTTGTTGACTAAATTTAATTCTCATTGGATCATAATCATTCTTCATGGGCTTTAAACACCTAAAATCCTTAAATGTCATGATTTATTTATCTATTATTGTATTTTACCTTTCTCACTCGGTATTTTATATTTTAGAATCAAAATATTCTTTTTTACGAATTCTATTCCATATAAAAAACATATGTAGTTAAGAATAATTATCTTCCTTTATAATGGATCTTTATCCTCAACGCCCATACTATTTTTAAAATAATGGTTTATTTAATTATTTTTAAATATAAGTATATAAAATATTTTGTAATTTTTATATCTCTACATATCATTTATTATAGGGGATTTTTGAAAAAATTTCTCTAATGTTGGTTTTTCTTTAAAATGGCCTAAAAATATCAAGAAGGAATTTGTTTTCATGTTTGTAAATTTTTATCTTCCACTACACATTTAGTTACTTATACATTAATTCATTTCAGGTTTCCATTTTTTGGATTCTTATAAATGTATATTTTTAAAAATTTACCTTCTTCAATCTGGAATATTGTTTTTTAATGTTACATATAACTTTGACTTTTAAAATAATGATACAATTAATTTCTGAAAACTCTTTTTGTGAATTTTCTCATATCATACTCTCTATATATAGATAAAAGTTATATATCTCATTATTTAAAGTTTATGATAATTATATATGTGTTTTGTTATGTAATTATTTGTTAGATATTTAATATTGGTTTTGACTGGCCTACTCTGGATGCCACTCTATCAAATATCAGTTGAAATTGGTTTTATTTCCATGGATTTTCATAATAAGAAGAATAACTAAATTAATGATGCATGGATATTTATATAATTATAATATGGGATGGTTGGGGCCCAATATATCTCTCTAATAAATCAATAAAGTTTTATGTCTTGTGATAAAATCATGAACAACACTGAAATGCCGGAAATATTAATTGTGGACCTCATTGAAATATTCCCAATATTAGGAATTGACCATACTGTAATGATCAAAACATTAAGATTGTTTTGATGATTAAAAAATCTATAAGATAATTTGAGGATAAAAAATATTATCCAAGGTTAATCTAGGCTAAAAAAAGATTAAAATACAGCTTAGGGGATGGATTGGTGAACGATGAATCAATTATGCAAGGAATGGTCTTTTAGAAGGATATAAGAATTCTATGTAACATCATGTTTTGTGAAGATGGTAACATTTAATGATATTTACATCCCAAACACTATAGATCTAATAAATTACCTATTTAGCCTCTTTTTAATGGGATCTCAAACGTTGGACATTCGGTAGGAGCTCTGAATTCATAAAAATTCATCCTTCGGCCAAAGGTGAAATGGATTCCTACAATTAGCCATATTTCTCGAGTATCCTCCCATGTGTAATTTATAACATAAATCTAGGGTGTAAATGACATTCATAAATGATTAATCTCTCTATATTAGAGGCCTATGCCTCACCCCCATTGGAATCAATGATAATTCCATATTTCAATAAACCCACCCCATGGGAACAATGACACCACCCATAAGTAGGACATTCATGTTTCAAAAAGGCCTCAACATCATGAACTCTCATACCTTCATGAAACCCCATTCCTTTTTATTTTATCACCTTATATTCCATTATATTATTCCTCCATTTAGGAGACATATCTTTTCAAAAGTTGAGCGCTTATAGTACTTGTACTAATACATTATGGGCTTACTCATGCCTCAATCATCCACTTGCCTCGTATCATTAATCCTCCTGTGTAGGTACTTTTCTCAAAGAACGACCTGGAAAACGTTGTTACCTTCTTCTCCTAATCATGTGAATCCCTAACATTAAGACTCCTATTTTCAACCAAATTCAAGTAGTGTATATACTTTTTACTATCCAAAAGAACATGAGTAATGGACATGTAATATAAAATGATGGCATCATAATGGGAAATAGATTCTTTTTTCATTAAATTATGGAATGTTTTGTATCCTACTATCCTACTACCTAGACCCCGAATGAAGTACCCCATGTGTCATCCCTAACAACATCCAGGTTGTGATATATTAAACCAAATAACACACAAATACATGTCACATGATGTTAAAAAACATGAAAATTTTCTAATCGCATGATGTTAAACAACATGACAACATCCTAATCACACGATGCTAAACCAATTGACAATTTCCATTGCATAGGACACTAAAAAATAGCATTAATTTTTTTAAAAAAACATATGATTCATCACATAATAAATGTTACATGATCCCTTCATCTTGCATGAAACATTTTGCATAAGCCACACACCATTCCTTTTAGCCACTTCATTCACAACACAATAATCCTTAAAACATAATAATAAATGAAATGGACTAGTATTTCTACATGACCTTAAAATTTACATTCAAATTATGTGTGTTCTGAATGTTATCTCATGATAGGATACATAATATTTTTCCATCAGGTTCAATCCCAACACTACCATAAATTTTTATTTCCTCTCCCAGGGAGGTGATGACCCCAAACAATAACCATCCCCCACCCACACCCATAGGGAACACCCAACCTAATACAATCTAAATATGAGGTCCCCACTATTCCTCAATGTCTCTATGTGACACTAACCTACACTCAACCTAGTAAATTACAAGCACGCATGGAAAAAATCCCAATAATAATTTGAACTTATGATTTTATCGTCGTAATACATTAAACATGTAACCCATTCCCCATAATAATTTAACTATTTTATCCCTCCTAATGCACCAAAAATATCTACCTCATTAAATGAACATGGGACACTTAAGTAAAACATCCTTGGATTCCCTATGTCCCTAGTGCGGTTTTCCACATGGAAAACATGGTATGCCTGGAGTTCTATACCTAAAATTCCTTATACGTGATACGCTCTTGATTCTAAAAGAGGAATACGTTTATTGATTCCCAACTCATGAAAATATCATATCCTAGAAATTCCCAATGTCACTATCAAATCAAAACTCAGGTAGACACCATATAATTAAATAAATTTACTTAATTAATCAGTTTCCACATCTAGATTGATCTGGAAATTAGATTCATGAACCAGTCTAAAATCAATAAGGAATACCTTGACTATAAGACAAACATCAAGGAGGATTCCATGGAACTAAGAGCCAAAATCTAATCATCTTGTTCTAATAATGAATCTAACATCATCAATATTGAGGGTAAAGGCTACCCTTTATTAGAAATTGTGAATATAGGGAAACCACAGTGGAGGTTTTATGATCAGTCTAATGATATAGAAAACTCTTATAGAGGGAACATAATTAAATTAGTTGTGCACCCCGATGTAATAATCAAAAAATTAAATGGGGAACCTGAAATGAATCTCTTATTTGTTAACCCCAGGCACATGATTAAATTTTGACATCATTGATTTTGTACATCACCAGATTCAGAAATTTCCCATATTAGTTTCACCAAACAAAATGGTGGGACTAACGTCAAACTCTTCTCCTATGACTTGGGGAAAATTAAGAACATTGTGTATCCTTAGTATAGCACGCCAATTATGTTGATCCTTTATCTACCCTGGAGAGGATGAATATTTTTTGGAATGTTGGGAATTGCCTTAATTAAACATGCACTAATGGTTGACCTTGTTTATCCCACATGACTAATATTTTTTGAAACTTTTAATGACCTATCGGCAATAGGCATCAGCTTTGGAGGGTTGATGGTGTGACAATATCAGATGACTATAATGATTCCATGATGGCCTCTGTTCCCACATCTATTATACACCATCACCATATCTCTCCATCTGATACCATATAATGGAGGTTTATCAATGCCCTAGTTAGTCACTACAAATAGGAAGGGTCCATCCTGACTAGGTAAATTTACCGTTAGAAACTAGAAGCTACATATAACGAACCGGCCATAAAACATTATATAATCACAAGTTAATTAAAGAATTATTCTTTATCTAACATTTAATATCTTTTTATATATAGTATTTTAGATAATTGGGTCATAAAATATACAAAAAATCCCAAAATATAAAGTAGAAACTTCCATATAGTATCCATTTATTTCATAATTTAATACTTTTAAAAATAATATATTATCTATATTATGAAAACTATTCAAAACCCTCCAAATGAATTCCTCTAATTCTATACTCATCCTTATGTCATATGGAAAACATTAAAAATGTGGGATGAACATAAAAATCATAGTTAGGGATTTAAAAATAATGAAAGCATTTGTCCATTTATAAACATTAAAAATCAATGAAAACACTAACATCAAATAATAATTTTCACCATAATGAGTAGTAAATACATTAATTTAAAATTAATCTCATTAAATAACTTTTTTATAATCATAATATCACCATTAAACCCATGAAAATCATATAAAATACATAAACTTAACTTGGAACATCATTATAATTTTCACTCTTATAAAAGGAACAACTATTCGGTCGACTTCCATACAAGTCACTCTTAAAAATGGAATATACTTATAGTTGGAATCTATACCCAATGAATTGGAGGGATATCATGGATCCACCCACCATTGGTTTATCATGGAAGCACCCATAATTGGTTAAATATTAATCCAGTCATTAAATTTCCTTATATCATTATATAAACATAAATCAGAAAAGATTTAAATTTTCATCATTTCACTCATAAAATTTCATTTGCAATCCTATGAAAAAATATGAATATATTAAAATAATCAATCCATTTTAATAACCTATTTTCAATAAAGAAATTCCAAAATGAAAATTGGGGTTTCATTTTCTTTTAAAAATAAGGAGGCTTGTAAAGGAAGAAAATTATAAAAATAGACCAAAAAAATGTCCCTTATTGTCTTTTTATATCCACATAAATAAATATGTAAAATAATATAATGAAAATCGACAACATGAATAGAATTATTATTTCCACATTCACAGTTTTCTATACCATTTTAAACATTTTATCATAATCCCTCTAGAAGAAAAATATTTTACAAGACATTAAATAACATAAAAATAGATAAAATATGGATTTGGAATGTAAAAGGGGCTACATATAAACATTATTAAAGAATAAATGGTTTTGTAATCAAGAAATGTCTCAATAAAAGTACATTGAGATGAAATATCTTACATTGATCCTGACCTATGAATTTTTTATTTATCTTCCTTGAGCCTGACTTGTCACATGTGTCTTTATCTTATTTGATTTTGAGTTGTCATGTGTCTTTATCTTCCTCTTCTTCGGGTAACTCCATTTGGTCTGCACTGAAGGACTTATTAGTTGTATTTCTGACCATGTTTAGGCCTTTAGGGTGATGGGAGGGATTTTGGGGATCTATTTTGTTTGATTTTGGTTGAGAAAATGTGTCTTGAGAGGTGTGATCAAGTGGGAGGGGTGAGGGCCTTTTTATAGTGGAGGGTGAGTGGGATTATTGTAGATATAAAAAGGTAAAAAAATTAGAGTTCCCCCTTACATCATGTGACTACAACAAAGATCGAAATTATGGAAGATATGTCATAGTTTCAAATAAAGTCCATACAGTGGGTTTTGGACATATTTAAAGCTCAGTTAAACTCTTAAGATAATGGTTCAGTCCATTGTTAGGTTAATTTTTCTAATAATAATTGAAATTAATTGTATATACATTCCCTAATATTTTTTTTGTCAAAAACTAATTTGAACATGTTATAAATTATAAACTAATCTTATAATAAAAATGGAAACCATTTTTCCAAAATCCAATTACATAATTGTAAGAAATTAATTTAATGTTAATCCCATAGTCCAGACGACATAGCGAGTTTTTGAATAATAATGTTCCAAAGTTGGCTATGTTTTTGTATCTAAATTAAAGGTTAAATTATTTACAATGACCTAAATTGGTTTTAATGATATTCAATTCATCTAATTAAACATTAAAACCCTATAAATTTTTTTAACTGTATAAATATATTTGATGAAAAGGAAATTTGGAACTAAAATTTTGTATTACTCACTATTCATCAATATATGGAAGTCCTTAGAAAAATTCCAAAAATTCAACCAATGTAATTTTTTATATTTAAATTTATAAAAAAAATTATTTTGTCTTATAAAAATTATTAAATAATCAAAAATTATTTTCAAAATGGCTTCTCAATCAAAATATATAAAATTACATTTTAAAAATATTGTTTTTTTATGTTTAAAATTGGATTCATTATTATTTTAAGCCTATAAAATTTATTTAAATAATGTAAAAAATTTAAATAAAAATGTGTAAACATGATATATTTAGTATTTTTCATTCTCATAGATATAATTTCTAGGAAATAACTACCATGAAAAATAATAATAATAACAATATATTATTTTTTGTTATAACTCAGTCTTGCATGCAACGTAAGATTTCAGTGAAACTCAATATTGTGTGTCATGGATAACATTATAAATAGAGTCCCTTTTAAAGTAAAATCACTTTATAATTCCTATATATTAATAAATTTTAAAATTTATTATTCTATAATTACCTAGAATGTGACATCCTTTATATTCAATTGGATGTTATTTTCATTTATAGTGAATTGGTATCCAAATGACTCATCTTATAAACACATGTAAACTATAATGTTGTAATTTTTGTTAATATAAAAAAAATCCATTCTAGTGTCTAGGTGGTAAATATCATAATCATATTTATATTAAACATTTTTCTAGTAAGACATAGTCTTGCGTGTAACATAAGTCGTCAAAGGTAGTTGATGTTTCATAAAAAATAAGAAAAACATGGTGTGGTGTGTTATGCAAGTTAAACAATTTAATGTGTGTAACAAAATATATTAATGATTTTAAATTTATTTTAAATAATATATTTCATAAAATCACTAGATGTTACATCCTACCCTCCATAAAATTAATTTATCCCAAAAAAATTGTCTTGGTTTTCAAATGATTAACATTTTAATAATTTGTTTATTTGAACCCATATAATGCAAATAGTTGACAAAGCATCCTCATAAAATGGGAAATTTGGAAACTCTAATGTCACATGAAGTTACACATAACTAGGAATCTACATAAATATAATAACGGTGGGAAATTAATTGTTTTATTTCTAAGGGAAAACAAATTCTTATTGGATAATAAAGAATGATTGAGAACATTGTGAAGAGGAAGTCAATGATGACAAAACCACATGACAAATAGGTGTGGAAAAGGTCATTAATATCATAAGAAAATATAGTAATAGGATAACATTTTATTTCCCCAAGATAATTATTCTAAATTTAACGGATTAATTAATCATATATACTAATATAATAATGATATATACTTGATGAGTAGAGATTTATCCTTTAATCATCTTCCACTAAATACTCATATTTTTCTCCAAAAAATAAGTATCCAAGATGACTTTTCATGTCTTGTGACCTATAATCTTCTATTTATGGTTCATATATTCCTCAAAATGATAACATGTTTTTCCATATATCTTTAGATATTAATAACAACAAAAATGGTTTTCATATAGTAAAAGAAATTTAAAAATTCTTCTGAGGAGATAATTGATTAATATCTAATGTAAAATAGTGATATATAAATTAAAAACTAAATCTTTCCATATATATATGACTCTAATAGTCACAAAAACCATTAAACTTACATCCATGTACGTAGAGGTATCCTTCATCAGAAAAATTATAAACATATACATTAGACATCTATAAAACATAATAAATGTCTCCAATGGTATTTAAATAATTATAATAGTGGTTTCTAAGAAATTTGACTTATGATCAACCTTTTCAAAATATAAAACTCTTAGGGTCATTCATCACTTCACCAGATGGACCAACATCATGTGTATAAGTAATAAAATATTTTTCCACACCATTTTTCTTTGGATATTTCTTTTTTATCCTTTGCTAATCATCTATGGATACATATTAGCATAATTTCCAATCTCGTTACAACTAAAACAACTTACTTCTAGCTTTTCAGTACTTTTCTGATCATTTTCCTTTCATTCAAAATCCATATTACCCAGAATACCACATCAAAATCGCTTCACATACATTTAAAGACATTCTTCAAGATTCTGTTTACCACACTTATCACATGTTGGGAATTGGGTTTTCTTATCTCCATCCTTCATTAACGAATTATTTCCCATTGTATTACGACTATACATATTGTTTTTCTTATTCTCATAGGACACAATTTATCAGAAAACATCACTTCTACTTTCTCAAAAAAACAAAAATAATTCATAGCTATTGAACTCAAGATAATCCAACGCCCTCTGATATCTTGTGTTTATTCAGAAGTAAAACCTTTATATCTTACTGTGAATATTTTAGATATAATTTTTTATGTACCTCCCCAATATAGTTAATTTTTCTTTATATATAACAGCTGAGTCTTATAATTTTTGTCCTAATTCCTGTAATTATGTTTCCATCCTAATTTAAACACCCATAGGAAAATATTTCTTAAAGAATGGTTTCTTAAATTCTCCCCATTCCGATGCATAAATCTCTTCACTTTCACTCTTATTCTTATCCATTAACCATTACTATTTGTATTCACCTTCAAGACAATATATGTAATGAGTTACCTATTGGTGATTCCAGAAACCCATGACATCAAATATATTTTATAGGGATTTAATCCATCAATCATCTAGAACAGGGTCAGATGATCCTATGAATAATGGGGGATATTTTTACACAAAATTATTCACTATTATTATGTTCCTCTATAGTATATCTGGTTCCACTATTTCATGGACACCGCCATTTTTTTTATCTTGACCCACATGAAAAACCACTTTAAGAAAACTTCTTAGTTCCAATTTCAACAATCTTAGGATGGTTATTTGAAAGGATATTTTCCTCTTGGTTCCTTCCCACTACAACTTCCTTGTTTCCTCTATGGAAAACCATAATGAAAAAGCATAAAATATATTGGGAAACATGGTAATATTTAAATTCTATATCATTATAACTTAACCATAAATTAAAATATTCTAATGGGATTCTATTAAAATTATCCTAACCTCTAAAGTTATCTAAACCATTACTTTAATACCAAATATAAGGAATCAGCCACAAAATATTACATAACATTCAATTAAGAAATACATACATTTTATATCACATTAATTATCTTTTAGGTTTAATGTTTTAGATAATTAGGTCGTAAATTATACATAATAAAAACATAAATTACAAAGTGGACACTTTAATAAAGTATCCATTTTTTCACCATATAAAACTTTAAAAATAAAGCATGGTCTCTATTATGAATACTCTCTAAGACTCTAAACATGAATTCTCCAAATCACATACTCAACCTTATGTCATGAGAAAAACATTAAAAATGTGGTATGAGAATAAAAATATTTTTAAAGGATAAAAAAAGTTAATCATTAGTCGATTTGTAAACATTAAAACTCAATAAAAACATTAACATGAAGTAATACTTATCACCTTAATGAGTAGTAAACACATTCCTTTGAAAATAATCTCATTACAAACTTTTTAATAATAACAAGGTCACCATGAAACCCATAAAAAGAATAATAAATACATAAATTTAACTTGGAACATCATTATACTTTTCACTCTTATAAATAGAATAATCATATAATCAACTTCGATACATATCACTCTTAGAAATAGAATAACCATACAACAGAATTCCATACCCAAGGCATTAGTTGGCTATCATAGGCCCACCCATTATTGGATTATAAAAAAAACCACCCATAATTGTTATATTGTGGAACTACACATCAAATATCCAAGTATCAGTATATATTCATAAAACATAAAAGATTTTAGTTTTTGACATTTCACTCATAAAATTTCATTTTCAATCACAAGAAAACATTTCAAGATACTAAAATAATAAATCCCTTTTCAAAACCTATTTTTAATAAAAAAATACACAAATTTGAAATTGGGGTTTCGTTTTATTCTAAAAACATGTAAGATTGAGATGGAATCCAAATTATAAATATATGTAAAAAAATTATTTTCCTTTCATATCATTATAAATAAATAGGTAAAATAATATAAATAATTTTTTCATGAGTAAAGGATTACATATTTAAACATTCAATGAGTCCCAAACCACTTTTAAAATTGAATTCATGATCCCCATCGAATAATTACATTTAACAAGACATTATATAACCTGATAATTGATAAAACATGGGTACAAAATGTCAGAGGGGAAGTATATAAACTTTATAAAAGAATAACGGTGACTATCATCAATGAATGTCATAATAATAAGAGATATAGATGAAATATCTTACCCTAAGTCTTACATGTCACATGTTTTTTTATCTTCCTTGAGTATAACTTGTCATGTGTGTCTTTATCTTCCTTGAGTCTGACCTTTCATGTGTGTCTTTATCTTCCTCTTCTTCAGGTAAAAACTTTTGTTTTACCCCAAATGAATTCTTGGTTGTCTTTCTACACAAGGTGTGGAATCTAGGGTGAGATAATGTGTCTTGGGGATCCATTTTAGTAGATTTTGGTTTAACCAAAGTGTTATGGATGGTTTGAGGAAGTGGGAGGGTGAGGGAATTTTTATAGTGGATGGGGAGTGGAATTCTTGTAAAAATGAAAAGGTAAACACTAGTGGGAAGTCCACCTTTGATAATGCGACACAAATAATTCTCCTAATACTATAAAAGAGGTAATATGGTCGAATTATATCCATAAAATTGGTTTTTACAAGTTTCTAGTCCATTTAGACTATTAATATTAAGTATTAATCTCTTATTAAGTTAATTTTCCACAAAATTTTTGTAATTAATTTAAATTACTATCATTTATATTTTTGTTATAAAGAAAATTTTAACATATTATAGGTTATAAATTTTTCGGATTCTAGATATATAATTCATTTTTTCCAAATTCCAACCACAGAAGTGGAGGAAATTTATTTAAATTTACTACAGTTGATAGGATGGCAAAGAGGGTTTTTAAAGTAATAATGTTAAAATGTATTCTAAATTTTTATATATAAATTTATGGTGAAATTGTTTCAAACTAAATAAATTGGTTTAAATGTTATAAAATTAAACAAATTATACAATAAATTCAATTAAAAATAATAATTTAACCATATAAATTAATTGGATGAAAAAGAAATTTTGTACTAAAATTTAATATTATTCATTATTCGTTAAAATATAAAATTTATCAGACATATATCCAAAATTTACCCAAAATAAATATTTTCATTATTTAATACATTCCTGCAACACCATTAAAAAACATGGATGTCCTCACAAGGAAAAATAATTCTACTTACATGAAAATTTAGAAGCACATATAACCACCATGGGGTCCCTGCCCACCATGTCACTTGTAACCAATAAAGAAGAAATACTCTAGACATTTAGAGGATCAAATATGGTTAAATCCCATATTTTTCAATTTTAATAATGGGTAAAATATCACTTCAACATCAAACTCTTGGATTTTGTGGCAATGGATGATTCAACAGAAATTCCTCAACCTCCACCAACAATTCTGAGGTCAGTAGCCTGTCATTTGAGGTAGACCATCCTTGTGAAAGAGGTCCATAAGGTCCAAAAATACCTTCATAAGATATATAGGTTGAATATAACTTGTACTCCTTCCAATTACTCTTCCTGAAACCATCCCTACCTCTACTAACATCCTTCTTCTCTACCTCCGCCGTATAATGTGGGGGATAAGTCAGGGTCTAGATAACTTCCCACTAATGATAGGGAAAATTTTACTGAGATGTAGTGGTGTGATGACCTTATCAAATAGTAGGTTTCCCATAATTTTCCATCATATTAGGAAATATTTATTAACATTTCCCCACATATTCATGAAACATCATTGTTTTAGGGTCTGTTGGACAATGTGACACCCCCTCTGGATGAAAATAAAATGTTTAGCTTGTCTGAATTACATCCACTGCCCAATTTCCTAACCATATCAAATTGGATCCTATAGTGATCAAGAATATGACTACCCTATCTAAAATAATAAAGATGAATATATTTTGTCGTTTTCTCAAATTACAATAATTAATTTAAATTTTGTAAACCCACCACTCTAAGCTTCACTATCCTAGAGTTCCTCACAGAGGAGCATGCGGTGTATCTTCGCAAAAATATCTCGAAGACATTCAACCCCCTTTGGGATAAATTTTTTTCCTATACCAGAATCATTGATCTTCTAGTGGGAAACCATCAATAGTAATAGAAGTTTTAAATTACCACACTCTTTATATCCTATTTCCTCAACACATTTTGGTGCCCCAACAATTTTATGTGGACAAGCATTAGGAGCCTCATTATGCTCTAACATGTCATTCAAGAGGCATAACACCATGTGTACATTAATGGTTGGGGTTAGTAAATGTTTATCCACTCAATACTAAATAAATTTAGTAGAAATATTGTTATGTTGGCCCACCCATAGATGGTGGAAGTTCCTATCCTACCATAATCACCATAATGTCATCATGATAAATCCCCTAGATGACTAGGGAAACCATACTGGTGAAGTGGGGTGTGATGGAGAGAGCCCACCAAAAGAGGAGACATAGTATCTAGAAGATACTATGATGGGTTCTCAAACTAATTAATAATGATATATTTTGGGCCTTAGAAGTCCACCCACTGAGGCACTGCCTCCTACAAATTGATATCTCAATAAAGGAAAGGGAATTTCCAAACCAATTGACTTACCTAATTCTTGTCCAAAAACCAAGTCTGTTGCTAAACTGATAGTGTTTTGTGAAGATTGAGGCCAATAAGAGGCTCACCACCATAATACTCACTAAACAATGGATAAAGTGTGAAAAATTATGTGGGGACCAAGCCCATCCTTCAGCTTAATTGTCCATCCTTCCTAGCTTAGTACACAGGGTTGAGGAGGGTAGTCTCGAACACCCAATTAGGTTAGAGGAATGCAGATCTGAAAAATGACTAACATATGACATAATTACCCCACCTGAGCAGCAATACATTCCACCATTAGATATTGATCTCTTTTCCTCATGAGGAAACATACCATTAAATGCATTTTTAACAATAAACCCTTTCTAAGAAGACATAATACATGCTCCCACTACCCATCATGATGCTCTAGAAATGCATCATGTTTTGATCCTATCTCAAGGGAATCCATATCTGGCATGGGTGGACCATTTTTATAAAGACCCAAACTTCACATACATAAATATTTCATCTTAATAGAGGAATATTAAATACATAAAATAGTGATCCATGCAATAAACTGTTAGGTATAGTGACTTTAGAAACATGGATACATAAAAAACGGGTTCATAGGTAAAATACAATATTTCCAACAAAGATATTCATAACTATCACCCTTCCTAGACATATTATAAAATAAATAAATTTCTTTCTATCCAGGGGAAATGTAACAAAATAAATAATGAGATCAAATGCTAAGTAAGTGTTAAAAAGGGAGATATCAAAATAATGTGAGCATCAGTGTACAATAATAATATAATAACATTTAAAACCCGTACCCTACAAATAATATATAAGAACGAGACATGGAATAAATATTGGAAATGAAAAATACATGATTAATAATAGATTCAAAGAGAATAATTTTTCATATCATAACATTGGAATAAAATATATATTTTTTACATACACGTAAGTATAAAAATCATTTCTATAGTATTCAACGATCATTTAGAAAATTTTCATAGTAGAATGAGTTCACTCCCCAAACATTAATAATAATCATGTTATAATCATAATATTATCATAGTGTGAAAATTCTTATACTAAACATGGTCCACTAAACATTGTAGTCGTTCTTAACACTTGACATGTCAATCTTTACCCAATGAATTATAGAGAGATATAGGTCCCACTCATTACATAATTAAAATCATACATATGTGTGCCACAAGATTAGAAAACAATCATCACATCATAACCCAAAGAAATAAATGATTTTAATAAAAATTTCATCACAGCATAACCAATAGAAAAGAAACAAGTTTTATAATCATTTCATCATTTCACCACATCATAACCCATGGAAAAAAGAAATTTATTTCATAAGAAAAGTTGGGAAAATATACCTTAATGCATCCTCTTAGTGTTTTCGGTGTGATATTGTTTGTTGGAAAATATATATTACCGCAAATGGGTTTGGTTGATGTTTCCAAATCATGTTTTTATGGTGATGCAATTTCTATGTGTTTTCTAAATTTTTGGGCCCCAAAATCGGGTGTTTTTTTAAATAATTAATTTCCACAAAGTAGTAAATAGTACGTTGATAGAAAATCATAGATTTCATACTGTATAAGAGGAATGCAGAATGGTGAGGATAACAGAAAAGGTAGGATGTCCGCATAGTAGTGTTATACGGACCATGAAACATAGCATATAGACCATGTAGAAAAAAAATTTCATCATAAGTCTTTTGGTTTGTGAGAGGAAAATAGTTCATAGGAGGCATGTCATTTGTTCCTTAGAGTTTGGGATTTTTTTTAGATGGAATCAGCCTCTTTAAGGGAATAAAGGCACTACTTGGACCTAAAATGGAAAAACCAATTCGTAAGAGGAGTAAAATCTATGATGAAGGTCGTTTCATATCAAAAAATTGGGTAAAACATATTATTTGATTTTTCAGATCTATTTTCCTATATAACGACCATTAATCCCATCCTTACATTGAGAAATTTTCAATATAAAACATCACTACTCCCAAAAGAATTTCGTGAAGTCCCAAAAAAGATCTTGAGGGGAAATTTCATGAAGAAGAAGAGGTTCATGAGGATGATTTCACAAAAGGAGAATTTGTCCATGGGATATAGTCCATGTAAGGGATTTTTCAGGGCACTATAGCCTACAAAGAAAAGGGTCTGCAATGTTGAGGTAGGTAGAGTACTATCATTAGTCCAGAGAAGTTGAGGTGGTCCACAAAGGATAGGCACTCCATATAAAAAATCCATCCAAGATGTAGGGATGATCCTTTGAGGAAGAGTTGGCAAAATAAGAACTCATGTAATGGATTTCAGATAAGTTCATGGAGGATGAAATGGTGTTCATAGAGGATTCAAGTAATTGTGCAAAGGCACTAAGAGTTGTCTAATGAAATTTCTAGAAACCATGTGGAAAATGGGATTTCATATATGGGTTAAAACAAGACTTCAATAGAGAATCTATCTATAGTTTATGATGAATTTTTTCACAAAAAATAAATTACCTACAAGTCCATAAATTATTATTGAATCACTTCAAATATCAACAAGAAAAGGAAGAGGAATAATGTGATCCTATCCACCGACAGTGATCTAGAGAAAAAGAAATAAGGTTTGACCCTTGGGAAAATAGTGAGTTGACCCTTAATATTTTAAAGATAGTGATCCTGTGCATAGAATTGATGTATCTCAAACATCATTATTTGAAGTGTGCAGTACTGAATTTGGTACAATCAGCAAATTTCTATTTTATGCTCCTAAGATGTAGCCTAGAGAGGGTAAACCAAGTAAAAATCTGTGTGTCTTTGTGCTTTATTTATTTCATTAATTTTAGTGAATTATCATTAGATAAAATTTTAATTTATATGATCAATAATAAAATTAAAGAGAATAATAATATATCCTTTTAATAAAGAGTTCAAGATATAGTGGGGTAGGAATATGTTTGAAAAATAATATCCATACCCTGATTCTCCAGCCACCCTTAGGGAGCCTAGGACCCTTTGGGTCCTAAAAATTGGTATCGAATATAATGTTTATTTAGTCATACTTTTTTTCTATGAATTGGTTTGGAAAACTGTTGACTTTAATGATTTATTCTAATCTTATTATGGTGTTCCATTGAAAGGAGAAGAAATTAAAAAAATAAGAAGAACACTGGAGGAATTACTTGATGTGGAAGTTTCTATGGAAAGATAGAGATTCAGCTGAAGGAAACCAACTACATACTAAGAAAATACCCAGATGGATTTGGCAGGGATAGTATTAACTCTTTTAATGATTCTATAAGAATGGTTGAATAAACTGATGTACAAAGTTATGTTGGTACAACTAATAAATAATAAATTACAAGAAGACCACAAGTGTATGTTTTCCATAAAAAATTAATTTAATTAGAAAATAGCTAATGAAAATAAATCTAAATACATCTAGATATAAGCAGAATAAATAGAGTTCAACAAGATAATATGATTAAATAAAAGTATTATTGATGTGTCTATTTATCTGATACAAAATAATGATTCTTGATCTAAAGAACTAAAAACGATTTATACAAATGTCGAAAAACTAAGAGACGATTACATGTGAAAGAGTTTGAAATAAAAAAAATTCAGGATCTGGAAGCCAGAAATGATGATCTTATTATATAGAAATATGATTTAGATTATAAAAACAAAAATCAATATAAATAGAAATCATTTTCTAATGAGTATGTTTCTTAGAATGATTCTAAAATAACAGAGAATACAGACATGATAGATAAGATCTCCCAAGAATTGTAAGTTAAGATTACTAGTGGGAAGAATATCATAAGATAACATATTGATTTACATGAATCTATGGATAGGAAGATTCAAAAATTGGGAGAATACATAGAGTCAGTCAAGAAAGAATTAGGGAAATCTAAAGCCAAAGGAAAACCCAAATTTAATGATTCTTTTCACATATTATTTTATTATCCTTCTATTGGTGATAATTAAATGAAAACAAAATATGATAATTCAGAGGAAAAACATGAACAGATTGTCTCATCCCAAAGAAATGAATTTTTGCAAAAACCATTATTTGATATAATGAACCCATTCCAATGAATAATAGGAAGATAGTTGTGAATAGTTCCAAAAATGGGATAAATATTACAAATACTGGAAGAGACCTAAAAAATATTTTTTTAGGAAGTAATGACAGCATGTTCTATTTCTGTGGAACGCATTATCATACATAATGTTTTTATTTTCATTGTTGGAATATATTTTATGATATAAATATATAAATATTTATAAATCTAAGAATAAGAATATGCGTCTTGATAAATACAAAAGAATAATCTCAAAAAATAATGTATCCATGAAATGGTACTATTGTGGTAGACTGGGACACACCATGAAGTTGTACTAAGAAGAACAAGGTTATAATGTTGAAACAAGAAATCTAGATGCATCAAAAAATCATCCAAGAAAATATTAAATGAGGTATTCCTTTAATGGAAGATGTTTTATATGTTCTGATCATGGTAACTTTACAATAAATTGCATCAGGAAGAAATAATGTGAACAATCCTAGAAGAAAAATGGATGGGATGCTCCAGTTGTGATTAAAAAGAATGAAAATTAATTGGAAGTCTCAACCCTAATAAGAAAGGGTGGAATGAATTATCAAATAGATAGAAGAAAATTTAGAAAATATCACTTTAAAAAATTCGCATTTCATGGAACTTGGGGAGAAGTGTAGCCTATAGAAAGAGCCCTCCAATGAAGGAAGAAGTAAGAGAAGATGACCAGTGAAAAGATTCCTCCTCAAAAAAAGTCATGAAAAATGGAATATCAGTGTAAAATCAAAGAAATAAAATTCATAAATGGGTTTAAACCCAAAATTGTGAAAAAATACCAAGCCTATAGAATCCAAATATCAGAAAAAGACTCAGCATGTGGGTAAAGAATTTTTAGTCATATGGCTAGAATATTTGAATTTAGCTATGTAGTCGGAACATGCACTAAAATAGTATATTGATTTTCAAGAATGTAATAATGGGTTGATCTATCATGATCAACAACAATAATCTTCTTGAGGATTCCATATGTTCTCCTCTCTCTATGTGTTTCAATTCTATTAATGGATTCTCAAATGTTTATGTTTCAAGTGGATATTAGATCCAATGGTATGTGGCATCAAAAGATGAAAAGTTGTGATGTGATATGCTTCAAAATGTCAACTAATTCAACTCAGTTGTCGTAGATTAATTAGAAATATTGAATAATTCCTTGAATGTATTTAATTTTTTCTTGATTCACGATATATATGGAAGTAACAGAGTTCAATGGACATTCATGGTGTTATTAACTTTATCATCTATTTCCTACACCATGTTCTGACTTAGTAGGATTAGCTGTCTTGTTGATAGCTCATCACTCAGTGGTAAACTCCCCTAATGAAATTATCCTTGAAGGTAGCTAAAAATGAAAAAATTTATTGGGGTGGAGGTGTTTCTTTAACCTATAGTCACATGTAATGAAATGATACATGAGAAGAAGAATGTTTTTGGGTCTAAACAGTTATCCTTACAACTGGGAAAGTAGCAAGTTATTGGGGGAATGTACTATCTTATAATTAGATTCAAGGATAATGGTGACCAAGGAGGAGAAACACAAATACCTCTATATTCATCGGTAATAAAGGAGACAATGTCTCAATGGTATAGAAAAGATAAAAGATTATTTTTTCAGACGTCAAGAAGATGTATTGAGGGAGAAGTAGTAAAATTGATATAAATAATGACTATCCTTTTTTCTCTGATATTATGGTATCGACTAATTATTTTCCTAATAATAAGAATATATGAGATAATATCCAAAACAATTCAGCAGGATTCTTCAAAAGTAGTTTAAATTAATTAGTTCACTATAGTAGAGAGATTACAGATTCTTTGACAACATAGAGAATAGTTTTCTTATGGAAAAAATGAGGAAGAAAATCAGTGGGATTGGAAGTGTAAATTTGTAATTAGGAATAAGATACTAATAATGTGTATAAGTAATTCCAATCTATATCTTCCTGAAATTCGAACAGTTGAGAAAAAATATATGGGTAATGTATAATTGGTAATTAGATAACGCCAGTGCAGACAATGATGATGAAGATTCTATAGAAAGTATTATAATTATACTAGTTATAGCAGATATATTTTAATGAAGCTGCTGGTTTTGAGAATTAGATTCAGGATATGAATGAAGATCTTGAAAAATTGAGGAGAATCAGAAATGGGAGATTGTTTCGTGACCAATAGATAAGAATGTCAATGTGACCCAATGTGTCTTTCACAAAAAAAATATTGAAAGTGGTGTAGTAATTATAAACAAAGAAGTACTAGTGTGTATCATATACACCCAGATAGAGGGTATCTATGTGGATGAAACATTTGAACCTATTTCATGTCTAGAGATGATCAGATTATTCTAGGCGATAATAGTGAAAATAATGTTTAAATTCCTTCATATGGATGTCATGTTAGTATTTCTATATGGGGTTCTAGAAGAATAATTTTACACTGATCGGCCATAAGGTTTTCATATTCATTAATATGTGAATAGATTTTGTCAGCTGAAGAAGGATTTGTATGGTTTGAACCAAGATCCAAGAGAATGGTATTCATGTCTAGATGATTTTTGAAGAAGCTCAAATTTCAATGTGGGGGTGTTGATTACAATATATATGACAACCCTGAGAGAAATTAAAATACGATGGTGCTAGTATATGTCGATGACATAATCTTTGGTGGATCAAATAAATCATAATGTAATTAGTTTTCTGAATTCATTAAAAGTTGGTTCAAAATATCAATGATTAATGAGATAAAATTTTTCCTTAGTTTATAGGTAATGTAAGGAAAGAATGGAACATTCATTTCTCAATAAATATATGAAAAGGAGGTCTAGAGAATATTTGGAATGGATAATTAAAAGTATATGAAAACTTCAGTGGCTACCAAGATGAAACTACTAGAGGATGATGAAGGTAAATTACACTACTTGATACAGGTTCTATGCCAAGAGATCTATACCCACAGTTTAGAGAACCCTTGGGTATAGGGCATTTGATCGAAATTATACCCATAGTTTTTTTAAAAACCATGGGTACATCCCCTTTCATATTCATCCTCACTCGGGATCCTCCTCCCCCGCCCACTTTGACAACTCCTAATCAACCCCTCATACAAGCTCTGCCTCCCTATCTCCCCACCCATCCTTGCCTACACCTTGTCCTCAACCTCCCAGCCTCCGCCTCGACCTCTCGGCTTTCACCTCTTCTTCAACCTCCCGGCCTCCAACTCTCGACCTATGCCTCCATCTCGACCTCCTTGATTCCACCTTGGTCTTGATCTCCTAGCCTCTACCTCCATCATGACTTCCCAACCTCCCCCTCGACCTCGACACCCTAGATTCCACCTTCACCTTGACCTCCCGGCCACCGCCTCCCTACCCAACCTCCCACCCTATGCATTCCAGCCTCAATGTACACTTCTTCCACCACATATCAGCCTCTTCCTATAAGCATCTGCATCTGCCTTCCACAAATTACTCACTTCTAGTATGTTCTTGAAATTAATTTTTATAATTCTAAAGTATTGCATCATTATGAATTTCATTTTCTAGATTAATAATCACATAAGTTTAATTATAATTTTCATTTATTTTCATAGATTATGGTGCGATAACACCCTACAAATTACCTAATCCATGGATTTTGCAATAGCAGTCAACCATGTAGAAATCAATCTATCTTTTTTAATTTCGTGTATATATTCTTCAAAATAAAATTAGATAATGTTGTTAAGTGAACTATTTATTATATTAGGTAAGTGATCTACAGTAAAAAATTAATCTGATCAGCATCTAAAAAATGATCAAAATATTTATCCTCTTATAGAATATTCTAATATCATTTAGGGTTGTAAGAGGATTAAGTGAAATTGTTTTATTGAAAGGAATACCATATATTTATTCCCCACCTCTTTGGGTATATCTCGTATTTGAACCTCTTGATGGAAAAAATAACTAAAATAAAAGATAGTATATTTTTCAATAAATAAGTTTTTATTTGATTTAATCTGATTAGTTTTTGGTGTAGTGTTTCATTTCACTATTAATAAGGAATGATTTATAAAATTGAAGAGGAAGAAAAACCAATAGAATTCTATATTATGGATCATTTGTCGGTAAATGTGAAATATGGTTGAAGGAGACTAGTATCCAAAAAATGTGTGGTATGGGTGAATTAGTGAGTGGATATATTTATTCAAAAAATGATGCAGTTGTAATGGGTGAGGATCTCGTTATAATATGATAATATAGAACCTTTAGCAGGGGAGATTCAAATGATTCCATAAGTAGATGTTTTCTACATTTTATAGGAGATGGTTTAAAAATGAAAATTTGAAATTATGGATTTAAATGAAGAGAATAATTCCCAAGATAGCTGTAATAAAATTATGGGTAATGAAGAAAACAAGATAATATACTTGAACAAAAGCCTTTTTGACATATAAATATACAAAATTGAATCTAACTATTCCCTTAAATATTAATTCAATGGGTTTTATTATATAATTAAGATGTTTACTAAATACTCATAGAAGAATGATCATGAACCAACATAATTTCCAAAACTGATGGTATAGATGTTAGAGCATGTCACACAACTATAATAATTTTTTAAGGAGAACCAATGGTTGTAAATTTGGAAGGTAAGTCTAAATGATTCAATCATAAATTTTAAATATGTGATGATGAATTATATTGATGGATAAAAATCAAATCTAATGAATTAGATGGTGATACATCTTATCAAATTACACTCCATGATAATATAAATTCTCATATTTGATGGGATAGTAGAAAGGTTATAGTATTTAGAATACAAATTAGACTCATCAAAGAAGCAGTAAAATCCCACGAGAAATCCTAAATTCAAGTTTGATTATCATTTATTTTTTTAATTAAACATTTGCAGGTTTTTGTGAAAATATCGAGATGATTTCAATATTAATAGATAAACATGAGAGGATAATCATGTGATAAGGTAATACTATATACTAAAACTATCTATAAAAATTATGCAACTCATTCAATATTGGAGAAAAATAATTATATGGGAATTTTGAAGATAAAAAAAAGATATTATAGTTGTTGTAAACTAGTGTAAAACTTACCCTTAATGGAATAATTAAAATTATTAAGATCTACTAAAAATTTGACATAAATTTTTAATTTTGGTGTCATTCAGTGTCACACCATTAGTTTTGGTTCTATATAATTTTAATACATTAAATGTTATGAAGCAAGGGGAAATTGAATGTATAAGATATCAAATTTGGTGTAAAATTTATATTGATCCATCATATTATATTTGTAATTATAATATTGACTAATTTAAACTTATGAAGAGATTGAAAATTAATTATAATATAGTATTTATATTTCTATAATTAGTAATATATTCCATAGAGAAATAAATTTAAAATGATATATGAAGAAGATTAATATAGTGAAGGTGATATGAAAATAATATAAAAAACTACTAAAAAACCTCTAAAATTTTAGAAGAACATGAAAATGTTTAAGAAGGAGGGGAATATTTCATATGTCTTAGAACCTAAAAATGGTCAAGTTATAGGTTTTTTATGAATAATATTTCATAATGTATGATCAAATAAATCTTGATTAAATAAACTGATGGTCCAAATAAGGTAGGAAAAATCTATAATGTTTTGAGAATTCCTTGAAGGTATAAGTACCAAAAGAAGAAGATTATTTTTTCTTTTAAGTTACATGAAAATAAAAACACCAATTATTTTTAAATTTGATTGGATTCCCTCAAATCATTTTAATTGTAAAAATGGAATCCAATGTAAAGTATAAATGGAAATCATTTATCTATACTAACATATAATCCTCATCGACTTGAGAAAAATAGAGGGTTCCCCTATACCATTTTATTAAATGAAATTAAATATATTTTTTTGTTTTATAATTTTTGAGAGGGATTTTACATTGAGAATTTTTATTGGAAGATGGAAGATATATTTTGGCATGATATGTGGTTCAAACATGATGTTTTAAGAAGTATAATAGATAACTTGTTGAGTTTGGGATATAAATTAGGAATAATAATTGTAATAAAATAGAGATTAAAAAATTAAATATATGATTGGTTAAAATATTTTGGTTAAGTGCATATCTTTTTCATAGAATCAGACCATGAAGACTAGACATGATACCTTGGGCCAGCAGCTGTACAAAATTATTTTTCATGCATAATTTTTTTGAAAAGTAAAAAATCATTTGTTATGTGAAATAACATCATTGTTTTTTGGATAATAATATTATATAATATATGTATGATTCTTATGATGTAATTAAATTTCTTATTTTGTGATCAAGCTATGAGTCCAAGGGAGTTATGTGGTGAGGGTCTTTTTGATATCCTCATGAACCAAGGAAGGAAACTCAATAAAACAACTCAAGAAATATATCCTAATTTTTTAATCAATTTAAACTATTTTTATCAATCATGGTGTCCATATATGATATTAATAGTTTAAATATATAATGACTAAATAAATATAAATTTTAAATTTATTTACTAATGGTTTGGTGAGAGTGTGTTTGAGTTCACAAGAACAATTCAGTGTTGAAAAATCAAAATTTTGACTTTATAAAATAAAATGTTCATGAGTGAAAGAGATAAAAGATATATTTTTAGATAAATATATTTTTTTACAATTATCTCCATATTATAAATATTCTATGTTTTCATTTCTCATTATTTAATGTGGAATACTCTCAATATAGTGTGATCATCATGAAACGATAATTAAAGTTGAATTTTTGGATTTAGAGAGTCAAATATAATATTGGATTTGAAAATTAGTATCATTTTAATTTAATAAATTATTTCCATACCACTGGTATCTATTATACATAAGTGGTGAATATGTTATGAAACCCATAAATAAAACGTGATAATTGAATTATATTCCATGTCTGGTAGCTTATACTCTTTATATTTCATGCATGAACTATTCTAAGAATAATTGTAAAGAAGTTATATCAAATAAAGAACCCACTTGGAGATATAATTACATAAATTTCTATAATTTTCATTTAATATAAAATAATATTTTTATATTTTAGGTTAAAAATACAAGGGAAATATAAAAGAGTAATTGAATTATAAGACCCTTGATTCCAATGTATACACTTTTTAATGATCCTAAATTAATTATTTATATTTTGATACATTTCTCGGTATTTGATTTCAATGGGGGGAAGAAGAATATTGAATAAACTATGAATCCAAAAAGGGAGAATACTTATTCCAATATCCTAAAAAGGGGATATTAATGAATTATATTTATATGATTAGATATTGGATTAAAAATTGGATATTTCCCATAAAATCCAAAATGGGATATTATTAGAATCCAATTAAGTATTGATGATTTAATTATGATTGATTTTTTAGAATATGTATTATTATTTTTGTGATATATTTCATACCCAGAAAATATTTGTTTTTAGTGGTGGATATGTATGTAAAAGTGGTAAAATCAATAAATAATATAAAAATGGTCATTATGAAGATGTATTTTAAAAGAAAATTGGGATTTTTTCAATGAAAAATGAGGAATCTCAACATGGGAAATGTGTATCCCCAGGTGACCATAATGGATTTCGTGGATAAATGAAATGACATAACTAGATTTTTAGTTATAAAGAATAATATCCTTAATCAAAATAAGGATCACCATGTCATTTTATAGATGAATATTTTTTACCGTGGGTATGTCCAATATATTTGTTTCAAGGGGTAATACAATGCCACAAAGGTAATCACATGAATTATTTTAGGTAATCACATATTGTTCCATTATGTGTAATATTTTTGGCCAAAAATATCTAATCACTAGAAATATTCAATAAATTTTAATATTCTATTAATTCTATAATTCTATAAAAATGTTATATAATAGATTCATTCATTTAATATCTAAACATTATTTGATATTGATTATTATTCATAGAGGTTTTATTTTAATGTATTTTTATTTATCCACTTCATGTTGAATAGGGATTCTCATCAATTTTCATACCCCATAAATGTCTAGATTTTATATTAATACCTGTAGTTTTAGGGAAAAAGATTATAGATTTTGAATAATTTTAATTAGAGTCTTAACCAGACATTGTGTGGTAGAAATATTATTTGTGTTAGATAATTAATACTTCACTTATACGGTTCTTTGAAGTTTTATTTCACCCATTTTCACACTAATTCACCTATAAGAATTTTTCTTTGAACATTAGTTTTCTTCCAAGATCCACACTAACATTTTCATGATTAGTAACCTTTATATTAAATTTTTTGAGTACAGAAAATGTTTTACTCTCTATGTTGAGAGATTCCTCATTTGGTTGAACATTCATACAATAATAATTTTTTAAAGTTATAACTTCACTGTTTAACATGGTATTCAATTCAATTTGGGGATTTAACATGGAAATGAGCATGTGTTATGTATTTTAGAATTCCCCAACATCGTATTGTGTACTTAAGTTTATTTTGTTGACATTCCACATATTCAATGAAATTGGTAATTTTCTAGGCTGATTCATCCACTAATTGGTTTCTAGAGTACATGTATTCCTATTCTTATTTAATCATAAATGTTTTTTCCATTTCTTCCTAGGAATGTGTTCATGATTCTTCTGGACATGTACACTATTTTATAGGTGGATTTCTACAATCTCATGGTAGTGGTATAATGTGATTTTTTTCTTCTTAACAGTCATTCCAATATAATATGTTTCCTACATGTATGAAAGAAAATGTTTTGACCCATGGGGAATTGTGGTTCTTATATTTGGTTATTTACTTTTATAGTAAAAAGAGATAGGTATGTTCTAGTTAGTTTTTCTTATTTTCTTTATCGCATTATCCACTTAGTAATTTTACTACTTTCAATAGATGGAGGATACTTATATTCTATGAAGGGGGGCATAAGGGAACTTAAAATGGCTACATTGTTTTCTTTTCAGGGGAGAGAGATTGGAGAAGTTGATAAATTAATTAGTGAATTCCATTTATTTCTACGTTTATACTATATTGTTTTTGATAATTTTCTTTTTCATCGGTGTTGTTGCCTGACATATGAATGAGTCATGCAAAAAATTTATTTATTTTATATTGTCGTTTTAATTAATTGTGTGTTGGTGAAATTATTCCCAATTCATGATTTCATGATTCTAGGACACATGTACCAGCCCATGGGTATATCCCATCTACCATAGTTCATCCTAGTATTTCTCTATTAGAGCCTTTTTCTAAACCATGGGAGGACATAAGAAGCACTAATATGTTATCCTACTTCCAGTCTTCCACATCATCATCTTTAATTTCTACTTCACCTTTTGGAATTTAATTCTAGTATGTGATACTCTAAAAGAATCCATAGAATCTATTGATTTAATTTATAGATTCACATTCTAAACACTTTATTGCTCAAGTTTTTGGTTCATTTTTTAGATGTAAAACATTCAAATTCTTCTCCATTAATAATATAAAAAATACATATTCCATACTCAGCATGAATCATTAAATATTTTCCAACAGCCGTGAATATTGTTACATGAAACTATCACTATAGAATAATATTATGTAACTTAGAGAATATCATTCAAGAAACATCAAATTACTCCAAATAGATAAACCTAATGTATCACTTTGATTGTAAGACATGCATATTATCTTCATAACTATTACGTGAGAAACTCTTAATCTTATGTATCATTATGAGAAGTTTCTTCATTCCACTTTCTTAGGATATTTTATCTTCTAGTAAAGTCTTATGAAATTTTTCATGGTCATATCATTTAGCTTTCATTCGCTACTACAAAAACTGGCTTTATCAGTGCTCAAAATGGGCTTTAACAGTGCTAAAAAAGTGATGTAAAGCACAACGCTGATATAGGGGGTCCATTTTATCAGCGCTCCGAAAAGCGCTGATAAAGGCCCCTTTTATCAGCGCTAAAAGAAGGAGCTAATAAAGGACCCCTTTATCAGCACTTTTTTTAGCGCTAATACAAGTGACCTTTTCAACGCTTTTACAAAGTTCTCATAAAAGTCAAAAAAATTTAAAAAAAAGAATTATATAATGATGGGAGAGATTTTAACAGTGCTTGACCCCCCTCCCCCTATCAGCGATAGGCAGACCCCCCATCACACTCTCCCGCGCGCGCAGCCCTTTGCTTCCACTCGAACTCAAACCTATGTCCTCCCCCGTTTCATGGTTGCACCTTTACCACTAAGACATTTCATTTTTTTCTCTATTTAATGATATATATATTTATATACATATATATAGTAATATTTATTTGTATATTGATATTGATTTATATTAATATATTATATTTATTCATATATTAGTATATATATATTCATTCGTATATTAATATATATTTATATTTAATTATATATATATATATATATATATTTAGTTATAATTTTTTATTCTTATATTTATTTGTATATTAATATAAAATTATAAGATTAGTTTTTAGTATATTTATGAAAAGATTTGTTTTTTATGTGTGTTTATATATAAATACATACATACATACATACATACAAATATATAACACCCTTACACACCCACAGACACAGACACACATAGACAAATATATATTTATGAATAAATATATATATATATATATATGTATTTGAAAATCCATAGAATGTTAAAACGACCATAACAAATAATCTAGAATCCAGTTTCAACTCCACAACCAGTAAAATCGAAGAAAATGAAACAATCTTCGATATGATATGTGGTACAGGCCTAACGGACATCCAGATTAGCTGTTATACTAGTCTGAATGTTAACAAATCGGGGTGTCCTGACTAAAAACTTAGTTTTGGAGGCCTTCTAGGCCTTTTTGGCCTTGAAAAATGTGACAGAAGCTTTTCTTGTGTCACCAGCGTGTAGATATCGTCACAGGATTCGATTTGATATGTTGTAGAGATCTAACAGACACTCGGATCAAATGTTATGGCCGTTTGACGTTTGAGGTAAATTTTCAACTTATTTTAGACCTTTTTTTAATTATTTTGAATTTTTGTGTCTTCAAATTGTTAATAATGATTTTTAATCGATAATAATTAGAAATTTATAACTTTATAATATTTTTTAAAATATTTTAAAGCCATTTTCACTAAATTTCTTATATATTAAATGTAATAGTCTATTTATATGTATCTAAAACATATTTTAAAATATATATTATATTAATATCAATATAAATATACTTATATGACAATAATTTATTTTTCATAATTTTTTTTGAAACATAAAATTTATCACCGGTGGAAAATAGTGATGATAAATCGACCCTCTATCAGCGCTACTAAAAAACGTTGATAACGGGGTCCCCATTATCAGTGATAAAAAAAGCACCGATAAAGGGGGCCTTTATCAGCCCTAAAAAAGCACTCATAAAGGGGGGCCTTTATCAACGCTTTTTTAGCACTGATAGAGGCCCCCTTTATCAGCACTTTTATTTAGCGCTGATTAAAGGGTAGCTCTTTCCTTGCCCATTTTTTTGAACTGGTTGATGCCTCTACTTCCAGTGATTGGTACTTTATATTTTGTATAAAAAATATCTTTTTTCTACAAATCATCTTTTGAAAATGTATTTTCATTCTCTCTTCAGGTCAACATATCTTCCAAATGTGCACCATTATTCATCTATCATCTTCTAGATTTACATTAGATTAGCATTGATTACTCATCTTGTGTATTTGGGACAATAAATTCTACAATGATTCATCTTCTATGTAATATTAGTATTTTAGAAATAATTCATCTAGAAACCTATTTTAGGTTATTGTAGTAACCTAGTGCAAGAATATAGATCATTCATACATCAATTTCAAGACTCCTATTTGAATTCCAGTAATCTTATATCAATCCTTGGAAGATTAAATCACTCATACACCCCTATTTGACTGCATGACTCCTACATTTTCTCAGCCTCTATCATATTTTGTCTCAACTTCCACTTTATAAATATAGATAATCCTTATAGTTATAAAAATGACATACAAACTAAAATCATCCTTTACAGTTTTTAGTCAGTTCTTCGGTTGATCCTTATGCAAATGGAAAATCATCCTTACACACATAGGGAGGGTTTATTCCTTTTCCATATTTTCAATACCTTTAAAAAATTATTCATATGTCGATCAAAATGACTCTAACAATGATCTAAATGAATCATACTTATTTCAATGTATGATTAATTTGGGAATTTTCAACTCCTATAGAGAAACATCATCATTGATTGATCTCAGCGTAGGTCGTCTCCGAGACTTCCCCAAAACCTAAAATCAACTCAGAATAAATTTAAGTCATTCATAGATTCTTCAAAACATCATCCAATGTATTTTCCTTTAAAATTATGGATTCTCAAACAATAAACTAACTTCATGAGTGATTTTTGATTGATTACAAGTCATTAGGTGGACTGTGTATGATTCATTGGGGGATTATCTATGAGTCATCTGAGAAATTTCATATAGTCCATTCCCTTGATGGAGTTTCTAAAGATTCTTTACCAGATATAGTAGAAAAAAATATGTTATATTTTATTAAATTTAAAAAATGGTCCCCCCATGATAGAGTTCAGTGGTTTTACCCATGTGGGTCTCCGTGAGATCTCAAGTTCGAGTCTTGATGAGTAAATACTTGCATTGTATATTCCCTGTTTTTCTTTTTAATATAGCTATTTCCCCCAAATAAACTGAGGCTTCGACCTTAAATTTTAAAAAATGGTTAATTTTTTTTCACGTTTTGAGTTTAGAAAATAAATCCAATGTTTTCCAAATTCACTTCTGATATGTTATGGATAGCATCAAAACCATTTCATCAGAACATTCCATATTTTCATATAATCCAGCTATTCAAGAATCACAGTTGATTATTCCAAGCACCATTATAGAGATAAAATGATCAAATTATTCACACTCCATGGGTTACAACTCCTCTAATAAATCAAATCAGTTACCACAAATACTACACATGAACTCCATGAAATTTTCTTCATCCAACTATGTCATACGATTGATCTCGGTAATTCAAATGGAATAACTTCATTTCATTTCAATAAAATTGATCTCATTTATCCTAATAGTAAAACATAATTTCATTTCTATATTACATAAACAATGGTGGAACCTTTCAACTTGAAAGAATTAATAGGCATCCCTAATCCTCAATTATTTTTCAGAGATTAACACATTTTTGTATCAATACTTAAGAACTATATTTTTCTCATCAACCAGATTAGGGACACCAACATCCATCCAATCATCTCTTCATAATCACATATTGACATCATGCATATTTCCCCCTTCATAGACTACTAATACAAAGTAAACACAAAGTGGATCCAACAGATACATGTGTTTGAAATGAACTAGAAGTGTTCTTATCTCAGGACATGTGGCCATTGATGAATCAGGATTTCCTTTTCAAGATCAGAACGTTGATTTTTCTTCATCAAATTTTTATACAACTAGTTCCAAATCATGTTACTTTTCTCTTGTAGTGGATTATTCATGTCCCATCACTAACTATACTAATATCCAAGGTTCCTAAATTTACATTTATGGTTTTCTACCTACTGGTTTCTCCTCGTCTCCTTAACCTAGTTCACCTCTTTCTACTTCAATTTCCCTTGATGAGTCTCTTGGTCCTAATCCCACCGCAGTGCAGTTTTCTAGATAGCATCTTAGTGAGAATTCTTTAAGACAAAATCATGTTGATCCACCTACCTTAGAGTAGTCTTTTGTCCAGTCAACTCATTCCATTCCTCATAATTCTCTTCCAATGACCACATGTTCCAAGGTTGGTATTTTTAAAGCCAAATCTAATACTAATTTTTTTGAACCAAGATCTTTTAATGATGTGTTGTTTCAACCTTAGTGGCATCAAGATATTCAAAAAGAGTTTCAATATTTAATAATAAATAATATGTGGGTATAGGTATATACCAACGCCTCCACCACCCACAGTTTATGGAACCATGGGTATGGCCTATACCCAAGGTTTTAGGAGTTATACCCAAGGTTCTGAACCATGGGTATACGCTATTTTATCTGTAGTGGTAGATAATGTCACCTAATATAGGAATATTATTGGAATATTGTTGTGGTAAATAGCAACACAACTATATATTGTTTCTTCCACTTGTCTAGAATCATGGTATCAAAACAATAACTAGTAAACACACTTACTTGTAGTGAAAGTAATTCTTCGCTATATCATTGGAAAGATGGATTTTAGTTTTATGTATAATGAAAAATAATAGTTGGAGTTATTGGGATATATAGATGTAGATTTTTTTTGGTTCATAAGATGATAGAAAATAGACACCAGTTGATAAATTCTATCTTGGGGGACAATGTATTTCTTCACTAAGAAAGAAACAAGATTTCATTTCATTGAGCACTATAGAAGAAAAATATATTCTAAAAACTCAAGTGTACACACAATTATTATGGATGAAGTGGCATCTTGAGGATATGGGAGTTGAAGTTAAATCTCTAATTGAAATTCGTTACAATAATTAAAGTGATATAAATCTTAGTAAAAATACACTCCATCACATTTAAAAAAACATCGAAATAAAGTATCATTTTATCACGTAGAAAGTGGATCAAGGGCTTGTGAGGTTGAAGTATGTGCCTACAGAACTACAGTATGTAGATATTCTGACAAATTATTTACCAATAGAAACATTTGAAAGGAATTTATTGGCATTAAGAGTTTATTCGACTCCCCACACATGAAAAAGTGTAAATGTGGGACCCCCTCTCTTTAAGGTATGGTTTTTTCCCCTAATATAAAAATATTTTTTCCTTACCCAGTGGTTGACCCAGAAGATGTTACATTTGGGTTCATTGAAAAATGGGGAGAATATGTGGCTTTTGAAAAGGGAGAAAATTTCATAATCAAGACATGAGGAGGATCTTCTAGGTTGAGTAGTGAGATAGGGGAGATGAAGATGTTAGGTGGAGTAGAATTTTTGAGTGTGTATTAAATCTGATTATGCTAAATGTGATCTATGAGATATTATATATCACGATGGATGTGGTTTGTGATGAAATAAGATGAGTGGTTTTAGATGATAATATGTGATTCATTTATGGAAATTTTTTGATATTCTTGTTTCTCTCGATGATCATGCCTCATATGGGGTCAGAGTGTGTGTTGAGTCAATATGTTTTCACAATCTTAATAGAATGTAGTGAATTCTAATAGAAGATGGAAGGTGCTTCAACAATATATCAAAATGTGAATAATTTCCAACAAACTCATAGGGGATATTTTTGGTAAAAAATACCTCAAGGAATACTCTTATTGTTTTTGGGTTGATTTTGTTTGTTGATAAAAATAGATAACAAAGAATGATTTAGGGTGATGTTGTCAAAGTAGTTTCTTATGGTGAAGTAATTTCATAGTGTTTTCGTAATTTTTGGACATCAAAAACAGTAGTGTTTTGGAAAAAGGAATGATTTCCTAGTATAATTGAATTTTGCATGGACAGTGAATCATCCTTCATGGACTATATATGATGTACGTTAAATGATGAGTAAAAGGCCAATGGAAAGATGTTGGTATAGTAGCACTATATAGATCATGAAGTGTGGTACGTGGACTTCCTAGGGAAAATAGTTTGTGGTAATTCTGGTACCTTGGGTGAGGAAAAAAAATTCATGGTAGGTGCATCATTTTCACATGAGAGTCAGTGATTCCTTTTTTATGTAATCAGGTACCCTAAGGGAAGAAATGGGCTATGCTGACCATGGAGGAAAAAATAGTTCACATGAGGATAACAGTTTATGGTGAAAGTTGTACCACATCAAAAATTTTAGTAACACAGATTATCTGATTTTTTGGATCTATTTACCTATATAAGGACCACTAATATCATCATTACGTAGTGTGGTTTTTATTAGAAAACATCATTGCTCTGGGAAGACTCTAGTGAAGTCCAAAAGATTTCATGAGGGGAAATTATGTGTAGGAGAAGGGGATCTTGAGGAGGATTCCTTGAAAAGAGAAGTGTTTTGTGGGAGACAGTTCACCAAAGGGGTTATTTAGGACACTATAGCCCCAAAAGAAAAGGGGAATAAATGTATAGGTGGTCTGCAGAGCATCATTAGTCCATGGAAGTTGATAGGGTCTGTGAAGTATAATCAGTTTACGAAAGAAGAATACTTCCATAAAGCTTGGGTGGTCCACAGAGGAAGAGGAGGACTATCAAGAACACACTCCACATAGTGAAACTTGGTTTTCAGAGGAAGAAAGGTAGTTCGCTGAGGATTCAAGGACTTGTGAAAAGGCACTAAGAGTTTGTGAAATAAACATCCACAAACCTAGTGAACATGTGGATTTCACCTATGGTTTAAAATGGGACTTCAAAAGGGAATCTACTGACAGTTGTGGATATATTCTTTAATTAAAATTAAAGGATCTACAGGTCCATAAACTATGTTTGAATCCCTTACAAGAGTAGTGGGAAAAGGAAGAGGAATATATTGATCCTTTCCACTGGTGGTGAACTAGAGAATGAGACCAAGTGAGAGACCCTTGGGAATGTACTGGTTTGAACCTAAACCTTGTAAAGTTAGTGAGCCTAGTCATAGAAGTGATATTTCTTGAACATCATTATTAGTAGCGAGCCTTAGCGAATTTTTTCACGACCCGTCCATGGGGCCCGTTCCGTGACTACCCCAAGACCGCCTTCCATAGGCCAGGGGATGGCGACTAGCACCAAGCCATAAATCCCGGTAAAAAGGGGAGGCATTGCCTTTGTAAAATAAACAAACACCACAGAGTAAACAAGCAGTAGAAGTAAACACTAAGTAAAAGCTGGTACAAGAGTAAAGTGCGGAAAAGTAACTGGGAAGTATAAAAAATAAAACTGAAAGTAAAGTACAACTCGAAAGGGAAAACAACAACTGAAAGGTAAAGCCGCAACGACGAGCTATCCACTGGAAATCCCACCTGAAGGGTGGGTACAGATAGCTCCACTGCTCCTTGGGTCCCGCCGTCCGCTCCGAGTATGTCCCACCTAGTGGTCCACCTCCAGGTACTGTCCTGCTCTGCAAGCCTCGACCACGATCAACGTTGTCCGTAATCTGCAACCAACACAACGTAGTGCAGGCATAGCCTATGCAGGGGTGAGTATAAGCTACTCAGTAGGGACCCCGAGACCCCCGAAGGTCTCTCAAAATCCACATAGGATAAACCACAAAAAAAAAGATATAATCACAAAGTAACAACTGAAACTGCTTAGCTATATGCCCATACATATACCTAAGTCATCAATTCCAATACGCTCCAACCTCCGAGCCTAAGTACAACCCAGTCCACACAGGAAAGCATCTGTATTCCACACATGAAAAAAAACGTAATCCACACAGGATAGCACAACACAATCCACACAGGAAAGCAAATAGGATTCAGCTCACACAGGTATACTTCTTCAAAAGACGATAGGGATGATCACTGATCAATATAAGTCATCGGACCCACAAAGGATCGATAGGTACTAACCCCCGCAATGACCCACACAGGATCGGTAGGAAACTAACCCCCGCAAAGACCCACACACGATCGGACCCACACAGGATCTGTAGGCATTGGCTCACACAGAAACGCTGAGCGCTGACCCACATAGGATCGGTCCCACACAGGATCGGTAGCACTGATCCACATAGGATCGCTGAGTGTTGTAGTCGTCACCGTCGAGTCCACTGAGGATCTCTGTACAGTCGTCGTCGTCATAGTAGTAGTCGCAGCCAGCTCTAGGGTTCCCGCACACAGCAAGCTCGTTCGGGAGGGTCCGTTCCACGAGCCGAGAGGCTGATACATCAACTGATACATAGTCCATAGTTGATGTATCCAAAAGTTCCATATCATCAACAGGAACTCAACGTCGCAGACGGCGCGCCAATCGAACGCCCGATCTGATAGTTATTGGCCTTTTCGTCCCAGGGGCCCGGTTGGTTTTTAAGGAAAAACCAACCTAACCGTACTCCACCTGATTCCAAACCTCGGGCGGAGTAAGCGAAAAGATCCGCCTCACATAGAGGAAACCAACAAAGTCGACGACACGTCAATCGGACGTACAAAGCTCAAGATATGAGCATTTCCACTCCGAGGGCCCGGTTGGTTTCGTCTACGAACCAACCCGGCTGAACTTAAATTATTTCTAAACCTTGAGTGCAATATACCTAAACGACCTTCTCGTTCCAAGGATCGTGTCGCCGCTGACAGCGCGTCAATCGGAGGTCCGTAGCCCGAGTTATGGGCAATTGAAACCAAACGGTCCGAAAACAGGGGTTTCGGGCCCAGACCGACCCGGCCCGAGACCCCCTGGGTCGTCCCGAACCGGTTCGACCCATCCTGGGTCCAGGTCGACCCGGCCCGGCAAGGCCTAGCCCAGCTGGGCACGACCCGGCCCGGCAGGCACGGCCCGGCCCAACCTGGCGCGGCCCGGCCCGGTGACCCGGTCCGGCGACCCGCGCGCTGGGCGTGCTGGTCGGTTGCTCGGCCAAAACGGCCAAGTCGTTTTTGGCTCACGCGGGGGAGGGGAGGACGCTGCCCCCCGGTTTCTTGTAACCGCGGCCCCTTAATTGGGGCCGCATTGATGGTCGTACGGGGGATTCAATTCCCCCGGCTTCTCCCTGTCCGGCCGGCCCGAACTGGCCGGCTGGTTCCTGCTCAACAGGACTGGCGATCGCTAGTCCCCTTCCAGCTCCGACGTTGGTGGCTCGGTACCGGCCGCCGGTCACCCTACTCCGCCGCGGCCCGGAACCATCCGTGTCCCCGATACCGGCCGTGGTATTTTCGGATGTCTCTGACGCGGCGTGATGGCGTCGCGTCCTTGTATTAATTCGCGGCGCGGCGCGTCGGCGCCGTGTTTTTCTTACCGCAATAATTCTGCGCGGTGCGATGACACCGCGCCACTTCCATTTCAATCTAAAAGAATCCAACAAGAAAAATAAGGAGGTGAGTCGGCTGTGTTTGTGCGGTCCTCCCCCCCTTACGTTAATCGATAGCAGTTGGTTAAATTTTCAAGAATAAATTCAGGGATGTAATCATGAACAAAATAATTATATACAATCCCCTACCTTGGATTCAAGAGCGGAGCTTGTTCGGCGGTTCGTCGAAGAGAAAACATCGCGGTAGAACCGTCGCGGAAAGAGGCGACTTGGAAGGAGGAAGTCACGTCGTGGGTCGGCTTTGCGGAAGAACCGTTGCGAAAAGAGACGTTGTGTCGCGGGTCGATGTCGCGGAGTCGGTCTTCGAGGACTCGGCATTCTTCGACGGAGACTGATGTTCTTCGATTTCTTCATCAAAGAAGAAGATGTTCTTCCCAAAAATCTCTCAACGACAAAACTCTAACAACAAATAAAATAAGCTCCTTTCTTATTTTATTAACAAAACAAACCTTAAGAGAAATTCAAGGGTTTGAATTTCAAAAACATACATTTAACTCACCACATTAACTCCATAAGTTAAGTAAACATAAGTTATCAAAATTTAATGGGAGTTGAGAGGGGTTAGAGGATATGAAGGGGTGGGGTTCGTGTGGGCCCCACCACCCTCATAACCTCCCAAGGGAGTTTGGGTGGTTACCCAACTTCCATAAAGAATTAAACACTTAGAATAAAAAATAAATTAACTTCCACAATTTTTATCATCCACACCCGTGATAACGCAACCCCGGAACAGGAGTTCCTAAGCAATCACCGGCGCTGCGGTTCCATCGGTGCCCTCGGAAGTTGATTCCGAGCACCGGTTCAAAAGTTAGAAATTCCCGCTCGTCCGTTCACTGAACTTACCCGAGCTAAACTTCGGATAGAAATTCCGGGCCCACCGGGCCTCGGAATTAAGTGTCGTTTGAAACTGCATTCTTGTAAAATTCCAAAGAAAATTAAGAAAAAAATTTCCTTGAATTTTACGGGTCTTTACATTACTCCCACCTCAGGGATTTACGTCCCCATAAAGATACATCAAAAACTAGAGAATCAAATGTGGGTACTGAGCACGCAACTGAGCCTCCCGCTCCCAAGTGCTCTCCTGGAGGTTCCCATGTTGTCGTCTGATGCGCACTAGAGGAATCGACTGTCCACGTAGGACCCGCTCCTGTTGATCCTCGATCTCCACTGGGACCTCTGAAAAACTCGCCCCATCATCAATGTCAAGCTCCCCATGGTCAATGATGTGCGTCGGGTCGTGCACGTATCTCCTCAGCTGAGATACGTAGAAGACGTCATGAACCCGGTGCAACTGAGGTGGTAGATCCAGGCGATAAGCCACCTCGCCAATCCTGCTGAGGACTTGGAACGCTCCGATGAAGTGTGGAGACAACTTGACGCCTCGTCCAAATCTCTGTAATCCATGTCGAGGTGAGACACGCAAGAAGACATGGTCGCCATCCTCGAACTCTAGTGGCCTCCGCCTCCTGTCAGCGTAAGACTTCTGTCGGCTCTGAGCTGTCCTCATCCACTCCTGGATGACCTGGACCTTTTCTATCATGGCCTGGACCATCTCTGGTCCCATAGGTGCTGACTCCCCAGGGTCTTTCCATCACAAAAGAGATCTACAAGGTCGGTCGTACAACGCCTCATATGGTGCCATCCCGATGGTGTAGTGGTATCTGTTGTTGTACGCGAACTCCACCAAGGGTAGTTGGTCCTCCCAGCTGTGACCAAAGTTGAGGATGCATGCGCAGAGCATTTCCTCAAGAGTCTGAATGGTCCTCTCTGTCTGACAATCCGTCTGAGGGTGAATGGCTGTGCTCAGACGTAGCTGCGTCCCGAACGCCTCCTGCAATCCCTTCCATAGCTGGGAAGTAAATTGAGAATCTCGATCGGAGACGATAGATGATGGCACTCCATGAAGCCGCACAATCTTTTGAACGTAAAGACGTCCCAAGATCTCCACTGAGCCCTGCTCTCTGATTGGTAAGAAGTGAGCCGACTTGGTGAGTCGATCGACAATCACCCAAATGGAGTCGTGACCTATGGAAGTGTGTGGAAGTCCAATCACGAGGTCCATAGATATCCCGTCCCACTTCCACTCAGGGACCTCCAAGGGATGTACCAAGCCTGCTGGTACCTGATGCTCTGCCTTCACCTGTTGGCAGGTGAGGCATCGAGAAAAAAACTCTGCCACAACCTTCATTATGCCCGGCCACCAGTGTTGTCGTCTGAGATCCTAGTACATCATCGCCACTCTAGGATATACCACCAAAGGAGAAGTGTGAAACTCTCTCAGCACCTCCTCCCGTAAAGCAACTGGTACCAAGTTACGTCCTCTGAAAAGGACGTCGTGCTTTTCTACAATGGAGAAACCATCAGGTGCCTGTCCTGATGATATTTGTGCACGCCGTGTCTCACAGTTAGTGTCCCCACGCTGTGCCTCTCTGACCCGCTGCAGTAGTGGAAGAGTGACTGTGAGAGACTGGAGGAAGGTTGTTCCATCTCTATCCACGAAGGATATCTGCAAAGAGGCTAGCTGCTTTTTTGCTTAATCATGTAGCTGAATGCCCATCCTCCTACTGAGGGCATCGGCTACCACGTTCCCCTTTCCAGGAGTATAGACTATCTCAAAGTCATAGTCCTGGAGGAACTCGAGCCATCGCCGCTGTCTCAGATTCAGATCCTTCTGAGAGAAGATGTATCTGAGACTCTGATGGTCAGAAAAGACTATAAAGTGCTCGCCCATCAGATAGTGTCGCCATGTCTTCAGAGCCAAGACCACTGCTGCTAACTCCAGGTCATGGGTAGCGTAGTTCTGCTCATGCGGCCTTAACTGGCGTGATCCATAGGTGATCACCGCCCGCTCCTACATCAGCACACATCCGAGTCTGGTCCCTGATGCATCGCAGTAGACTACGTACCCTACTCCCTCTTCAGGCAACCTCAAGGTAGGTGCACTGGTCAATCTCTATCTCAGCTCCTGGAAGCTCTGTTGACATCTGTCTGACCACACGAAGGGTTTCCCCTTCTTCGTCAAAGCTGAGAGTGGTGCCGCAACTCTGGAGAAGTCTGGCACGAATCTCCAGTAGTATCCAGCTAGACCCAAGAAACTTCGCACCTCCGTCACGCTTCTGGGTGGCTCCCAATATAGCACTGCCTCGATCTTCGTAGGATCTACTGCAACTCCCCCCTCAAAGATGACGTGTCCTAAGATGTGGACCTCACGTATCCAGAACTGGCACTTCGAGAGATTACCATAAAGCTGGTGTTCTCGGAGTGTGTCTAGTACAACCCGTAAGTGCTAGGCGTGCTCCTCCTCAGTCGTTGAGTAAATCAAAATGTCGTCGATGAAGACCACAACAAATCGATAGAGGTATGGCGGAAAGATCCTGTTCATGAGGTCCATGAACACTACTGGAGCATTGGTTACGCCGAATGGAATAACAAAGAACTCATAGTGGCCATACCGACATCTGAAGGTCGTCTTCTACACGTCCTCATCCCGAACTCTGAGCTGATGATATCCTGATCTCAGGTCTATCTTCGAGAACCACCATGCTCCCTTGTGCTAATCGAATAGGTCGTCAATCCTCGGCAGCGGATACATGTTCCTCATTGTCACCTGGTTCAGGTGACGATAGTCGACACAAATTCGCAAGCTTCCGTCCGCCTTCTTGGCGAACAAAATCGGGGAAGCCCAGGGTGAAACACTGGGTCGGATGAATACCTTGCCCTTCAAGTCCTCCAACTATACCCGCAACTCTCTAAGCTCTGCGGGGGCCATCCGATATGCTAGAGTCGATATTGGGGTTGTCCCGGGGTATAGGTCAATATAAAAGTCTACCTCTCTGCGAGGAGGTAGCCCTGGAACATCGTCAGGAAAGACGTCCGCAAAATGATCCACCACTACAGGAAAATGAGGACTTCGCACGTAAACTGCCCCTAGGTTGAGGCTAGCCAACTGATGAGTGATGGGTTGTCCTCTCCTCCGCTGGAGTCCATCCTGTGCTGCAAAGGCTCCCGTTTGGCCGGTGAAGGTGAACCTGCTCCCGTCGGTGCGTACACATCGCACCTTGTGCCTAAAATAGTCAATTTGTGCATGGACTGTAGATAACCAATCCATGCCTAAGATGACGTCGTAAGGCCTAGATGCCGCTACAAGAAGATCCCAGCCGATTCTCTCGCCTCCTTGAGTAAGTTCACAATACCATCATCGGTGCGTAATCGTCATGTCTGCTCCCGTAGGATTCTCTAGTCGTAAGGATCGAGCCAACGGCTCTGTCGGAATCTCCGAGCTCCGAACAAGGGCAGCGGCTATGAAAGAGTGACTCGCTCCTGTGTCAATAAGAACTGCAGTAAGGGTGGAATAGACACAGATAGTACCACGAATCATCTCGGGCACACCGTGGTCGTAGGCCTCCGCTGCCTGGAGCTGTGCCTGTCTCTGCCCGCCAGCTCCCTGTGGTCGGGGTGGACCTCCTGGTGGTGGTGGTGGTAGAGCCTCAAAGCGTCGCCCACCACCTACTGCTCGGCTAGCTCCTCTGCCTCGTTCGCCTCCTCCCTGCACACCGCCACAGTCGACCCTCTACCTCTGCCTCGGTGGTCCCTCAACCGTCTGCTGCTCCTCAGCACGGTGGATCAGGCAATCACGAGCCATGTGGCCCTGCCCGCCGCACGAGTAGCACTGTCTGCCTCTCGAAAGACTGGCTCCACGCTGTGTGCCCCGCACTGCTGAGCCAGTGTCCTGAGATCGTCTGCCTGAGGGTCTGGTCTTCCTGGTCCCCAGAGTCATCCATCGACTATCTACTGCAGAATACTCTGCTATGTGCCGCCCTGCGGTGGGTCTCGGCGCTGGTGTAAACTCAGCAAGAAATCTCTCGATCAAAAGACCTCGCTCCAGTACTCCTGTCTGAGTCGGAATGCTGAGGGAGATCAGTGATGCCCCGATCTCATGTCTCAATCCCTTCTCAAAGGTCTGGGCCTTGAATAATGTGTCTCGTACCATGTCTGTCGAGTAGCGTGAGAGATCGGTAAATCTCGCCGAGTACTGGGTGACCGTCATGCTGCCCTGCCGTTGCTGAAGAATCTCCTGAATGCGCACCACACAGAGGGTAGCTGGGACAAACTCCGAGCGGAAGAGGCTCTCAAAGTCTGTCCAGTGTAGAGATGCCTCATCGTGCACCTGGAGAATCAAGCTCCACCATCGTCCCGCTGCTGCGTGCAGTAGGCTCACTTCGAGGATCGCCATGAGGTCTGCTGGTGTCCTCACAAGCCTAAAAACTCATACCACTGCCTCCATCCAGTCCTCGGCGGCCTGGGGGTCCATCTCCCTGCGGAACCTGCGCGGTCGCTAGCGCTGGAACTCATGCAGTGCACTGAGGCGACGTGCATCATCAGCGGCTGGTGCTGGAAGCATCGGTGGCTCGGTGGGTATAGCTAACGCCGGTGCCACTGCTGACAAAGGGCACTGCACCGAGGCCTCGTCACTCAGTGGGTTGTCGTCACGCTCGACTCTCAGAACCCTAACTGGCTACCGTCGTGGGGCCATCCTGAAAACGAAACAGGTGCACCACGGTCAGATCAGTATACCTGGTGAGGTGATATAAAGTAATCACAAAGAAAGCTTCAAACACACACGCAATCAATGTTTTCGTGCATTAAGTCAGAAACCAGAAGTCAGGGTCCTGGTGTACGGATACGTCTGTCGCCGCACCAACACCAGACTACCTAGACTGATAACCACACCCAATACACTAAACACTATTGCTTTACATAGAAAAAGATTAGAGTCCCAAGTTCTGCGGTAGAACCGAACTCCTCTAGTACCAATTTGTCACGACCCGTCCTCGGGGCCCGTGCCGTGAAAACCCCAAGCCCGCCATCCATAGGCCAGGGGCTGGCGACTAGCACCAAGGCGTAAATCCCGGTAAAAAGGGAAGGCATTGCCTTTGTAAAATAAACAAACACCACAGAGTAAACAAGCAGTATATGTAAACACTAAATAAAAGATGGTACAATAGTAAAGTGCGGAAAAGTATGTGGGCCAGTATACAAACCCAAACTGAAAGTAAAGTACAACTCGAAAGATAAAACAAAAACTGAAAGGTAAAGCTGCAACGATGAGCTATCCACTGGAAATCCCACCTGAAGGGTGGGTACAGATAGCTCCACTGCTCCTCGGGTCCCGCCGTCCGCTCCGAGTATGTCCCGCCCAGTGGTCCACCTCCAGGTACCGTCCTGCTCTACAAGCCTCGACCACGATCAACATTGTCTGTCGTCTGCAACCAACACAATGTAGTGCGGGCATAGCCTCTGTAGGGGTGAGTATAAGCTACTAAGTAGGGACCCCGAGACCCTAGAAGGTCTCTCAAAATCCTCATAGGATAAACCACAAAGGAAAGATATAATCACGAAGTAACAACCGACACTGCTTAGGTATATGCCCATACATATACCTAAGTCATCAATTCCAATACGCTCCAACCTCTGAGACCAAGTACAACCCAGTCCACATAGGAAAGCATACGTATTCCACACAGGAAAGCAAAACGTAATCCACACAAGATAGCACAACAAAATCCACACATGAAAGCAAACAGGATTCAGCTCACACAGGTATACTTCTTCGAAAAACGATAGAGATGTTCACTAATCCATCTAAGTCGTCGGACCCACAAAGGATCGATAGGTACTGACCCCCTCAAGGACCCACACAGGATCGGTAGGAAACTAACAACCGCAAAGTCCCACACAGGATTGGACCCACACAGGATCTATTGGCGCTCGCTCACACAGAACCGTTGAGCACTGACCCACACAGGATCGGACCCACACATGATCTATAGCACTGATCCACATAGGATCGTTGAGTGTTTTAGTCGTCATTGTCGAATCAATTGACAATCTCTATACAGTCATCGTCATCACAGTAGCAGTCGTAGCCAGCTCTAGGGTTCCCGCATACAGCAAGCTCGTTCGGGAGGTTCCGCTCCACGAGCCGAGAGGCTGATACATCAACTGACACATAGTCCAGAGTTGATGTATCCAAAAGTTCCGTATCATCAACAGGAACTCAACGTCGCAGACGGCGCGTCAATCGGACGCCCGGTCTGAGAGTTATTGGCTTTTTCGTCCCAGTGGCCCGGTTGGTTTTTAAGGAAAAACCAACCCGACCGTACTCCACCTCGGTCCAAACCTTGGGAGGAGTAACCCAAAAGATTCATATCACTTAGAGGAAACCAACAAAGTCGACGGCACGTCAATCGAACGTCCGAAGATCAAGATATGAGCGTTTCCGCTCTAAGGGCCCGGTTGGTTTCATGTACAAACCAACCCGGAGGAACATAAAGTATTCTGAAACCTTGAGTGCGATATACCAAAAAAATCTTCTTGTTCCAAGGATCGTTTCGCCGCTGACGGTGCATCGATCGGAGGTCTGTAGCCCGAGTTATGAGCAATTGAACCCAAACGGTTCGAAAATGGGGGTTTCGGGCCCAGACCGACCCGGCCCGAGACCCCTTGGGTCGATCCGAACCGGGTCGACCCATCCTGGATCTGGGTCAACCTGGCCCGGCACGGCCCAACCCGGCGACCCGCGCGCTGGGCGCGCCGGTCGGTTGCTCGGCCAAAATGGCCGAGCCGTTTTTGGCTCGCACGGGTGGGGGGGGGGGGGGGCTGCCCCCCCCCCCCCAGTTTCTTTTAACTATGGCCCCTTAATTGGGGCCGCATTGATGGCCGACCTGGGGATTCAATTCCCCCAGCTTCTCCCTGTCCGGCCGTCCCGACCTTGCCGGTCGGTTCCTGCTCAATGGGATCGGCGATGCCCGGTCCCCTTCCAGCTCCGACGCTGGCGGCCCGGTACCGGCCGCCGGTCACCCTGCTCCGCTGCGGCCCGGATCCGGCCGTGACCCTTGTCGTCCGGCGTGGCGCGATGGCACTGCGCCCCTCTGCCGCTGCCCTGGTACCGGCCGCGGTATTTTCGGATGTTTCCGACGCGGCGCGATGGCATCGCATCCTTGTATTAATTCGTGGCGCGACGCGTCGGCGCCACGTTTTTCTTGCCGCAATAATTCCGCGTGGTGCGACGGCACCGCGCCACTTTCATTTCAATCCAAAATAATACGTTAAGAAAAATAAGGAGGTGGGTCGGCCGTGTTTTTTTGGTCCCCCCCCCTACATTAATCGATAGCAGTTGGTTAAAATTTCACGGAGAAATTCAGGGATGTAATCATGAACAAAATAAAAAAATACAATCCCCTACCTTGGATTCAAGAGCGGAGCTTGTTCGGAGGTTCGTCGAAGAGAAAACGTCGTGGTATAACCGTCGCAGAAAGAGGCGACTTGGAAGGAGGAAGTCGCGTCGCGGGTCGGCGTCGCGGAAGAACCGTTGCGGAAAGAGACGTCGCGTCACGGGTCGATGTCACAGAGTCGGTCTTCGAGGACTTGGCGTTCTTCGATGGAGACCGATGTTCTTCGAGTTGTTCTTCAAAGAAGAAGATGTTCTTTCCAAAAATATCTCAACGACAAAACTCTAACAACAAATAAAATAATCTCCTTTCTTATTTTATTAACACAACAAGCCTTAAGAGAAATTCAAGGGTTTGAATTTCAAAAACCTACATTTAACTCACCACATTAATTCCATAAGTTAAGTAAACAAAAGTTATCAACATTTAATGGGAGTTGAGAGTGGTTAGAGGATATGAAGGGGTGGGGTTTCTTGTGGGCCCCACCACCCTCATAACCTCCCAAGGGAGGTTGGGTGGTTACCCAACTTCCATCAATAATTAAACACTTATAATAAAAAATAAATTAACTTCCACAATTTTTATCATCCACACCCCTGACAACGCAACTCCGAAACAGGAGTTCCTAAGCAATCACCGGCGTTGCGGTTCTATCGGTGCCCTTGGAATTCGATTCCGAGCACCGGTTCAAAAGTTAGAAATTCCCGCTCGTTCGTTCACTGAACGTACCCGAGCTAAACTTCGGATAGAAATTCCGGGCACACCGGGTCTCAGAATTAAGTGCCGTCTGAAACTGAGTTCTTGTAAAATTCCAAAGAAAATTAAGAAAACATTTTCCTTGATTTTTACGGGTCTTTAAAAATTTGATACAATCAGAACATTGTTTATTACACTCGATGGATTTAGCCCAATGAGGGAAAAAAGGAAAAAATATATGTGTCCTTACACTTTCATTATTTTATTACATTTATTACATTATCATTAGATAAAATTGGAAAGGATATCGTCAAAATTAACATTAAAGATCAAAAGAATTGATCTCTATAATAAATGGGTCAATATCCAATGGGGTGGGAAGATTCTTTTAAAGATATTATCCATATATTGATCCCCCCCCCCCCCCGCTTAGGGTACTTAAGCCCATTTTGGACCAAAAAAATAACATTTCGTCATAAACATAAATCAACAAGATAAAAAATAAAGATAGATTCATTGGATTATATCCCCATAAAATCTTATGTAATAAAATTTATTTCATCTTAGATTGAAAATTATTTTTAAAAAACACTTGGAACATCTCTTAAGGAAAGTATCCTTTCCATTTGAAATCACTTATTTAAAAGCTAACAAAATTTTAAATTTTAAATAAAAAATATTAATTGAAAATAAACTTGAAACATTCAATATAATATTCAAATAATGATTGTTAATGAAGGCATAAGATTCTATTCCTGGAATGTAAATTAAAATATTTATTCCTTTCACATTTTTGGTAAAAATTCAAAAGAAACCCATTCAGAAAAGACAATATGATTCCATTAAAAAAATTTGTAAAAATTAAAAAATAGGAAACAAATTATTTAAAAATACATTAGATAATAGTAAAAAACATTATTTAAGACATTTTATGAAAATAATGACCTAAAATGAAAATGAATTTCAACCCAAGAGATAAATATAGTTGATTTTTCTTAAGAAGACATTTAAACTATTAAGTACTTAAATAGATGACAATTAAATGAGTGAAATTATTTTTGGGAAATGAATATAGGAGAAGAAAAATCATGTTCTTATTTTTATATAGGTCATAATATTTCATAATTGTAAACTTAATAATAAACAATACCGATAAACAATGATATGGAACATAAAACTGTTACCAGTTCGGTACCATTTAAATCATAAGCCCCATGAAATAAATAAAATTATACCATTATTTATATCACATATTTCCATTATATTAATATTAAAATACACTAATTGGTAGTATATAACCCACAAATAATGGATCCTTTGGTGAATATGGCATGTGTCCCATGAAATAAATGAGAGATGAAAACCCATCACCACTTCAGTATCTTTTGAAAATTAACTCTTGTGAAATTATAATATAAAATAAAATTTCAAATATCTTTAAAAGTAGTTTATTCATGATATTACATTTTAAGGGAAAGTATATAAACCACAGAAAATAATATATTGTTGAAAGTTCCATATGTCTCTTAGAAAAAAAGGGAATATAAATCATTTACCATAAGTCTGAACATAATCTATAAACATTAGAAACACTTATATAGTAAATATAGTTTTATTATAAATATATTAAAAAATCATACTTATATATATTCTGATATATGATTTATTTATGACCACTTATTATCTTCTTAATAATAATTACTTGTTAAAATCATGTTTTGGGTAATAATTTCTTTGTTGTTCATGTATGTTTTGATTTAGTATTATTGATACATTTAATTTTATCCACATTTGATAATATACAGAATTATAACTATGATATAAATATTATATGTAACGCCCTGACCCTAGTTACCTAGAGTCGGTGCATTATTACATAACATTGGAATGATCACAAGAAAGATCAAATATCGAAAGACCGATTGGTTTAGTAGCCTTGGAAACACTAGATATATTCATAAGTCTTACATTACATCATAAAGTGAAAAACTACTAGAACAACATATAATCTCCATCTTCCACACTCATATCCCCACATAATATCCCTTCAAGTCATTCATAATTTACTTCTTCACTTCTTGGGAAAAATAAAACATAGAAAAGGGGTGAGCTCAAATGCCCAGTAAGGATAACAATATAGCGGAAACATTCATAAATAAGAATAAACATTTAAGGAAATTTATAACTAAAACAAAAGCCTTTTAAACTTGAACTTAAACAGAGTATGGAAAAAGTAAAATGAAATAATGTAATTTACTTATTCACATGGATATTCTACTAATCAAATAATCACTTGCAATATCAATAACCACTTTCATAATGATGGAATGCATAATGTCAGACTATCATAACCACATAGCCAAGGCCTCGTGCCAAGACTACAAATAAGATTTTTCCAAGCCCTTTTGTCAAGACACTAGTTTGTCTCATGAGACCTATTGATGCATCGAGGAGCTATAGCGGGCTCCACCCGTCACATATTATGTCCAATTCATTCCCATATGAAAATGTTTAAACATAACATAAACATTCGTATTAAAACTAGCATACGAAATGTCAATACTTTCACCCTAAACTATGAACGGTATAAAAATAGAACATACACAGTCAAAAATATCACAAAACCTTCAATACAATATAAAAGTTTTGTATCATAATAAATCAACATGAAATAAGCGTAAAATCCATCAAAGGATGTTGAAATAGATGAAATCAAAACTCTTTTTAGAGAAATATCTCTTTCTATTTTGAAAAAATTTCAGAGTCACATATTTATGAAATAAAACATTTTATTTGAAAATATTCTTATAAGATTGTAAGGAAATATTCGGCCATTTAATAACGGCGGAAAACAGCTGCACCCGCCGTATAAGTTAAAAAAATCATTCTTACCTTAATTTTGTCGAAAAGGTTAAAAAGCACATTGTTTCGAAAACGACAAATATATTCCTTTATAAAACACTTAAAAAAATTCAAACAAGGGTATAAATGAAATTAACCCATATTCTTGTAAATATTAAAAATATTTTGATATACATTTTTAAGAAACATTGATGTGGATGATAAAGAGATCCGAGTAGATTATTACGTATAAACAACCTCGGATAATGAAGAGATTGTGAAATAACCATTACCTTGTACTTTTCCTTGGTTGGGGTAGGTTAACCTCCTTTATAATAGTGAAATAATTGTTATTAAATTATACAAGAATCATATACATTCATATGATATCATATATGATCTTTTAACATTTCTTTGTTAATAATATCTTAGTATTATCGTCATTTCGGGTGTTAACTTACTCGTTTTCTTTTATATGTTTTGTTACATAAGACATGTTTTTCATGGATAGGCTGTATATTATTCATATACATAATTATATCAAGTCATTAAACATTGTTTTTAAATCATCAAATGATAATTATACTTGAATGGATACGATGGAGAATGAATCTCATCGCGTTCGTGGAGACGGTAGTCCGTACATACGCACAAGCGACAATATCATTATTTTGATATTAAAATAATATATAAATGGATGGTATATCATATATACAGAATCATTAACATGTTATATTTATTATTTACATGATTTAAACATCATTATTATACCCATCCAAATAATAATATATTGAATAACAATTACACCACGACGTGGAGACGGTAAGCCGTACGTACGCACGTATGGTGACATGTTATTAAAAAGGTGGATAGAATACTGAATATGGTTGTACCATATTTATAATAACGTCACATTATATATATATGATACTGGAGTTATTATTTTAGAATGTTAATAACAAAGGAAGAAGAAGTGGAAGAAGAAAGGAACTTGGAAAAGGGTGGTGAAATCATTAACTCTTCTTCGGGTTCTTCCTTTTGATTTGATCAAAAGGGCTCCTTAGGTTGTCTTTCTGATCAAAATAAGGCCTCTAGGTTGTATTGAGGGAAGTTAGGAGAGTATTTGGGCAGAGTTTGGCCAATCAAAAAGACTTTTAAGGTGTGAAGAAATGAGAAGGAGGAGTGCCCTTTTATAAGAGGGGTGAGTGGCACCTTTGGAAAAGCTAGAAATATTAATTCATAATAAATTAATATTAGGTTTATAATGGCATAAAAGTTGATTATTTAAATTATAAGGTGGGTATAGGTCTAAAAACATTCAACCAATAGAATTTAGACAGGTTTGGGTTACTATATTAACCTTATATTTAAGTATTAACTCTTAGTTAATTAGTTTGACATTTACCATGTCACTTTGTATTTTTATATTATATAGTTAATAAACTTACTATATATATCCAAGAGACCCCAAAGAGGTCCATTAATGATACAAATATCATGATATAAGTCTCTTGGCCGAACATTAGATTTTTAGGAATTTAATATAAATTAATAATATAATATTTGTTTTAAAAACTCTTTTATCTCAATTTTGACACTATTCAATAGTTGAATTTTTTGAAACTCATAAAAGAATGATTACTTAGAAAAAAGTTAATTAAATCAACCCTAATATGTCATATTATCCTAGAAAATTATTTTAATTCATTAAAAGTATCAAATTATATTTATTTGGGTATTTATAATACCAATTATTTTAAATTTTCACTATTATGTTAATTATTCCATCATCATTGTGTCATAAATAAATTAAATTATGTAATCTCTAAAAATTATAAATAAAATATAATTATGTAGGAAATTGTTTTAGCTTTCTAATAAATATTTATTGTAGAAAATCTAACATACATAACCCTATGTAAAAATTGTTTTTCTAAAAGATATATTCTTGTGTCATTTTTGTCTTCATTTTAACTTAATTAAAATAAAGTGTCCCTATCACTTACAAGTGGCTCCATGGGGTCCCAAAATCGACCCAAATATTCCTATGGTCGAACATGTATCAACCAAAAAGGCTAGGACTAGTTTTAGTGTAATTTAGTATTATTATAATATTATTTTTTAACCCTTATTTACCGGATTTACCCTTAACCATGGTAAATAAAATATTTACCATGTAATTATTCAAAATGTCTAAAAATAAAATTTACCTATTTACACAATTTGAACATCCTGATTCTAAATATAGAATCTATTTTCCCAAATTCAAAACACAGAATTGGCAGAAATTAATTTAAAATTAATTCCCATTGTTAAAATAAAAAGCGTGTTTTTAAGAGATAATAACTATCCAAAGATTGACACTTGTTTATGTCCGGTTTAATTGTAAAATTATGTCCAATGACCAAAATTATATTAAATGGAAAAAATATATTCTAAATATACTTTAAAACCACTCAAATTCATAATTTATCACAATTAATTATTTTGATTAAAAAACTTGTTTTTAATTAAAATTTAGTAATTTTCACTATTCATCAAAATATGAAAGTTATCCGAAAGGTACCAAAATTTCACCCTAGGCTAATTTCGATATTCGAATCCAAAAATGAAGTCCATTTTGAGAGATAGAATTTATAAAATTTCAAAAAGTAGGTATTACTATTCATAACGGCTAGTTTGATTGGTTGTGGTGTGTTAGAATCTCGAAGTTGCGTACAACACACGCTATCACATTATTCAAAGAAAAGCGTATCGTAGAAGCTTAGGGTGTTACATTCTCCCCTCCTTCAAATAATTTCGTCCTTTAAATTTCTAGAATATTATCGCATGAAAAGACTCGGGTGGTTCTTCATCATAAGTTCCTCGGGTTCCCACGTTGCCTCTTCCATCTTATAGTTTCTCCAAAAAACATTTACCAGACGTGTCATTCGGTTTCTCAGTACTTGTTCTCTCGTATCAAGAATCATGACGGGCTCTTCGCAATAAGATAGATCGGGTTCCAGTTCTAATTCCTCGTAAGTGAGTACATGCGTTGGGTCAGGCATGTATTTCCTCAATAGAGATACATGGAACACATCGTGAACTTCGGAGAGACTTGGCGGCATTGCCAATCGGTAACCTACAGCCCCAATTCATTCTAGAATTTTGAAAGGTCTGATGTACCTGGGACTCAATTTACCTTTCTTACCAAAACGTATGACTCCCTTCCATAGAGATACCTTCAGGAATACATGATCACCGACTTGAAATTCCAAATCCTTCTTTCGATTATCGGTATAGCTCTTCTGCCTACTTTGAGCTGCATTGATGTGATTTTGGATTACCTTCACCTTTTCCATTGTTTCCTCCACCAGTTATGGACCTACAAGTTTTCTTTCACCAACGTCATCCCAACAGGTTGGTGTGCGACATCTTTTTCTATATAACGCTTCATATGGTGCCATCTGAATACTCGAATGGAAGCTATTGTTATAGGAAAATTCTACCAGAGGTAAATACTGATCCCACATACCATGAAAGTCAAGTGAGCAGGATCTCAATATGTCTTATAAGGTTTGAATCGTTCGTTCTGATTGTCCATCTGTTTGAGGGTGGTAGGAAATGCTCAAATGAAGTTCAGTATCCAGGGATTTCTGAAGACTCTTCCAGAATCTTGAAGTAAAACGGGTATCACGATCAGAAACAATCGATAGGCGTACTCCATGAAGTCTCACAACTTTATTAATATATAGTCTTGCTAGACGTTCTAGTGGTAAATCTTCTCTTATAGCACGAAAATGTGCTGACTTGGTAATACGATCAACAATAACCCATATTGCATCGTTCCTTCTAGGAGTCTTTGGTAGCCCCATGACAATGTCCATCGTAATATTGTCCCATTTCCACTCCGGTATGGGAAGAGGTTGCATGACTCCTCCAGGCTGTTGCATTCCTGCTTTCACTTATTGAAAAACCATACATCTTGACACAAAATCAGCAATCTCCCTCTTCATGTTGTCCCAACAAAAATGTTCCTTCAAAACTCTATACATTTTGGTGCTCCCATGGTGTATAGAGAAATTGGAACTATGAGAATCATCCAGCAATTCCGTTTTTAGATCAGGTATATCGGGAACACAAAGTCTCTTTCCGAATTTCAAAATTCCATATTCATACACAAAGTCTCTCAATCTCTCATCATTCACAGCTTTATTCTTCTTTTGAAATTCTTCATCATCGGTCTGAGAACTCTTAATCCTTTCTAGTAAAGATGGTTTGGCAACCATTTGAAAAAGCATTGATGTTTCACATTCCCTGGTTATTCCCATGTCCATCTTCACTAGATCCATGAAAATTGGATACCTTTCAATTCTCATATTGTTCAAAACTCCATGGTCTTTTCCACTCAAAGCATCTGCCACCATGTTTGCTTTCCCCGGGTGGTAGTGTATCGTACAATCATAATCCTTGAGTAATTCAAGCCATCTCCTTTGCCTCATGTTGAGTTCTTTTTGTGAGAAAATATACTTTAAACTCTTGTGATCAGTATAAATCTCACATTTTTCACCATAAAGGTAGTGCCTCCATATGTTCAAAGCAAAGATCACAGCTGCTAACTCGAGATCATGTGTAGGATAGTTTTGTTCATGAATTTTCAACTGTCGTGATGCATAGGAAATAACCCTATCATTCTGTATAAGGACACAACCAAGTCCTTTCTTCGATGCATCACTATAAATAACGAACCCATCATTCCCTGATGGTAGAGTCAATATAAGAGAATTGACTGATCTTCTCTTCAGTTCTTCGAAACATTCTTCACACTCTTTTGTCCAAACAAATTTAACCCCTTTACGTGTGAGCTTCATTAATGGGTTAGCCAATTGGGCAAAATTCTGGACGAAACGTCGATAATAACCTGCTAAACCAATAAAACTATGTAACTCAGTTATACTCATAGGTGCTGGCCATTCTTGGATTGCCTTGGTCTTAGAAGGATCAACAGAGATTCCATATTTAGAGACAATATGGCCAAGAAAAGAAATCTCCTGAAGCCAGAATTCACACTTGCTAAACTTCCCATATAATTTATGTCTTCTCAGAGTCTTCAGGATAATGTGCAAGTGATTTTCATGATCTTCATAGAATTTGGAGTATACCAAGATATCATCAATAAATACCACCACAAAATCATCGAGATACTACTTGAAAACTCTATTCATCAGATCCATGAATACAGAGGGTGAATTATTCAATCTAAAAGGAATTACATTACACTCTTAATGCCCATACCTGGTTCGAAATGCTGTCTTCAGAATGTCTTCCTTCTTCACACACAACTGATGGTATCCAGATCGAAGTTCAATCTTTGAAAAGTATTGAGCTCCATGTAGTTGTTCAAATAAGTCATCAATGCGAGGTAGGGGATACTTGTTCTTTATTGTTATAGCATTGATCTCCCTGTAGTCGATACATAATCGCATGGATCAATCTTTCTTTTCAACAAAAAGAACAGGGGATCCCCATGGAGAAACACTAGGGTGAATAAATCCTTTATTACTCAATTCCTCTAGTTGTTTCTTTAGTTCGACTAATTCTACAATGGCCATTCTATAAGGGGTATTTGATATAGGCCTTGATTCAGGAATTAAATCAATGGAAAACTCAACTTCTCGTTCTGGAGGATGTCCAGGTAAATCTTCTGGAAATACATCTACATATTCTTTCACAATAGGTACATCCTCTATTTTAAAATTCCTTTCCTCACCCATAGTCATTTCATTTTCATCCTCCCCAATAATTGAATTTAGTTGAGCTACAGGGGGTGGATCTAGATAAGAATTAGGTGGTGATGATTCTGCTCTAAAGATAAGTTGTTTCTTATCATCATCATCAAAAATTGTAACCTCCTTCTTCTTACAATAAATCTTCGCATCATAGTCTGAAATCCAATCCATACCGATGATTATATCAAACTCAATCATAGGTATGCCGATGAGATCAGCAGATAAAGAACATTTATGTGCTCTAATGGAGGCTGATTCAAAAAAACTTTATTGCAATGATACATCCCTTAGGAGTTTTAACTGACAACTCCTTTGTTAAATAAAATTGCAAATATCTAATTTTCATAGAAAACTAGGAAGATATGAAACAATGCGATGATCTAGAATCAAATAATGCATTTGCTAAACATGAGGAAACCATTAAATTACCTACCACCATGTCTTTCTGAGCTTCTACCTCAGCAGTAGTGATAGCATAAGCTTGGCCTTGATCCCTTGGCCTTTTCTGAGGTAGGTTCTCCTGATGCTTAGGACATTCATTTGCATAATGTCCCATCTCCCTGCAATTGTAGCACTAAACATTGGTAGCTTCCTTCTTCCCCTTGCGATCACGATCTTGGTGGCCTTTTCACCACACTTGTAACAGACTCCCATTCCCTTCATGCAAGTACCGGGGTGTTTCTTCCCACATTTACCACAGGATGGATATTCAACCTTTCCCTTCTTCCCCTTATTTTCATTCCCAGATTGATCAGTAGATCTCTTCTTCTCTTTCTTTTCTTTAAAGTCATAAGACTTAGAGAATTCCTTTTCAGTCTTGATAGCACATGAGACATTGTCTTCGTATGGCGAGAAGGATTGTGAGACCAATGCTCGACGAAGAAATGGTTTTAACCCATCAAAGAAACGATCAATCTTTGTTCTTGGGTTACGTATATAATCTCCAGCATACATTGCTAACCTTGTAAAGTTAGCCTCATACTTTGCGACCTTCTCATCCTCTTTTTGTCTCAGACTCAGAAATTGCCTTTCCATATCTGCTCGATGGTCACGAGGAAAGTATTTTTCTAAAAACAGATCTTTGAACTCCCTCCATTCAATATTTTATACTTCATCATCTTCCTTCGTGTTTTGAATCAATGACCACCATTGATCAGCATCTCCAGTGAGGCGGTAAACTTCCATGATAACGTTTTCCCTTTCACTACTCCCCAAAGCCTGAAATATTTTCTCTAGGGAATTTATCCATTGTTCAGCTACTAAGGGATTTGTACTCCCATTGAACTTTGGTGGTTGTTTCCTCATGAATCGATCTAACATTGATCCTCCATGCTAAGGATCAGGGTGCTCCGTACAGGTAAGGTTATTATTCATAACTTGAGTGAGTTGTCCCAGTACGGTGATTAGCTGATCAGCACCAATTGCATCACCAGCTCCACTATAATTATCTTGAGCAAGAGGAAAATCCCTACATGGAGTGTGTGCATTGATATGGTTTCCATTTCTTCCACTAGGTGCCATTTCTAAACAAGGGCATAAACTAGATCAGTTTATGAATCAAAATACATAATCCCATACTTATAAAACACTTAACATAAATTGATCTATTTATGGATATAATCCATAATCATAAGAATGTTTTCTTTGAGGAATTATATACTCATAAACCCTTCATAATGATTTGTAATGAAAATGAGATTTATCCTAATCATATCCCCCAGGAGTGTCATAACCAAGAGTGCAGCAAGGCCCGTTGTCGTACACCCGTTCCCGTTCGAGTCTAGCTCAAAGCGGTGTTTTTGGGTTTTAACCCTAGGTACATCTGTGCCAGAGCCGCCTCTACCTGCTCGTATCCAGACAGGGATGTATTGCTCGGAAAACTCAAAAAATCTCTACAATACCAATATTCTTGGAAGTCCTTCTATAATAATCCTCAAAGTTTATCTTAGGTCTATGTGCTCTAATTAGAGTTTATCTAAATCTAGCTTCCAAGGTTTTTACTAAACTTCCTCTGATACCAAATGTAACACCCCAACCCCAATTACCTAGAGTCGGTGCATTATTACATAACATTGGCACGATCACAAGAAAGATCAAATCTCGAAATACCGATTGGTTTAGTAGCTTTGGAAACACTAGATATATTCATAATTCTTACAGTACATCATAAAGTGAAAAACTAATACTACAACATATTGTCTCCATATTCCACACTCATATCCCCACATAATATCCCTGCAGGTCATTCATAATTTACTTCTTCAGTTACTGGGTAAAATAAAACATAGAAAAGGGGTGACCTCAAATGCCCAGTAAGGATAAAAATATAGCAGAAACTTTCATAAATAAGAATAAACATTTAAGGCAATGAATAACTAAAACAAAAGCCTTTTAAACTTGAACTTCAACATAGTATGGCAAAAGTAAAATGAAATAATTCCATTTACTTATTCACATGGGTATTCTAATAATCCAATAATCACATGCAATATCAATATCCACTTTCATAATGATGGAATGCATAATGCCAGACTATCATAACCACATAGCCAAGGCCTCGTTCCAAGACTACAAATAAGATTTTTCCAGGGCCTTGTGCCACGACACTAGTTTGTCCCATGAGACCTACCGATGCATCGAGGAGCTATAGCGGGCTCCACTAGTCACATATTAATTCCAATGCATTCCCATATGAAAAGGTTTAAACAAAACATAAACATTCGTATTAAAACTAGAATACGAAATGTCAATACATTCACCATAAACTATGAACGGTATAAAAATAGCACATCCATAGTCAAACATATCACAAAACCTTCAATACAATATAGAAGTTTTGTATCATAATAAATCAACTTCAAATAAGCGTAAAATCCATCAAAGGATGTTGACATAGATGAAATCAAAACTCTTTTTATAGAAATATCTCTTTCTATTTTGAAATCATTTAAGAGTCTTATATTTATGAAATAAAACATTTTCTTTGAAAATATTCTTATAATATTGTAAGGGAAGCTTCGATGATTTTATAATGGAGGAAAATAGCCGCACCCGCCGTATAAGTTAAAAAAACATTCTTACCTTAATTTTGTCGAAAAGGTTAAAAAGCACCTTGTTTGGAAAATGACGGAAAGATTCCTTTATAAACCACTTCTAAAAAGTCAAACAAGGGTATAAATGACTTTAACTCATATTCTTGTAAATAGTAAAAATGTTTTGAAATACATTTTTAAGAAACATGGATGTGGATTATAAATAGATCCTAGTAGATTATTACGTATAAACAACCTCGGATAATGAAGAGATTGTGAAATAACCCTTACCTTGTACTTTTCCTTGGTTGGGGTAGGTTAACCTCATGTATAATAGTGAAATAATTTTTATTAAATTATGCAAGAATCATATACATTCATATGATATCATATATGATCTTTTAACATTGCTTTGTTAATAGTATCTTAGTATTATCATCGTTTCGGGTGTTAACTTACTCGTTTTCTTTTATATTCTTTGTTACATAAGACATGTTTGTCATGGATAGGTTGTATATTATTCATATACATAATTATATCAAGTCCTTAAACATTATTTTTAAATCATCAAATGATAATTATAATTGAATGGATATGATGGAGAATGAATCTCATCGCGTTCGTGGAGACGGTAGTCCGTACATACGCACGAGCGACAATATCATTCTTTTGATATTAAAATAATATATAAATGGATGTTATATAATATATAAAGAATCATTAACATGTTATATTTATTATTTACATGAGTTACACATCATTATTATACCCATCCAAATAATAATATATTGAATAACAATTACACCACGACATGGAGACGGTAAGCCGTACGTACGCACATATGGTGACATGTTATGCAAAGGGTGGATAGAATACTGAATATGGTTGTAAAATATTTATAATAACATCACAGTATATATATAATATACTGGAGTTATTATTTTAGAATGTTAATAACAAAGGAATAAGAAGTGGAAGAAGAAAGGAACTTGGAAAAGGATGGTGAAATCATTACCTCTTCTTCGGGTTCTTCCTTTTGATTTGATCAAAAGGGCACCATAGGTTGGCTTTCTGATCAAAATAAGGCCTCTAGGTTGTATTGATAGAAGTTGGGAGAGTATTTGGGCAGATTTTGGCCGAACAAAAAGGATTTTAAGGTGTGAATAAATGAGAAGGAGGAGTGCCCTTTTATAAGAGGGGTGAGGGGCACCTTTGGAAAAGCTAGAAATATTAATTTATAATAAATTCATATTCGGTTTATAATGGATAAAAATTTGATTATTTAAATGTTAAGGTGGTTATAGGTCGAAAACCATTCAACCAATAGAATTTATATAGGTTTGAGTTACTATATTAACCTTATCTTTAAGTATTAACTCTTAGTTAATTAGTTTGACATTTACCATGTCACTTTGTGTTTTTATATTATATAGTTAATAAACATACTATATACATACAAGAGACCCCCAAGTGGTCCATTAATGATACAACTATCATGTTATAAGTCTCTTGGCCGAACCTTATATTTTTAGGAATTTAATATCAATAAATAATATAATATTGGTTTTAAAAACACTTTTATGTCAATTTTGACACTATTCAACTCATAATAGAATGATTAATTCGAAAAATGTTAATTAAATAAATCCTAATTTGTCATATTATCCTAGAAAATTATTTTAATTCATTAAAAGTCTCAAATTATATTTATATGGGTATTTATAAAATCAAATATTTTAAATTTTCACTATTATGTTAATTACTGCATCATCATTGTGTCACAAATAAATTAAATTATGTAATTTCTAAAAATTATAAATAAAATTTCATTATGTAGAAAATATTTTTAGCTTTCTAATTAATATTTATAGTAGAAAATCCAACATATATAACCCTATGTAAAAATTGTTTTTCTAAAAGATATATGCTTGTGTCATTTATGTATTCATTTTAACATAATTAAAATAAAGTGTCCCTATCACCTACAAGTGGCTCCATGGGGTCCCAAAATCGACCCAAAGATGCCTATGGTCGAACATGTATCAACCAATAAGGCTAGGAAACGTTTTAGGATAATTTATTATTATTTTAATATTATTTTTTAACCCTTATTTACCGGATTTACCCTTAACCATGGTAAATAAAATATTTAGCGAAGTAATTATTCAAAATGTCTAAAAATAAAAGTTTCCTATTTACACAATTTGAAAATCCTGTTTCGAAAAATGGAATCCATTTTTTCAAATTCAAAACACAGAAGTGGCAGAAATTAATTTAAAATTAATTCCCGTTGTTAAAACAAAAAGCGTGTTTTTAAGAGATAATAACTATTAAAATATTGACACTTGTTTATGTCCGGTTTAATTGTAAAATTAAGTCCAATGACCAAAATTATATTAAATGGTAAAAATATATTTAAATATACTTTAAAACCACTCAAATTCATAATTTATCACTATTAATTATTTTGATTAAAAAAGTTGTTTTTAATTAAAATTTAGTAATTTTCACTATTCATCAAAATATGAAAGTTATCCGAAAGGTACCAAAATTTCACCCTAGGCTAATTACGATATTCCGAATCCCAAAATGAAGTCCATTTTTAGAGATATAATTTATAAAATTTCAAAAAGTAGGTATTACTACTCATAACAGCTAGTTTGATTGGTTGTGGTGTGTTAGAATCTCGAAGTTGCGTACACACACGCTATCACATTATTCAAAGAGAAGCGTACTATAGAAGTTTGGGGTGTTACATTATAAATAATAATTACAAATGTATTTATTTTAATCCATTAATGATAGAGATAGAAAATGAATTACACCATTTAGAGAGATGACAGGTAATACATACGCATGATTGTTGTTTCCATTTTCTCATAGGATCAAATTAAAAAATGGTAAATAATATATGTAATTTCAATAATCATTTATATTTCATATATATCGAATATTTTAATTAAAACTATCCTTATTAAGTTCCATGTAAATCATAAGTGAAGAAAAAATCACATTGCTTCATGAGGCGGTAGTCTACTGTACACACAAGAAACATTGTCATATTCTTAATATAGAAAAATTAAGAAGGAATATATAATTTTATAATTATATAAGTATTATTATGTTATAAATATCATATACATGTTTTAAATCTATCTTTACAACAAACTATGGGAGTTGGTGTTGCGAAATGAACGATATCGGTTTTCCAGCCAGTAGTCTATCGTACACACGATTGATGATTTTGTTCACCACTTGATGGAATGGAAGATGAATGTAGGAAATTCGATTAAAATAATAATATATAAATATATGTTAGATAGTTTTTTTATATCATCTGGGTTTTAAATATTTTTATGTAGTTAGAGGGATAAATAAAATGAAAATGCATGGTTATGGACTCTGACTCGTCATTAAAAAACCACATTAGGTTTAAACATATAGCCTTCATAGGATTGTTTACTAATAAAAATAAGGACTATTGGATTTTTGGAGGAAATTAATAACTATACTAGGGTATGTATTTTCCAAACCAAATGGTTTTGGAAGTGGGAATAAGAGAGGATCGGGGTGGCCTTTTATAAGGTGGGGAGAGGACACACTCGGACGTTTTGAAAAGAGAAAGGGGTACCCATGTTTTAAATAAGAAAAAAGGATAAAAAAGTCCCATTATATAAACTTATTTTAGATAAGGTCTCACATTTTGATCCAATATGAATTGTGTATTTTTTATTTCCTTTTAACACTTATTTTTCATGTTTAACCCCCCTCCCCCCTCGGTAAACCCATTTAAACCTCTACCACTGTAATTAATTTTTACAATTTTTTCAATTTATTTTTACAAAAAATTAAGTTGAAATTATTATATAATTTCAATTTTTCTAATTAAAAATATGGAATCCATTTTTCAAAATTCCTTTTATATAAGTGAAAATTTTTAATTTACAACTAATCCCACAGATGTGTCTAAAAACAGTTCTACAAAGAGAAATGTTTAACAAGTGTTGAATGTTATTATATAAAAATGAAATTAGAATTTGATTAAATTGAATTGAATTGGATTAATAATAAAATAATTAACCTAAATTTACTGTTTAAAAAAATTAAAACCTAATGTAACCATAAAAATTATTTAAACAAGAAGGCAGTTTTCAGTTAAAACCAGTCTTTTCACTATTAATCAAAAAATAATCTTTTCAGAAAATTCCAAAAATATAACCCAAATATGATTATGAATCGATTATTTAAATATTAATTTTGTTTTTAAAAATAAATTTTATAAAATTTTCATTTATTAATTATAAAATAAATTTTCAAAAAGAGATAAAAAAATTATTTTCAAGAAAATTAATTTTTCAAGAAAAGATGATTTTATATTTACTCTATTACTAATATTCATCAATATATGAATTTAAATATATATATACAGATTTATAATATATATATATATATAATTTTTATAATTCCTCATTTATTAGTGATTTAGTCAATTAAATTGGAAAACATTATGATGTTAAAAACTGTCTTTAGAAAATATGTTTTTTTAAGTTTACAAGTTGATTTATACCAAAATCATGAAAATTACTAATACAAATGAATTTAATTATATTATTTAAAATAAAATTAATAATATTTATATTTATTACCAAATCCAAAAAATAATTGGTCTTTATGTTAATTTATTTCAAAAAAAGAATGACAATATTTATAAAAGTGATATTCTCACTAACAACCCAATATTTGTTGAAAATTACAACAATTTCACCATATCATAAATTTGATACAATATTTTCATAAACAAAATCTTTTTTACTAAAAAAATTATAAAATTGGATGAAACTAAATATATTAACCACACATAAAATAAATAAATATGATCTTCAAACAAAACATATTTTTGAAGCATAAAATGAATTTTATTGAAAATTTTGTTCTAATTTCATAAGAATAAATAAATAAATTTTTATTGATTAAGAACCTTATATATATTTCATAATTTTTTTCATTAAAACATAGTTTTTTTGTATTGTAATCTATTAAAGAAATAAAATATTCTTCAAAAAAATATTTCATAAAATCTTGAGGTGTTACATTCTAACACCTTAAAAATTAAATCCTCAAAGTTTTGAATTGAGTTTCATAATCATGGATTTAGAATTTGAAAATTACTTTCATAAAATCTAAATCATAAATGGTTTACTATAAAATACTATTAAATTGAAATGGAAAGATAAATACAATGTTTATGTGGAATAAAACTTAATAATGGATCAAAATTAGAAAACATTTGTGGGAAGTAAAGATATGAACATGGAAGAAAATTAATTTCAATAGATCATTGATCACCAGAAAGTGATTGATCATTAGAATGTTAACAACTAAAAAAATCATAAACCAAATAGGTGGGTAAAATATGATCAATTAATCAGGAATTAATGTAATAGGAATCTTTTCTCAAGATCCTTTTGCCTAAAGTTGATGGAATTATGCTATCAATATAGAGAACAAGAGTAAATATAATTTGTTGATTTATATTAATTTTAGAAGTACAATATAATCATTTGGTTGTGATTTAATCGATTTCCAATTAATCTCATACTCCAATAAATGAATTTGAATTTTTAATTATTAAATCACTAGCATATCATAGGATACATAAAAGTATGATAATTCATTCCTTCAATATATAGTTATTTTCAAAAAAAAAGTTAGAATTAGTTATCAAATATTTATAAATCTACATATGGTGAAATAATACATTAATCTCTAAAACCTCATTCAAAGTTGAAATTAAATCATTCTATAAATTGTTAACTATAAGACCCATCCAAAATTCAAAAAAATATAAATAAGGCCACTATATTTATTAAAATCAACTACAATTTAATCCCCAAAATATCATAATGTGGCATTTAATTATCACATATGAAATATGTGAATTCACCGGTCATATATTTCAAGGAAATAGGTTAATGACTAGAATTACCATAAAACATCAATGAAAACATACATGCTTCATCATTATTTAAATAAAAAAAGGATTATTAAATATATTACATAAATAAATAAAATATTTTAATCTCCATAAATGATAACATAAACCACATTTACAAAATTCATTAACTATATCCATGGTTATAAATACTATCTAGTTTACTTTATCTATATCAATCAACTCTTTATCTATACTAAACACCATTTTCACAACATTACAATCATATTAAGGGTTATAATCCCCTAATTCTATGTTTTTTGTAAAATACAATCCTTTCATTAAATCACTTTTCTATTTCATCAGTAGAATTTAACATATTATTGAAAATCATTAACCCAAAACTTCTATATAACAATCCTTATATATATTTCAAGATTCACATAACATAATTATATAATTTCAACACCTAAAAACTTCAATCATACCACATCATTCTTAAACCATTCACTAAACTTAATCATTATATTTATTAATACCTTATTCATTTCATATTTCATATTTAGTCTCTTTTTCATTAATGAAAAAATGTTTACTCGTGAAATTTTGTTGATCCTCTTCCTGAGATTAACCAGGGGATATCGGTTTGCATAATTGTATCACCCTAGTTTGAGGTATGTATGATTTTTATGCATTGTTTTTGTATAAAATTGTTGGTTAATGTTTGGGTGAGTTTGGATGGTTTTGGGGCTTTTCTAAGGGAACATGGTTTGAGCATTGCTTGTGAGAACCATGTAGAATCATCAGGAAACTATGCAAGTTAAGGTAAAGGTCAATGGGATGGCGCAAAGTTAAGGTGGACAATTAAAAAATCAGGTGGAAACCCCAGGTAAAGAGTTAAATGTGGTACAATGGAATTTTCATTGGTTAGTGCATGGTTTTTCAAACCGTGTCGGCCAACCATGTGGGGTCCCCTTTAGGATTATAGTAGGTTCACAGTTTTCCTAAACACCCCATTTATTCTCCCACATGAACCCAACTCAATATTTATTCTTCCCAAAGGTTATAAAGTATCACCCACTCATTTTATAATTTATTTACAGGGTTTTGACGGTGCTTTGAAGGTGATTATCCCTTGGTAAGTCTCTTCTTTTGGTAGTTTTTTGGTTTTCCTTAGATGTAATCTTCTATCTCTATCGGTTTTCTAGATCTAATTATATCACATATATATATCATGGCTTCATGTTTCCTATAATGGTATGATTTGTGCATATTGATGTTATGGAATGTGTTATAATGATATTTTTTGGATGTTTCCCTCGGATTCTGTGTGTGGTTGTTTGGTGGGATGATTTCACCAAAACCGTAAGGTAGGTGGCATCTCTCTTGACTCCATTTTTCTATAACTGGAAGGATTAATTTCATTTAATTTGTTTTTATTGAAATTTATTATGATTTTGATGTATTAATCTTGTGTGAAACCCATTTTGTTATGATTTTTGGAACTTGGGTAAAGTGGGTGTTGTGGTGAAATGTTCATTGTTGTTGGATTTTAAATTTTTGATTTCAAAATTAGAGTCTTGGCTGATTTATGCAAAATGGTATATGAAAAATGGTTTTCAATAAAAAAGTGGTTTCATTGAAATGTGTTTTGTCATGGATAATGGTTTATGGGTGTTTTCAATAAATGGGTGATTTATTAAAGTTGTTTTCTCATGTTATAGGAATTGTTGATTTTTATAATGGGTTTTTTGGTTTAGAAATTGTTTGCTAGTATGGCTTGGATTGTGTTTTTTTATATGCTTTGTAAATTATTGATTGTCATGTTGTTGTGGTTCTGGTAAATTTTCTTTTTTTGATTTTCATCTAAATTATTAAGGTATGTGTTCAATTTTACGGATAGTTGGCGCAAAGAACCACTATAAAAAAGGGATAGATAGTCGATGTGAAGGACCATCATCAAGGATAAGTGGGAATGAATTACCACTATAATGGAAGAGGGATGGACAGGATTGGATGTGAATTTCCCCCAAATGGGTACACCAATTTGGGAGTATGGTACTTATGAATATGTTTATAATATGTGTGCGTCTAGGAAAGGTGAAATTGGTTATAACAATCTGAAATGGGTAATGAAATTTTTGGGAGATTTCCTTGGAACTGTATTGATTTGGGTGAATTTATTTGATAAAGGATGTGTTGGGATTGTTTTTAAATGTTGAACTGTTTAATGGTTATATAAGCTGCTTTATATAAATTATGGTAACATGTATTAACCTAGTGGTGTGAGTAATAATGTAATTTTGGGAAAATCTATTCATTATTATTACTCACCCCCTACTTTGGAACTTTGGTACATTTTTAGATGATATAATCTGGGACAACGGTAAATAGAAAGCATCTCATTTCCTTAGTGGTTCATTGTGATTCATGGGAAGCATTTTGGTTTTTGGATCATGGATCTTTGTGTAGAGATATAGAGTTTTGAAATGTCTTATTTTGGTGTTTTTGTTTCGTCTTCAACTTGGTACATAGATTGTGGTATTATGATTAGTTTGGTTTTTTTATTTAGATAATATTGAATTGTAAAAAAAAATTGACATGAATCATGTATCACTTTTTGGTAATGACTCCTTTGGTTGGGAGTTATTATTTCAAGGGTAAATTTTACCCCACTTCTCATGAATCACTTGGAATTTATTACCAGCATTTAATGACTTGGGTGTGTGTATTAAGTCCAATTTTAACCTCCACCTCAACTGAAGCCAATAATGAGGGGTGGGATATTTTTTGTGGTATCATTTGTTTTCAGTCCTTTACTTTCATGTGAAAGAACTTTTGTCCGATTCTTTGGAGTTGATTTTCAGTCTTGGAGTTGGAATTCATTCTTGGATTATTCTTTGATTTGGGATAGTATCAAGGAGTATAATTGTCAAAACATGAAATTTATATCACAAAAGGATGTATCTAACCCTCTTAGGTTGAACTCCATGTTACCATGGTGTTGGGTATATAAGTGTTTTGGAGACACTTATAGGAGTGTGATATCGTTGTCATGAGTGAATCCAATGAGATGATCATAGAATGCATGATATAAATGGATTAAAACTAAGATTGAATATATTTTTGGTATAATGATTTATGTTCTCGTATAAATGTGTTATCTTTTTAAAAATCTATAAATTGTTTTCTAATATGTGGTTTTGAAAAGAGAAAGGTTATGGTAATTTGAAAAAGGGTCAATTTTCAAAACATAGTAGATTTCTCTAAAATGATTGAACATGGTAAATATGGTATTTTTTAATTCTTAGCTATGATAATTTCAATTTGATATAATATGAAATTTTAATCCTTTAGTTTCTAGGGAGTGAGGCTCATGGTGGTTGTTGTGTTGATAAAAATTTCACTGAGTATGCATCACAAAGACCATCAGGATGATGTTGTTGGAAATGCGATTGCACTTGAGCCTCAGGTGAACCAACACCTAGTTAAGAGTATGATGTAAGATTTCTAAGACCTATAAAGTGTAAATATATTGGATTATCTGAATCATTTGTATTATTCTCTTCAGTCTCAAAAGTAAAATCCACCCATCTTTAAAGGTGATTTAGAACTGAAAAGAGTGATAGTCTGGTAAAAAAAGATGAATTGAATCATCAATTTTCTAGGAACACCACTAGAGTTAAAGTTCATGTTAGTGAAGTATATGTTGGATGATATAGAACCTCAATCATGGGATTTGGATACCTAGGGAAAATGTTACCATGGCATGGTATTGGAGGAATTCAAAGAATTATTTAGTAAAAAATTCTATCGTCACATATTCAGAATTCATAGAATGAAATGTATATTTTTCATGAATCATGAGAACCTTTCAGTTATGTAATTTGATGCTAAATTCATGAAATTGGTTTTTTTCACTTAAGCCTTCGGCTAGAGAATCCTTGAATGAAAAAATATTTGAATCAGGATTGAGGTAAGAAATTCATTCCCAAATTATGGTCCTCTGTATATTTGAATATACAAAGATGGTGAATAGAGAATAATTGTCATAATGGGACATCTTGGGGACTATAATCAGCAGAACCATGATGTTACCCATGTGAAATAATTGTAAGAATAACTTGGGGAGCAAGTGGAAGAGGTACACTTGTTTCCAAGGTGGGATTGTGGATCAAAATCAACGATAGGATTTGTGAATATTCCCTCAAAGCCACAAAGTTATCCATGTTGTTTTTAGTGTGGTTCTATAGGACACATGAAGCATGATTTTATGAAACATCATCAGGCATGTCATAATTACAGTATGATGGGGCATATTCATTATTATTTTCTCAATGCTTCATGTTTGGGTGTTCGTGACACTCCTTAGGGGTTACAACCATCCTATGCCTCAATAGGACTAGGGAATTAGTATACCACTCATCAGTAGAGAAGATTTAGTCATGGTGATTCTAGGAATAGAACAACTCTTCAATGGGGGTGTTTTATAAGGGGAATAAAGAGTAGAGAGTGGTATGCAAGAAGTTTTTTGGATCTGAGTAGGTTGTGGTGGATGATCTGTCAGGTCCATACATGGTGAGAGGTATGATTATTTTGATTTCTACCTTTATGAAAGTGTTTTTTGGTATAAGTGCATCTCATTCTTTTATTTTTTTCATGTGTTGTTTATTTTTTGGGTTTAAATGTATAAATTATGAATTTAGTTTTAAAACATCAAACATCTCTTGGTAAAAGAGAGTGTTGAGCCTTTATGCATGGATCATGTGGTATAGTTATTGATGTGGTTTATATAATGTGGGAATTAACAGTTCTTGAGATGGATGTTTACGATATAATATTATGTATGTATTGGTTGATGATGTTTAAGTCACGCATCAATTGTGATGTGTGAATGGTTAGTTTCATGATGGGTGATGGTGTAGAGCATCTCTTTAGTGGAGAGAAACATTTGAAGGTGGGTGCAATGGGATTGTTTGCACTAGTATTTGGGATGATCTCATATCTAATGGAGGATTTTTCATTGGAATAAATGGATGAAATCAAGAAGTTTAGTTTTCAATAAATTCTTGATAAATTAATGGATTTCTTTCATAAATAATTTTGGGGGTTTCCAACTATAAGAGAAGTGGAATTTACAATTGATCTCCTTCCGAAGATTAGTCCTATTTCACTTCCATCATACTGGATAGAAAAATGGAATTGAGGGAATTTAAAGTGTAGTTAAAGGAGATGTAAAACAAAGGTTTCATCAATCCTAGTATATATCAATGAGAAGCATCATTTTTTTGTAATAAAGGAATATGGAACTCTACATATTTGTATTTATTATCATATAAATTTCCAAGTTGTGACAAAGAACTGATATCAAGTCCCATGCATTGATGACTTGTTTGATTAGTTGAGGGGAGAATATTCATTTTCCAAAATTTATTTTCACTCAAGATATCATAAGTTGCGGATGATAAATGAATATGTTACAAAAATATATTTTAGAAGAAGATATAGACATTGTGAATATGGGGTTATTCCTTGTGGTATAAAAAATTCACCAGTGGTACTTATGGTATTGATGAATTAGTTATTTCATATATATTTTTATTCTTTCATGGTGGTGTTTTTTGATGATATATTGGTGTATTCTAGGACCATAGATGAGCATGAAAAACACTTAGAGACAGTGTTCAGGATCTTGAGGGTTCGTCGGTTTTATGAAAAATTATCAAATTGTTATTTTTGGATACTAGATGTTCATTTATCTGGCCTTGTGATTTCTGATATAGGAGTTTTTGTGGTTCCTAAAAAGATAAATGATGTTATCTTAGGGAAACCCCCAATGAACATCACTGACATACAAATATTCCTTTGTATATATAGGAATTACCAATGTTTTTTTTCATGACTTATCATGATTATAATCACCAATGAAAACTTTTAAAAGGAAAAATGTTTCATTTTATTGTAATGGTAAATGTTACAAAACATTAGAAGTGCTTAATGATCGCCATACATCACTAAAAATCTTGGTTTTTCCAGAACTGGGGAAAGCGTACATGGTGTATTGTGATCCATCAAGATTAGGGTTGTGGCATGTTCTCATGAAAGGGGATCATGTGGTTTCATATAGCTCACAGTTGTTGAGGCTGTATAAGAAGAACTACCCAACACATGATTTTTAGTTAGCAGTTGTGGTGCTTGATTTGAAATCTTTGTTTCATTATCTCTTTAGTGAGAAATTCATAGTTTTCACAAATCAAAACATCTTGAATCATATTTTCTCCCAGATAAATTTGAATTTGGGAAATGTATATGGAGGGAGTATATCTAGATGTTTTACTTTCACTTCATATATGCACCAGGTGAGGGAAATTTTGTGGCGGATGCATTAAAGAGAAAGTCATATGTTCAGGTGGAAAAAGATGCTTCAGATCAATGGCAGTTGATGCATGTTACATCCAACATATGGTTGTAATATGAAGAGCAGGGTGATGTGGCAGTTTTCTATGTAGTATAATTGGTTCTTGACTTGGTTGGTTTGGTTAAAGAGGAGAAGATGCATGATTCATTGTGTGTGGCTATGGTGTTAAAACTCAATAGTGGTGAGAACAATTTAGGGATGGAAACTAGATCAGAATTCAGTGTTGTGTTTTTTAAATTGGATCGTAGTACCAGGGGTTTTTTGGTAGAAAATGCTTAGTTCTTACCATAATAAAATATGGGTGGGTTATCCTAGAATTAAAAAAATGTTTGGGGTTAAAAGAGTAGTTTTAGTGAGATGGTATGAAAAGTAAAGGGTCTATTCTTATTTCAAGATTCTTGAATTTTAAGTAATTCAACGAATAACATCAGTTTCCAGTAGTTTTGTTGAAGTCTTTACCTATCCCTATGTGTAGTTTTGAATATATAGGAATAGATTTTATCAGTCTTCTCCCAAGAATTGTTATAAATCATGATTCTATATGGGTGATTTTGGATAGATTCACAAAGTTATATCATGTTATACCTATTCATTAATCTCATATGATAGGGGATCTATCCAAAATCTATATCCATGAGGTGGTAAAAGGGAACAGTGTGCCTATATAGATTGTATCAAATAGAGACCCAAGGTTCATGTCTTGTATCATTAAATACTTGAAGCAATCCATTGGGACTCTATTGATGATGAGTATGGTGTATCATCACAAAATATATGGTAAATATGAGAGGATGATAAAAATGTTGTAAGATATGTTGCAAGATTGTTTGATTGATTTTGGTTGATGATGGGGGGAGTACCTATTTTTGGTGTAGGTCTGGAACAATAATAGTTATTAGGCCTCCGTACATATGTCTCTGTTTGATGAATTGTATGGGTGTCTGGGTCGTTCTCCACTATGTTCAGTGGAAATAGGTGACACATCGATTGTTGGGATGATCCTTGTCCAAGAGACTACAGAGAATATTATGTGGATCTGAAAGATAATAGAGATGTCTTAGCATCAAAAAAATCATTTACATGCCATTTTTGATGACTGTTATCATTTGAGGTGGGTAATCTTGTGTTCTTGAGAATCTCACTTAGGCATCGATATAATGGTTTTGGAAGGTAGGGAATGCAATATCCAATGAATATTGGGCCTTTTGAGATACCTGATCTTGTTGGAGAGGTTTCATATCAATTAGATTTGCAACCACCATTTGGTGAAGTGCATAATTTTTTTCATGTTTATTAATTGAAGAAGTATTAGTGGGTTTCTGACCATGTGATTCGATGGGATCATGTTTATATATATCTAGTTGATTCGTTGGTTCACATTCCAGTAGGGATTTTTGGATAGACAAGAAAATTATTTCATTTTAATAACAACGGTCTAGTTATGGTTTTACGGAAACATGGTCAAATTCAGGATGAGACATGGGAGCGGGAAAAAGATATATTTGATCAATGTCTTGAGAACTTTTAGCAATGAAATAGTTCACTACATTATGAGGATGGAACGTCCAATGGTGGGGAGAATTTAGCACTCTCAGTGTAATTTATGTAACCATTGTTTATGCATTTTTATTTGTATAAAGTGATTGGGTAATATTAGGGAGAGTTAGGAAGGTTTTGGGGAAGGTTTTTGGGATTTTCTAAGGGTGTATAGTTTGAGAAAATTTAGTGAAAATTGTGCAGAATATCAAGGAAACCTTTCAATTTTGGGAAGAGGGCTATGGGATGGTTCATGGTTAAGGTGCACGGTTTAAAAAATGTGTGGTCACCTCGTGTAAAGCATGTAATGTGAGACAATGGTATTTTTCATACTCAGTGAAAAGTTTTTTTAACTATGTGGGACTACAGTGCATGGTCCCATTTGGGATAGAAGTTGGAGATCTTTTAGTGCATGGTTTTCTTAGTCGTTTAGCTAAACCATGCATGACTTAAATATAGGGTTCTTAAAAGTGGGTATTACTCAATATTTTCCCGAAACTCCCCATTTCTTCTCCCACTCGAACCCAAATTAGGATTTAATATTCTCTGGGGTTACGGAGGCTCTTCAACTCATTTTGGCAGTCATTTGAAGGGTTTTAAAGGTGCTTTGAAGGTGATTCCCACTTTCTAAGTCTCATTTCATGGTAGTTTTGTGGTTTTCATAAGATCTACTCTCCTCTCTCTCTCGGTTTTCTTGATCTAATTACTTAACATGTAAATTTAGGTTTTCTATTTCATATAGTGGAAATATTTGGGCATGTTGATGTTAGGGAAAGGAATTTAAGGTTATTTGGTGTAAGTTTCACCTAGATTCAGGTTGTGGTTGTGTGGTGTGTTGATTTCACCCAAACCCTAAAATAGGTTGCTTCACTCTCAAAACCATTTTCCTAGAACTAGAAGGATTAGTTTCAATTAATTTCGTTTTCTTGAAATTAACTGAGATTATGATGTGATAATATTATTTGAATCCAATTTTGTGATGATTTTTGGATTTTGGAAAAAATGGGTTTGTCCTAAAATGTTTTTTGTTGTTGGATTTTAAATTGTTGATTTTAAAATAGGTCGATTGGTTGATTTATGTAAAATTGTTTATGGAAAATGGTTTTCAATAAAAATTTCATTTCATTGAAATGAGGTTTGGCATGTACAATGGATAAGGGGTGTTTTCAATAAATACGTGATTTATTAAAGTGGTTTAGGCATGTTGTTGGAATAATTTATTTTTTAAGGGTTTTTTTGGTTTTTGAATTATTGGGTAGTGTGGGTTGGACTGCTTTTATTGATATGAGTTGGAAATTTTTGGTTGGAATGTTGTTGTGTTATTGATAAATTCTATTTTTTTATTATCATCTAAAGTGTTTAATCATGTGTTGAAATATATGGAGAGTGGGTGTGAATAACCTCTATAAACGGGGGATTGATAATGAATGTGAAGGACCACCATTAAGGATAAGTTGACCTGAAGTACCACTATAATGGAAGAGGGGATGATGGTCTTGGAATTGAAGTTACACCATTATGGTTAAAAATATTTGGGTGTGTGGTACTTATAAATATTTTTGTAATATGTTTTTCATCCATGCAAGGTGAAATGGGTTATATGGATATGGAATGGGTATTGACAAGTTTGGGTGATTCCCATGGAATTGTATTGATTTGGGTAAATTTCATTAGGGAAAGATGTGTTTGTTGTGTTGTCAATTGTTTTACTATTTAATGGTTATATATAAATCTTTATATGAATTTTTCTAAATTGTTTAATCCTAATGGTGTGACTATGAAAGTAATTTGGGGAAAACCTATTGAGTATTATTACTCACCCCCTGATTTGGATCTTTGGTGGTTTTGCAATGTTGTACTCCGGGACAGAGGTAAAGGTAAATCAACTCATTTGTTTAGTGTTTTAGGGTAATTATTGGTAAGTATTGTGGTTCTTGGGGCATGTTGCATAGTGTGGAGTTGTGGGGTTGTTTCATGGCTTCTTTGGGTCTTGTTGTTTGGTCCTCTTCTTAATACTCTCATTATGGAATTATGATGGGTTTTATTTTTTTTTGGTATTTGGATAATTTTTAATTATAATATATTATTTACATGCATCATGTATCAGTTTTTGTATTAACTCATTTTGCTGGATATTTTTATTTCAAGGCTAAACCACCCCCACTTTTCATGAAGCCCTCGACATCTATTACTATCCTTTATCATCTTAGGGATGTGGTGTAATTCCAAGTTTCTCCTCTTCCTCGACTCAATCTAATGATTATGGGAGGGATAATAGAATATTTATTATACCATTCACATTTATAGCATTCAACCTTCAATGATTACTTATGGAAACCATTATCTTCATACATTGTGTTAATTGTAATTTTTTACCCTGGGAAATTATTTACTTTGTTCCCTTAATCAACCCACATGAAACAACCTATAATTAATTTAAGACATTCCCCTGAGTGATTCTTCCCCCTTTCATGATATATATAAAACAAAATATTCTTTCATTTATGGTCTCTACCACCAGATATTTTATTGAACAATATCTTTCTTGTTCCTGCCATTGATTAAAACTAAAAAGAATAATGCGATAAATAATATTCAATGTGCAAAAACACATAATCATGAAAAATTATTTATAATATTTATAAATCATGAAACCTTATATTCAATCTAATACACCCTTTTTTTAACCTAGGACATCCATGATAGTCATCTATTCAGATCCTTCATTATGGTTTATAAATAGTATGTAAATTTACGAAGCATATCTACCTACAGTGTCAATGAGGTGTACAATAAGGCTGGTTTTCATGCACAAGGTGAAGATCAAGTCTAGTTCAATGAAACCATTTCTGATTTATTACCCTTCAGTACAACTATGCCAAAGATGTGTTATCTTGTATTATCATGAAAGGGATGTAACTATCCGGAACCCACTTTCTTTATCATTCTCCAAAATTCTAGGAACTTTTCTTATACATTGAATTATCCTTAAACATGCACTTAGAAAAAACCCAAGGGATATGTCTAAATTTATCTCATCATAATTTCCAAATGATTAAATAAAACATTTCTATAATTAAAACTATAATGATGCACAAATTTCAATCATAGATATAATATGTTATAATAAAAATGTTCATTACATAACATAATGATCCATACTTAACATCTTTTGTAATAGTTCAATTAGAAACACCGATACATAAATAAATATGATAGATCATATATACTTAGATATTTTTCATTTTAATTTCAAATACTTGATCCCCAATAATTTTTCAATTTATGTGAAATTTCATCATTTTATGAATTTTGAAGAGTTTTGATCTAAATTGTGTAAATTCCCTATTTAAGGAATTTTAACTATTTTAATAGATTCTATATTTATGGTATATCATTTTAAATTTTTATCCAAATATAATGATTCTTTTATTAGAAATATTTGGTTCATGAAATACATGTTTTTACACTTGGACTAGTGATGAACCATCCATTTAGAGGCCCAAAAAATCATTCTTTGTGGAAAGTGTTTTTGGCTAGTAAAATAGACCTCACCTCAATAAATGAGGTATAACTCAATCTATAGGATCCCAAATGTGATGAATCTAAATGGATATGAAATATTACTCAGATATACCCATTCTGGATGTGTTTAAATGGAAAATTCACTCATTAAGGTAGTCAATGTTCGTTTCAAAGAGAGGGAAGATAAACATTCACTTAGAGAAGAAAAAAAGTGTCTTCATTAATAAATTCATATATTTTTAACCAAGTATAAAAATCATCTTAAAATTGTGTGGTCGATGCATTTTTTTCATTTTGAACAACTCTTTAAAAGAGTAAATACTGTGATTCATCTGGGAGAAGTGTGAACACATAGAAAACATTTAAGAAAATAGAATCTAGACAGAATACTCCCATTCCTCCTCTCATTATATTATCGTCTTCATTTCATTTTAATAGTGGTGGATTGAAGGAAGGTTCTGTTATGGTGAATAAGTTATTTAGAAGATTATTTTTTCTTTAATATAATCTATACATGAAGGTATGGACTCCATATGGTGGTGGGAAGTGAAGATCTAATGGTATTTTCCCTTTTGAGTTTGTACTTTTCATTTTAAACTCTTTCCTTTTACATCACTCATTAATTTTATTTCATTATTGAATGGTTTATCTTTCTATTTTATTTTCTTTTTCTTGTATGTTGTTCATGAATTTTTAACAACGTAATATTTTAAAATATTTTTTTTGTTGTTTAAAATTATTTGGGCTAGTTCTCCCCATTGGGTACAACAACATTAACTAGTTCCAATTTCTCAATGGTCTTTGGCCAACAGAATCACATTTATAAGTGGATAAACACCCATATTTGTGATCTTGATTTTTTTTATTCAATATTGGATTATAAATTGAGGTCTTGATTTGAACATTGGATAATTTAATTGTAATTCATTTTTAGATAAAGATAAGGGGAGTGTTTGAGGATTGAAGAATGTCCACCACTTCCTTTATTAGATTATCCATTTTAGTATGGTTTTCTTCATATTTATAATCACTAATTTAGATTTGATGTTGCATTATTATTTTTTATCATTTAACATACTTTAACTCATTTAAAATATGCATTTATCATTTTTACATTAATAAAACCAAATTAGAAAATTGACAGTTCGATAGTATAAATTGCATCCTCCTCGTGAAAAAACATGAGGTCACCACTATTCAACATTTTAAGTGGAAATTGATTGACTGGAATTTCATAAAAAAATTCAATATTTTATCATTTATATGGAGGTTTCTAAAGTCTCATTTAATTTATTTTTTTACTTTCAAGGGTCTTTATCCACAAATTTATATTTTAGAAAAATGGATTTTCATAGTGATTAATCCTTTATTTGGTCTAATTATAAACCATATGAGGAGCCTAGTCATTATGAATTTTTAAAATTCAAATAAAATACTCTTTAAATGTGAAAAAACTAATTTGGAAATTCAAAAACAAAATGTTTAATAATTAATCAAACAAATGGTAATTATTTCTAATGTATTAAAATAATTGAAATAATTGAAAGAGCCAAAAGATTCTCATGAAATGGAAAACCACATCCCATACATTTTTGATGTTGATGAACCTTTTTTATATGAGTTGGAAATTGATTTGATATATCCATTTTCTAAATTTATGTAAAAAAATTTCATTAATTCAATAATTGATGTATATTTTGAAAATCAAATGTTGTTGGAAGTATATATTATTATATTTGATAAAAATGAAATTTCTTGTGAATCCCTGTTTTTCAAACTAAAATATCAGTACATTTTTATGAATCTTTTGATAAATTGGAAGATAAACAAGATTCATTCATTATTTAAGATCATATGGGGGAACCGGATTTGCTGCAAACTTTCAATACAACTGTTTTCGACTCCTACGAAGAACTGGAACCTGAGATGCCATAGGGAGAGGTCTCAAATATTTATCCAATTTTCACTAATTACTTTGTTAATAAATAGTTAAATTTTTATCATTTTGAATATTTAGTTCTAATTACTTCTGACTAGATTGATTTTTTAGATGATGAGGATGTGAAGGTTGAAATTTAATGAAGAAGGGTCTGCCCTTTTGAGTACACTGGAACACATGGGTATGGTGGTATTGAGTTAATTTTCAAAGAAGAAATATTTTTTGAAGATTAAATTGAAGATGAACCACTTCCCGTGATTAAATTTCTCCAACTAATAGAGGATTTTTTAGGATAAGGGTGTTTGTATGTTTCTTTTAAATATTTTTCTGACTCCCACTATTATATTAGAATCACAACATCATGTATGGGAACCTAAATAAATATATATTGGGAGATTTTAAAAGCTTTCTGATCTAGAAAATATTGGAGAAAAATCACTTTGGTGTTTTATGAGGAATAATTGAAACCCACCTTCAGATTGGGGATGGTTAGCTATAACTTCCTAACTCGGGGGAGGGAAATCATATCACCCACATGGGGTTTCAAAAAAGTATCTTTTTCCTTTTTTTTCTTTTTATTTTTATTCCTTTACATTCAATATAATTTGTATTCTTGGTTTTTTTAATGTAGGAATCCATTATGCCACTTTTATGAGGCTAGCTCAACACTGATTCTGCTCAATGAAACCAAGGTTGTGTCTTTCCTCCAATATTTTTTTCAAGGATTAACTTTTTTATATTAATTTCTCTTATAATCTATTCACAATTAAAAAAATATACAATATAAGTTTAGGGGGGGTCATTATAGGTAGATTAGGATTTTGTGTGTTTTTTTTTAATTTTTGTGTGGTTTATTTCAAATTTATTGTTTAAAAAAAGTGATAATCAATGTTGTATTCTTTGTGAATCAAAAACATTAAATGGAAAGATCCAATTTGATTCATTAAAATAATCATAATTGATTGATGAAATTTTCTTTATTCTTGATTTAATTTATTGAAAATAATGAAAAGACCATTGAACTTTTAATTTCAAGCCACAAATATTGTCCAATATGGAAAATAAATTACCCATGATAATTATGAACCCTTTTTCATATTCTTAACATTCATCCCCTTATTGAGTAAACTAGAGAATGCTTTTTTCATCTAGAAAATTCTTTTTTTATTTCAAAACCTAAGGGATTTAAAGATATTTATTTCGAAATTATTGAGTAAATGTTTTTGTGATTGAAATCCCCTCTTTTCATTTGAATCCATTTAATTCTAGACTTCCTTGAAAATTTGACCATGGTGATTTTTTAGTATCCAAGTATTGCCTATTAGATAGTAACATTACCAGCTAGTTTCCCTATCCAACCCTCTCTTAAAGTACATTTCATGATTTTATTATAGCTAATGTGTGGGGGAGCTTCTTAGTAGTGTGACACATTATTTAGTGTTGCTTTAGGTGGTAATTTATTTTTTAAGAGAAGTATTTTATATTTAAAATACTTTGAGGAATGTCGTTCCCAACTAGAGATTTTAAGGAAAATGGTGTTTTTCCTTTCTAGAGCTCCCAATTAAATAAAGTTGTTCCTATTATGAGATTTGAATAAAATCAGAATTTTTTAGGAGATATTATTTTTCCATAACTGCTTATTTATAGAATTTGTGAGATAACCCTGAAAAATATTTTGATGTTGTTTTTTTTCTAGATTATTCTCGGAAGAAAGATGATAAGACCATGATTATGTAAAAATTTGTATCATGAAATTTTTCTTCAACAAAGAGAAAATATATTTATTTTTGCCTATTATTTTTTTCACATTTGAAAACCCTCAAAACATCAAACCTAAGAACAAACCTTTCTAGGTCCTCATGATGTCAAAAATAATTTTACTCAATTGGGATGATATTTATAAAATTTTCATGCCTAAGGTGACCCTTACACTTATTTGGATGAGAAAATCTTTATTTAAAATCAAAATCGAATGTTGAGAGAAAAAAAGTGAGGTAGGAAATATTTATCATGGTGGAGTGAATAAAATGAGAATGTAATGAATTAATAGAATGAGTAATCTTCAATTGAATCTATTTAATATGAATGATAAGTTGGGTGCCTTTATTTTGAGCTTGCTATTTTCATTAACACATGATTTGAATGTTCATTGGAACATTATTTTAAATTACTCACATATTTGGGTGTCTAAGTGTTAAGTGGGAGGAATTGATAAAGAAAATAATTTTGATAATTTTTATTTTATTTTAAATGATTTAAACCCATCAATTTTTCATTTTATATTAAATTTTATCATTTTTGTAATTTTGTTTAATTTTGAGCTAAATTCTGAAAATGTTGTAATTCTGGAAATTTAACCATTTTTAATAGCTTCAGTATTTCGGGTATATAATTTTGAATTTTGGATCCAAATAATTGTTCTTTTTCTAGTAACACCTTGTTCTTGTAATACGTATTTTTGAACTGGTCTAAGTGATGTATCGACAATTTAGAGTCCCGAAAAATCAAAATTTGCTGAAAGTGTTTCTGGACAACAAAATGGACCTCTCCTCAATGAATGAGGTATAACTGGTGATAAATTCATCCTAAATCTATTATTACTAATTTATATGGAATATGACTCAACTAAAGGAGTTCATTATGTGTTTCAAGGTAATATTCAATCATTAATCTAGTCTATGTTCGAGTCAAGGAGAGGGACGATAATGATTATATTCGATACGAAAAGGTTCCTTTTATAATAAATTAATATCTTTTATACCACATGTCATAATCATATAAAAAGTGGAGGTTATATGTATTATTTCATTCCTAAAAACTCTTTATAAGTGTAAATATGGTGATTTTTCTTGTAGGACGCCTAAAATTGAGGAATATTTAAAGAAAAATAGAATACGGGAAGAATATTTCCATCCCTCCTCTCTTTATATTTGAATTAAAGGGAGGTGGATTGAAGAATTTTGTTTTAATGGTGAAGAAATTGTTTATAATAATATTTTTTGATGAAATTAATCCATCCATGAAGGGTTAGGCTCTCTGTGGTGGAGGGATGTGATGATCTGAAAGAATTTCCCCTTTTGAGATTGTGTTTTTCATTACAAACGCTTTTAATTTAAATTATCATATGATTTGTTTACATGATTGATGGAGGAATCATTCTATCCTGTTTTAATTTTATTATATTTTTTTCAGGAATTTTTTGCAACTTATTATTCTAAAATATTTTTCTTGTTCATTAAACATTTTTGGGTGAGGTCTCCCTATTAAGCCCAACAAGTTCATATTGTTTTTATTGCTCGGAGGAATTTTGGAATTCATATCAGATTTATATGTGGATAAACACCTATATATGAGGTCTTAATACAATATCTGATCAATATATGGGTTTAAATTTAGTTATTGAGTTCTACATTGGATAATTTATTTTTAAGACATTGGTTGAAAATTACTAAGGGATTTTATTGAGGATCATATGTTGTCCACCAACACCTTCTTTATCTAGTCCTTCTCGGTAGGTTTTTTTATGATTTCAAATAACTAACATATATTTAATGTTTAATTCTAATTTTAGGTCATATAACATATTTTAACTCATTTAAAATCCCCATTTATAATTCTGAATTTAACAAAAAAAATTAACAAAGTGACAGTTTGACAGCTTAGCTTGTAACCTCCTTGTGAGAAAACACTATGGTCACAATTGTGATACATTTAAAGAGAATGTTTATTGACTGGGGATTCATGAAAAAAAACCCAACATCAAAATAGTTCATTGGTTAACTAAATAATCTCCACTATGTTCTTCATAAAAATCCCACTTCATAGAAATATAATACAAAATCCCTTTCATTATAACCTTGGGAAAGGAACTCTAAGAAAATGTGTGAGATCAAAGGCTCAATTGGGGTAAACATGGGATATATAAACATAACATGATAATAAGGGTCGGGTAACAAGAAAATAATAGTTTAAAACCATACCCTACATATCACAGATCATAAACCTCAGTCATGGAATAAATCCTTTAAGTTAATAAGACATGAGAAAATAATGGAATCAAAAAACATGATCCAGGAAAGCATAAAATTGGGAAAATATATAGATTTGAGGCATACACATAAGAATATAAATTCATTTACCTATTAGTCAAGTATTATTTCCAAAACTATTATAGTTTAATGGGTTCACTCCCCAATCCATCGTATTATTTATGGTTCACTCCCAAGACTATCATAGTGGAAAAAGTTCCTTACTGAACTAGGATCACTCACCAATCCACCATAATTTGTCTCATGAGATGTTAATACATTCCCAATGCATTGGAGTTTGATATATTTCCCACCAATTATATAATGAAAATCATATATACATGTTACAAAATATCATCAAATATTCATCATATTATAACACATAAAAAAATGGGTATCCTAAACATTTCATCATAGTATTACCCATGAAAAAAACTACTTTGATAAATATTTCATCATTTCATCATATAATTATTGGAACTAGGATGTGTAGCTAAAGATGGTGGTATAGGGATATAATATATTTCCACCACCAAAGAAAGGAAACTTCATCATCTCTAATGATCAAAGCCCCAATACGATGTGAGGACCTCACGTGGATTAATCAGAGCACTAAAAAATGAATGAGTATCTCATTCTGATTTGAAGCATGCCCATATATCAAAATTTATCGACGACCGTTGATTGAAATATCGTATTTTTAACCACTCTAGATCATCCAAACATTCTTCTAGATTTTTTTTCAAATATCATTCGTTTTATTTTGGGTGCTATTGTGCAACTCGGATGATCTCTTTGATGTTCTGTAAGTCACCATGATCCTTTGTCTTATATCTGTGAAGAAGATCTTGGATCATTGGCTATATTAGAGTGACTCTCTCTCTAGGATTTTGGAGGAGAGTGAATCTCTCAATTCTAATTAATTAATAATCACCTAGGAGGATCTTCTCTCTAACGTATATAGTGGAAATATAAATACTCAGTTAAGGTTCTCCGACCCCTGTATAATTAATGTCCATAAACAATTAAAAAATAATTAATCATGAGAAAATGACCACATCATGAATATTATTGATATTTTTTCACATACCTGTAATATATATATATATAATATATATTATGTGACAAACATGATCCATCGACTTAACTTGTAATTCATGATAATATTAAACAAACCTATAGTATTAAAATATTATTTGTTCGTAAAATATTAATTCTTGTATTTACATAAACTCTCATAAATAAGTTTAATAAATAAACTCAACCCAATTATTCTTTACATGAATAATAATAAATTTATTTGTTTATCAGTGATCGATATTTCTTAGATAACATTTAGACCCTATAGTGGGGAAAGACATTCCTTATATTCCTATTCACTAGAATAGGGAAGATTCTCGAACATGTTATTGTGTGTGACCCTCTAGGACCACATCACGATAGTAGTGAATAGAATTCAAAGACCAATATTGGAGTCTAGAAACCCATAACGTCCCTTAAAGAGACATGAAATAGTCATATCACTAACAACCAACCAACGGACACACACTATGTAATTTAATCTCTTTGTCATATGATGTCACAAAAAGAAGGATGCACACTTGTGTCATTGTCCTCTCTTAATTTTTTATTTTTTGATCTATTTGGATAGACTTGCCTTTGAGTACCATGGAAATAAATTTATTGAGGAACTACCCTCCTGATCAATTAGTATAGAGATATCAGTTCCTAAAATCAGAAAAAAAAAATCAATGTTTATCATTCCACCAATTCCATACCACCTATGATGAACCTATCATATAATTCCTCACCATAACATCATTGTCATGGTTTTCACCTTAAATCGATGTACGTGATTATGGAACGCATTCATAATGATCTCAATTTAGGAGACTAATAAACATTTTTATACATAGGAACAACCAAAGATGCCAGAAACATTTAGCGATGCTATAGGAGGGTACATCCTCCTGATCTCGATAACTAGAGATCCAAAAGTGTGATAATCATAAGAATAATTCACAATGATTATTATTCCCCATCACAAACTAGTTTCTCAAAATCTATGTCTTGTCAGTATGATTTATCATGAACATATGAAATTACATTATGATTACTTTCAAAGTATCTCAGATTTCTCATTAGATCATGTGAACTACTATAAAATTTTTAAATGACACATAATCCAAGGACATTACCAAAAATATAGTGGACCCAGAAGTATCAACACTATTCTGGAAAGACATAAAACATGAATATATATATCAAACTATATGCATGTAGTAGTAATCAATGTACATCCACATGATTGGACTAGGGAACCCACTACCAACACCCCCACGTGAACTAGATCCAATAACCAACAAGTCTCAATCCAATATCTCTCACATTAGAATCTTTTTTCTACTAAGATATGGATTTAGTCAAGGGTTCCTCCATGTTTTCCTCCATGGAAACTCTACTAACTATGAATTCACATCTCTTAGTAAAATCCCTCAATTAATGAAACTTTCATATTATATGCTTTTACCTCTATTATGACTCAGGATCCTTGTTAAGAACCACTGTTGTAGTATTATGACTATAAACTGGAGTATGGTCCACACTATTAGGCACAACACCAAAATTTGAGACAAAGCTGTATATCTATACTTATTTCTTTTATTCATAAAAAGCTACTATATACTCGGATTTCACTATAGAATTAGTGACCAAAGTTTTCTTAAAGCTTGTACATCTTTTTGCACTATTCTTCTGAAAAAAACATAGCCTGACTATGATTTGAGATCATCATGAATTTTCTAGAAACTAGAATCAGTGTATCCTCTGAAAACTAGTTTCTAAACTTATATATACACTAGGAAAATATCCATTGTACACCTCAACTACTTCAAGATAGTTTTAACAACATCCCAATATAGATACCCTAGATTAGCTTGATATATACCCACCATGCTTAATGAAAATGGAAATGTCAAACATATTACAAAGAATGTAATACATGATAGATCCCACTACAGATTCATAAAGAATTATAATAATTATATCCATCTCCTCCTATTTTTGTTGAAACATTTTCCTAGATATATTGATATCACGTCACATGGGAAACAACCATATCTTGTATTGTTCAATATTGTACCTTTTGAGTTCCTTTTCAATATATTTACATTGAATTATCCCTATAATCCTATAAGATATTTTTCTATAGATCATAATCCTAATAATGTATGATGCTTCAACTAATAATTTCATTGACAATAATTCATTTAACAATTTTTTAACTGACTGTACGACTTTCACATCATTTCCCATAATTAATATGTCATAAACATATAATAATAAAAAAATTATGGAATTACCATTAACCTAATTATATAAATAAGGATATATTTCTTTCATAACAAAACCAAATTATCTTATGTCTTCAACAAAATGAACATTCCATGATCATTATGAGTGCTTCAACCAATAAATGGATCTTTGCAGCTTGTACACCTTACTAGAAGTATTTGACCGAACAAACCCTTCATGTTGAGTCATATAGATTACTTCAACTAACTAACCATTTAAAAAACTATTTTTAAATCCATTTTCAAAATTTCATAATCATGGTATTCAATTATTGTATACAATATTTAGATGGACATCATCATTACTACTAGTTATAGTGTTTTTTCATAGTCTATTCCTTGTTCATTTCTGAAACCCTTTACCACTAGTTTTTTCTTATAGGTATTAAATTTATTGTCCATGTAAATATTTTTCATGATTACTCATTTTCATCCAATGGATTTTACATTATTTGTATGTAATACCAATACACAAACTTGGTTTTGGTCAATGGACTCTATCTCAGAATGCATGTAATCTTTCCATTTAAAATAATCTTCACCTTCTACTATTTTATTATATGTTATGGGAGCATTTTTTTAAAGAGTAATGTTTATCCTTACTTAGTGAAATGAAATCCATAATTCTCTGTTTGTCTAACTTCTCATGTTGACCTATTAAATACTTAAGTAATGTATAATTCTTTATCTCCAACTGTTTCTTATTGATATTAGTCCAATAACAAATCCTATTCATCAGGAGCATTAAATTAATTGAAATTATTCTTTCTCCCACTATTTTTATTTAAAATGATATCCCATTTTCGAAATCTGGGTTTTCTTCCCACAATAAAATTTCTATATGAAGGGTAGTATAGGTAATATCGTGTATTTTTTAGGATAACCTATAAAGATGCACTTCATTCTTTGGGAGACCAATATTTCACTAGGAATAGTCTTGAAAAAATCCATGGATCCCTATACATGTATGTGTGATAGACTGGGTTTCTTTCGATGCCACAAATCCAATGTAAACCCATCTGTTACTTCAGTTGGTGCTTTGTTAGGTTATATGTCATTTTTTATAAGGTGTATCCCCAATGGGATAATGTAAGAGTTCCTTGACTCATCATTTTTTGGAACACGTCTAGCAAATCTTTATTCATCCTTTAAATAACATCATTTTAATGTGGTATATTAGGAGGAATGACTGGGATACTATATCACACTTTTTTAAGTGATTAATGAATGATTTCTTAAGATAATATCCACCTCAGTCTCAGATATGTGACATAATATTATTAACAGGATGTTTATTAACTTTATGTTTGTATTACATAATCATTTTCAAGGAATATGACTTATGCCGCATTAAATACATATAACCCTACCTATTATATATATCATTAAAATTAATGAAGTACAAAAACCCACCCCTTTCCACTACTATAAATGGACCACATATGTTAGTATGAATCAATTTCAATAATTTAGTGGCATTTTCTCCTTTCACATAGAAGGGTGATTTGGCCATTTTCCCTTGTAAACAATCATGACATACATCCAAGGGTTAAACTCAACTGAGTCTAAATACCCTTCTTGATTTCATTTCTTTACATTCTTATCATTTACATGGCCAATCCTACAGTTCTATAGGTGGGAGTTTTTTAATTCATGTTTGCTATTTTTTCATTGATTATGATTACCAGTTTTTCAAGTTCAAATATATAAAAACCACTATTAATATTCGTCATTCCATAACACAAGTTTTCTTGATTATAGAGACATCATTTATTTCAAAACATGAAATTAAATCCCTTGTTTTCCAAAATTAAATATGATATTAGGTTTAAGTTTACAGAGAGTGCATAATAAAAATTATTTAACATAAGAACCAAACCACTCTGAAATGTTATATGATAATCTACCAATTACAAGGATTCTAGAATCACACCATTTTTGACCCGGAGTTCCACATCACCATTTTCAGTCTTCTAAACTATATATTGTTCTAGTATATGAATACAAATGTGTGAAAAACATGTATTATCCAATACACAGTTATAGATAATGAAACATTGAATTTGATGAAAAAAAATACCTAAAGTAGAAGTGTCACCTTTATACTACCTATCTCTAAAATTCATCTTCTAGTGTCCTTTCCTAATGAATTGAAATCATAAATCCTCTTACTTATTTGCCTTTCTATGTATCCTTGGCTTTTAAAAAGGACGATGCATCAGTTTCTTCAGCTTTAAATTATTCTTAGACCCCTAAGTCTTTCACTTCAAACTCCAGTTTACCCCAGGCACTAGTGAATTGGTATTTTTCATATCCTCATCTTGTAAAACTAAATCCAAAAGATCTAGTATAAATTTTTCCATGTAATTTATATTGTAGTTAACGCTAAATGTTGATAAGTATTATGGTAAAGGGGAAAAATGAGATATATCACAAGTTCTTGGTTCACTTTGAACCCAAGTCCTTAAATCCATTCAATGAAATTGATCATCTTGATTATGTGAGGTCCTTCTTGATTCCATTCTATTAAACTACATCCATGTAGTGCACATGAAATTTCATACCTTTCCTTCCTAGCTCTCTCCCAATATAATTATTGGAGATAAGTCTGAATCTTATTGGCATGTTTTTTCATTTGATCTTTCTATAATTGACTGAAAATATATAACAACATGATGCACAGTACATCTAGTGTATCATTTACATTCTGTTTATACTAGTCTTTATCTGCCTTTCTTTCTCCCTTAGGAGGCTTAGCAGGTAGTGAAAAATCTATCACATAATGCTTCCTCTCTTGGATTGTACTATGTGCAGGTTCTTATACCACTCCTCGAAGTTATGTTAGGTTAGTATATTTTCATTATCCAATATAAATAAAAATGATTATTTCATTACGGTCTTGGTGATTTCCATTCCTTATATACAAAAAATAAATTTAGCAGTCAGTACATTATCTGGGTTATACATAAACATTATTGATTTATTAATTATTAAATCTTTAATTATCTCCAACTATTTTATCACAAATCAATTTCCCTCACTGTAAGATTTGGAATACATTTTATCTTGATTATTTTAGTGTAATGGATCCTCTAAACCTCCGCTCATAGTCTACAAGAAATGAATACACCACGACTGAGAGATTTTTAAGGTAGTCACTTGGGTAGCCAACTACATTAACTTGCAGTTCATGGATCTATTGAGTAAATACCCAGCTTATCAAAATCATAACATTGATTCCCTCAACACTTTGCCTCTAAAATTATATCAATATAGATATGAACACACCTTTTCTACCAACATTAGTTATATCAACTGATTACTCTTTTAAGAACTCCTTGATAGTAGGGGTACTCTCAATTATGGTTGATGATCACCCCGAACACCCAGTTCTATTCAAATTTGATAAATGGAAGGAATTAAGAATTAATATATATTTTAGGGATTTAATTATTTCTTAATAAATGTAATCATATTTCTATGAAATATGTTAAAAATATGTTTTCATGACCACAACTAAACATTCATTAATATAAAAAACATATAGCGCATCCGTATGCATTTTAATTTTTTTATTTTATGTGATCTCATGTTAAACATGAACATGCACAAAATAAGAAACAATGCATAAAGGAAATGATTACCTGAGTGGGCAAGGGAGTCTATTGGTGTGATATAAAATAGACAAACTAGACACACAAGTTCTTATACATTTTGAATGAAGAAACGATTTGAAGATCACTGTTTAATTATCTACTTTTTACAATCATCACCAAAATGTTATAAATAATTAGAATAGTTAACCTATGAATACATAGGTATTGAATCTAGCTCAAGACCAGTTGGTATAATAAATAAAAGTGTGATAAAAACAAAATTGCAATAAATTTAATGTATGAGGGTATTTAAATAAATTAAATGAATTATGTAAATTCAAATAATTTATTTTATTAGGTCCCATCATTAATATAATTTTAATTCCAAAAATTAAATAAACAAATAAATTTAATTTAAAACAGGAAATAATTTAATATTTTGGAATATTAAAAAATATTAATTTCAAACCCAAAAAAAGTATTAATTAGTTAAATTAAATTAAATAATTTTTAATTATATTAATTTAACTCGTGCCCCAAATCCCTATCTGGGCCCATTATGGAATCATATGTAGCATAGAAGGCTCGTTTGAGGCAAGGAAGACCCCATGTTGGGGTATTCTGGGTCATACAGAACCATCCAGACCCATTACGGATAGGGAGGACCCATCCAGATCCATTATTGTGTGAATTAAGTCTAGCTCGACCCATGAATGTTGTGACTGGTGTACCTCACGGCTGAGGCATCACACATGGGGCTTAGGTTCCTAGGAAGTATATCATAGTGGAGAAATGGGAAGCCTCATGGGATCCAATAAGAGGTGGGATGACAGATGGACAGTGGCATTGTTCTTTCATTGGCTGGTTGGAGGTCTAACCTCAATAGGCATGATTTCTAGTTGGTCAGGCCTGAGGTAATGGGAGGTAGTGGTTGGGCTAGTAGTCTAACCTTTATCGAAAATGGAACAGGCCGCCGATCATCCAACGGGGATGGAACCAGTGGGATCTCTGGGTCTAGGGAGGATGGTGGGGCTGAGACCAGGTGTGGCATGGGATCATAGTAGGGTTCAGTGATGGTTGGACCAATAGAGGGTGACGGAAAATGTGTGGTGAGGGACTACTGTATAGATTCTACAATCTCACAATAGGAGAGTGAGGTGATGGGAGAGGGATCCATGGTGTTGTGGGATTAGAGGGGAGGTATAAGGGGTCCCATGGGGGGTCCCACGTGAATAAGTGGAGAAGAAGACTCCATTGGGGGTTTTTCTTTATTTTTTTAAAAAATATTCCATCATATGTGAAGATAGTGTCATCCCCTCTTATATTTCTAAAATTACGCTAAAAAATCTTTCCTCCTTCTTGACTTTTATTTTATCTTTTTGCTGGAAATTCAAAAAAATATGTGGAATTTTATGTCACTTCCCAGAGGAAATATGGCTACCAAATTTCATCCATGTCATTACTTGAATCAAATGGGGTCATCAGAGACACCTCAAAATATATATATATATATATATATCATGTTCTTCAAAAACATAAAATCTGAAAATTTAATATCTAATGAACACTATTTCAACCTATAAATTTTTTTGAATGGCTATAACTTTCCCATATGAGATCGAATAAACCTGCTGTCAGAATCATTGTGACTGATTTACAAACTTCTACCTAAAATTTAATGTGAAATAATTTTCTTGGCTCATAAAATACTTGTGACCCCTATGATTAAAATTTTTGGTATCGGGGAACACAGAATAATCTGGTGGGCTGAGGATTTGAATTTTTCCATCACTGGAGTAACAAAACATCATCATTTTGGGAGATCTAAGCCCTAATATAGTCTAAGGATCTCTCATGGTTTAATCAAAGCATATAAAATTAAATAATGAGTACCTTGTTCAAATTTTAAGTGTTCACATCTGTTTCAAGTCAATAGTGACCATTGATCAAAGGATTGGACTCTGAACCCCACTAAATCATCCGCACATGCTTCTATAATATGCATGTATGTCATTCGTTAGATTTTGGGTGATCGTATGGAGTTCCAATGATCTCTGCAACATAACATAGTTAACCATGTTATTCTAGGTTCAATCTGCAAAGATGATAATGGATCATTTTTTCAATTAGAGATATTCATTCTCTATAATTTGGGAATATAAAAAAGTTATCAATTTGGACTGATTAATTGTAAACTATAAATAACTTCTATTTAAATTATATAATGGAAGTCTAAATACATAGTTAGGGTTCCTCGTCCACTATATATTTAACATCCACTTAATAAGTAATAAATAAATAATTATGATGAACTAATAGCATCATAAATATAATTTATATTTTATCAAATTACTATAATATACATTAAATATATTATGTGATAAACTAAATCTATTAACATGACTCATAATTCTATAAAATATTAAATGAACCTTGAATATTAAAATAATATATTTTCGCATCATATTAATCGTTGAATTTATATAACCACTTGTAAATACTATTAATAAATAAATTAAACACAATTATTCATTACATTAATAATAATATAGAAATAATTTACTTACCATTGATCAATAATTCTTGGGCAACACTCAAACCATGTGGTGGGGACCACTATATATTATATTCAAATTCACTAAAATAGGGTAGATTCATGATTATTTTATTGTGTGTGACCCTTCATGACATTACATCAATAGCATTGAATGGTATTCTCGAACCAAGAGAAGAGTCTAGTAACCCAATAAGGACCCTAAATAGAAACATAATATTCAATGGAACATCAACCAAACTATGAACACACACTATGTAATATAATTTTTTTTTTCATATGATATCTCATAATGTAGGATGCACAATTTTATTATCATACTTTTTTTATTTATTATTTTTTGATCTATCTAGATGTACATACCTTTGACTACCATGACCATGGATTTATGAAGGTACTATAATCATAGTCTACTAGGACAAAGATATCCCTTCCAAAACACGAAAGTGAAAAATTCTATATTGATAATTCATCCACTGCCATACCAAAAATTATGAACACCACACAAAAAACCTCACCATGACTTCATTATAATATTTTTTTAATCAACGTATGTGATCAAATGGAATGCATTGAAATTGATATCAGGTTTAGAGACTAATACACATGTATATAAATATAAACAACCAATGACACCTAAAACGAGTGTTGTTCTTATTAGAGGTCCATTCCTTGGGATCTTAAAAACTTGAGGTCATAAGGGGAAAACTTAATGAGAACAAGTCTTAGTACTTATGAGCCCCTATCACCTGATAGTCACACATCATCAGTGTCCTATCAGTATGATGTATCTGGACTATAGGGAACTACTTTATGATTACTATCATAGAATCCCTAGGTTCTCATTATAGATTATGAACTGAAACAACTTTTTAAATTTCCATATAATCTATGGAAATTACAATAAATTTAGTATATTCAGAAGTAGCAACATTATTATTATATGATAAACACATATAAATATGTCAACTATATACATGTAGTAGTAATGAAAGTAAAACCTCATGTTGGGACTAAGGAACCCACATTCAATAATCAGAACCCCTAGAAAAAGGAATTGGTTTCGTAAACATATTTTCATCATATACATAAACCATATAGAGAAATAATAAGGATGTAATCATTGGATTTTATCCACATTAAATATTAGGTATCATAAGAGGATGTCATCATTGATGAAAAATTATTTTTCAAAGACAACTTGGAATATTTATTGAGGAAAATTTTATTTGTACTATGAAAACACTTTTGTAAAATATAAATATTTTTTAAATCTTAAGGAAAACATTTTCATTAAAAGTGAACTTGTAAAATTTTAAATTAATATTCAAGTAATTGGGTGGTCAGGATCGCAAAAAATTTGGTCCATGTTGTGTACGTTAAAATGGTTATTTCTTTCACATTTTTTGTAAGACTTTCAGAGCACCATATTCATAAAATGACAAGTTGATTCCATTAAAACTATTTTTAAAAAATTAAAACATGCGAATTTTTTTAAAAAAAACCATTGGATAATAGTAAAAAACATCCAATAATACATATTAAGAAAACATATACATGTATGAAAAAGGAATTTTGACCAAAGAGAGATATAAATTCTAATTTTCCTATAAACATTATTTTGAACTCCTGTGTAGATAAAGAGGGTAAAAGTAAAGGTAATTTTGTTACATTACATAATTAGAGGATAATAGATTTAATTATTTTCTTGTCTGATAGGTCAGAATAATTCTTAATTGGAAACTTATCCACAAATAATCCCGATAAACAATGGGATTGAAACCTAAACGTTTTACCACTTTGGTGTGTTTTGAATCATAATCCACATTAAAGAAATTCTATTATACTGGTATTTATCTCCAATAATTTCATGATATGAATCATTAAATTAATTCATGGGTACTATATACACTACACAAAAGAAACTATTTGTAAATATGGCATGTATCCCATGGAAATAAAAGTGTGAAGAGATTCCCAGATCACATTGGAAAATTTTGAATCATTAGCCCCATGAAATAATAAAATCAAATAAAAATATAAATATCATTAAAATATTGATATTAATGAAATAAAATTTAAGGGAAAGTATATACAACACATAAAATAAATGTGTGGTGAATGTGGAATATGTCTCCCAAAAATAAAAGAGAGACTATAAATCACTTACATTAAGTCTCAACTTCATTTGTATACATTAAAACTTACAATACAATAAACATAGGTTTATTATAAATATATTATAGGATCATAATTATATATATAATACCATATATGATTTACTTATAATCTTTTATGGCCCATTTATTAACGATTCCTTTTTAAAATCAAATTTTTTGTAATAACTGCTTTTGTTTATTATGTATGTTTTGATTTGGTATATTTTGTCCCTTTATATTGATAATGGTTTAATAATCTCCATAGTTATAAATAGGATATTACTATAATATATATTAATTAAATATGAATCTATATTAAACCATTTTAGTTAGTGATTGAAAATGAATTACACTGTTCATAGAGACGGTATGTCGTATGTACATATGAATGTTGTTTCCATTTTCTCGATAGATGAAACAAATGAAATTTAAATGACATATTACCTTAAATTAATAATTTTATTACATATATATCTCATATATTAATCAAAAATATCCTTATTACATTCCTTGTAATGTGTATGTGAGTAATGAACCACATCACTCCATGAGACAGTCGTCCGCCATAAACATGAGCAGCATTATCGTATTCCCATAAAAAGTAAAGTTAGAAGTTATATCTGATATTATAATTATATAAGTAATATTATGTCATAAATATCATATATATATATATATAAATTTTTTAAATCCATTATTATATCAATCAGTGAGAGGTGGTAATAGAAAACCAACAAAATCTGTTCATGAGGTTGTAGTCCTCTGTAAACAAGATCAACAGTTTTGTTACCCACTTGATATAAGAGGATATAGATGTTGATAATTAGATTAACATAATAAAAAAATTTATATTTTAAAAAATTATGTTATTATATTAGAATGATTGAATAATTTTTTAAGGATTTAGAGGAAAAATAAATTGAAAATTCATGGTTAAGTACTATACATGTTCTTCAAAAAACCCTTATAGGTTTAAACCTAAATAATTCCTAGGAGGGATTTGTAAATAAAATAGGGAATCTAAGATGTTTATTTTGGATTTATGTAATGTATTTTCTAGTGTTTCTCTCAATAAAATGGTTTTGGAAGTGTGAGGAGGAGAGGATATGGGGTACCATTTTATAAGTGGGGGAGGGGACCCCCTCCTAAATTTTGAAAATAAAAAGGTGAATAGATGTTTAATACATTAAAAAATCTCAATAATGGATCCTTATATGACCTTATATGATATATGTTTGAAATATTTTCTTATAATAGGAATTAAAAATACATTTAAGACATTTTTACCCTTATCATTTTGGTTTGACCACCCGCTAGACCTATTTTAACCATAACCGTAGTAATTAATTCATAATTCTTTTACTATTAAATTTGAAAAAAATTGATCATATCATAAAATATTATAATTTATAATTTATAATATTTCAAAAAATATCAATGATAAATTCCTAGAATTGGAACATTTTAATTTACAATTAAAGTCGTAGATGTGATTAAAAAATGATTTTCCAAAAAAAGTTTCATATGTATAAATTTTATTAATATTAAATGCAAAGATTAATTTCATTTAAATTACCTAAATTGGATAAATAAAAAAATAATTCACCTAATTATACTTTTAAAATATTATTTAAACATAATATATTCATATAAATTTTTTAAATTAAAATATAGTTTCAATAAAAACTAGTATTTTTCCATATTCATCAAAATGTTATTCTTTTTTAGAAAATTCCAAAAACATCATCCTGATTTAATTTTGACATGATTTTTACAAAATTTAATTTTTTTCATAAAAATAATCTAAAATTTTCAAAAATTAATTATAAAATAAGATTACAAAAGGTGATGAAAAACGATTTTCAAAAATATGAATTTTTCCAAGGAAAATATGATTTTACATCAAATCGATGACTAGTACTCTTCATTATTTGTATTTAAATTTATATTGATGTATATGTATAATTTAAAAATATATTATTTATAATTTTTCACTAGGGTTTATTTTATTTAATTAAAATGAGAAAACATTATCCACTAAAAAAAGAGTTTAGAAAAAATTTGTTTTCTGATATAAAATTTTTTTTTTACCAAATCCTGAAAATTACAGACCAAAATGATATTTATTAGATTAATAATAATAAAATATATCAAATTTAAATTTATTTAAAAATACAAAAAATATTCAGACTTTAAATTAAATGATTTAATTATTTTAAAGGACACAATTTATAAAAAGATATTTTCACTGACAACAAGTCTTTATAAAATTTTGAAAATTTCACCAAAAGATAATTTTGATAACATTTTTCAAAAAAATGTTATAATTTTTATAATATTAAATTAATATAAGTGATATAAAAAATATATTATCCCGGAATAAAATTAATAAAATCTATTTTTGAAAGAACCATATTTTTAAATCATAAAATGACTTATATTAAAAGTTGTGTACTTATTTCGTAAACATTAATAAATAAATTTTTATTGATTTGGATCTGTATATAATACAGATTATTGTTCAATAAAACATGGTGTTTTATGTTACACAATCTATTAAATAAATTATATTTATTTTAAAAAATATATAAAATCTCACACCGTTACAATGTCTGTCCAGCCCTTTAATTTAGTAATCGAAGATTCACCTCATTTAATGTGATGTGTGATCCACTAAAATATTATCCCACTTAACCTTGAAATGCGACCTAATATTGGAAAATCCTGGGGAATATGAAGATTTGATGAATTTTTTTCTAAGCCTTAGATAGACATACTTTAATCTGGTACAATCAACTATACTCAGTATCTATTTCTAATTGCAAAGATATTTGTAGATAGCTTCTATAAGGCCCCAGCCTCAATCCTTACTTAATCTTGAGTTATTACAAGATTTCACCCTGAGGATCTTTTCAGGTTAAGTGTTTTAGAGAATTAGATCATAAAAACATGCATTACATTCCACATTTAAACAAAGTGGTTACATAAAGATAGTATTCATTTTTTCCATCAACGGAAACATATTGAAAATAAAACATGGATTCTTTCATGACACTTCCTTGACACTATCATCTTATCATGTACCTTTACCTTGAGCTGTGAAAAACATTTCAAAAAAAACTTGGGATGAGCAGAGAAAGCTCAGTATGGGTTATAAAAATATGGAAAGGAAACATGAGTTCATATATAGATAAGAATGAAATCATACATTACCCATAAAACATAGGCACTTTAACATACCTCACAAAATCATGAATAAATCATAGAAATCATAAGATATAAAGGTAACTTGAGGCATTCATAACATTCTTACGTAGAGAGTAACCCTCTTGGTTACGTTTGGAATACCCATCACAGTATATTCCCTAAATCTCTTCAGAGAAACCTTATCATTTCACTCCTTCGCATTACCCAATGCATTGGAGAGCTATATCGGGCTCACCCGCCCTTAGTTTATCACGGAACCACCCGTCTTCATAACAATGCCCAAGAACCATAACATAATCGTATCACATTAAACATACATAAAAGAATCATAACATTTCCACATTTCAATCACAAGATATAAAAAACAGTGATATAATAAAAACATTATCAAAACCATTTTAAATACCAAAATAAAAGAAAAGTAAAACTTGGTATTTATTTTTCATTTAAAAAATTGTATGGCCTGTAGAGGAAGCCGAAACTCAAATAATGGTCACAGTGGCGGAGAAGTCATTGTCGCCACAAACGTACGATAAAAAAACATTCCCTTTTTTCATTTAGTAAATGCTTCATATAAAATTGATCCCTTTTGAATAATCGTAAAAGTCAAAGGGGTTTATACACTGTATAAAAGAAAGTTGTGTATAAAACAAATTATGTCTCAATGAAAGGAGATTGAGACGAAGCCCCATACCTCGGGTCGGACTTGACTCGATCGTTCTTTAATGTCCTGAATAATAAACTTGAGTTAATTTATACTTTCTTAATAACCTTTTTCAAGTTCATTATTCCTTTTATATCACTTATTTCCATGTTATGAACATTATGTAATTATTTAAGTTAATAACGGTCGTTTTAACGATCATTGGTACTTGAGTCAAAATATGCTCTTTATAATTACAAGTTGTTCATGTATCCATTATATCCATAGTTATAATAATGATGTATATATCATATATATCATATATATCCAGTATATATATGCATTTATAATATTACATAATCATTTAGAGGTAAGAAATGAAATGCGTCGTTCATGGAGATGGTAAGCCGTACGTACGCATGAACGCTACCTTCATTTCTATTTCATATTTTATATAATGGAATCATAATTATAAAAATTTATATTATAATTCCAGTATAATATCATATATAATATGATAACTCCATCCTTTATACATCCTACATATGGAATTAATGAATCAAATCACTTTGAGGGGGCGGTAGTCCGCACTTCCTTAAATGATAATATCACGTTTACCCATAATGGAAACCATAAAGATATGCCCAAAATGAAAAATACAGAAGATTAAGTAAAACATAAAAATATTATATATATCATATATAAATATGTTGTCATCATAATGTCCACCATTGAAGGTGTTAAAAGAATGTCGAACAATCATCGTTTCGGGATGCAGAAATTCGCCATCCACAGAAACAGTATGTTCTTTAACCATTAGATGTAGGTGTGTGTAAGTGTAGATCGAATACTTCTTATAAAAAAATCCTTGTATATTTAATATACTAGATTTTTTATAAAAGAAATGAATAAAAAAAGTTTAGGGGGTTGGAGAAGCAAAATAAAACAAAAGGACTCAAGTGAAGACATTACCTTAAAATCGGGTAACTCCCTTTGGATTGAGATGAAAGGCTTCCTTGGGAAGACTTCTGACCAAAGTGAGGCTTCAAGGAGTAAGAGAGAGATGTGGAGATACAAAATGGGCAGGGTATGGCCGAGCCAAAGGCTTTGGATGTGTGGGTAAGGAGGTAGAGGTGGGGGCCTTTTATAAGAGGAGAGGATGGGCACTCTTGGAAAGTAAAGAAATGTTACATTATTTGAAAATGAGTTTCGGATTCAAAAGGTCTAAAATTGATATAATTCTAGGATATGGTGATAAGGGTTCGAAATATACCCACCCAATAGGTTTTGGACATGTTTAAGTCATAGATTTTACATTATCTTTTCATTTTATTTAAATCCTTTATTAATGAGGTAATTGCTGCATCAGCATGATGTCATAAATAATTTAATTTATTTAATTTCTAAAAATTATGAAACAAATACTATGATATAGAAAATATTTTTTTCCTCCCAATGAATATTTATAGTCTAGAATATCATCTATTTAGACAAAATTAAAAATGTTTTAATCAGGTGATACATTCTTGTTATATTTACTTTCATAAAAAAATAAAATGATAACAAGTCACTTTCCCACAAAAGTGATTCCATGGGGTCCCCAAGTTTGGCACAAGGTATCCCATAGTCGTCCATGAGACAACCAGTAGCATTAGGACACATTTTGGTGTCATTTTTTATTATTGTGATATTATTTTATTAACCTTAACTACCCGATTACTCATTAATCAAGATAATAAAAGATAATTACTGTCGTTACTATTCATAAAATCCAAAAAAAAAGAGTCTTGGTTATATAATTTGGACATTATGATTCCAAATATGTAATCCATTTTACCAAATTCCAAACACATAAATTTCAATAATTGATTTAAAAAATAATTCCCGTTGTCAAAACAAATAGCGGGTTTTTTTAAACAATATCTATGAAAAGTTTGGCATTAGTTTATGCCCAATTCCAAAGTGAAATTAATACTAATGACCACCATTGGATTAAATGATAAAAATATATTCAGATTACACTTTAATACCAATTAAAAAGATAATATAACCATATAATTAAATTAAATTAAAAAGCAATTTTGATGTAAAATGAAGTATTTTTCACTATTCATTAAAAAATGAACATTGTCAGAAAAATACCAAAAATTTATGCAATGTAAAGTTCAATGTCCCAATCATAATGAATATGTTTATTTTTACAAATAGATATTATATAATTTTCAAATGTTTTATTTAAAAATGGTTTTCTATCAAAAGGCAATAAAATAATCTTTTAAAAAATATTAGTGTATTCCATGCTTAAGATTTGATTTATTCTCATTTTATGCCTCTAAAACACTATCTAATTCATAAATTGACATAGATAAAAATATATATTATTCATTACTTACTTTGGGTGTTACATCCTTCCCCCCTTTAGAAAATTGCGTCCCCGCAATTTATTTACTTACTGAATAAGTGGGGGTACTTATCCCTCCTTGCATTTTCAGATTCCCATGTTGCCTCTTCAATCATGTGGTTTTTTCCACAAAACATTTTCCTGATGAATCACCTTATTCCGTAACACTTGCTCCATGTGGTCAAGAATCTGGACTGGTTGTTCCTCATAAGATAGGTTCTCTTCCAACTGAACTACCTCTGGACTCAAAACATGAGATGGATCTGGCATGTACTTCCTTAACATGGAAACATGAAAAACATTGTGTACCCGAGATAAGCTCGGAGGTAAAGACACTTGGTAAGCAACTGATCCAACTCTCTCCAGAATTTCATATGGTCCAATGAACCTTGGACTCAGCTTTCCTTTCTTACCAAATCGCATCACACTTTTCCACGGTGATACTTTGAGAAAAACATTATCACTTACCTCAAAAGATAGATCCTTCCTCATGTTGTCTGCATAACTCTTCTACCTACTCTGAGCTGTTCTCATGTGTTTCTGAATCAACTGAAATTTTTCTGCCATCCCCTATACCAATTCTGGTCCCATAAACTGCCTTTCACCCACCTCATCCCAGCAAGCTGGAGTTCGACACCGCTTCCCATATAATGCCTCAAAGTGTGCCATCTGTATACTGGAATGGAAACTGTTATTATATGAAAACTCAACCAAAGAATGATGTTGGTCCCATATTACCTGATAATCCATTGAACAAGCTCGTAGAATATCCTCCAATGTCTGGATCGTTCATTCTGACTTCCCATCTGATTGAGGATGAAAAACTGTACTAAAATTTAATTCAGTACCCAACGACTTCTGAAGGCCTTTCCAAAAGATAGAAGTGAACCTGGGATCACGGTCAGATATAATGGAGAGAGGAACTCCATGTAACCTGACTATCTCTTTAAGATACAAACGGGAAAGTTGATCTAGGGAAAAGGTATCTCATATAGCAAGGAAATGAGAATATTTGGTCAGGTGATCAACAATAACCCAGATTGCATTATTACCTCGAGATGTCTTCGGTAATCCCACAACAATGTCCATGGATATATTCTCCCATTTCCACTCTGGCACTGCTAAAGGCTGAATCGTCCCTTTCGGTAACTTCCGCTCTGCTTTAACCTGCTGACAAGTCAAACAATTCACAGTAAAATCGGCAATATCTCTTTTCATTCCATCCCACCAGTAATACTCCCGAAGATCTCTATACATCCTAGTACTGCCAGGATGAACTGAAAACTGAGAACTATGAGCTTCACATAACAACTCTCTCTTCAATGTGAATCACAAGGTACACACAATCTCTTCCCAAATCTCAAAACACAATCATTATCAGTGTTGAATTCAGGCAACTTACCTTTTTGAACCAGCTCTACCTTTTTCTGCAACTCCCTGTCTTGCTTCTCTGCTTGCTTGATTCTATCTGATAGAGATGATTTCACTGATACCTGAAACAAAACAGAAGGACATCCTGTACCAACAACTTCTATTCCAATGTTCATCAAATCCTTAGCCAAAGGATCACGTTCCAAATGCAACATTGTTAATGAAGCATTACATTTTCGACTCGGAGCATCATCCACTTTATTTGCTTTTCCCGGATGGTAATGAATTGTACAATCATAATCCTTGATTAATTCTAGACATATCCTCTATCTCATGTTCAATTCATTCTGAGTGAATATATACTTTAAACTTTTTTGATCGGTATATATTTCACAATTTACTCTATACAAATGATGCCTCCATATTTTTAAAGCAAAAACAACAGCAGTTAATTCCAAATCATGTGTAGGGTAATTTACCTCATGAGGTTTCAACTATAGTGAAGCATAAGCAATTACCTAATCATTATGCATTAGGAAACAACCAAGTCCTTTCAATGAAGCATCACTGTAGAATACAAACTCACCATTCCTGGAAGGTAGTTCCAAAAGTGGAGCATTCACCAATCTTCTTTTCAACTCCTGAAAACAATCATCACATTCTTTTGTCCAGATAAACATAACACCATTCCAAGTTATCTTAGTCATTGGACTAGATAACCGTGAAAAATTTCTAAAAAACCTTCGGTAATAGCCTTCCAAACCAAGGAAGCTACGAATCTCAGTTACATTTGTGGGTCTTGGCCATTCTTCAACAACCTTTGTTTTTGCAGGATCAACAGTTATCCCATCATTAGAAACAATATGACCAAGGAAAGAAATGTGTTTCAACCAAAACTCACACTTGTTGAATTTTCCATACAGTTTCTTTTCTTTTAAGGTTTGCAAGATAACCCTTAAATGTCTTTCATGCTCCTCTTTACTTTTAGAAAACACCAAAATATCATCAAGGAAAACAAGCACAAACGTATCCAAGAACTCATGGAAAATTCTATTCTTTAAGTCCATGAATACAGCAGGTGCATTGGTTATCCCAAAAGGCATTACTACAAATTCCTAATGGCCATATCTTGTACGGAACACAATCTTCGGAATATCTGCTACCTTTACCATCAACTGATGGTACCCCGATCTCAGGTTAATCTTTGAAAAATACTATGCTCCCTAGAGCTGATCAAACAAATCATCGATATGAGGCAAAGGATATTTGTTCTTAATAGTGATGTTATTAAAGGCACTATAATCAATGCAAATTCTCATAGAACCACCTTTCTTTTTAACAAATAAAAAAGGAGCACCCCATGGTGATGTGCTAGGTCGAATGAAACCTTTATCTAATAAATCTTGAAATTTCTCCTTCAACACTAAAAGTTCAATTTGAGCCATTCGATAAGGGGGGTTTGAAATTGGATTAGCTTCAAGAACTAAGTCAACGGTAAACTCAACTTCCTGATCTGGTATTATTCCAGGCAACTCATCAGAAAAAACATCAGGATACTCATTTACCACTGGCACATCATTAATCGGAACAGTTCCTTTATTTTCAACGATGTGTGCAAGGTAACATTCATTTCCATATTTTACAAGTTTCTCGGCCTCTTGATATGTTATCAACAGTAAGGGTTCATTCTTGTCCACAAAATGGAAGTCTTTCTGAAAAGTAACTTCTTTAGCTCTACAGTCAATCTTAGCATGGTAAATAGAGAGCCAATCCATACCCCGGATAACATCAAACTCTACTAGAGGTAAAACAATAAGGTTTGCAAGTAGGTTCTTACCACGGATAAGGATAGGAAGGTTCTTATAAATTCATTTTGCCTCAACATTTCCCCCAGGTGTTTTTACCACAAGTTCTGGAGTCATTTCTTGAGATGGTATTCCCATTTTACAAGAAAAGGTTTTAGAGATGAAATAATGTGTAGACCTCGAATCAAACAACACACTGGCATAATATGAAAAAACAAACAAAGTTCTAGATACAACTTCATTTGACGGCCCGAAATCTTCTGAAGTAGTTGCAAAGTATTTCACCACCTCTTTCTGCTTGTAGTCTAACTGCTTCACATCACTCAAGAACTTTTTCGGACACTCGTTTACATAGTGTCCCATCTCATTGCACATAAAACATTTCACTAACTGTAAATCGAATTTAGACTTACCCTCACCTTGGTCTTTTTCAGTGCAATCATGAGCCTTATGTCCCATATTACCACATCGGTAGCACTTTCCAGAATTCAGAAGGCATTCCCCAGCATGCCTTTTTCCACATTTATCACAAACTTGAAACATAGTTTTCTTACCGTCAGACCTTTTTGAAGAATTCTTTCCTTTCTCCTGCCACCTCGGTCTCTTCTTCTGCTAGTTTTTATAGAACACTTGATCATCGGAAAACTCCATTTAGACCTTCTTAGCACATCGAACAAGCTTTTCATAACTTTTAAACTCATGATAATCCAATGCCCTTTGATATTTTGGCATTAATCCTGAGAAAAACGATTGATTTTACTATCAAGGTCTTGGATAAAATTTGGAGCATACCTTGCCAATCGAGTGAACCTCTCTTCATAAGCAGCCAATGAGTCTTCCTCTTGCCTCAATTCCAAGAACTGTTTTTCCATCCTAAGTCGAACAGCCTTAGGAAAATACTTCTCAAGAAACATACCTTTGAATTCATCCCATTCGAGAGCATCAATCTCATCAGCATCCCTAATATTTTTAACCATCGACCACCACTGATCTGCTTCACCCTCCAAACGGTAAATAGAAAGACCAACATTTTGATTGTCTGAACACCCCATGACATTGAAAATCTTCTCCAGTGATTTAATCCACCCTTCAACCAGCACAGGGTCAGATGATCCTCTAAATGATGGGGGATGTTGCCTCATGAAATGTTCCACCACTGACATGTTCCTCTGCGATTGATCTGGCTGATCTCGTGCATGGATACCAATGCCGTTTATCGCTTGACTAAACTGCGCCATTACTGCAACAAACTGTTCAGTTCCAATTCCGACCATCTCAGGATTCTGATTCTGAAGGTTATTTTTTTCTGCATGCCTTCCTAGCACTTCTTCCATGTTTCCTCTGCGGAGAACCATTATGAACAAACATGTCTTAGATGCAACAACATGGTAATCTTCAAATGCTATATCATTTCAATTTGACCATAAAAAAATATTTTTGGATAATCATTTAATAGAATTATAACTCCTAAAGTTATCTAAACCGACCTCTGATACCAACTATAAGGCCCCAGCCTTAATCCTTACTTAATCTTGAGTTATTACAAGATTACACCCTGGGGATCTTTTCTGGTTTAGAGTTTTAGAGAATTAGATCATAAAATCATGCATTACATTCCACATTTAAACAAAGTGGTTACATAAAGATAGTATTCATTTTTTCCATCAACGGAAACATATTGAAAATAAAACATGGATTCTTTCTTGACACATCCTTGACACTATCATCTTATCATGTACCTTTCCCTTGACCTGTGAAAAAAATTTCAAAAAGAAACTTAGGATGAGCACAGAAAGCTCAGTATGGGTTATAAAAATATGGAAAGGAAACATGAGTTCATATATACATAAGAATGAAATCATACTTTACCCATAAAACATAGGCACTTTAACATACCTCATAAAATCATGAATAAATCATAGAAATCGTAAGACATAAGGGTAACTTGAGGCATTCCTAATATTCTTATGTAGGGAGTAAACCTCTTGGTTATGTTTGGAATACCCATCACAGTATATTCCCTAAATATCTTCGGAGAAACCATAACGTTTCACTCCTTCATGTTACCCAATGAATTGGAGAGCTATATCGGGCGCACTTGCCCTTAGTTTATCATGGAACCACCCGTCTTCATAACAATGCCCAAGAACCATAACATAATCGTATCACATAAAACATACATAAAGGAAACATAACATTTCCACATTTCAATCACAAGATATCAAACACAGTGATATAATAAAAACATTATCAAAACCATTTTAAATACCAAAATAAAAAGAAAAGTAAAACAGGGTATTTATTTTTCATTTAAAAAAAAGGTATGGCTTGTAGAGGAAGCCGAAAATTAAATAATGGTCACGGCGGCAGAGAAGTCGTTGTCGCCGCATACGTACGACAAAAAATCATTCCCTTTTTTCATTTAGTAAACGCTTCATATAAAAAGGATTTCTTTTGAATAATCGTAAAAGTCAAAGGGGTTTATACACCGTATAAAAGAAAGTTGTGTATAAAACAAAATATGCCTCAATGAAAGGAGATTGAGACGAAGTCCCATACCTCGGGTCCTACTTGACTCGATCATTATTTAATGTCCTGAATAATAAACATGAGTCAATTTATACTTTATTAAGAACCTTTTTCAAGTTCATTATTCCTTTTATATAACTTATTACCATGTTATGAACATTATGTAATTATTTAAGTTAATAACGGTCGTTTTAACGATCATTGGTACTTGAGTCAAAATATGATCTTTATAATTAGAATTTGTTCATGTATACATTATATCCAGAGTTATAATCATGATTTATATATCATATATATCATATATATCCATTATATACATGCATTTATAATATTACATAATCATTTATAGGTAATAAATGAAATGCACCGTTCATGGAGACAGTAAGCCGTACGTACGCATGAACGCTACTTTCATTTCTATTTCATATTTTATAGAATGGAATCATAATGATACAAAGGTATATTATAATTCCAGTACAATATATTATATAATATCCAAAATCCATCCTTTATATGTCCCACATATGGTATTAACGAATCCAATCACTTTGAGGGGGCGGTAGTCTGTGCATCCTTAAATGAAGATATCGTGTTTACCCATAATGGAAACCATAAAGGTATGCCCAAAATGAAAAATAAGGAAGATTAAGGAAAACAGAAACATATTATATATATCATATATAAATATGTTGTAATCATAATGGCCACCTTTGAAGGTCTTAAAAGAATGTTGAACAATTATCTTTTCGGGAGGCAGAAATTTTCCATCCACAGAAACAGTCTGTTCTTCAACCATTAGATGTAGGTGTGTGTAAGTGTAGCTCGAATAATTCTTATAAAAACAACCTATTATATTTAAGATACTGGAGTTGTTACAAAATAAATTTATAAAAACAGTTTAGGGGGTTGGAGAAGCAAAATAAAACAAAAGGACTCAAGTGAAGACATTACCTTAAAATCGGGTAACTCCCTTTGGTTTGAGCTGAAAGGCTTCCTTGGGAAGACTTCTGACCAAAGTGAGGCTTCAAGGAGTAAGAGATAGATGTGGAGATACAAAATGGGCAGGATGTTGGCGATCCAAAGGCTTTGGAAGTGTGGGTAAGGAGGTAGAGGTGGGGGCCTTTTATAAGAGGAGAGGAGGGGCACTCTTGGAAAGTAAAGAAATGTTACTTTATTTGAAAATGCGTTTCGGATTTAAAAGGTCCCACATTGATATAATTATAGTCTAAGGTGATAAGGGTTTTAAATATACCCACCCAATAGCTTTTGGACATGTGTAGGTCATATATTTTACATTATCTTTTCATTTTATTTAAATCCTTTATTAATGAGGTAATCGCTGCATCATCATGATGTCATAAATATTTTATTTTATTTAATGTCTAAAAATTATGAAAAAAATACTATGATATAGGAAATCTTTTTATCTTTACAATGAATATATATAGTCTAGATTATCATCTATGTAGAAAAAATTAAAAATGTTTTAATCAGGTGATACATTCTTGTTATATTTACTTTCTTAAAAAATATAAAAAGATAACAAGTCACTTCCCACAAAAGTGATTCCATGGTGTCCCCAAGTTTGGCACAAGGTATCCCATGGTCGGACATGAGACAACCAGTAGCATTAGGACACATTTTGGTGTCATTTTTTATTATTATGATATTATTTTATTATCCTTAACTACCCGATTACTCATTAATCACGATAATTAAAGATAATTAGCATCGTTACTATTCATAATGTCAAAAAAAAGAGCCTTCATTAAATAATTTGGACCTTCTGATTAAAAATATGTAATCCATTTTACCAAATTCCAAACACATAAATTGCAATAATTGATTTAAAAAATAATTCTCGTTGTCAAAACAAATAGCGGGTTTTTTAAACAATATCTATGAAAAGATTGCCATTAGTTTATGCCCAATTCCAAAGGGAAATTAATCCTAATGACCACCATTGGATTAAATGATAAAAATATATTCAGATTACACTTTAAGACCAATTAAAAATATAATCTATCCATATAATTAAATTAAATTAAAAATTAGTTTTGATGTAAAATGCAGTATTTTTCACTATTCATTAAAAAATGAACATTGTCAGAAAAATACCAAAAAATTATCCAATGTAAATTTCAATGTCCCAATAATAAAGAATATGTTTATTTTGACAAATAGATATTATAAAACTTTCAAAAGTTTGATTTAAAAATGGTTTTCCATCAAAAGTCAATAAAACAATCTTTTAAAAAATATTAGTGTATTCCATGCTTAAGATTGGATTTATTCTCATTTTAAGCCTCTAAAACACTATCTAATTCATAAATATACATAGATAAAAATATCTATTATTCATTACTTACATGGGATGTTACATCTTCTCTACCATTTCAACTCCAACTTTTATAATATAAACATCACTAACCTCTCTAAATGAAAGAATAGGTATTATGATTGAGCTTTTGACTTCATTTATGAAAATAAGTGGGATCAAATACTCCATTAATATCTATATTTCCCATGAGAATCTATTGGGGATGTCCATGGAGAATGTATGAGATGTTTTGGTCCCTACCCCCATCTCCATGTGATATCTAGTTAGGCTTCAAGAATTTACTAAAAGAGATCCAGGTCTAGAAGAGGCCTTATTGTAGACCAAATTATGGATTCATCCATTACCAATTCCATCTCCCTCATGAAATCCTATGAATGAAGAAACATCTATCATTATACATACTCAATCCCCATGACCAGCCCACCATTAAGAACGTCTACTATTTAGGCATCACCAAGTGTGGCCTCACCATGATAAAACTAATCAGTCCCCTCATCCAGGCTAGGAACCCATAATTCTCATCATAGTTTGTAATAATAAAGTCTAATTCTTTGACAATGCACAGTTTCTAAGGTACTTAATTTGTTCCCTAGAAAATAACTTCCCAATGCTAACTGAATCGAGGAGTACCCAAGGATCTAGAATCATTAATCATTCCTATTAATTCCCATACCATTGGGTCCTTGGAAACAACATCAAAAAGTGTTTCATCTTAAAATATTAGCTCTAAGACCTAGTAGACAGTGGTCTAGTTGAACTGGGTGACATCCCATCATAGGTGACTTCTTTCTCTTCCACCACCAATAGTAATGAAAAATACTTTGTTGAATGGGTGTGTAGGACCCCAGACCTCCCTAAGAGGGGATGGGTGAATCAGGGTGTCCAATTTATCTTCTAAAGTAATAGATATTGTACCTATAATGGTAGGAACCAGTTAAACCTATCTGATGAGAAGGTGCATAAAATCAAAAATCACATGCAAACAGATAACAAAATATTTTTACTTGGTTTTCCACTGAGGGATAGTCTAAGAAGCATACTCTGAATATCTTTAGGTCGAACAAAAAGACAATAAACATCACTAATTGTGAAATAAATATGTTGAGAGACATTCACACTATTCCAGAACACTTCCTTTACAATATTTTAGGTATAACACAGGGTGTCCCTCAGAACACATCCATCGCCTCCCCCTATCTCACTACCTTGGGTGAAGTCTATATCATTTTATCCACATTAAAGTAGCTTCAATGGATGGGAATTAAAGTCTTTTTCCCTATCTAGAATGAGACACTAATTTCCCAATATAACTATGTTTATGCACTTTGAAGGAAATGATTATATAAACCTAACATTCATAACTTCATTTCATGAAGCTCCTTTACAATGCTCACTTATTTAGGAAGAACCCCCCCTGGGCAGAACAAACTACCTTCGTGAAGCTCACTAAGTCAACATGTAATACCCCATAATCATAGATCACCCATTACTTATAAACAATGGCATTATTCAAGATGTGAGTACCTTTTTCATGATGCTCAAGCTCACATAGAAACCTATATTTGTTGAGATACCCTAGATTTTTGAAATTAGAGAGATCACATGTTTTACCAAAATAATTTCATATGGAAGATGTGGGGATAACCTCAAATTTATAGGAACACCCATTCACAATGCTCCACCCCATCTAGAATATTTTATTTATCCTTTCAAAACTTCATTATGTTGATCTTCCATTTGTGAAGCACTATTGAGATTCGATGTTGTCACAAGGCATTCGGTCAAACTATCATGCATTATTGATGATCCAATTCTTATAATTGGGGAGAACAACATCACCATTAGTGATACTCCAAATTTTCTTTAATATCATCCAAGGATTTTTTAACCCCATGCAATTACCATTTTCATGATGAGTTTATTCATGAAAACAACCTTTTGTGATTCGAGGCTCTTCCTCCATATTTTTTACCCCAACAATTTCGAAAACACTAGAAAATGGTTACACCTTCAATATTGTGGTCATTTTGAATGGTAATATCCCATTCCAGGAAAACACACTAATATTCCATGTGATTATTGACAACAAACACAATCCACACTTCAATTACAACAAAGAAAATCCTTGGTTCAAAAAATACCCCTCTTTGGGTTTGTTTTCAAACTGTAAAAAATTCAATAAATTAGAAGCCACCATCAAAACATGATTCATATGAAATAACTCACCTAACACTCTAAGTCTAATTGATCAAATCTCAGTGTAGAAAACAATATGGGAATCATGAATTGGGTTCTCATAATTTGGAATTCTAAAATATTTCCAATCTAAGCTTTGATCATGTCATAGAATCCTTTCATTCCTTGAAGTATTTCCTTATAACAACAGATTCTAATTTACTTTTCATTCTCCCCATTTTTCTCAATTCTCCTACAACTTCTCATTTCTCTTATAACCTCATAGAATTGAATTTATCCATTCTCCTCCATTGGAAATAAAACCAAAGAACATATTATTGAATGCATGGAGCTCAAAACACACTACCATTTGATCATATCTCCCCCATAAACTTGCATCACTATGAAAATATAATGAAAACACTTAACACAATTTTGCAGAGGGGAACACTCATGAACTCATCATGCATTGGGAGGTGGCTGAACACCGAGCATCAACTGATGTTTCTAAAACACATGTGATAATAATGGCTTGGTTATAATGTCAGATACTTGTCCCTTAGTTCCAACATGATCCATTTTAATCACACCTTAATCAACTTTTTCGTTGATGATGTGATATTCAATTTCAATTTGTTTTTTATGAGAATGGTATACCATATTATTCTTTAGACCAATAACACTCTTCTTACCACTATGAATCACCATTGACTATTTCACCTGATCAATAATATCATTCAATTATTTCTTCATCCTTAGTAGCTAAGTGGAGGCCATTCTAGAAGATATATTCTCATATTTAGCAATACTAATATTAGTAATTTCCTATTTATAACTCAATAATCCCCCACATTTTTTCCAATAAATAATGCTCCAGCACTTGGGGACTTTATGTTCACCGCTTATGGACTTTATGCCCACAACTTGTGGACTTTCGGTCCACCACTTGTGGACTTTCTATCCACCACATCTATATCCCATTCTGCAATAGAAAATACATATATTTCATTATCTCTCCCATCATCAATGTATAACCCATAATTGAGAGTACCTTGAATGTACATCATGATTCTTTTAACTACTCTTATATGATCCTCCTTTGGATTATTTTGAAAATGATATTCTAATACTATTTAAGAGTTAATATTTGACCATATTATATTCAAGTATAATAGGCTTCCAATGATTCTAATGTATATGGTGGGATCCAAAAAAAGTCACATCCTCATGATTTCAATGTTTTTTTCCAACTGTAATGGAGTTGATATTGGTTTGGAGTCATGCATATTAAATCTCTTCAGTAGATCTCTAGAATACATTACCTGATAAATAAAAGTGTAATCCTTCTTCTAAATCACCTACACCCCAAGAAATATGGGATTTCACCAATCATAGACATTTAATATTCTAATTTCATATGATTAGAGAATCCATCCACTAATATTTTGCTACTTCCACCGAAAATAATATCATTCACATATACCTGCACCATTAACTAATCTTCCTTTGAATTCATTAGACAGATATTTTTATCCACTCCATCTCTTTTAAATTCGATCTTCTTTGGATAATAATCTAGACAAATGTACCACACTCACGGTTCCTGATTTAGACTATAGAGAACCTTCTTTAACCTCCTAACAACAATTTCACCATTACCTGGTAGAAAACCTACTGGTTGTTCAATGTAGACATTATCTTCAGGAAAATAATTTAAGAAGGATATTTTTACATCCTTTTGTTACACTCTATATCATAATTGAATTTCCATTTCAAGGAAAATTATGATTTACTCCAATCTGGCCACTAGAAAAAATGTTTCTTTAATATAAAAACCTTCAATCTATGAATATAATTTACACACCAATTGTGCCTTATTTATGATCACATTAACATTGTCATCAAATTTAGTCCTAAAAATACACTTTCTACCAATCACATTGTGATGTCTGGTCCTTTTAACTAGTTCCCATGTCTGGTTCTTTTCAATAGGATCTAACTATTCATTCATGACTTTAAAACATGATCCATCATTTGTTGCTTCTTAAAATGAGGATGGTTCCAAAACTGATATGCAGGAATATTGTGCATTATCCACCATTCTCATTGTCTTTGTGGGTGTTTTCAAATCCCTAATCCTATTATATTGATCAATTTCTTCTCTTTGATATATTCTGTGAGGTTTAGAATAATTTTCTTCACCCATGGTTTCCTCTTCTGATTATTCTATTGATTCAACATCATGTTCTGACCCCAGAATGTCTTTCACACCTTCCTCTACTTCTTAATTTTTATTTATTCAATTTTAAATGTCTTCTTAATCTTCTATCATATCTGTATAATATCTCCCCATGGTATTTGGGGCCATATTTTCAATTATCTTTACATCATTGGTTTCCAAATTCTTTCAAGATAATTTTTGAAAAATTATTAGTCTTTGCGATTTATTAAATATCTACGGAATATTACCTCATACGTAGCATCGCCATAATTTCCTTGACTACCTTATTTTTTTGGATTAAAAATATACTTCTGAAAACATGAAAATACTTCATAGAGGTATTCCTTCCATTCCACAGCTCATATGGTGTTTTGGTTTCTCCCATACAATATCTATTCAATTTTTAGTATATAATGCTACTCAAAAATCATATTTCCAGTAATAGAGAGAGATGTGGCGTTCAATCAACATAGTTCTGTCCATATTTTTTACCTATAAATAACGTTTCTCAAAAACTACATTTTTTGTGGGGTTCCCATAGCAGCCAGCTCAAGCTGAATTCCATGTTTCTCCAGGTAATTTTCAAACACATTGGATGTATATTCACCTATATTATTAGAAGGTATAAATTTGATTGTACAACCATTATCATTCTCATAAATATCTTTATAAATTGTCATGAAATCAATCACTTTCTATTTTATATTAATAACCATTACACAATTAATTCAACTACAATCATGAATAAACAGAACGAAGTACCTCTCTCCATATGTTCCTGTCACATTTATTGTAACGCCCCAACACCAGTTACATAGTGCATGAGCTTTATTTTATCAGATACGTATGATTACAAAAAATTCATATCTGAAAGGACTAAATAGTGTATTTTTTGGAAAACCATATACCAACAAAGGTTTTACATTATAACTTAAAAGGGAAAACAATATATAAATTCCATTGGATTCTTACATAACTCCTGGGTTATCCCTGTAAGTCATTCATAGTATTCATCTTCAAATCCCATGGAAAATAAAACATAAGTAAGGGGTGATATTAGATTCTCAGTAAGGGTATGTAATGTAGTAGATGTTATCATACACATAAACACTAGGCAAGGTGAACAACTATAAATACATGCCATTAAAAATATAGTTGAACATAATATAGAAGGATTAAAATCTGATTAAATAACCCCATATAAATGTTCATAACAGAATGAAATATAATAATTTATATTCTTGTTTCAAAATAATAACAAGGTTTATGAATTAATAATATCATAATTAGGGAATGGAAAATTCTAGACATCTAAAACAAATTGTCAAGGCATCGTCCAAGACGTCTGAAAATACTAGGGTAAGGCCTCGGCCAAAACCCAATTTTTTTTGTCTCATGAGACCTTCTGCTAAATCGAGGGGAAATAGAGGGCCCCAACCATAAATTGATAATTAAATTCCATTTCTCATTTCAATGGGGTTAAACATAAACATCATATACATATTCAATGTAAATCACTTTCTCTAATATGTAAACACAACTTTTAACCATTCGTAGCAGTACGGTGAATGGTATCAAGAAAGCACATCCACTGTCAAACTGATAATAAACATTCAATAAAATATGGTACATGATATCATAAAATATTAATCCAAATTTAACATAATAATAATAAAATGTGATGAAATATATGAAAGTACTCTTATAAGATCATTGATTAATTTTGAGAGAAATACTCCTTTACTTTTCAAATAAGTGTTCCTTTGAAAAATATTTTTATAATACAAGAAGATAAATAAATGGTTTTTTCATTATAAAATGAGTGATTTTAGAAAAATAAGGGTTTCTTAAAATAGATTATATAGTGTACTTGAAAATAGAAAATAATTTGAGAAGTTCCTTTGAATCGAGAATGTTTAGCGAGAAATATTTCAGAAATATCCATTTAAAACATGTTAGTCCCCCAAAAATAAATAAGGATTATGATTTCTACATATATATATATATATATAATTCACAAATAATTTATTATGAGAAAATAATAATAACTAAACATATAATTTTGGTATGTAGAGAATAAAATTAAACTAAAAGGAGATGGAGGTTCGGGTAGAAACTCTTACTTTATGTCCAAATATGTTTTACAGTTGACATTAATGTGTAAGATAATTAAATTAAATCAATTAATTAGTTAGTTAAATAAATTATCTAAATTTATTCTATTTATTATAATTTTATTAAGTTAATTTATGGATAATTTTATGAGTTATATGATACAATTGTATTGCATGGGAGCGTTCATTTCCTTAGTTTTCATGATCAGTATACTTGTATATGAGTATGGAACTTAATGTGGAAAGTGTATAATCATTAGATAATACATTTAGTGATAATCATATGCATTATTACGGCAGTTATTAATCATAACAAACTCTTTTTGTTTTATGAATTAGTATTATGTATATAGATTGGTTTAATAACATTAAATAGGTCATAATAAATATATTATATTCTTTTTGAACCATAAAAATTTTATCATGGCCATATTTTAAGAATAAATTTAAGAATTAATGTTCGTCGTCCACGAAGGATAGAAATCGGCACCTCCAAGAAGATGATTTCGTTTTTAAAATAAAAGAATGGAAGTAAAGAGATTGCGGATTGTTCTTCCATTAACATGATATAATTCCATATTATAAATTATACTATAGTTATTATTATCTTTTGGGCAAAGGAGGTTAGGTGATACTAATAAAATAATGAACTATAAATGAAACCAAAAGGAAAAAAGGAAGAGGATTTTACCACTTGAATATTCCTCCTTCAGAACCTCGGTATGTGAAGGGGTTTTAATCTTTTTGAAATACCAAGAACTAATTGATTATGGTAGACAATAGGGAATTTTATTTGGGTATTACTTCAATAATCTTCAATACTTTTAAGAGTGAAGATAAGAGAGGGGTGAGGGTGGTTTTTATAGTGGATGAGAGGGGTAATTTCACAATATTCTATTCATTAATTTATTATTATGCTCAAGACAACCAATAGTGTTTATTTTTATGTCTAAATACTTTAATAATCTCATGTGAGTTGAAAACAATGGTTCTTACATCAGGAATCATACTAGAAAATGTTTATTTAGCTTATAATGTATTCATATTGTAAATTGTCATATTTTACTATTCACTAAAAAATCATGTATTTAAGAAAAATCACAAAAATTCACCAAAACAATTTTTTGAAATGTAGAATTAAAAAATGGACTCTATTTTATCAGAATAATTTCCTAAATTTTTTAAATTTAATTTTTAAATAAAATCATTATTTACTTGAAAAATACGGATTTTAAATTTTAAACTGATTTTACAATACATTCAATAATTAACTAATTTCTCATAAAATTATCTTAAAATAATGTGAAAATAAATTATTAAAATATGAATAAATTTTATGAAATTAATTTATTATATAATATTATTAATTATAAATTATAATTATATATATGAATTATAAAAATACCATCATATAAATATTGTTTTTAAAAATATTAAATTAATTTGAATATAATATAGTTACATCATAATTTCATTTATGGGATGTATAAATTTTATATATATTTTAATGGGTGTGTTTACTATTCTTTAAGTGGATTTACTATTCATTATGGTAGTATTTTTACTCCTAATTGCATGTTACTATTTCATCAGTATAGGTTCCTTATCATCTAGAAATACCTCTTATTTATGTAATTATTATTTTATAAATATTGTGTTTTTTTCACTATATTTTTTTATATTATTCATATTGTATGAAATAAACAAAAGATGGGAAATCTCATTTAGAGAATTTTGGGTTGTTACATCCTCCCCTCTTAAAAAAAAGCCATCCTCAAAATTTCCAAAAATGTCATCTACCAAAATGATTTGGGTAGTTCGTCGTCATAAGATCCCTAGGTTCCCACATCACCTTCTCAATTTTATGATTTTTTCAAAGTACCTTTACCAACCTAGTCCTTCAATTCCTCAAAACCTACTATTTAGTGACTATAATTTTGATAGGCTCTTCACATTAAGATAAGTTGGGTTCAAAATCTATTCCTTCAGAAGTGAGTACATGTGTTGGGTCTAGAATGTACATCCTTAACCAAGAGACATGGAACGCATTGTGTTCTTTAGAAAGTATAGGTGGAATCACCAAATGATAATCCATAGCTCCTACTCTCTCTAGAATTTTAAAAGGACCAATATACCTGGGGATTAATTTTCCTTTCATTCCAAATCTTATAACACCCTTGCAAGGAGTTACTTTCAAGAAAATGTGATCTCCTACATGAAATCCCCAATACTTCCGTTGGTTATTGGGATAACACTTTTTTCTTACTTTGAGATACTATTATATGGGTTTGAATAGTCTTTACCTTTTATGTTGTTTCCTCCACAAGCTCTCAGCCCACAAGCTTACTTTCAATTAGTTAATCCCAATAAGTTATACTGTGACATCTCTTTACATATATTGTTTCGTATGGTGCCATTGGAATACATTAATGGAAACATTATTGTATTAAAAATCCCCCACTGTTAAATATTGATCCCACATACCTTGAGAGTCAAGTAAACATGATCTCAACATTTCATCTAATATTTGTTTCATCATTTCTGATTCCCCACCAGTTTGTGGGTGATAATCAATACTCAAATGAGTGATAATAAATACTCAAATGAAGCTCAGTATCTAGAGATTTCTGGAGACTTTTCTATAATGTTGATGTCAACAATGGGTCATGATCATACATAATTAAGAGAGGTTCTCTATGATGTCTTATAACTTCATTTATATACAGTCTTGCAAGGTGATCTAGTGGAAAATCCTCCCTTATTGTGAGAAAATGTGAAGATTTGGTATATTGATCAACAATTACCAATATTTCATCATTACTTCTTGGAGTTTTTTGGAAATCTATTGAAATAATCCATGGTGATTTCATCCCATATCCATGTAGGAATAGGTATAAGTTCTATAACACTTTTAGGATTTTTCCTTTCAACTTTCACCTGTTGACAGACTAAACATCTTGATACATAATCATCAATTTTATGCTTCATGTTGTCCCACAAGAAATTTTCTTTAAAAAATATATACATCTTAGTGCTACTAGGGTTTAAGGAGAAATTAAATCTATTTTCATTATTGAATAACTCTTTTTCTATCTTGGGTATAGTGGGAACACATAGGCTCCTCCAAAATTCTAGAATTCCATCTTTATATTCCAAGTCTTCCAACATACCATCATTCACAACATTAATTTTAATTTGAAGATTCTCGACATCATGGTGAGAAATTTTAATCCTTTCTAATAAGTATGGTTGGGGAACCAATTGATAGAGTAATGATGTTTCACCTTCTTTGATAATTCCCATATCCATCCTCTCAATAAGTATGTACATAGGATCCTTATCGATCCTCATTTTTTAAGACTCCCTGATTTTTCCTCATCATGCATATTCCTCCTTAATTTCCTTCACTACATGGTATTGTAGTGAAAAATCATAATCTTCGAGTAGCTCAATCCATCGCCTTTGCCTCATGTTGAGTTCTTTCTGTGAGAATATATTTTTCAAAATCATGTGGTCTATATATATCTTACATATTTCTATATAGTGAAACTTTCTCCATATCCTCATGGAAAATATTTAAACTGCTAAATCATGATCATGAGTTGGATCATTTTATTCATGAATTTTTAACTCTCTTGATGAATATGTAATAACTCTCTCACTCTACAGAAGGACGCATCAAAGTCTTTTAATGAGTCCCTATAAATTACAAAGCCACCATTTCCCAATGGTTGGGTCAAGATTGGAGCATTCACTAACATCTTACTAAATTCTTAAAAAAAATCACATTATTCAGTCTATACAAACATAACCCCTTTACGAGTAATATTAGTTAACTAGTTAGCTAATTGGGTGAAGTTATGAATGAAACACTGATAATAACCTACTAAACCAATAAAAATAAAACCATCTATTATCTTCGTTGGTGTAGGCCATTCTTAAACTATCTTTTTCTCTGTAGTAATCAATAAGTTTTCGTCCCTATAGAAAATATGGATAAGAAAAGATATAGTTTGAAGCCAGAATCCAAACATGGTAAATTTAATATATAACTTGTTTCTTCTAAGAGTATTAAAAATAATGCACAAGTGATTCTCATTTTCTTTGTATCTTTTTTATGATACTAATATATCATCAATAAATACAAAAAAATTCATCAAGATATTCCTTGAAAACTCTATTCATTAGATCTATGAAAATAGAGGGTTAATTAGTTATCCGAAAAGGAATTACTATAAACATGTATTACCCATACCTAGTTCTAAATGTTGTCTTGGTAATATATTGTTTCGTCACACGAAACTAATGATATCCAGATCAAATTTCAATCTATGAAAAATATTTATATTTGCAAAGTTGATCAAATAAATTATCATTGAGAGGAAGGGGATGCATTTTATTTATTGAAATATCATTGATCTCCCTATAGTTAAGGCACAAGCTCATAGATCCGTCTTTATTATTAACAAAAATAAATGGCAATCCCCCTAGAGAAACACTAGAGAAGATAAATCCCATATCAATAAATTAATATAGTTGTTTATTTTCTTCTTTAATGCCACAGAGGCCATTATATAAGGGGTCTTTGTTATAGGCCTTGAACTAGGAATTAAATCCATATAAAACTCAATTTTTTTCTCAGGAGGATGTCTAGGTAAATCCTTTGTGAAAACGTCAACATATTGATGCACGATAATTACATCCTCAATTTCAATATTTCTTTCCTCACCAATATATATTGTTTTATCTTCCCCCCTAGGAATTGAATTTCATGGATCTACCAAGGGTGGGTTTGGATAAGAATCAAATGATTAGGTTTCAACTCTAATTATAAGGGATTATAAATCATTCTAAAAATTGTAACATACTTATTCTTGTAATATATTTTCACATCATAACTTGAAATTGATTTCATGCCCAGAATAATGTCAAATTAAATAATGGGTATGACAATATGGTCAGAAACTAAATCAGTTTTATGTTTCATAAGGGGGAATGGTTGACACATCTTTATTTCAATGAAACATCCATTAGAATATTGTATTACAAACTCTTTTATTAAATCATATTGTAAATTTCCAATTTTATTGGAAAACTAGTAATATATAAATGAATACAATGATCCTGCATAAAATTAATCATCGTCTAAGATTGAGGAAACAATTAATGTATGTGACACTATATCATTAGGAACTTTAAACTCAACACTTTTGATCATATATGCTTGGCCTTTCCCACTTGGCATCTGTGAAGAATGATTCTTTGATGATTAGGGAAACCATTGACATAATTTCCCATCTCTTTATAATTATAGCATTGAACATTGATAGCTTCTTTCTTTACCTTGAAAAATCGATATTAGTGGCCTCTTTCTTCACATTTGTAACCAAATAATTTTCCTTTCAAGCAAGCTATGGGGTGTTTCTTTCCACAAGCATCACATATTGGAAATACCCTCTTTATTCTTCCCTTTATACACTTCTTCCTTTTCTACCCTCTTATTCTACTGCTTTCTATTAAAGTCATAGGACTTAGAGAATTCATTCCATGCATTGATAGCATCTGATACTATATCATAGTATGATGATTATTTTTAGGGGGCTAGTTTCCTTCTGAGGAATGTTTTTAAACCGTAAAAGAATCGATCAATGTTTCTCCTTGGATTACGTACATAGTTTGTGACATTAATTGATGACCTTGTAAAATTGGATTCATAAATCACAATGTTTTAATCCTCTTTTTGTTTCAAACTCAAGAATTTTCTCACTATATCTACTCGTTATTCTCATGGAAATAATTTTCTATGAATATTTCCATAATGTCCCTCTATTCCATTTCCTCTATTTATTCCCCATCCTTCGTGTTTTTAATTAACGACGATCGCTGCTACACATCTCCCAATAGATGATAAACTTTCCTATCAACCTTCTCCCTTTCGATACATCCCAATGTAAGAAATATATTCTCTAAAGAACTTATCCACTACTCTACAACAAATGGATGTGTAGTCCCATTTAATGATGGAGACTCTTATCTCATAAATTAGTTTAACTTTCCTCTACTATATTGTAGATTAGAATACACCGTACAAGGAATGTTATTATGCATAACCTAAGTCAGTTATCCCTATATAGTTATAAATTTCCCAGCACCAGTCGTATCTCTAGAACCAAAATCATTATCTTTCATAGCTGGGAAATCCCAACATGGGATATGCGAGTTTGAGTGGCTTCCATTCCTTCCACCAGGCATCATTTAAAAATAATGGAATACACTAAATTAGGTTATGAATCATAATTTATAATGTCAATCTAGAAAAAAACAAAACATAAATTGAATTTTTATGCATTTCTAATCTCATAGACATAAGCCTAGTAACAATAAAAAAATCACTTTTAATTCTTTCATAATGGTTTACAAAAAAATTGAATTATCTAAGAATATCCCCTGGGAGTGTAAAATATTGTGTGTAGTAAGGGATATTGTTGTGTACCAGGTTAACCCAAGTCAAGCCCAAAACACCTTTTCAGAGTTGTTAATATTTGGTACATTTGTTCTAGAACCGCATCCACTTGTTGTATCCAGATAGGTATGTATTTTCTAGAAAGATCAATATAATATATACCTTACCAAAATTCAAGGATCTTCTTGTATACTTATTCATATATTCTATCTTAGGGTTTGGTTTCCTAATATAGGTTTTCTAAATCTAGTTTCCATGTTTTCTACTAAGCATCCATTGATAACAACTATAACACCCCAACTTAGGTTTCCCAGAATAGGTGAATTATTTTATTAAATTGGAATTATTACCAAAAATTTGTATCCAAAAGAACCAAATAGTTTAATATTTTTTGGAAACTAGATACAAACATAAGTTTACATTACAAAATTAAAGTAGAATAATATGGAAATTCTATTTTATTCATTCATAACTCTTATGGTATCCTTGCAAGTCATTCATAATATTAATCTTCAAATCCTGGGGAGAAAAATATAATATAAAAAATGGGTGATATCTGATGGTAATTATGCGTATGTAATGCAGAAAATGTTATTGTAAACATAAACACTATGCAAGGTGAACAACTATAATCACAGGACTTTAAAAATATAATTCAACATAATATAGATGGAATGAAAACTGATTAAAAAAATACCTATAAATGATCATAAGAGAATGAAACATAAAAATTTATAGTATACTAGTAAAATAAACACATGGTTTATCAATTACTAATATCATAGTGAGGGAATGTATAATTCTAGACATATGGAACATATTGTCAAGGCCTCGACCAAGATGTCTGAAAATACTATGGTAAGGCCTAATCCAAAAAACCAATTCTCTTTTGTATTATGAGACATCACGATGAATAAATGGGATATATAGTTCCACATCCATCACTTTTTAAGTACAAATAATTCCTCATATGAATGGGGATAAACAAAAAATCATATACATATGCAATGTAAATGACTTTTCCCAATATGTAGATATGATTATTAACCATTCTGATTAGTATGTCGAATGGTATCAGGATAGAACATCCATAGTAAAACTGGTAATAAACCATTTAATAAAACAGTTTATATTACTTAATTAAAGACTAATCAGAATTAAATATATAAATCAATATGTGAGCTGAAATAGATGAAAGAACTCTTATAAAATTCATTGAGTAATTTTTAGAAAAATACTCTTTTACTTTTCAAAGAAGAAATATTTTTGAAGAATATTTATATTAGTCCAAAAGAGAAATAAGATAGTTTTTTCATAATAAAATGATTGATTTTATAAGAAAAATGTTCAAATACACATTATATAGTGAACTTGAAAATAGGAAATAATTCGAGAATATCTCCTGAATCGGGTCTGTTTATCTGGAAGAATTTTAGAAATATCCTTTTCAAACATATAACTCCCCATAAAATAAAGAATGATTATAATTGATACATATATATATAACATTAAAACAAAAATTATGCTAAGTAAATAATAATAATAATTAATAATTTCAATGAGGTAAATAGAGAATAAGAGTAATCGGAAAGAAAATAGTGTTTCATGTAGAAACCCTTACCTTATGAATGAATGAGTTCGGAACATGACCATAACATCCTATATACTCTAATTGAATAAATTAATTAAATAATTAAAGATAATATATACCTTTATCTGATTTATTATAATTTTTCTAAGTACATTTTTATCCATTTTGATGAGTTATAAGATACAATTTTATTACATGGGAGCATTTGATTCCTTTGTTTCCATGATCGGTATACTTGTATAAGAGTATGGAACTTCATGTGGAAAGGGTATAATTCTCTAGAATTAAATTTATTTGATATTAATTAAAATGAATAATTTTAAATGTACGTATATATCATTTTCTAATATAGTTTTACGCTGATTAATTAGAAAATATATTTAGTGATAATTGTCTTCATTATTAGGGTGGTTATTGATCATAACAAACTCATTTTGTTTTATGTATTAGTATTATGTATATATACTAGTTTTGAAACATTAAATAGGTTATAAAACATATATTATAGTTTTTAACCATAAAAATGTTATTATTCCCATATTTTAAGAATAAATTGAAGAATGAAAGTTCTTCATCCCCGAAGGTTGTAAATCGGCACCTCTCAGATGATGATTTCATTTTTAAAATTGAAGAGGTAGAGTAAATATATTGATGGGGTTTATTCCATTAAAATGATATAATTATATTATATAAATTATACTAGATTTATCAAAATAATTTGGATATAGGATTAGAGTATAAAATAATAAAGGAAAGAACTGGAAAATAAATCAAAAGGAAAAAAGGAAAGGGGTTTTACCTCTTGAATAATCCTCCCTAGGAACCACCGTAAGGGAAAGGGTTTTGGTCTTCTGGAAAGACCAAGAGCTCCTGGACATGAGGAGAGACTATGGAAGTGGATTTGGTTAGAACATTGAAATGATTCAAGGCTTATAGTAGTGAAGAGAAGTGGGTTCATGGTGGTTTTTAAAGCAGAGGAGAGGGGTAATTTTTCGTTACTCAGTTAATTAATTTATTATTTTTCTCAAGACAACTAATACCATTGATTCTTGTGACTTAATATAGTAATAATTGCATGTGAGTTCTATAAAAGTGTTATTATATCATTCATGACTATAATAATATTGTATTTTTTTATAATGTATTTATACTATAAATTAATGTATTTTACATTTAACAAAAAATTTAAGTTTTTCAAAAAAATCCCAAAAATTCATCCTAACCATTTTTTGATGTGTATAATTTAAAAATGGACTTAATTTTACTAAAATAAATTTTCAACTATGTGAAATTTAATTTTTAAATAAAATCATTATTTACTTGTAAAATACAGATTTTAAATTTAAATGTGATTTTACAACAATTTTAAAATTTTACTATGGTCTCAAAAAATTATCCTAAAATCATAAGACAAAAAAATATGTATTTTAAAATAAATTTTATGAAAAATAATTCTCTAATAAATATTTTTTTAATTATAAAATTGTAATTAAATATCATTGACTTATAACATTAGAAACACCTAAATATTTTTTATAAAAAATATTTACTGACTTTTAATATGATATAATTATATCATAATTTCGGTTTTGAGATGTATAAATTTTATTTATACTTTTGTGGGTGATTTTACTATTCATTGGGTGATTTACTATTCATAACGTTAATATTATTATTCCTAAGGGAAATTTACTATTTCATCAATATAGATTTTTAATCATCTATAAATTCATCTTATTTATTTTATTAATTATTTATAAAGATTTTAAGGTGTTATCTTTGGGGTTTTTTATGATTCAAACTATATAAAATAAACATAAGAAGGTATGTTTCATTAATAGAGTTTTGGGTCGTTACATTTATCAGTCCAGATACATCTGGGTGGATAAGATCAAGAATATTTGATTCTCTTTTCTACCATGAATGATATAAACACAAATCCAAATTTCCTCATATTAAAGAATAATATTTCTTTTCGCATTCACATATCAGATTTGGGATATCCATGAAAATATTTATCTTACATATCTCTTCCATGTTTTTTTGATTAATTTGATTGATTCTATAGTGCCACAAGTTGTTATTTTCTTCAACTGTTATGTAGAAAATGTTTTGTTTACTATCAACTAGATATAAGATTTCATATATTTCACATCCTTTCATTAGATACTTCCATTTCTTTCGACAAATAGTGTATTAATTTTTATTAAATGTCACTATCTATCGTAATTCACAAAGTTGACTCACCTTATGGAGATTATGATGTAGAATGTCCACATGGAGGACATCAGTTTTCTTCAGTTTTTCAGTAGCCAGTTCAGTACTTCCACTACCTCTAATCTTCAAAGCTCCATCACTTCTGAACCTCACGATTCCATCAACACTTTTCTTTTAATTTTTCAATAAATATTTATTTATTTTCATATGGGGTGATAATCTCTTATCATGAATTTAGGGGCTTCTATTTTTGAAGGTTTGAGAGTGACTTTTACAAGATTGGATTTTTCAATTTTCATATTGTTCATATATAAAATATTAGATTGATTGAAGGATAAATATGGCCTTTCAGGTCTGTTTTCCACATTTATGGGTTCATCAAACCTATAATCTTATTTTAGAGGAGAAAACATTTTTGTAAGAGAAACATTTTCCGGTTGACGAGTATCGTCTTGTCTCTGTGTTTTGTATATATTTTTCATGCCTTTCCTCTACCATCAAAAAATTGTTTTATGGCCAATGTTATAATAATGAAAACAACACCCATATAAACTATTTCTTCTATAAGAAGTATGATATGAATTATTTATTCTTTTTTGAATTCCTAGTTATTCTTTACTCAAATAGATCCTTTATTCTTCATATTATGACATGGTATGGCACAGATAGCCATAGAATTGACATTTCATAATAGGAAAGGTCATATCATTTCAATTCCACCTCATCTCCCCTTCCTTTGAAAAAGATTTTTTATTGTCAATAATTTTTGGGAACATGATCATAGTTTTCTATTATACTTTCTGTTCTATTTGAGGCTTTATTTTTTAAGACTTCATGTGACTTTTTTATATGTCCAATTTTTATCTTGCCTTCATTTTGGCCCATTTTGTTTCCATAATTTGATGTTTCAGCATCACAACCAAGTCTACTATTTCCCATGCATGTGGATATTTGATCATTTAAAACCATTCTACTCCATCAAAACCACGCTTAGCTATCTTTAGCAGCTCAGTATCTAAGAATATTTCAAACTATATTTTCTTATTTATTTATTTTGAATTTGATTCACTTTCAAGTTTACTCCTAATATTTACAAATTCTTCTTCAGGATCCTCAAGAGTCTTGGAATTCTCATCCAGTATGAATGTAAGTTCATTTATGACTTTATCATGTTTTTAAATTTTTATATTCAGTTATACTACAAATTCTGGGAACTTAAATGTTGTTGAATATTCTTTTACAACTTCTACCAGTTGATCAATTTTGACTTCAAGTTGATCAACATATTTTGATGAATCTTCAAAACAAATATTCATTTTTTCATATATTACTTTTATTATCAAACTTATGATGAGAATCCTCAAGTTTTAGCTTGAGATAAACATCATAAATCAGCTAATTATATTTACTTTATCTTTTTATGGTTCTGACTTTTCAACTATAACCATCATAGATGCATAGGTTCTATATTTAAACTCTAGTTCTTCTTCAAAAAAAAATACATTATCACCATATTTTTCTTTATATACAAATCATTTTCTCTATAATTTATTTCTATATTTTAAGTATCCGCTTTGATAAAAAAAATTCTCAGGCATCTATAAGTTTCCAACTTCACTTTCTTCATCATCTATCTTCTTTGAGAATTGAGAGGCAATGTTCCCAACTCTACCACAACAGAAACATGTTAAGCGTATGTTTACTTCAAACCTCCATTTTCCTCTCTTGAGTTTCTTAGTAAAGATAGAAATAAGATCATCTTTCTTATTATTTTAATAAAAAAATATTCTAAAATCTCATTTTTCCCATATATTTTAATGTAATATCCTTTTTGACATGACTTGTTTCATCCTCTATTTTGACTCTCATTTCATATGCTACCAAACTAATCATAAAATAATCCAAAGATAGTTTTAAAAGATCCATTTAATCAAGGTATTTCACATTTGTATTTTAAAGAGATGAAGCCTTTCTTAATATTTTCTTTAAAATGTCAATGTCATTGATTTCTTCACCAATCCTTCAAATTTATCTTATAACTTCAGTAATTTTATTGACCAATATATCTTCATATTTATCAAGATGTTTCTCCAGATCTTCAAACCAACTATGAAAAACTTGAAGTTTGGCCTCCTTCACTTTATTATCTCCTTTATATATATTTTCCAACTTTTCCAACATAGAAATGTATGAATTTTATCTCATCGCCATTAGATATATTTTATCAGATAGATATATATTGTGGTAATTCTATGCTTTGGTATCTTCATCAACTATTTTTCTGCCTGTTTAATCATATAAATTTTTTTTGCATCAGTGATGTGAAACCCTTATGATGTATCAAAGAGTAATTCCATCCCAATGGATTTTAGATGAGAAACCATCTTTTTCTTTCATATCTGATAGTTTATTATTTCAAATAGGTTCACTCACCTGATATTTACTGAATTATCCATAAACACAAAATGATTTAATCCAACAACATGTACCCACTAATACCACTTGGAGGACTCCAGAACACCCTGAGAGGAAATGGGTGAATTAGGGTTTCAAAATTTTCTTCTAATTTGATGATACTTTTTATATGTTTGTAAGAACCAGTAAAACCTATCTAATGAGAAACTTGAGAGAAAAATAATCATATTCAAAGAGATAACACAATAATTTTACTTTGTTAACCCAAAAGGGAAATTCCAAAAATAATACACCGAAAGTGTGTAGTTCATAACTAAATCTACTAAACTTAAATACTTTTTTAATAAAAAAGTCCATACACAATCAATATATGCTAGGAAGACTACTATTATATGATATTTGGGATAGCAAATTTTTTTCCACTGAGTACTTCTATCTACTCCCCATATCTCACTACCTTGGGTGAATTTTTACTTGGTTTGTTAACTTGATGGTTTCATTAATGGATTAGAATTAGAGTTTTGGTCCATGTTTACCATTAGAATCTTCTTAAACTAAATACCAGATTTTATGCACACTGAAAGCATTTATTACTTAAACTTGATGTTCAGAAGTACCTTTCATGATGATCCTTTCCAAAGCTCACTTCTTCAAGAAGCACCCATCCATCAAAGATTAAACTTCCTTTACAAATCTCACTAATTCAACCTGGAAGACCACATAACCAAGAATAACCCATTACATAGAATAATTATCATCAGTCAATACATTATTAGTCTTTTCAAAATGCTCAATAATTCATAGAAACCCAAATTCATAAAGATTCCCTATCTTGGAGAAATTATAGAGATCCCAAATTTTCCCTGAATAACTTCGCATGAATTAACTAGAGCTAGCATCATATTTATAGGCACAGCCAGTCAAGATTCTACACGTCCTCTACCAGATTTTAATGATCCTTCAAAATAATTTTCATATATCTCCACCATTTATGAAGCTCCACTGAGATTTGACATTGTCTCAAGACATTCTTCAAACTATTGTGCACTCGCGATGCTCCATTTTTGTAATTGTGGATAACAACATCAACATTCATGATGCTCTAGTTTTTAATGAATATTATACTAGTTTTTTTAAATTAAATCCTTTACCATTTTTATTATGTGTTGAGTAATTAAAACGACCTTTTGTTATGTTGAGATTTTTCCAAAGATTTCTTACCCTAAATATTTGGAAAACATCGGTAAATAGAGCCACCTTTAATATTGTAGTCAGCGTGAACTATAAGATCCCTTTCCTTGAAGAATCCTAGATCGTCAATGACTAGATTTCCAACAAACACAAACTTGACACAATTTCCCACAAATAACAACCCTAATTACAACATGATGTATGTACTTGGTTAAACAACACAAGTCTGTAATAGTTGTATATCTCAAAAGGTGGTATCTCACAGCCATGAAATTATCCATGTCTATTTTATAAAATCAAAACTCCCTGCACTCTCCACGTATTTTCAATCCATCACATAATCATTCTAAATTTACATGTCATGAAAAAAAGGACCAAGTTATTATAATGAAATTTGTTCCCCCCCCCCCATCAATTCCAAAACCATCTTGAACATTTGATAAATTCATTCCCCTTTAATTGGAATAATCCCCTAGAGTTCTTCCCATCTTAAAATATTCCACCACTGAAGAACAAGAATATTCCTTCATTTAAATTTTCAAGTTATTTGATCTTTGTGTTGTACTCAACAGGGAGGAATGCCACATAACCCCCTAGGAACCTATGGGTGATGCCATCAAAGGAAAAGAAAATGATATTCTAGAAGGAAAGATATATGAGCTGATATTTTAGGAAGTATTTTTCACACCACTGAAATAATGTAGTAATCCCGGTATAGGGTTCAACTGGTATAGTCCTCTCAGTTTATTCTATTAGTAACACCTCCACTACTGACCATATTGGATGATCGTGTGGATCTTACAAAGTAATCTAGAACCCAAATGATGTTGTTCAAGGACCAATATTAGCTGTTTAGTGATCATACTAATCCATCCAATCAATAAAATAACATGTACAAAACCATACAGTACCAAGTTCTTCATTGAACGGTCCCCTCTATGCATCTAGTTAAAGAGAGACCATTTGTAGGTAGCAATATGCCCCATTCTTGAAAGTATGATGTTATGAAGAACCTCTAATGAATATCTGGGAGGTTTATTAATAAACATAAAATATGAGAAATGGTTTTTTGATTCATATGGTTTTGTTTATTATATGAGTGGAGGGGTAAGACTCTACGATATGGTTATTGGGTGAATATTTCTTATATTTCTTTAGTTATATTTGATGTGGTATTCTCTATTCAATATTTAACCACCCCTTGAGTTGGAATATGTGTGGTTTAAAATCTATGTTTCATTATATTGAAGATGAAATACGTCATCTATGTTGTGTTGGATGCCCATATATTGACCACTCATGTTAATTATATGAGAAATTTTAGTCTCTTTATAGATATTTTATTCCACTTATATCTTGATACATGTTAGGTCGTGCACCCTAAGAGAAGTTTTATTCCAAAAAATGGAAGGTTTTATTTAAGTGTATTGTGGGGTCCCTTTAAAATATATTACATCAAGAGTGTTATATTTTTTTAAATATATTGTTTTTTATGGTGTGTGTTTTTGGTGATACATGGAATGTGTGGTCCTTCCATTAAGATGGGATAAATTATCTTGTTTTTTTCATTCACAAAGACATTTATATACTTAATTCAGATTGAAATGTTAAAAAATTAAGAGTAACCTATTTATTATATTTTTTACTTAATCATAATTTTATATATCAATTTTAGATTTATATAAATATGTTCAAAGTGGTATTAGGTTATACTAGTTCATAATACATGGTGGTTTGGTGGGGTTGAAGGAGTTTGTGATTGTTTTATTTTATTTCATAAAAATCATGTTAGAGATTAATAATATTTTAGTTTTTCTACCAGGGATTCTTTATTTATTTTAGTTAAGTGTAAAATCTTGTGCACACTTATTATCATTATTTTTTAAGGTAATGTTTTGTAGATTAGTGTTGTGGGGTCTCAAGAAATAAAGTCACTGCCTCATATAATTTTTTTCACATGTTTTGTTAGTCACCACCCCATTTCCTATTAAGGGTGGGATTTTAGGGACAATATTGATTTTTTTTTAATTAAGAGGATACCTAGTTGGGTTAAGCTATTAAAATGACAATGATTACTTAAATCAAAGCACATGATATTAAATCTGATGGTATCTTCTATTCTTTCAAAGTTATGGATTAATTTCCATAAATAATTTTTTTTCAATAGGTTCAACTACCATATCATCATAATATAGTAGGGAATTTTCCCATTCTAATTTTCTTAATGGAAAGAATTTGGTAGGTAATATCACTTACACTGATAAGGTTCATGATGGTACCTAAAGAGAGGATGTATCTTCCCTAAGAGAATGTTTAAAATTTCATAGGTCCCCAATCTAATGGATTAGTTGAATGACAATCAAGGGTTTCCAAAATATGAACATCAAGAAAACTATAAGCTATTTTATAAGACCAAAGGGTGTCGTTAATTCCCTATGGGTCTATGGAAAACACAAAATTTATAAAAAAAACCAATTAAGCTACTTAACAAATTAAAATGTGAATAGTTGTGGGTCAAGATCGATCAATAGAGATGGTGAAATTAGTTTGATAATATTTTCAAAATATTTAATATTATTTATCTGGAGATATTGGTGAGAGAATATTGGTTTTATTTGATTTTGAGAAAAAGGTGAAAAAAGAAAAGTAGATTAGCTTGTTTGGAGATATATTTTAATGGTGTTCCAGTGTTTTTTAAATTTCGGGTTTGGGTGTAATTTTATTTATGGATATAGGTTAATTAATTCAATATTGTAATTAGAGTCTAGATGATTAAAATACAATGGTCTTGGTATCCCCTCTTCAATGTGGAAATACCTTATTTCTCTTAGTCTAGTAATTTAGGATTTCTCTATATTAAGTTTTTCTCGATACCATGTTTAAACATAATTTCTCCTAAATTAGAAAATGTTAATTCCATATTTAGGGTTGTCAGTGGCATAATTATGTGGCTCCATTTTGATAAATATATCAATGTTTATAATAAAAGAAAAAAAGGGATTGAAATTTGAATATTAAATTACGGAAACCAAAATACATTAGTAGAATAAAAATAAGATAATCCAACACACCTTCCCCATTTTATTATAAAAACCCTGAACAAGGGAATTTTACCCCCTTATACTAGTTATGAGATGATTAGAGGGAAAGGTAAAATAAAATGATTGAATAAAGAAGACGAAGATGAAATGAGGGAGGGAACTTCATAATGAAACTTCTCACTTTAAGCTTTGGTATCTGGAACCCCTTCAATAGAAGCAGGTTATCCCTTCATTTATAGACTATACATGGGCTCTGATAATAATTTATATCATTAATAATGACACAAAAAGTGGTCTTATGTTGGTTCCATGTCAAATATTTTTTCAAAAATAAAATTATATATAGAATCTGGTCATTTAAAAATCATCTCGACAATTTCCATGACATGTAATGATTTTATACTATGTGTAATTTCTTGATACATTCATTTATTCCACCATGTCCCTCTTTTCGCAACATGCACTAGTACATGACATGTAATTCCATTTTCGTGATCTAGATGATTTTTTTTCCTCAGTTCTTTAGTTATGTACCTAGGTAGTGCTCCATGATCATCCTTAAAGATTCAGTGGCACATCGCTTAGCTTCCCTCATGGCACGGTGTGTCTTTTTTCTCATTCTCCATAGATCGATTGGATCCTATAATAAACCATAAAACAAGTTAAATTTTTAACAAAATAGGATGAATAATAAATTAAATATAGAAATCAATAAAATAGAATTTCATAAAATATATTCATGAAATTCAGATATCACTATTATAGGGATCTATAAAGGAATGAGTTGGACGGCTTAATACTCATAACTAGTTTACCACTCCTATAGAGGAAGCAGAATTTGGCCAAAATGATGTTTCTTTGATGAATCCCAATATTTTTAAGAAGAGGAAAAAATAATGGTGGATTTCATTTTATAAAGTGAATTTTCTTACGTACTAAATAGAACCCAAACTCGTTCAATGAAAATGAGTCTCAAAAATGGATTAGATTTATATATTTCATGAAATGGTTTTCAAACACTAATGAATGATTATATATCTAATTAGACATTCTCAATTTATTTTTGTGATTCTATTTGTAATGTAGGTATATTCATTTCCAACTAACCTCAACATTTATTTTTAATTAAAAATGTATTACAGGAAATATTTCAATACAAATTATGCATGATTTATTATAATGTATTATATATTAAATGATGATAAGATATACTCATATTAAAATGGTGTGTATCCTTTTCTAAATTCCCATATAGAATTTTGACGTAATTTTAAGATATCTATTTGACATCATAGATGAAATCCATGAACTATCACCACTTCTTTCACAACTAACATACATATATATCTTACCAAAAAAATCTCTTGAATGGTTAATAAATAAGAAAACTAAGTATGTCAATCCATAATATCTCAAATAGTATAATGATTAAATAGTGACTATGGTATAATAACCATGAAATAAATTATAATATTTTATTATGTAATCATGGAAAAAGGTTACCATAATTTTGTAGTTTATTAACGATCAACCTTATCCTATTAAAAATTAAACCTTTTAGAAATATGACAGATAATTTCTTTCAAAAAAATTAGCACACTAGAACAATAGTGGGATATAATTATAAATAATTTATACTCTTGGGTATATAACCTTGAATGAATTATTAAAATTCTTTAATACATCATCTTATTAACTTGAGGTAACTATAATTCTATTTCAGAAAAATAAGCATTGATCTAGTTTTTAGTGTTTTCCCTTCAATGGAATCCCCGATATTTAATACATCAAAAATGTTATTATATTTGGTATTAAATTTTTTTATCCTTTAACAAATATACTGGAATATAAGTGACATAAATCCAAGAAAACTCCATTGGTTCCCTTTTCATTCTACATCTAGAAGAAACTAAACTAGAATTACCTAATGTTTTTACAAACTTTCAACTTATTTAATCACTAGAGTTATCATACTTAAAGAATCAACTATAATTTTATCATTCCCTAGTGTATAAGAAAATTCAATGTTGAATGTATAAATATACCGAACTCATATCCATTGTCTTAAGTTCATATCTAATTAAGAGAAAATATACTTATAACTTTTTAACTATGAATACATAATGAATTTATATCTAAATAGGTCATGCATAAAATATTTTAAAATTTGAACAATCAATCAAAAAAATAATTCATCCATAGTATACTTAGTATTATGTGAATATAAATATCTACATCCATACTGTGACATCACTGATTGGAGTTATGTTCTTATGATTGTATATTTTTTTTAATAATATGTTCCTTTTTTGGCTCAATAAGTGTTGGAGGGATGGTGTGTTGAAGGGAGGCAGTGTTTGGGATTTATGGGCATCACTATTCCTTGGTATTAGTTTTAGTGTAGATTATGGTCTTGTACATGGATGCGCTATGGTTTTGGGAGTTATCCATGATATAAGGAAATCACCGCACCATATAACCTACTATTTTGGTGTGTGTGGTGGCTAGGAAATCAACTTGGGGGAAATGGGAAGACAAAAATTCTGAGTTAGCATGGTAGTTTGGAATATTCAATCTCAAATTGGAGCTATCAAAAATGGACTGGGTGAAGTCTCCACATTTTGGTCCCATATGTGGTGTTGGAAAAGTTTTTCTTATGTGGGATAATCAAAACAGATTATGTGAATGAACTATGTTGGGGTCCAAGTTGTGGTTTCAGTCATCATGTTTTTTGAAACAACTAATTTAGATATTAAACCGTGGGGGAATCCATGTGCCTTGATGGGGAACCATATATAATTATTTTGGGATATTTATTAATGATATTTTTACTCAAATACTCTTTAGAATAAACATCATATTTTACTCCCATAATTTTGGAAATTAATCTTGGAACTTTTAAATAAAATTCGATAAGATTTGTTTTCTAAAGAATTTATCCGTTTTTGTTCTTATTATGCGATCGAACTTGAGTAAGGTGAATTCTCTCACACTCCACTTATAATAGAAACATAGAGGATTTTTTATAAATATATTGATTATGTTTCAAAATATAAAACCCATGGAGATCACTAATCTCTCATGATTTTGAAACCATGGATTTTGGGTGATTAATATAATGTTGTCAAAAAAATCTATGTGATAGTTGTTTTCAAAAAATGTGTGGGTGTGAGAACTTGGCATGGACATGGGTTCTTGAGTTAATGATTCCTATTGGGGTATTTATTGGTTCAGAATTGGATAGATGTTCCAAAGTTGGGGAACACTAGAATATATCACTGGGAGATTACTAGGGACTAGAGGAATGGGTACCACACATGAGTATGGACTGTTCAAAGGACATTATGGAATATTAATTCATTGGTTTGATACTTTCATGCATTTGTGCATGTTTATCACATGGGACTACTTCATAGGGTGTATTATATTCACTACTTTTTCATTTTATCTTATCTTCTAGGCATATTATTCTCTCCCTGTATATATATATATATTGTTTATTGTAGTGAGATGAATGTTTATCTTCTTAGTGGAATGTTTCTGAATTTTTGGGGTTTTTCGATTCAGTTATATATTCAGTCATAAATATTCTCTATGGTGTATATTTGGAAGTTTTTTATCATGATATAAGTGAGGGGGGTTCATAATTTTCGAGTAGAGAACCATGATTTTACGGATTTGTCCTATGGGTTGTGGAGCTTGGAGATGGTCTTATGATGGAGTTTGTCATGGTGCCACATCAGTTCCATTTTTATCTTCTGTATTTTGGTATTATATAATTTTGGGTATCACTTCCAATATTTATACTCTAATAAATCATGTATATGTTATGTTGTTTCATTTGGGATCTTGTTTGGTTTGTTTACAATCCGACATCATGATTACTTTTTTTATATTATTATAAATTTTTATTATAGGTTCTATTATGTTTGGTAATAAATCATACCCAAATGATTATGTATACCATCAGAATTTATTTTTAGCCATTAGTGACTAAGGGATTTCACCTAAGGATAGCGGAACTCTGGTCCTTCCTAAACTAATGGGTCAGGTTGGGAAGTTACAAATGGTATTTTTTTGGTATTTTCCATTTTTTGGCAACTATAAGACCCCATCCTCTATCCAGGTACTTTCATCTTTTAAATTTTAGTTCAGTCATTTTAAAATTTTTAAATAATCCTTATACCCAGTTAAAATGGTGTTTTAGAAGTGCCCAGGGGATTGGAATATCTGATCTATAATGGGAAGGTAGTGGAATGTAGTAATTAAAACTATGAAGCAACACCTCATGGAAATTGGATTCTACTAGAAAGCCAATTGATAGGGTAGTATACTTGTATGGATATAGGAATTACACTATCCATCTAGTGGTACCCTGTAAGAATGGTATTCCCATAAGAATCCAACCAGCTACCCAGTGGAGACCCACTGGCTAACTTCTAGGGCTTCCAGGGGTTCATTTATTCTAGAGAGAAATATCATCTAACTTTTGGTAACTATGAGATTTTTAGTGGAACTAATATGGACTATTAAAATAAAGGTAAATATAATGTTTTCACCACAAAAAACACTACGTAATTATTTAAACCTCATCCTTCAACCCTAATTCATTATTAGTGTTTAGGATGGGTTCCCTAGGGATTCCTCAACCTCTATGATGGCTTCTCTTGGTTAATTGATCGATTATTGGATTTAAATTTGTATATTTGGTATAATTTTCCTAGAATTAATGAATTCATCTCCTTTTCTCTTTGGATCTTCCTATTTTATCCATGATATAGTGTATTTATCATTTTTCATAGGGATTTTTGGTGTTGTAAGTTGATCCAAAAGCTCAATATTTAGAATTATTCATCTATAAATTTGAGGTTGGTGGTCTAAAGCATCTCTTTATGGTCTGATTTTAGTTTCTAGTATATATAACATGTGGGATTTCACAGGAACATCATGCATGCGTATTTTTTATTAGTAATCCCTTATGTGACATGGATCCCCTTATTTAGACATTTTGAAAATCCCATAGGATCTATTAGTGAATGAAATCCAATAATTCCAGCCACCTTGAGGTTTTCTTACCTTTGAACCATGGATGGAATCTAGAATATGTGAACCTGGTGTCCTTGAAATTTATCTTTGATACCTAGTTAACCTTGTTTACCTAGGGATTGGGAATTTCTTTATGGAAATAGAATAACATCAGAACTGGTATATTTACATGATAACAAATATTGTAATTAGAACTTGAAATATTAGAATTATATTAAATAATTGGCATTATTAATCAGTAATTGGCATGAGAATTAGTATTTGGTATGGATTAACCAAAATTGAATATATTTGACATGTTTGGAATTATCAGTAATTTATTATGTGTTGGAACTTACTTTTACTAGATACATGGAATATGTAATTGGACTTGGAATAGAAATTTGCTTTGTCTATGATGGGAATTAATTATATAATTAACCCCAATAAAGTGAATCTACATTAAACTAATTGTAAACTAAATATGTTATTAAATTTTGAAATGAGGATTCTCCTTGGGTATGATGTGGAAGGATTATGTAATTAACCCTAGGCAAGGTAATTTTCCGTGGGTCTATTTTGTATTATTATATCATATATAGATATTGGTATTGGATCCATTTGTGGATATGTATGGAGTCATTCAGCATTTTTTCATAGTGTATATGGCCGACTATGGGTATTGACCAAGGGCACAAGGGTGGGAGGGTTTATTTAGATGTTCTGCAATTAATTATTGATCAATTACAAGTTTATCATACTGTTGAAAACATTATTACTTGAATTGGATATGTTTAGACACCATTGGTGGTGGAATATTGAGTTTCAATCACACCTTGTTTGGTCAATTATTTGGAACCCATGAAAAATTCGTAGATACAATTCTATACAGGGTCACATATCCCTATGCTGGATTGGTGGATTAGTTAGTTGGGATTGGAGCTTAGACATAAGACCAAGCATGGTGTTTGGGACTTGTTTTAGAAGTATTTATTTTTGGATTCATTCATTTAGGTCGTTGGTGGTATGCCATTTAGAACAATATTCAGTATGATTTTAAAGTGTTTGGTTATATTGGATTGATTTGAATTCTATATATTTATCCATTAGAGATGATTTATACTTGTTTTATTTATCTAATTTCTATTGTTATTATTATTCATTAAATGAGGTTATAGTCTCGCCATTATATTTATTATAACTTTATTTTTATTCAGAAACCTTTGGCATATGGGGAGGTGTGCATGAGGTATTGTGGTGACCCAAATCAATCACATGATAGAGAACAAGGTCAAAGACATTAAAAAGATGTATCAAATGAGGTATTTTCTTTTTATTTACTATTTTTGGTAAGTAATACCTTAGTATAAGATATGTCAATTCTTGGAAATGATATCATGATTTAGAGTATCCAACCCATGTTAGGGTGAAAACCCAAGTTACCAGGGATGGAATTATTGTTCTTGATGTTCTCTTGTTATAATTATGATGTTATCTTACCATGGGTGATACACTTGTTATGTGATGGTACTGATTTATGATATTTTACTCATGGGTCTCTCTGGAATGAGGTGTTCTTGATTTCATCATAGTAGGGACATAAGGAAATATGTAACCACTAATATTACATTTTAGGAATTTATTTATAGAATATTAAATTCCCAATCAAAATTATGCTTAAATTTCATGACATGTATGAAAAAACAGTAACAAAATTAATAATTTAAAATATGATTAATTATCATGTTATGCCTAGAAATGAAGTGACCATGTATATATGGTCATGTTCCCTCTCTTTTTCCTTCTGAGTTTGATTATTTTATAACCCCGATGATCTGAGTAGTGTGTTGACCAATATACAGAAATTCCAATGCTTCATCCTTCAGTTGAACATTAGGAGAGTGGTAACAATAACACACCTCACTTAGTTGAACAGGGACTTCCTAAATATCCCTGGAATTGGATGGATGATAATTTATACAATAGTTTCGTATAGGTCATCCAATCTATGGATTGGGAGACTAATCATGTCTATCCTTCAATTTATGATCTGATGAAGGAGTTCCATATGAAACACCCACCCACATTCACTAGGGAGGGAGGAAATAAGGAAGAAGATTTCTAAAACAATCCCATCTAGAAAATCATTAATCAACTAAAGACACTGGTGGAGAGGATAGTGAAACATACTTCGTATATACTAAAAGGACCATCCAAGAACTGATGGGATTGCAGAGTATAGGTTATACATCATGAGGAGCATACCTAGGAAGCCTTTTATGAGAATTCCTTAAGTCACTTCTACCCAGAGACGTTAAGGGATGAAAGGGATCCAAAGTTCTTGCACCTAATACTAGGGAGCATATATATGATGGACTACACTAGTTATTTTATTAACCTGTAATGTTTTTATATATCACCAGAAGTATATTAGATATACATGGTGAGGGGTTCTATATGAAATCAAATTATAGGTAAATTTCATCCACTTGAGAAACTTCTCTAATGTAATGAATCAGGCTCTCATCATTGAAGGGAATTTTACAACCCTTGTATTTAATACACATTAACATATGATTTATCACATAAATTTTCAATTAATTAAACCAATATTATCTACATTATATGTTTATTAGGGAGATTAACTACAGAACCAGGCATCATAAAATAGGGATACAAAATATTTATTGAAAACATTCATAACATGCTCTTAAATTTTCAATTCTCTTCAAAAACTACATGGGGTAACATGGGGATGTAGATAAGAAAGTTGCGACCTATAAATATCAGTAAGTGAATAAAAAATTAATGACCTAAGGTAAATAAATACATGTGATAAAATAGGCATAATAATATAACATAATAGGTGAGAATCATAATCATGAACAATGAGGGATGATATAACAAGATATCTTAAAGGTGACATGGGAATGTGGAAACATCATAAAATTTGGAAACATAAGCATAAATCATGGTTAACGACCAATAAATCATAATATAACGCACTTAGGATAGCCTCTCATTCACCTTAAATGTCAAACCATGACATTTTATCACAACCCAATGCATTGGAGTGATATTTGGGCACCACCATCATAATCATATCATGTACATGAATAAGTGTTCCACATAAATCATATAACATAAGAACATATTTCATTGAAATTGATCCCATTATTAGGAAATTTGGGTTAAACACATGTAATCCCCAAATAAATGAAGTATATTTTCGTCTAGGTGTATATCCTTTAGTGGAAATGGTTATGGTTATACACTTCACAAAATTTGGGCATGGAAAATCTTAGGACAATTTTCGCAGCATAACGGGGTAGCTAATGAATAATGGGTGGGACTAATAATAGTGAAATGGTTCTATAATCAAATTTTCATAATAAGGGGTTAATAGAAATATATATAATAAAATAATACAACCAGAATATTTTAGAATTAAAAAATAATACAAAAAGGAATCATGCATAAAATTTGTCCTGGAAAAATCATTAGATAATTTTGGCAGCATAATGAGGGTGCATAATATTTTTTAAAATGGTTTAATGAGAGATAAAGAGGTATCTCATAATTTGGAATGAAAAAATATATTATGAGGTATGTGGAAAAACATATCTCAACATTTGTATTTGGAAATCCAAAGGAAAAAAAATAAAGAGGGTGCTTGAATAAAGAGGAGAGGGAGAAGATCCCTTACCTTGAGATGGTGCTTCCAAAAGTTGGGAGATTATTTTTGAGAGCTTGGTGGACATTGAAATGTATATATAAAAATAATGAATTATTAAGGATTCCTTATATGGTTTTTTATTGATTAAAAATGGGATATTATGTTGGTTAATATAGTAAATGAGGGAGGAGTTCTGTATTATTTTCTAAACATTTGTTTTTATCTCTATACAAAAAAGTAGTTAAAAATAGAGATTAAAATGTTTTTTCCCATAGATTTTAATTGACAAGATTTTTTTCTTTATTTTATTATTTCAATAACCTAAATAGTTAAAATATAACCCTAGGTGATGTGTAAGTGAGTCATGTTTACAAATAATTATTTTTAAAACCTTAAAATATAATCTTGGTTTTGGAGGCTTCATAAGGGATTTTTAAAAATGATAAAATAATATAAAAACCCATTTTATAAATTCTTAATTATATAATTGGTATTTAATAGCTTGTGTGGAATATATTGCATCACTTTTAGGTCATTATGATATCATAATACATACCTTATATTTATAATGTGTTTAATTATTTCCTGAAAAATCAACTCTTTCACAAAATTAGGAAAAATTCACCATTGGATAAATTAAATGTTCTAAATCCAAAAATAATATTTATTTTATTCAAATAAATCTATAAATATAAAAATATATTTTTTAAAATAAAAATTTTTTTTATTGAAAAATACATGTTTTTTTGAAAATAACAGATTTCTAACCCGTAAAAAATTTTGACATTGTAAAATTATTTTATCTTCTATACTTAAAAAATACTATATTATAAAACAATATTAAAATTTAATTTATTTTAGAAATACATAAAATCATCAAAATTAATGTCTTAATTGTAATTTCTTACCACCAAAAATACAATTTGAGTTTTTTCATACTGAAATATAATTTTTGTCTAACTAATTATTAAATAAATTATAAATAAAATAAATATGGAATAAATATAATCATTATTTCATATAAAATTAAATATAAATATTCATTCTATTATGGTACAGATGCAATCCCTTTAATTCACTATCAAAAATCCTAAGGGTATGGTGTACAACGATGAGATTTTTTTTGGGTGGTTTGGTGAACATAGTTCGAGATGTGATCTTGATGAGCTTGACTTTATCCCATAAACGATTTCACTCATTATTTAGTTATTGAATCAGATATTAGTCTTGGTCATTGGAAAATACCATTAATTTTATCTCACTCACAAACTCAGATAAAAGTTCGTCATAGGGTATAATCCTACTGGTTGAGGTCATCACTTCCTTTGTCTAAGTCAATTGGATTTTTTATATCCCTTAATATTTAATAATGAAAATATAACTATTAAATTGAAATGTTAACAAAAATTATGATGTTTAATGTAATTTTAAATCTATTATGGTATAACATTCTCAATAAAGCCAAAAAAATCATGCATTTTCTATACCCATAATAATTAATATGGAATTTAATTCAATCATAATAGGAATTTTATTTATAATAGTTTAGGTTGCTGAATTATTCCCCCTTCAGAAATTTCACCATCAAGAATTTCATTTCATACACTAGACCATATGAGGTTACTTGAATTTCATATCATCTTTTGATTCCAATGTTTTCTTCTCAATGATTTGTTTCAACCACAACAGTTTCAACAAGTTAATTGTCTTATTTTGTACAACTTTTTCTCTACAATCTAAGATCTTCACCAATTACTCCTCACATGAATGATCATTCTCCATTGGTAAAACCTCTAGATTTAGTAAATGTAAGGGGTTTAGTATGTACATTTTTAAGAGGGATACATAGAAAAAAGCATGTACATGAGATATTTTAGGTGGTAGTTCTTGTCAATAAGACACAAATCCAAAGTGATTGAGGATCTCAAAGGGTCAAATGCATCTTAGATTATGATTTACTTTATTCCCAAACCTCATGATTTTCTTCCATTAAGATATAAAAAGTAACACTTTGTCTCCAACCTCAAACTCTATATCTCATCAACGATTGTCTCTACAATATTTTTTTGGAAATTGTTGGGATTTCATATGACACTGAATAGTTTGAACCATTCTATCCTCTCTAGGATAAGATAATTAACCAAAAGCTTATGTTCTACAATTTTATCCTAGAATGTAAATTTATGACACTACTTCCCATAAAAATCCTCATAAGGATCCATTTTTATGGTCAACCAAAAACTATTGTTATATTTAAACTCCATTAGGGGAAGGTGTTGATCCCAATATCCTTATAAATCCATCAAGCATTATCTTATCATATCATACAAGGATTTTACGGTCCTTTTATATTGATTATCTATCAAAGGATGTTAATTATTGTTGAATCTTAGTTTTATATTGAAATATTATTAATGGATTCTCCAAAACTTCATGGTAATCCTCAAATATTGATCAGATGCATTTGATATCGGCACTCCATGAAGTCTTTCCACTTCTCATATATATATATCTTGGTAAGTTGGTCAACATATAAATCCTCCTTAATTGAAATGAAAATTGATAAGTTATAAGGATATTGAAAAACACCAAGATGGTGTTATTACCTTTAGGAGTCCTGGGCAGTCCTACAACAAAATCCATTGTTATATTATCTGATTTTCATATTATTATCATAGATGTTTTTATAATTCCCTTATAATTTTTTATTTCAAACATGAATTTCTAGCATACCAATCATCGAGATTCAAAGTTTCCAATCTCTTTTTTCATGTTATACAAACATATATTATTCATCAAATCTCTATACATCTTACTGATTTACATATAAATAGAGAAGGATAAGATTTGCACATCATCTAGAAGTTCCCTCTTCCTTTATAGCTTTGATGGGACACATATCTAGGTTCCAAACATTATAACATCATCTTAAGAAAATTTCAACTCCATAATACACACAACATCTTCTTTAGTAACTTATCATCTTTCAAATCCTCATTAATCCTATGTAGAATGGACGGTTGATTATTTAGATGATCAATATAGGATGAATATCCTTTTATTATTCCCATATTCGTCCTTTTAATTTCCATTAAGATTATACCCCTTGTAATCCACATCATGGATAGAGTTGTGGGATCCTTTCTACTTAGATAATCTTCAAATTTGTTTGCATTATGAGGATGGAAATGGATTTAACAATCGTAATACTTGATCTCTAACTAATATCATTGGAACATATTAGGATCCTTTGGTGTAAATATATACTTGAGGTTTTTCTGGTCTGTATTTAAATATACCATGATTCTCACTATATAGATAATTCTGGTAATTTCATAATGCAATGATCACTGTAGCCAATTCTAGATCATGACATGGGAAGTTCCCCTCTTGGATTGTTATTTGGTGAAAGGCATAAACTATCAATTTTTTATTTTTCATTAGTACAGATCCCAGTCCATTTTTAAAAGTATCATTACAGATCACAAATCCTTCCCTATTAGCGGGTAATGTGAGTACATGTGTAGTGATTAGCCTCTTCATCATCTCTTGAAAACATTACTCACCTTCATCATTCTAGAAAAACTAAAATCATTTTTGAGTTATTGTGGTTTGGGTGTCTGAAAATAATGAGACTTTCCTTAGAAATTGGTGACAGTACCCAACTAATCCAATGTAACTATGGAATTATATCACATAGTTCAATATTGGTCCCCCCTTAATTCTCTCTATTTTTGAAGGATCCATATATATCCATTTTTTGTTGATAAAATTCCCTAGGAATGTTTCTTCCTCAACTAGAACTCACATTTACTATACTTTTCATACATATTTTCATTCAGAAAGTTCCTCAGTATAGTATTTCAATTATCCTCATGTTCCTACTGATTTTTTTGTTGATAAATTATCATCTATAAAGAGAACCAAAAATTGGTCAAGGTAATCACTAAATACTCTATTCATCAATTCCCTGATGATTGATGGAGAATTATTGAGTCTGAATTGAATCACTATGAACTCATAGTTCTTGTACCTTGTAATAATATCATTCATGGGGATATCCTCCTTCCATACCATTACTTGATAATATCCCAACCATAGATCTATCTTAGATTAATAATGGACCCCACATAGTTGATCAAAAAAATAATCAATCTACGGAAGAGGGTACTTGTTCTTTATTATGATCCTTTCGATCCCTTTATAATCAATATAGAGGCACATTGATCCATCCTTCTTTTTGAAAAAGAGTAACAGTGAACTCCATGGTGAACCACATGGGCATATAAACCCTTTATCCACATTTTCTTATAGCTTCCTCATTAGTTTCTCAACATAAAAATGGGCATTATTTAGGGAGTATTGGATTTTGGTAAACCTTTAGATATAATATCAATTGAAAATTCAAACTCTTGTAAAACAGGAATATCAGACAATCCTTCAGGAAACATATTAGCATATTCCCTCGCAATGAGCATGTATTCAAGGATGATCTTTTCATTGGTCTTAGTCATTTGAGAAAGATATTATTGATTATAGGTAAATAATATCCATAGTGAATATGTTGATACTAAATAATATTCTCCATCCTCTAATTATATAGGATCTCAAGAAGATTCGAAATATAGAGGTGTATTTCCTTCTCAAGACAATATAGATTTTCTCGATATATGGAAATCCAATCCATTCCTAGAATAGGACTAAATTACAATAAAGGGGGTAGGACAAGGTTTACTAGGATGTTCAACCAGAATTTGTGGACAAGGGAATATTTATATACTTGTGTTCAATAATTCCCCCATTTTTAATTTTCACGAATAGCTCTACATCCTTTCTTTGAAGTGGTGTTTGAATATTTATACTAGTCTTTTGAGATATGAAATAATATGTAGAACTAGAATCAAAAGGTATGTTCATTATTCCTTAATGAATAACTATTGTACCAATCACCATTTCATTTTTGGGTTCCACCTTTATAGTTATGATGGAATATGCTCAACCATTCTACCTTGGAGGTTGTTGGAATGGACTAATTTTGACAACTATTGGCATAGGGTAGTGGTTCTCATAGAATCCTTATTCCTTGAAGTTGAATCATTGGAAATATAATGAGGGTTGACTAGAGGATTCCTCTATTCCATCAAAATGGTGTGTTTCTCCCATCATTAATCACTAGATACGTTCCCTTTGAATCCACACCTAAATCATTTTCTTATCCCCTATAAAGAAATTTACAAGGTGCTTCTTCCTAAACTTTTAGAAAGTGGGATGTTGGAATTTCTTACCACCATTAGATTTCTTAATCAAATCTCTAGAATTAAACTCTACTGTCTACTTCTTATCCTATTGAGACCATTCTGATTTTTCGATCTCCATTTTTACATTGAGAATATATCTAAAAATTACCTCATAAATATCAAAGTCTTTAATTTACAAGTTTTTTCATAGAATAATCTTTTGTATACTAAATAAGAAGTAAAATTTACATTTGGGGGAAATGAAAATGCCCAAGGTGTATCCTGAATGTATTATGATTTTTTCCTCATACTCCATGAAATATTTTTCATCCAAAATCTTGAGTATAAGGAATTCACTCTATATTTTTAGTTAGTGTTTTCAATGAAAATATTTATCAAAAAATATTTTCCAAAATTCATTCCATTCCATCGCACTTATCTCCTCCGCAAGTTTCATATTCTTGACCAATGTCCAGCATTGATCATATTATCCTTCCATGTGATAAATAAATAATATGACCTTCCCTTTTTCATATCATTGAAGTATAGCGAATGTTATTTTAATGGATCTCATCCATTGGTCTGAAATTACGAAATTAGAAGTTCCACTAAAATACAAAGGACTTTTTTCGTAAAGGTCTCAATTGCATCATTCTATTTATTAGTTGGATTTGGGTGTTCATCCTGATTCAAGTATTAGTTAAAAACATGGTTCATCTAATAAATAATAGTCAGGAAATTCATTATTCCTACTCCCATCAGTTTGGTCATCTCATTTGGGAAATCATCACATTTTCCCTCATATGGGTTTTTGACTCAGTTCCTCATATTTTCCACCATTGACTACAACAAAGGGAAAATTATGGATGATAATTTTTAAATTATTAAACACATAAAAGGTAAACTATTAAGGTTAAAGGGATAAATCATAAGTAATGTATTTTCATTAACCTATAATCTTCTGGTTTTCAATTTAACTTTTCCATGATCTATTTCCTAATATAAAATCTTATGAGAATTTTTGTCTGCTTAATAATGGTTCATAATGAGCGTGTGAAATAAACATACACCTAGATTATCAAACCTAGTGTGCAGTAAGGCCTGATATCATGCACCAGTTCCTGATCGATTCCATCTCAATAAGGTGTTTTTAAGGTTGTTACCCCTAGGTAAATTTGTGTTAGAGGCTCATCCACTTATAGTATCCATAAAGGGATGTTTTTTCATTAAAAACGTACTCTATTACCAAAACTTTAGATACGTTTTCATATGTTTAGTATTATTCCAATGTCTTGGAATTTATTTTTCTAATCCTCATCCTAAAAATAATTACACTTTCCATTAATACTAACTATGAAAAAACTTTTCTTTAATACACTTTAATTACGGATATATTAAATAACTTTTAACATAATAAAAACCAGAAGATCGAGATTAGTTGTGTATTTTAAAGATTAGGTATATAAAATTACATCATAAAACTAGGATAATAATACTTTATTGTAAACCTCCATAACATGGACTTAAATTTTCACCACTCATCTAAAACTATAGGGGATAACCTAGGGATGTATATATAAAAGGGATGAGCTATAAATCCAAGTAAGAGAATAAACAAATCATGGAATAGGGTAAATAAATATAGGTGATCCAAGAGGCATAAATATTTATCATAAGAGGTGATAATCATACTCTAGAATAATGAGGCATGATATAACATGATAGCATAAAGGAAACCGATGAATTTGGAAACAACATAAAACATGGAATTATAAGAATAAGTCACGGCTAACCACAAAGACCTCATAACATACTATTCTTATGATAACCTCCCATACATCATACATGGAATATCATGAGATAAAAACATCACCTAATACATTGGAGTGAAACTAAGCACACCCATCATAATCATATCATGTACATGAATAATTGTTTCACATAAATCATATAACATAAGAACATATTTTGTAACAATTTGATCTCTCTTAGTCCATTAATTTTATAGTTATGGGTTTTGGAGGTGTTTTAGGGAAGGATTGAGGTGGTTAAGGGGTGTTTTGTGGTACAATAGAGCTATTGTGGGATATTCACATCATTAATGGATTACAAGAGGTGAATTGGTGTTTTGAAGCTTATAAAACTGAAGAATTTCTGACATGTTCTTGGATTTGGTGTGAGGAATGAATTATATTCATGCCATGAAAGCATAATTCATGACATGTAATTAATTTGATCCGATGTGACATTAAATTCAAAAGATGTTGGAAAAATGGTAATTCATGTCATGAATGTGTTACATGACAAGAAAGTGTCAGGTACCAGGTAATTTTATTACCCTTTCAGATAGTTTCTTTTCATTTGTACATAACCCTTTCTCTAACACACATTTTATTAACCCTAGGTAACCAAAGGATATATTCTATCCCCCTTCCTCCTTCATTGATCAGTTGATTCTAGTTGATGCCTGTTCGTGATCTATGGTGACTTATCCTCTCTTTCCTATGGGGTTCCATTCATTTTTCTTCAGAGTTCCTCTATGGTGGTGTGGTTTTGGTTTGGTTTGTTTATGGTTTTCATTTTTTATCACCCTTTGGTGGGGTTCTAGTTTATAAATGGGTCTTTAGTTTGGTTTTGGTTTCTTGGTCGTTTATTCTTCTTTATGTAGTGCGCAGTGAGATCTGAAAGCTTCCTTGCAGTAGTTAATCCTTTTTCTAACCTATTTATGTTATTAATGTGACATATTTATGGTTATTTTTTCTTTTTTATAGATATTAATGGTCATCAAGATGATATAATTAATTAGAATGTCTAAAATTGATGGTAATGGGGAGTTATTTCATTTTTTACTACCTTGATATATGTTTTTTATATTGTTATGTGTGCATGCAATAAATTATGAAAATAATGGTTGTTGTGTGTCTTGATTGAACCATATTTTTAATTCTACGATGACCATTTTTGTGTTGTATTGTTATCGTACAATGGATAAAAGGTTAAAGAACTTATATTTTTTCTAATAACTAGTTTCCCTTTGGTTTTGTTTTGTATCATAATACCGTTGATAAATAAAGAATATATGTTATAATGCCACTGAATAATTTTGGAATATGTTTTTTGTTTTGATGTGTCTTCATGTTCTTTTTGTTATTTCCTTACATGGTTTGGGATATTGTACAGTGATGGAGGTGGCCAGCTGTTTCGTGTAGTGTGGGGGGCTATGATTCGGAGTTTGGATAGCATGTATGTGATGTGGGTTGTTGTGTGATGTGGTTTGATGAGGATGTGGATTAGTTGTTTTAACATATTGGTTGTGTCATAGTGGTAGTGAAAAATGGCTGTGGAACAGTGGTTGTGGTGTAGTGGTTGGGGTAAAATGGTTATGGAATAGTGTTTTTGGTGTGTGGCAGTTTTGGTTTTGTGATATAAGTGATGTGGGGTTGATTTTCGAGATATATTTTGTGATGTGAACTGACTACGATGGTGGATACGTGATGTTGTGGCATTGGTTGTGTGTGTTGGGACAGTTTTATTGTGGTGTGGTTATGTTAGTTTCATGGTTATCCTTGAGATGAATTGTGATGACATATGAAACAAAATAGGCTAGTAGATAATCAGGGATGACGGGAAAGGTAATTTTGATAGTTGGATAACTAAATTAAACAGTAGAGTGGGTAGTGTAATGTGAAATTAAATGGATGATGAATAAAAATGTTTAAACTTGTGTGTATAAAGTCGAATGTTGTGTGTATTATGAGGTAGTTTTGTGGGGAGTTGCAAATAGTGGGGGCAGTGATTGAGATGATTGATGTGTGGTATGTTGTGGTGATGTGTTGTGCTCTAGTGTTGGGGATGTGAACCCATAGGTTGGGTATTATGTGTTATCTATATACCATGAATGTTTATGTTATTTTATACGCACCCCACCCAAGTTATAAAACCATTACAATGCTCTGAGGTACTGAGTTCTGGGTTTTATCTCCAACACAGAGGATTGTAGTAATGAGGATGGTTGGCTACACACTATCCCTCACTCTTCCATAAGTAGTAGTGATATGGGTCGGTATTGGAAAGTATCAAGTGAAGTTATTATGGCCCAAGTTACTTCAAGAGGGATGTGATGTGTTAGCCCAAGATTCCATGGGGGAGATCTAATGTGGTGTTATTTGATATATGGTGGGGTTCATTATCAATAAGAGGTAGTAATGAGGTTTAGGTTCATCAAATTCATGATACCCTACTATTCTGGTTCTGGTTGTGATCTGATATGATTTCTCAGGTTTCTATGGGTGGGATGTGATGTGATGTGCAGCCCATGTGTCTACAGATTGGATTTCATGTTATGTGATTTTTGGACCATGTGTATGTGGGAGGGATGTGATTTCATGTCTTGTATGGCCTAGGTGTCTGTAGGTGGGATGTGATGTGATGTGATATGTGTGGAAGCTATGGGAGAATCGGATATTAGAAATTGGGTCCTGATAGCAGAAAAACAGTGGGGAAGTGGAAGTAAGGATCCTTTCTTTGTTATGATCTCAATGAAATATTGTTATATTAGATGCATGATTCGATGAATGATCCATGGTGAGGTTGGGTTTGATTAATTTATTGTTATAGTTTCTTTTTAGTTTTGTTATTTTTTAAAATTCACATTAGCATACTCTTTTCACATGTGAACAGAAGGCATTTGTTACGTCTGTACTAGGTATACCTATAATGTTAACCTTTTGTATATAAAATTAATTTAAGGTTTCTAGGAAGAATTTTGGGATTTATATGAACATTACTCTCTAGTTTTGAGTTTCAATTGATTCACCACCATAAACCTGTCTATGGGTATTTCCCTTGGATATTTTTATATGTATTAGTTTTACGTTATTCATGAATTGTTGGGTGGTCTTTGTTTTAACATTGTATTGAAATTTGGAGTTTTTTAGTGATTTTTTATCCTATATACTAATCATGTTTCAATTATAGATGGTAATTCCTCACATACTAGGATATTTTTATACCCTCGGTGCAAGTCACCAACTGGGGGCCTACTGGAGGTTGGACTCGGGGGGTATCATCTCTCTCTCCTCATTGTTGTATCTTTAGAGGGAGGGTGTTATGACATAGTGGTATCAATGGTTATGGTTTATAGATAGGATAGAGTTTGGAGTTAGTCACGGTGAGGTTTTCATGGGCTGGTATGGCAGTGGTACCAGTTGATCTTGGTGTGTGACATAGGATAGGGAGACCAGCTAGGACACTGGATTTTAGAGCCCCATGATTCAGTGCATGAAATTTGAGCTAATTGAATAGCCAAGTGAGGTGGAACAATTTTTAGTTAGACACCTAATATAGGTAAATGCATCAGGATGACTTGTATTCCTATTTTCAATGGGTGTTTGTGGAAAACAAATTAATAAACAAATAAGCTTCGATAAAATTCCATGATACCAGGATTAGGATGTTCGCCTTCATTTCTATAATAGATCATGTTCATCATTCATTAGTCACTTATGATTTTTAGGATCATCAAGATGATATGGTTGATTGTAAGAGGGTTGGACTGATAGAGGAGAATGAGGCATTGAATCTGGATTTGTGTTCAATTTAGTGACAGAGTTCAGGTAAGTACGAGGGGAGTGTATCTGTTCTGGATATGGGGAATCGGATGGTGGAGGTTAGGATCACTTTTGTTTTGATCTAATCTTTAATAGAGTTAAGGGTGTTTCTAGATGTTATTCATATGTGTATAGTTGTACATTAGTGATGGACATTGTTTCTTGGTTACCACAAGGAGGCAGATATTATGTGGCATAATTCTACATAAAGTTTCTAGAAGAGTTTATGTCATAAAATATGAGGGAAGCTAAGAGGCAGGGGATATTATATATTAATTAATATAGACTAAGTTTTTGGGTTCTTGGGATTAGGTTCAAGGACCTCCTACACGTTTCTCTAGATGTTTTCTCTGATGAGGAGTCCATAGCACAACATCTACAGGAGTCATTGCGCCCAATGATCAAGTATTTGGTTACTCTTTTTACACTCCCTACATATCTAGAGGTTCATAAAAAGTATAATGTTATCATGTAGATGATATAATTGGGTCTTAAACCTCATTAGGGAGTATAAGTGGTCATTTTGAGGAGTAGAGAATCAGGTAGTGTGCCTTAGGAGTTTAGGTAGTTGGTGTTTCATTCAACTAGGAATTGGATATAGTAATTTATTTCCAAATCATTGGAGAAAGGTTGTTTCTGAGCATATTTTGTGGTTTTTTATTTTTCTTTCATACCTTGAGGATATATGGGAACTAATAGATTTAGTGTTCAAATGCTCAGGGAGGTCAGTTTTAGATTGGCAGTCAGGTCCTTTTTCAGCAGCAGCAATTACCTCTGAGGTAGTTTTAGAGGAATGGGCCATAGGTTCATTTTTAGAAGTGATTTTCAGGTGGAGTTGGGAGAGGAAAACCTCATTATGGTCCCCATCCATAGGTCCCCAGGATAAATCATGTCCATGGAGTCTAGTAGTAGAGAGGTAGAAAAGCTAGGTTTGGTCGGATTCACGCATTATAGGTAGTAGCACTAGTATAGAAAAGAGTTGTTCGAGGTACGTTAAATTTATCATCTATACTAGTTTGTTGTTTTCTTGGTTCAGGAGTCTTGCACTCATTTTTTCTCCTACTTTGGTCCTTATGTTGGTACTAAATGTAGAGAGGCTTCCAGTTTTTCGGGTGTTATCTATACTGGTTGGAGTTTAGGCTTCCTTATTTGATGTGTGGGGGAATGTAAACTGGTGAGGGAGCACCACCAGTTAGTGGGGGAATTTTTCTTATTACAGATATAACCATATTATATTATCCTTGGTATTTATTGGTTCATTCCATTCGTGTAGTCATATAATATTTTTGAAGAATAGTTTTATATCACAATGTGGATTTCATATGAGAGGCATTCATTAGAGAGTAAGGTTTTTGGTTTGGTGGTTGACAAGTGGAGCTTATTTTGTCATAGTTGGTAGAGTAGTTAGTGTATGGTTAGGTTGGGGGTGTTCGCAAGGATGTGTAGGGGTTCTTGTATGTTTTCCTGGATAAGGTTATGTTACTAACTTTTCAATGTGATGTTGTGTTTGGGATAGATTTATATTAGGGACTATCTCATATTTTGATGGATCCCTATCAGATGGTTCCCATAGAGTTGTTTGATATGAGGATACAAGTGTATGATCTGATTCATATGGGTTTCATTTGACCCAATGTGTTGTCATGGGGTTCTGTAGTGTTTTTATCTAACAATTATTTGAGTCTGTGGGTTTTTATAGACTACCGGTGGTTGAATGAGTTGAATGTCAAGAATCATTTCCCTCTTCTAAGGATCAATCGTTTTTTGATGGATTGGGTGGGGATAGTTATTTTTTGATGATCAAAATATGGTTTGTATTTCACTAGTTGATGGTGAAAGATTTGGATGTTCAAAAAACTTCCTTCAAAGTTATTTATGGAAAATATATGTTTGTAGTCATGTTGTTTGCTGTTATGAACACACTATCCATGTTCATGGGGATTATTACCTCTATGTTCTATGATTCTTTAGATCCATTTTCCATCATATTCAATGATGATATTGTTTTCTACACATAGTCATATGAGAATCATGTGGAGCATCTCAGATTTGTTTTGCATGTCCTTTGACGCCACCAACTTTATGGGAAGTTGTACTTGTGTGACTTTTGTATGTGATAGTTGTATTTACTAGGATATGTGGTCTCTCATTTGAGTGTGTCAATGGACCTTTCAAAGGATTAAGTTGTTATTTCTTTAGAAACAACTAATAATTTGGCATAGTTTCACAGTTTTCATGGTCTTACGGGCTATTATTATAGTTTTATACACAATTTCTCTAGAGTTCTACAAACACTAATTATGTTGACTAAAAATAACCAAGAATTTGTGTTGATATATATGTGTGATAGGTATTATTTAGTTACCTTAATGAGATGTTGGTCAGTGGTATGGTGATTCATTTTCCTTAGGAGGGTGTGTTGTTTGAGGTTTTCTTTGACATGTTCGATCTGGGCTTGGGATGCTAGTTGATGCAGCAGAGAGTTCCAATAGCATATTTTTCTAGTAATTTATATAAAACCATTGTAAAAACAATGCCACACATTATCTAGAGTTTTTATCAGTTATGTTCACTCAGAAATTTTGGCAGCATTACCTCATTAGCAAGTGTTTTGTGGTCTTTACAGATCACAAGATCTTGAGATATATCTTTTCTTAAAATGATCAGAATTTTATTTAGTAGAGGGGTTTTTTACATTAGGTATATTATTTTGAGATCTATTACACCTCAGTGAAGGTTAATGTATTTTTTTATGTGTTGAGTCATATGTCCTGAGAGGATGTTTCTCGGAAGACTTTGAACGTTAGGAAATGAATGGAGGACTTTGTAGTGATGCATCTTGATGTTGGGGAGAGAAGTGGTTGAGGTTTTCTTCATTATATTAGATTTTCATCTTATTTAATGAGGCATGTGTAGGAGTATCATTGGGGAGAGTCAAAGGTAGAGGTGATTCATTATTGTGTTAACCATGGTGATTCTCCTGAGGGGTGGTCAAAGAATGATTTGAATCAAGTGTTGTTCCCGGGAAGGTTATTTATCCCTCAAAAGATATATGGGAGATTTCTCCCTGAGTTTCCTAGCTCACCTTTATTAGTACATCTTGGTGTAAATAATATGAATCATCGCTTGAAGAGATATATTTGGTGTCCATGGATGAAATAGTCACTGGCAGAGTTTGTTACAAAATGTATAGTTTTTCAGCAGGTGAAAGTGGTGAACCATTTTATAGAAGGTTTATTGAAGTAATTGTAATTACCCAAGTGTAAATTGGAGGAAATATCAATGTATTTATTCATAAAGTTTCCCCAAGAACATTTATTATGTGATATATTTTGGGCGATAGAGGACTGACTGATAAAATCAACTCACTTCCTAGTAATCCATGATTTGTGTTCCATATATGTTTTTCTGAGGCGATACATGGATTACGTGGTTTCATTCTTCTGATACCTATTAAATCCTTAGAACCACTTTCTACCCTCAAAAATATGGGCAAATGGATTGGATCATCCTCGTGTTGTAGGATCTATTTCTTTCATGAAACTTGTACTTTGGGGGATCTGGGGTATGACTAATACCTTAGTTTGTGTTTTCATACAACAATAGATTTCATGCATCCCTTAGTATGGATTCATTGGAGGCATTTTATGGGAAAAAATTTAATTCTTCATTGTATTATATGGGGGTTGGAGAGTGTAACGACCCAAAGTTTCATTAACGGAAAATCCCTCTTCATCCAGTTAAATGTTTCTTTATGAAATTTTTTTTTATAAGATGTAAACTTCTTTAGTTTTACGTTAATATTTTTGACCGTTACTTTTATAGCCATTGAACAGTGATCATCTGAGTAGTATAAATATAAGGCTTTAACGAACCCATTTCTACTCAGACAAGGGAAGCGATGGCCTCATCCAGTAGAATTGCCCCTTACGAAGCCCATTTGTCAGAGCTCGGAAAAGAGGTGGCGTCTTTGGGCTTTTCCCTTGACCAAGCCCAAGCTGAGCTTCATCAAGTCAAGCTCGAACGTGATCGTCTACGGGAAAAGTGGAAGTTGATTGAAATTACCACTCGAGCGATGTTATCCGAGCCGCCCCAAGAGTCTATCACCATCGCACACCTTACCCTTAGGTCTTATGCGGCTATTTTAAGGGGTTATTTAACAAATAAGTAGCACCATGTTCATGTACATTATTTTTTTATATAATAATGAATATAATTTCTAGTCATTTTTGATACATTGTAATTAGTTTTCAAAGTACAAATGGTGTTTTCAGTTATTATTTAATTAAGAATTATATTTTATTAAATTAAAGAATTTTTCAATTAAATATTATTTTAATAAAATATTATTATTAATATTAAATTAATTATTATTAAATATAAATGATCTTATAATTTTATGAATGCAATTAAAATTTTTATTAAGGTTTCAAAGCCATTTCTGTCAAAACCCGTGAATTTTTAATAAATGTCGGTTTTTATTTTAAAAGTGAAAATTCACATATTTAGAAAATTATTTAGATAAAATAAATATTATTTTTGGAATCAGGACGTCGAAATTATCCAACAGTGAATTTTTCATAATTTTCTGAGAGCCAAATTTTTGGGTAAAAATTAAATACCATTTAAATATATAATGTGTTTTATGACATCATAATGACCCAATGGTGATGTAATAAAATACCATAATCCTTATCTTAGGCCAATATATGTTTTATCATTAAAATAATTAGGTTCTGGGTTTGTTTCACTCACTTTTCAAAGCATTAATGGAGCCCTCAAGACTTATTCAACACTTTGCCTTTTTAAATTAATTTCCATGGGAGTGTGACTCACCTCCACATAAGCAACCCTAATTTTTTAATACGTTCGGACCTTGGCCTTGTAAAATATTGTTTTCCTCTTTCCTTTTCCAGAAACCATGGGAAAATACCATGGGATGGTTTGTGGTTTGGATTATTTTAATATAAGGGGTCCCAAACCTAAATAATAAAGAATTATCTCACCTTTCCTATATAAACCCACCCAAGATCCCACTTCCTCCTCACTAAAAGCCCTTGAAGTTCGTCCAACATCTGCCCTAATCTCTCTAGAATCCTCCCAAGGTGCCCCAAGCTCCCAAGAAGCCTCTCACAAGCCTCTCTCTAGCCTTTGGAAGCACACTTCCAAGTAAGGGTTTTTTCTTCCTTTCTCATTTTTGTCAATTTTCTTTAAGTTGTATTGCCCTTTTAATTTCAATTATGAATGTTGGGGTATGGTTTCTCACCTCCCCCATACTGCCCTAATATTGTTTGAATGATGGGAGAACCCTTTCTCTCTCATTAACTTCCTCCCATGAACACCCGTTACTATGCCGAAATTCCGAAAGGAACTTCTCTCTCTTGTTTTACATTCAAGAAATACTTTTGTATCATGAATCTAAATTCCATTTCTATTGTTGGGACATGTATATATATGACCTCCTTACTGTCCATTACATGTAAATATGATGAGGAACCCCTTTCTCTCTCATCAACCTTTTTTATGAATTCTTATGTCACGCCGTTACGCTGCCGAAATCGCCCCGATTTTCTAAGACAATGTCATTGTGTAGTGAATACCATGCCCATTTCTCCATCAAGGGTATTCACCTTTACGCACATTTACATATTGATTGTAAAGTTTCATGTATTAATTCCACATTCCTTTATCGTGGAATAAATGATTATGTTTTATGAATCCATGTTTTATGATCCATGTGGCACACTTATGCATGAAATGAAATGTTTAAGAAGGGTGTGCCCTTTATAGTGCTCCAATGCATTGGGTAAAGTATAGTATCATGATACGTCATGTGAAATTAGTGTTGACTCATGCTAATTCAAGTGCAACGAGGGTTTACTCGTGCTTCAAGTTCAATGAGGGTTTACTCATGCTCCATGTGCAATGAGCCTTGGCTCATGCTAATTCAATGTTAAGTGTTGTTGCCACATTTCCATGTTATGATTATCATGCTTTATCATGCCTTTATGTTCATGTTTCTCTTATGCTCTATTGATATGCCTATTGCCTAACATGTATTTTACTCCTCATGTTATTCATTGTGTACTCCCTTACTGGGCTTTATAGCTCACCCTTTTCTTATGCATGTCCTCAGGTTATCCCATGCAATGCTAAGTACGAAGGAATGTAGTGGTCATGTAAAGGAAGTTTTCAATAAAGACGTTGTATTTCATGTTTAAAGTTTTTATGTAATGATCCTAAGCCCCAAAGACACTAAACCTCTTGATCTTCTTTGTTGTATCAAGTGAAGTTAATGTAATAAATCATGTTTAAGTTGTAATAAAAGCAGGGTTGTCATAGTTGGTATCAGAGGATAGGTTTAGTTATTTTTGGGATTAGGAAACCCTAGTAAAGCCTTAGATACAAGACTAAGTATAATAAAAGCATCCCTAAGTTTTGGTAAATATTATGTAAGTGGTTTATCAAACAAATACATCCCTGTCTGGATACGACCAGGTAGAGGCGGCTCTGGCACAAATGTATCCTAGGGGTAAAACCCGAAAACACTGCTTTGAGCTAGACTCGAACGGGAACGGGTGCACGACAACGGGCCTTGCTGCACTCTTGGTTATGACACTCCCAGGGGATATGTTTTGATAAATTCACAATCTTAGTATGAACCCTTATTAAGGGAAAAATGCCCCTAAGAATATATGTTAGAAGGAATATCATGAAAAGCCTGGATTGAATCCTATAGACTCATGAGTTAAAGAGGTTAAAGTTTATTTATAAGTCATAAACTTTTGTCTTTGGATTACCCTTTATGTGTTACCCCTAACTTTCCTTTTATTCCAGCCAATGGCCGGTAATAGGAGAACTCGGGCTAACAACCGTTGTGATGATCAGTGTGATGATTGTACTTATGAGATGCCCAATCCAATGGGAGCGGGAATTGCGAACTTTGTCACGCTTCTATCTCAGCTAACTCAAGTTTTGAATAGAAACACTTGTCAAGAGGAACGTTCAACCCCCCTAATAAAGAACATGTTTCTATTGAAAGCTTCATGAGACAAAGGCCTCCTACTTTTAGTGGATCATCTGATCCCACGATCGCTGAACAATGAATCAACTCCATTGAAAAGATATTCTCCATCCTCCAATTCTCTGAAAAAGAGAAGGTTCTCCTGGCGGCTTATCGTATGGAGGGTGAAGCTGATCAATGGTGGACGTTGATCAAAAATACGAAGCTTGAGGAGGAGATCAAGGCTTTGGAATGGAAGGAATTCCGGAAGATGTTTTTCGATAAATATTTTCCACGCACCCTCCATCTTAAGATGGAAAGGGACTTACATTCCCTCAAACAGAAAGATAAAGAATCTGTGGGAGCGTACGAGGAAAACTTCAAAAGTCTTGCACGATACGCTTTCGGCTTTGTCGTTACCCCCAAATGCAAGGTTGACCGCTTCTTTGGTGGGCCGAAGCCTAGCTTGCGGAAAGCATTAGCGATCCGTGACTTCGACAGCTATAGGAAATTGTCCGATGTGCCCTCAATGTTGAAATGGAGATCGGAGAATCACAGGGGTATCATGGGGACAAAAAGCATAAGGTGGACATCAATTCTGGTGGTCTGATTGATAAATCCAACGGCGCTAAGAAATTCCAGCACCCCACTTGTCAAAAGTGTGGAAAGAAGCACCCTGGAAATTGCCTTAGGGGGACAAGAAAATGCTTCAAGTGTGGAAGAGAAGGGCACCTAGCTGTTAACTGCCAGCAAGAAGGACCCACGGCTGCGACAGAGGAGAGGAACACTCCTTTCGAACCTCAACGCGTTTTTCAATGCTACAAATGCAAAGAACCGGGTCATTTTGCAAATCAGTGCCCTAATCCAAGGGTTATCGGAGGCAACCAGTAACCTCCAAGACAGCAAGGAAGAACTTTTGCCATCACTTCTGCCGAAGTGAACCCCAACAACGAAGTGGTGACAGGTAATCTAGTTATTCATTCAAGAATAGCGAACGTACTTTTTGATTCAGGTTCTATGCATTATTTTATATCTCGAATGTTTAGTAGAACAATCATAGCACCACCAAAAATCCTGGAAGTAAAGATGTCGGTGAGTACGGAAAATGGGGCAATCATTTCATCCCATGAGTATAAGTCCTCCCCTGTTATAATCGGTGGATTGAATTTCCCGGCGAACCTCATCATACTCCCTCTGGTGGAATTTGATGCAATTCTTGGCATGGATTGGCTTTCCTTATATAGAGCCAACATAAATTGTCGGGAGAGGGAAATCACACTCCATATGGATAATCGACCCCCGATTCTTTACAAGTGTCAGGAGGAAAATGAATCTCCTTTAGCTCCATCATCTCAAGCATGGATATTACTGCCTTATGAGCACGCATATATGGCTCAGATGATTGAGTCCAAGGAAGAAACCACCCTTGAAGAAATGCCTATTGTGAGGGAATTCACTGAAGTATTTCTCGAGGAACTTCCTGGTCTTCCTCCAAGAAGAGATGTTGAGTTCTCAATTGAACTTATACCTGGTGCGCTACCAATATCCAAGACTCCATATAGAATGGCTGTTGTTGAGCTTGAAGAGATGAAGAAACAACTACAGGAGAATCTTGATAAATGGTTTATACGCCCAAGTGCATCACCATGGGGTGCACCAGTCCTCTTCGTCAAGAAGAAGGATGGGTCAATGCGGCTTTGCATCGATTATCGTGAACTTAAGAAAATCACGATAAAGAACAAGTATCCTCTACCAAGAATTGATGACTTGTTTGATCAGCTGTGTGGAGCACAATACTTCTCCAAGGTGGACTTGCAGTCGGGATATTATCAAGTAAGGGCGAAGAAGGAAGATATCCCCAAGACTGCTTTTCGTACAAGGTACGGGCACTATGAATTCATAGTAATGCCTTTCTGACTCACCAATGCTCCAGAAATATTCATGGACTTGATGAATAGAGTCTTTAGAGATTACCTAGAAGAATTTGTGGTAGTCTTTATAGATGATATTCTAATATACTCCAAAACCAAGGAGGACCATGAGGAGCATTTAAGAACTGTACTGGAGACTTTGCGCAAGGAGAAGCTCTATGCCAAGTACAGAAAGTGTGAGTTCTGGTTGAAGGAGGTATCATTCTTGGGCCATATCATCACAAGAAATGGGATATCTGTGGACCCCTCCAAAACAGATGCAATTGAGGGATGGCCGAGGCCAACATCGGTAACTGATATCCGTAGCTTCTTGGGGTTAGCTGGATATTATCGATGATTTGTGAGAAATTTCTCACGATTGTACAACCCTCTTACAAAGCTAACTCGAAAGGGAGTAATGTTTTCTTGGATTGATGAATGCGAAGAAAGATTCAAGGAGTTGAAAAGGAGACTTATCACTGCACCCGTGCTCACTTTACCCACAAGTGGGGAGCTTTTTGTGGTATTCAGTGATGCTTAGAAGAAGGGCTTAGGATGTGTGCTGATGCATAATGATAAAGTGATATCCTATGCCTCAAGGAAGTTGAAAATCCATGAGTGAAACTATCCAACGCATGATCTGGAGTTGGCGGCGGTGATCTTTGCCTTGAAAATCTGGCCGCATTATCTCTATGGAGAGAAATGTGAGATATATACTGACCACAAGAGTCTTAAATATATATTCACACAGAAAGAGCTTAATATGCGCCAGAGAAGATGGATAGAGCTCATCAAGGATTATGACTGTTCAATACATTACCACCATGGGAAGGCGAACAAGGTGGCGGATGCCCTAAGTAGAAAGGATCCAGCGATTCTATCAATGATGAGGATTGAGAAGGATCCAATCTTCTTAGACTTGATGAATATGGACGTGGGAATCATAAAGAAGGGAACATCATCAATCCTTTCACAAATGATTGCTCAACCATCTCTTTTGGAAAGATTAAAGGATGCTCAAAAGGATGATGCGGGAATCCAAGAAAAAGTGGAAGCTATCAAAAAGGGAAAATCCACAGAGTTTAATGTTAATGAAGAAGGAATTGTGCGGTTTGGGAAAATACTATGTGTTCCATCAAGTTCGGAGCTGAAGAAGGAACTTTTGGATGATGCACATAGTTCAAATTTTTCTATTCACCCAGGGAGCACAAAGATGTATCGAGATCTCCGAGAAAACTTTTGGTGGGATAATATGAAGAAGGAGATCGCTGAATATATATCAAAGTGCCTGGTGTGTCATAAAGTGAAGGCAGAGAGGCAGAAGTCTAAGGGGATGATGCAACCATTTCCCATACCATAATGGAAATGGGAGAACATCACCATGGACTTTGTCACCGGACTTCCAAGGACATCCAAAGGCAATAATGCAATCTGGGTTGTTGTGGATCGTCTTACAAAGAATGCACACTTCAATACTATTCGAGAGGATTTCTCTTTGGATCAACTGGCACGGATATATATCAGGGAAGTGGTATGGTTGCATGGAGTACCACTATCTATTGTGTCTGACTGAGATCCAAGATTTACCTCTATGTTTTGGAAGAGTCTTCAACATGCTCTGAATACTGAACTGAACTTCAGTACGGCCTATCATCCTCAAACTGATGGCCAATCTGAGCGGACTATCCAAACACTTGAGGATATGTTGAGAGCGTGCTCAATGGACTTTAAAGGAGGATGGGATCAACATATTACTCTAGTTGAGTTCTCTTATAATAATAGTTTCCACTCGAGCATCCAAATGGCACCATATGAATCCCTGTATGGGAAAAGGTGTAGAACACCAGCATGTTGGGATGAGGTCGGTGAACGTAAGCTGCTTGGACCAGAAATGGTCGAAGAAATGGTGGAGAAGGTGAAAACCATTCAGCAGCATATCAAGGCATCCCAAAGTTGACAGAAGAGTTATGCAGATAATCGTCGACGAGACCTTGAGTTTAAAGTCGGAGACATGGTGTTTTTATGCATATCTTCGTGGATGAATGTCATGAGGTTTGGAATGAAAGGGAAGTTAAGACCAAGGTACATCGGCCCCTTTGAAATTCTTGATCTTGTTGGGGCTGTGGCCTATAGACTAGCACTTCCACCTACTATGGACAAGGTGCATGATGTCTTCCATGTATCCCTCTTAAGGAAGTACATACCAGACCCTTCACATGTACTCTCTTCCGAGGTGGTACAATTAGAAGACGATCTTTCTTATGAGGAGAAACCAGTGAAGATCTTAGATCGTAGAGAAAACATTCTACGAAATAAGACAATTCCCCTCGTCAAGGTGTTGTGGAGAAACCACAAGTTTGAAGAAGCAACTTGGGAGTCGGAGGATATGATGAAGCTAAGTTACCCACATTTTTTTTAGTGTGGGAAAAGGAAAATTTCGAGGGTGAAATTTCTTAAGGGGGGAATATTGTAACGACCCAAAGTTTCATTAATGGAAAATACCTCTTGATCCAGTTAAATGTTTCTTTATGAAAAAATGTTTTTATAAGATGTCAACTTCTTTAGTTTTACGTTAATATTTGTTACTGTTACTTCTATATCCGTTGAATAGTGATCATCTGAGTAGTATAAATATAAGGCTTTAACGAACCCATTTCTACTCACAAAAGGGAAGCGATGGCCTCATCCAGTAGAATTGCCCCTTACGAAGCCCATTTGTCAGAGCTCAGAAAAGAGGTGGCGTCTTTGGGATTTTCCCTTGACCAAGCCCATGCTGAGCTTCATCAAGTCAAGCTCGAACGTGATCATCTACGGGAAAAGTGGAAGTTGATTGAAATTACCACTCGAGCGATGTTATCCGAACCGCCCCAAGAGTCTGTCACCATCGAAAACCTTACCCTTAGGTCTTATGCGGCTATTTTAAGGGGTTATGTAACAAATATGTAGCACCATGTTCATATACATTATTTTTGTATATAATAATGAATATAATTTCTAGTCATTTTTGATACATTGTATTTAGTTTTTAAATTACAAATGGTGTTTTTAGTTATTATTTAATTAAGAATTATATTTTATTAAATTAAAGGATTTTTGAATTAAATAATATTTTAATAAAATATTATTATTAATATTAAATTAATTATTATTAAATATAAATTATCTTATAATTTTATGAATGCAATTAAAATTTTTATTAAGGTTTGAAAGCCATTTCTGTCAAAACCCGTGAATTTTTAATAAATGTCGGTTTTTATATTAAAAGTGAAAATTCACATATTTAGAAAATTATTTAGATAAAATAAATATTATTTTTGGAATCAGGACGTTGAAATTATCCAACAGTGAATTTTTCATAATTTTCTGAGACAGTCAAATGTTTGGGTAAAAATTAAATACCATTTAAATATATAATGTGTTTTATGACATCATAATGACCCAATGGTGATGTAATAAAATACCATAATCCTTATGTTCTGCCAATATATGTTTTATCATTAAAATAATGAGGTTTTGGGTTTGTTTGACTCACTTTTCAAAGCATTAATGGAGCCCTCAAGACTTATTCAACACTTTTCCTTTTTAAATTAATTTCCATGGGTGTGGACTAACCTCCACATAAGCAACCCTAATTTTTTAATAAGTTCGGACCTTGGCCTCGTAAAATATTTTTTTCCTCTTTCCTTTTCCAGAAACCATGGGAAAATACCATGGGATGGTTTTTGGTTTGGATTATTTTAATATAAGGGGTCCCAAACCTAAATAATAAAGAATTCTCTCACCTTTCCTATATAAACCCACCCAGGTCCCACTTCCTCCTCACTAAAATCCCTTGAAGTTCGTCCAACCTCTGCCCTACTCTCTCTAGAATCCTCCCAAGGTTCCCCAAGCTCCCAAGAAGCCTCTCACAAGCCTCTCTCTAGCCTTTGGAAGCACACTTCCAAGTAAGGGTTTTTTCTTCCTTTCTCATTTTTGTCAATTTTCTTTAAGTTGTATTGCCCATTTAATTTCAATTATGAATGTTGGGGTATGGTTTCGCACCTCCCCCATACTTCCCTAATATTGTTTGAATGATGGGAGAACCCTTTCTCTCTCATTAAATTCCTCCCATGAACACCTGTTACTATGCCGAAATTCCGAAAGGAACTTCTCTCTCTTCTTTTACATTCAAGCAATAATTTTGTATCATGAATCTAAATTCCATTTCTATTGTTGGGAAATGTATATATATGACCTCCATACTGTCCATTACATGTAAATATGATGAGGAACCCATTTCTCTCTCATCAACCTTTTTTATGAATTCTTATGTCACGCCGTTACGCTGCCGAAATCGCCCCGATTTTCTAAGCCAATGTCATTGTGTAGTGAATACCATGCCCATTTCTCCATCAAGGGTATTCACCTTTACGCACATTTACTTATTTATTGTAAAGTTTCATGTATTGATTCCACATTCCTTTATCGTGGAATAAATGAATATGTTTTATGAATCCATGTTTTATGATCAATGTGGCACACTTATGCATGAAATGAAATGTTTAAGAAGGGTGCGCCCTTTATAGCGCTCCAATGCATTGGGTAAAGTATAGTATCATGATACGTCATGTGCAATGAGTGTTGACTCATGCTAATTCAAGTGAAATGAGGTTTTACTCGTGCTTCAAGTGCAATGAGGGTTTACTCATGCTCCATGTGCAATGAGCCTTGGCTCATGCTAATTCAATGTTAAGTGTTGTTGCCACATTTCCATGTTATGATTATCATGCTTTATCATGCCTTTATGTTCATGTTTCTCTTATGCTCTATTGATATTCCTATTGCCTAACATGTATTTTACTCCTCATTTTATTCATTGTGTACTCCCTTACTGGGCTTTATAGCTCACCGTTTTCTTATGCATGTCCTCAGGTTATCCCATGCAATGCTAAGTACGAAGGAATGTAGTGGTCATGTAAAGGAAGTTTTCAATAAAGATGTTGTATTTCAAGTTTAAAGTTTTTATGTAATGATCCTAATCACCAAAGACACTAAACCTCTCGATCTTCTTTGTTGTATCAAGTGAAGTTAATGTAATAAATCATGTTTAAGTTGTAATAAAAGCAGGGTTGTCATAGAGAGTCAATAGTTCTTGTTCATAATAAGTTGCATAGCACCAATGAGAATATCCAGCCAATTTGAGAGATGATGATTGAGGCACTATATAGTCATAAGGATTATGATAGTTTTAGAAATATTCCCCTAGAGTTTTAGGTTTTAGACTATATGTTCTTTAGAGTCACCCCTCGGTGTGTAGAGTGATGGTTTGGTGGGGGAGTAATCATTATCTCGGGTTTTTTTGGGACCTTTGAGGTGATGGGGTGAGTTGGAGAGGTGGAATAGTTGTCAAAATTTCTACCTCAATTAGAGTTGATCCTTGATATCTTCCATGTGTCTCAACTTCATCGGTATCATTACGATGACTCCCACATTGCTGACTGTGGATGTTTTGATATAAAGGATGATGTGATGATCATGGATCATCCAGTAGAGATCAAGAATCATTGAGAGAAGATTATTTTTAAATGAACCATTCCCATGGTTCACATATTGTGGAGGCACATTGGCCTAGAGGAGAGTATTTAGGATCAAGAGACACAAATTCATGCCTAGTATCTGAAGATTTGTTTTGAGTTTTTCATTGCATTGTTTTTCTTGTGATGATTGGATCTTGAAATGTTTTGACAATTGTTTTTTCCTAGGATATTTGATGTGTAAAAAAATTGCCAACATATGAAATTTAGAAAACCTATATCATAATCAAAACAAATTATACTACTATGCGATTAAACCCAAGCAGGTGAGTCAAAATAGCCTATAGCGGAAAATATCTTGATATTGAGGATGTAATTCCATGATATATGTTCTTGGGGAAGTGTTGTGTATTTTTTATAGTTTTTTTTGTGTGGAGGTAGGTGTGGTTATGTAGAATTTGTTCCTTATGGCTAGTACCTGAAAATTCAATGTGGTTCCCGATGATCGGTGGGGTTGTAGTTGTGTTGTGTGTTTCTTGGGGTGTTTCAGTTGGCATGTTTGGTCGGTGGTAATGTTGAGGAGTAATGAGATATTAATTTTCTATATTGTAGGGTGGTTTTTTGGAGCCCATTATTTTCATTTATTTGTTTTTTGAATCATTACTATGAAATGATAATAGTGAATGGATCACCATAGTAGAGGTATCACCGTAATCATAGATCTCACATGTGAGGGAAGGGCGCCCCCCAGGAGGCCCAATTGGAAGAGGACAAGGGGGGATACATGAAGAGTATATATGGGTGGATTACGATGTTATGATCTACTTTCGCCAACACCACCAGGTGGACCATGTCAGGCTCAATGAGCCAAAGGTTGAGGTCATGGGAGGCTGCGGGCTAGGGAGGATTATAACCTAGAAGCTCTTAAGATGATTAGATGTATGATTTGTGTTTATTATACTCTTTCACCAGTACTAGTAGATATAGTTGTGAGTAATTAATTCATCTATTTAATCCTGGTGTGAGATATGGAGATCTGATTTCATACCTTCTCCCAGTAGCTATGCCTTGAGGTTCATACGGGGAATGCTTCTTTGATATATTTTATCTTCCAGTAGTGCAAGCTATCTCTTAGAGGATAGAGTTTATCATGTGAAATTTTGGTCATCATGATGACACCTTCCAAATCCATATTGTTTATAGACCGGTTGTCCATGGTCTAAGTCCAAATTGATTATCACCATAGATGATTCAAATTCTATTACACTGATGAGACACGATTCCCCTTTGTGGGTGAGAGAGATACCATGGTGGAGCAAGTGGGTTTTGGGAATAGGAAGCTAAAACTCATAACCCATTAATTGGAGAGTTTATCCCTTTGAATAGTAGGCACTTAAAAAATCTATATTCATTAATTTGTGGAGGATTACAGAATGTATTTATTGAGGATGTTCCGGCACTACTATTGAGGTGGGAGGATGATTTTTCCAATGAATTTTACCCCAATATCACTCTGATATCTTTAGAGACATATCAGATAGACCCTAACAAGATTTGAGAGTTACGGTTGTAGTTAGAGTTTTTTGTAGAGGAGAGTTTCATTAGACCTAGTGTGTCCCCATGAGAACCTATAGTTTTGTTTGTGAAAAAGTTGGATGGGAGCTTATAGGTTTGTGTTGATTATCACCATCTAAACAATGACACAATAAATAACTTGTACCCCATACTGAGGATTGAATATCTCTTTGATCAGTTTTGAGTCATGAGGTGGTACTAAATTATCGATATCATGTATGGCTACCACTATTTGAGAGTTAATGAGGTTGTTATTTCAAAATTGGAATTAAAATATCACTATGGACCCTTTGAGTTCTAGGTGATTCTTTTGGATGTGACGAATGCCTCTGTTGTCTTCTTATATTTGATGAACTAGATCTTCCAACCATTATTCAACTGATTTATTGTAGTCTTTAATGAAGATAGACTCATATACATAACGTTCAAGGGTGATCATTCGGGACAATAGAGAATGGTTCTAGAATTGCTTCGGGAACACCTTCTTTATGGTAAGCTATCAAGGTTCCAGTTCTAGATCCATGAGGTTAACATTAAAGGGAATTTCAATTATATTCATGGATTTTATATGGAACCCACAAATATTGATGTGGTGATTTCCTGGGATCCAACTAGGAATGTGTCAGAGGTGCATAGTTTTCCCATGATATGTGATTTGTAATAAAAATCACATCATATGAAATTTGGAGGATATAAATCCTAATTGAACTCATTATATTATGATGTGATTAAACACATGTTTGTGACTTAGTACCACCAATATTAGAAAATATCTTGACATTGAGGATGGAATTACATGATATATGTTCTTGGGGTAATGTTTTCTGTTGTATGTGGTTTGTTAAGATTTTGTAGAGGATTTTGTGGCTTTCTATAATGTGGTCACTATGGAAGGTATTGGATGATGAAATGCAGCACTCGATGATTGGTGGTGATGTATTTGTGTAGTGAATTTCATGGGTGTTTTAGTTGGTATGTTTGGATAGTGGTAGTGTTCAGGAGTAACGAGATATTTGAGTGAAATTTCACAGGGTGGCTGTTTGGACCCCATTATTTTCTTGTGTCTTTTTTTGACTCTTGAGGAGGTAAGGATGATAGTGAATGGATCTCCACGGTATAGGTATTTCTATAATAAAATATATTCTTTTAGAGGGGTGGGCCCCCCCCCAGGAGGTAGAATGTAATAGGATAAGGTTGGGATCCATGACAAGTAGTGATGGGTAAGGGATGATGTTATGACCTCCTTCCAACAACACCAGCATGTGTCCCAGGTTAGGCTCCAGGAGCTATTAGTCAGGGTCCTGGGAAGATTTAAGATATAGAGGCTTATAACCGGGAAGCTCATCAGATGATGATATTTGTGATTTGTGTTTATTATCCTCTTTAATTAGTATTAGTAGATATAGTTGTGATTAATTCCATCATATCTTTACTCATGGTGAAAAATATAGATCCCCAGTTGAGACTTTTTCCTAGTTTCTTTTCCTTAAGGTTCTTATGGGTAATGATTATTTGATATATTTTATCTACCAGTAGTGAAATTTATTTGCTAGTAGAGAGAGTTTCTCATGTGACCTTTTGGTCATCACGATGATACCTCATGAAATAATATTGGGTATAGACTAGTTTACCGTGGTATGATCCCATATTGACTACCACCACATATTAATCAGATGCCTTTACACTGATGGGAAAAGATTCACCTTTGGGGGTGAGAGAGATATCATTGTGAAGAAAGTGGTTTTTTTAGAATTAAGAGGAAACCCATCACCCATTATTTGAAGAGTTTAGCCTTTGTCTTTGTGGGAACTTCAGACATTCAGATTCCTTCTTTGGTGAATGATTATAGGACTTATTTCTTAAGGACGTTTTAAGACAACCTCTAAGGTAGGAGATGGATTTTTCCATTTAATTTCACACCATGACCTATGTGATATCTTTTTAGGCATATCAGATGGACCCTACAAAGCTCTAAGAGTTGTGGTTGTAGTTTGAGGAAGTTGGAGAGGAGATTTTCATTATACCTAGTGTGTCCCCCTGGGAACCTCTTGTTTTGTTTATGAAAAAGGTTGATGGGGCCTTACTGCATTGTGCTGATTATCTAGACTAGAAAAACTCCAAGATAAAGAAAAAGTACCCCTTACTGAGGATTTTATATCTATTTAATCAATTGTGAGGTGGGAGGTGGTTCTCAAAGATCTATCTAAAGTTTGGCTACCACCATTTTATAGTTTGCGATGCTAATATTTCAAAGCATCCATTCCCATATCTATTTGAACACTATGTGTTCTTGGATATTCCTTTTGGTGTAATGAATCCCCCCACTATCTTCTTGGATTTTATGAAACATATCTTCTTACTATACATGGACCGATTTTTTGTTGTCTTCTTTGAAGACAAACTCTTATTCTTTATGTCAAAGTAGGAGAATTAATGGAACTAGAGGATGGTTATATACTTTCTTTGGAGTACCATCTTTATTATAAGCTCTCAAAGTGCTAGTTCTAGATACATGAGGTTTACTTTCAAGTTAATGTCACCTCCAATCATGGATTTTATATGGAATCATAAAATATTGATGTGGAACTTTCATGAGATCCACCTAAAAATGGGTTATAGGTGAAATGTTTTCTTGTATTTTAGGGTACTACGTGAGGTTTTTGGTAGACTTCATCAAGATTTTGTCACTTTGACCACCCTAATGCGGAAAGGGTAGCTAGTTACCTAGACTGAGCAGTTCCAAAGAGCCTTGGATGAGTTGAGGTTGAGGATATCAAGTTCTCCTATTTTGAGACTATTGAAGGAGGGAATGTAATACATAGTATATTGTTCTTCCTATAGAGTTGGTCTTGGTTGTTTGTCAATAAAGTGGTAGGAATTGATTGCATATGGGTCGAGGCAGTTGAGTCCCCGTGAGCGGAACTATTGGAATCCTCACCTAGAGATGGAATAGAAGTCTTATCTTTGAGGATGTGTCAGCACTGTTTTTTGTGATAGTTATTTGTTTTTTTATTTAGACCACCATAGTCTTAGGTAAATCTTCACACAAAGAGACCTAAAGCTAAGAAAGAGGCACGTGTGGGAGATCCTATAGGAATATGACTTTGAGATAGTCTATACTCCTTGGAAGAAAAACTTGTTGGAAAACTCTCTTTTTAGGAATTCTCATCCTCATCTAGTAGTGAAGGTTTCTGATTAGTTTTTCTCGTTAAAGATACCTCTGATTGAGGAGGAAGGTTTCAATTTTCTTAAGTTTATGGGGTTTACAACTACAATACTTCAACGCCTGATGGAGACTCAATCGAGAGACATCGTCTATGAGGTCCTACATGACTAGATATTCTTAGGATATTTCCCAAATGGATTTTATGAATGAGGGAATAACATCATAAATTTATAAGAAGAATGGTGGATCTTATCATGATACAAGAGGAGGTGGTGAGGGAGTTTCACAATTCTTCTTTGGTTGTACGTTCCAGTGTAGGGAATACAAATTAATACCATCTAAACCCATTTTGTGGGCTAGAATTTGGAAGATATTGGCCGAGTTTATCTCTTAGTGCCACACAAGTCAATAGGTGAACTCTGAGCACCATCTTCTGCCAAGTTTGTTACATCCCCTTAAGATCCCTGGGTGGAAATGGGATAGCATATCCAAAGAGTTTGTGAAAAAAATTCTGTGGATATTAAGAGGCCATGATTACATTTGGGTGATGGTTGATGGACTTATGAATTCAGAACACTTCCTTTCTATCAAGGATTATATTTCAATAGAGAGTTTTTGGTTGTTGAATTTTGTGGATATTGTATGCCTTTATTGGGAACCCTCCAATATTCTCTCTATCCATGATGTGTTCTTAATGTATTGTTTTTTTATAGGGAAATATGAGTCATTCATGAACTAGATGAGTATGAGTACAACCATTTACCCCCTGATGAATTTTCAAATACATCACATTATCTAGGTGTTGGAGGATATGATGAGGTATTGAATTTTAAAATTTGGATAAAGCTAAGAGTATAACATAACCTTGGTGGGATTTTCGTATAATAATATCTATCACTCAACTATAGGCATGGAACCTTTCAAGGATCATTATGGGAGAACCTGTAGGTAGACCTTATGTTGGAATGTGATTAGTGACGAATATCTTATTTGGTCGAAGATGGTGCAGGTGATAATGGGGAAGTTCCATATGAGGATAGATCAAAAAAGGATGAAAACATATTCATATCAACGTTGTTGGCCCTTAGTGTTGAAGTAGGGATAAACCAGTTTTTTTAGTGTCTCCCCATGATGAGGATTGTAGAGATTCCATAAAAGAGGAAAGGAATCCAGTTTTCCAATCAAGACAATCAAGATATTATAGAGGTTTTTTGAGGTTACTTACCACCTCACCCTACCCCCACTATTGGAGTAGGTGTATGAAGTCTTCCATGTGTCACAAAAAATTAGATATGTGCATGATATCAAGATCTTTTTTGACTACGGTGAGATATACAATGGGATAGAGCCACCTTCATGAAGTAACAAATGGAGATTGAGGATCTCAAGAAGAGGATAGGGTGTGGATAGACTATTCACTTGGTTTTTGTGCTATATTATCATGGGAGAATGTCGAAGAGATCCTAGGAGTGGGAGAGCCAGATGTGGGTTTAGTATCCCCACATTTTTGTTTAGTTTTTTCTTTTTTATAATGAAGATCTTAAAAGAGAGAATAATTTTGAGATTATGTTTTATCCATGTTGAAATTTGAAATATATCAAGGAATATTTTCAATTCCAAGAACTAATATGGAAAGTGATTACAAGACGTGATATTCATAGAATTAATTTTATAAAAATATTAAATATATTTTATATCACACAAGAACGGTTTTTAGAAAAATAATTTGATATATCCAAAAATGAGGTTCAAAATAAAAATCAAAGACCATAGTTGAATCTAGTGTGTGAGATTTACCCTAGGATCAAACCAAAGATTGTCATCATTAGGCATTCTGATAAAGACTCCACTAGAATATACATTTAGTAAATTGATTAACCAATTCATCAAATGACCCAAATTAGTTTCCTCTATAAATATGATATTATGGAGAATTTCCAAGGTTACTACATAACCATGGGATCATTAAGAAGAGAATCCCATTGTTCTTCATTTATAGATTGAGATCGGTAGATGATGATCATTCGATTCATTGTGGATTGAGGTTCAACAAATGAAACAGATCTTAACCATCATTGGAAAGTGAATTCTTCACCCACAATCAATCAAATTTAAATTTAGGACACATCATTTGTGGATTCTTACCTTATAATTAAAATGTTGAGCATGATCAAAACCATATTTTTTGATATTTAATAAAATGAATCCTTCACATGATATTATGTGTCAGATTTCAATTATTTATTCAATTTAATTTAATTGTACCATGTTTTCCACCCCTTATATCCCCAATCTGTATTTCATGGCCAATAGATCTAGTTCAATGATTGCTTCACCCTTTTTTTATTTTCTCCGTTTCTCTACGTGTTCTTCTACATTATCCAATGGGGCTACAGTTTTCCATTGAAAGGTGGGTTAGAGTAATATGAAAACCCTAGATTCATGGTCGATTCATGTGTGATGGAAATTTTGAAGATATTAGGATAGATTTTTCAGATTTTCAGGATTCATGTGATTCCACAATGGATTGAGGAATCTGGACAGGCAGTAGGACGTACAGCGAATGACATACAGTGCATACGACTTCATGAAAATTGATCGAGACATGATTTATCGACACTAGAGGACCATAATAATCATCGAAAAAAGTTTTCCACCAATTAGGGGTGGTTAGATGTCTTGATTTTTAGTTTAAGAAAAGTATTGGGAAGATACGTAACAAATCTAGAGATTCTATGAAAATCCTGACTACACATCATGTAATCTAAAGAACACATGATGTGTAGTGACACATCTTGGTAGATAGAGTTTCTTGGTGAGTAAAATATCACACACCATGTGGGACCCCCACACAATGTGTAACTCAGTGATAGTGGCTCATCATGTACTACAAGAGTAAATGGACTTGGACAAAATTAGGAATATTCCATGTACTTGAAATGGCTAGTGTACACCAGCATGACCAAGGAGAACATTTTCAGCTCAGGTGGGATGAGACATGTCATGTGATAGCATTTAACATATTGTACTACTACATGGAGAGCTAGTTGTGCGATGGGAAGGACATGGAGAAGAAAAGGAATGGGGCCACACGCCATGTGGACCCCCTTACATGTCATGTACCTCCTTTTAAAAAAATCTTATAACTCTCATATCCCCTTTGTTTGGAATCATATTTTGGGAATTTGATTAGGTTATGCATAGTGTTCTTCCATTTAGAATGTAATAATTCCCTTTGTTGTGGATTTTGAGATACAGTCCAAGATGTTTCGAGCATGATTCTTCCTTAGGTGACTCTCGAAGATGGCAGTGACTAGGTTAGATAATATTTTGAGTGGAAACCTTCTGTTGGGACAGGTCATGTGTCCTCTATCTATAGAGTGGACCCCCCTCCCCAACAGACTATGAAAATGTTCATCTATCTAGATATTGTAACCCTCCTACTGGGATAGTACATGGGTCCTTTATCGATATCCTGAGTGGAAACCTCTTGTTAAGATAGGGAATGGGTCCTCTATCCATAGTGTGGAACCCCCTTATGGATTAGGGTGTGGTTCCTCTATCTATCTACAAAGTGGAACACTCATATCATACTAGGGAATGGGTGCTCTAAAAGGATATTATGCAACATAGATTGTATGGAATGGTGGAAAGGTGTATCTTCACACGATTACTCTTTTGATAGACACTCGAGATGCAAGGAATATTTGATGGACCCCTTTGGAAGACACTTTTCCAAGGCTATGCTGTGAGATGGAGATCCCCTTTATCTCAAATCTGGGATTCTTTTCTAAGAATATATATATATATATATCCTTATTGTAGGATTTTATTTCTTATTATGGGTTGAGTTTTCTGCTTCTATTGTGTCTCCCATTACTCCCCAACTGGTTTTTGGGGTGTCCTACTGGGTTTGTGTATACTCACCCCTGCATGGCCTCTTCCATTACGTTTTTTTCTTATGTGGGCATCGAATAGGTTAGTGATGTTTTCAAAGGATAATAGGGATACCATTAAATATTAGACCATGTGAGGTGATCAGTATATAGAGATCTGAAGTCTGTATCTCTCATAATTTACTTTTCTAGTTATTTTTAGGTTCATAGTTCTTTCTTGTTGGTCATGTATTTTACCCCTTTACATTTCATATTACACTATTTTACTTTTTTATTCACTAGAGGTTATTACATGTATGGTTTTTAATCTATTATTTAAGATCTTCTATATCTATTCCTCTAAATTTCTATGTGGAGATAGTTGGGTGAATGTGTATGGGTACATTAGGTTAAGGCCACCCATAAATGTTATTCCATTTGATGTTGGTCACTAGACCCTAGCCTATGGAAGCAGGCTTAGGGTAGTTACATCGTCACCTTCTACCGGCCTGAAAGGCTCCGATGGGTTGGGTCTTGACAACAAAAGTCTCATAGAAACCTCACTTTCCTCCTTGGAAAGCCTCATAATGGGGACGCCCTCAATCCCATCCTCATTCCGAAGTCACTGTAGGTTGGCCTTAACACCGAACCAATCCATCAGTCCCCTCTATTATATCCACCTAGGGAATCACATCTTAGCGTGGAAGTAATGCTCACCTAAATTCCATTCCATATGTCCCAAGGATAGAAGGCATCAAAATGTTCTCATATAGATAATCCCAAGGCCATCTATCTTAGTTAATCACTCACCTCTTCTTAGAGGTCACTGAGGGCACTTATCATTACAGATTCTACACTAGGTTCATTTAAAATATTTTTCACCCCTCAGTGTCTCTGTATAACAAGGCAGACATTTTTAGTCAGGGACTCTCCATCAATGGCCAAGGAAATAAAGACAGTGTCCAAGGAACCTCATGGACATAGAATTTTGTTCATGTCATTCAGTCATCTCATTTGAATTAAAAAAAATATTTAACAATATTCATCACCCTTGGTGGATATACCACAAATCGCATTACATAAAAAGTATAATAAAATAGGAAAGTTGTATTTGGACCGCCTACCTCAAACAAGTAATTTCCCATTTTAATCACATCCCAAAAACTCTCAGCTGATCCCATATCAGTCTAAAGAGACATTTCCTATCCTTTTTTGGTCCTAAATCACACCAAAAAACAACATTAATTAATTATAACCAATTTATAATTAGTTAAACAATTTAAAATTTATTAATTTTATTAATTTTAATAGGCATAAATGCCTAAAATTTCATTGAGTCATCCTATCATGCCAAAACCACCATCAGGGATGTGTAGTCCACCCTTGATGCACCCCAAAGACTAAAAAACACAAAATCACTAACCATTATACAAAATTCAACAGAAAAAATAATTAAATTATGACCAAAACCCTCAAAAAAGTAAAAAATGACAAACCATCATCAAAACGAAGTTCAAAAACATGTACATAGTGTCTTAGGTACTCCTCTAGATTTTACATTTAAAAATCACATAAGAAACGGATGATTCCACTATGTTCAGGTGGAATCAGCACTAGGCCCTAAAATTTTTAACATTGAAATTAATGGTGATAGAGGGAAAATAACATGGAAGGAAGGATGAGGAAGAGACTACAATAAAATTACATCGAATAATACCCAATACTAACTCAATAAATGTAAGATGGGGGAGTTTTGATTAAGCACCTCGTCATGTGCTTGACCGAGCCAATGGTGAAAAGGGGCCAAGACCACTTTTTAATTTAAAAAACTGCCAGGATTTTTTCCTGGTGTGTCCATAAGGTAAATGTCATAATTCATTGGTAAGTTCCTCATTCTCCCTCAGTTATCCCTCTTTCATGTCCTAAATTCTTGGAGCATGCTCCATAAAACCCTTTTATGTCATTACCTATTCTTGCAGTTTTCAACAGCTCGGGTCACCGATCACTTCTCTATTGTTCACATGAACCCTTTGGGAATCCATCAAACCCTAATACATATCAAAATTCATCCTTTTAATGATTTTATGTATCACTGAAATGATTTTTTGAAAAAATAAAATAATTTTAATCTTTTTTATGTTAAACATTTCACACAACACTAAATATATCTTGGGTATTATAAATGAAACAAGTTTTGATTGAGTTTCTTGTAACAAGAAGTTATTGTTTCACAACACACATCATTTTGATCAGATTTTGGAATATGAAACACTATTTTTGTCTTGTGTTATGCACAATTTCTAGCTCCTTTGATTTCTTTCATTACAAACAAGCTCATGGTTTACCGAACTAAAATATACTATTAATATTTTTATTAAAATATTAGTATAGTTACCACCTAACCGTTATAATGGGAGTTAAGAATACGGTTAACTAAATTTTGAAAATATTATTTACACATGTATAAAAAATTAATCTTTTTTTATCAATTAGTTGGAAAATAAAGTGAGAACTGTTTGAAAGTAAATAAATTTCTTTTCTAAGAAAACAATTTACCTATATACAAACACCATTTTACCTCAATAAATTAAACAAAAAATTATTGAGAAATTTTTTCAATAAAATTTGTATATAATATATTCAATAAATATATTTGATACTCATCTAATATATTTTATAGGTATAACATAAAAATATATCCAATTTTATGAATAACAAGATGTATTTTTATAAAAGATAATTTCCCTACCTTTTAATGGTGCACCTATTTTAAATTTTTTGTTGTTGTAAATTAATAATTTTTATTTGAAAAAAACATCATTATTTAAATAAGAATATAAAAATTTACTTTGTTTGAATTTTTGGTATTTTTCTAAAATATTTCATATTTGGTTGATTAATGAAAATTTCTGAATTTTAATTGAAAACATATTTTCCTTATAATTTATTTATATAGTTAAAATATATTTTAATTTGTTTTTAAAGTATATTAATATCAATTATAATTCAATTAATCCAATTTCACAACAAAATTGGAGAAAAAAATAATTTCATATTTTAAACTCTTGATCTTTAAAAACACATCATCTCAACGCATCAACATGATTAATTTTAAATTCATTTATACCACCTATGTGATTATAATTTTTAAAAATTGATTAAATTGTTAGAATAATAATCATTGATAATTTTGAATAATTAAAACATATTTTTGGACAAAAAATATTATTGAAAGTAATTAAAATTATTTATAGTGATTAAGGGAAAAATGAGTTTACTTAGTGGTTAAATGTTAACTTAAAGGGTAAAATACCATAGAAACATGTTTAGAAGAAATTTTATAGAAATTTTTTTACCATATACTCTATTTGATCAAAAATTTACAATTATTGGAGGCACATGATGTAAGGGAGACCTCTCAATACTGTTTACCTTTTTATATTTAGAAGAATGCCACTCCTCCCCCACATTAAAAGGGAACTCACCCCCTCACTTCTTCACATAAATAAATGAATTTGTCTCTTAAAATAAAATCCTAAATAATTTCAAAACATCCTTAATATCATCCTATAAGCCTCACTTTGTGCATAAATACAACCAAGTAACCCCTTTGGTGAAAATAAAAAGGAGTTACTCGAAAAAGAGGTAACGCTCTCAATCAGAATTTGTATTTTATCTTCTTTTTCCAACCATTCTATTCTTATTATTCCATGAATGTATAATAATATCAGTACCCTAAATATAAAACTGGTAACAAACTTACCATTCGTGTGTATGGCGGACTACCGCCTCCTGAAATAATGTCATTTATTTTCCCTTTACCACCCCTCATGGTTGAGAATTATGATGTAAATAAAATTTATATATGATATTTATTATTAATTTATTCTTCTTGAAATATTATATAGCACATACCTTTATGCTATCTATTTTGTGGGAATAAGATAACTTCGTTTGTGGATATGTGGACTACAGCCTCTTTAAAACAATGTGATTTGTTCACACTCTATATAGATTGTATTAAGGGTTTAGTAAAAATATATGATATATATAATAATTATATATTAATTTTAATATATATATATACATATATATCATTTAATTTCTTTCTTTCAATATGATATTAAAATGGAAACAGCGTTAATGAATACGTATGACCTATAGTCTCCATGAATAGTGTCTTCCATTTCATATTTATATTTTTTATAGGTTATTATAAATAATTATATATTGAATATATATGGAATTTATACCATTCTTACATTTTTTAAATAATTAAATCATGATCTAATTAAGAGGATCAAGAATAACAAGTCAAAATGCATACAAAAAACAAAGTGATTATTACCTAAAACATATCGTTTACATGGAATTGTTAATAAATGGGTAATATAAAGTGAAAATAAAATCATATGTGGTTTTATTTATGAGAATTTTTTTTGGTAGATTTATAATAAAATTATATTTATTATGCATGAACTTTTAATGTGTATGAAGAAACTTAAGACATAAGGTAAGGGTTTTCTTGTCTGACTTTTATTTCTATAAGCTATATGCAATATCCACCACTTATTCTTGTCATGTGGTGTATATAAATCCCATGAATATATTATATTATAATTTTTCTTAAATTTATGGATATTTAAATATCCATTTTCTGATTTTTATTTCATGGTGTTTATGGCTCAAAAGATGCCAATTCGATATGGTAAAGTTTGCCTCAATTTTCCATCTTTGAGAAAAATGGTATGTATGCACCTATAATCCATCACATTGTGTATTTAATATTATTTGGCATGTTAAAACAAGAATAGTATTTTTTTAATGATATGGTAATCTTTTTGGAATTTTTTTCTTTCATGGGAATGTGGATTCAAAGTTACCAAAGTGGTAAGATTTTATTGCTATATTCTCATCATTATTAGGATTGTTTATGATTATGCTTCCACTAATTAAATATTATGATCCATCACTTGATAAATCTCATGAATTTTCTTATAATATATTTATTCATGATATCCTCATGTAATGGAACCATTTTTCAACACTCTGGTACATAACTTGATTAAAAAAATGTTTTTAAGAAAACCCAGCCGTATTTCTCCCTTCCATCAGAAATATATTTTATTCAAAATCCAATTTTTCTAAACATGTTTTAAAAATAGTGTTACTATTACTTATTTTTTTCAAATAAATTTTTATCCATGATTTAACTTTTTACAAAAAAATAAAAAGGAATACTCTGCTCATTTTCTGATCAAGTCACTTTTCTAAAATTCTTACGGTGAAAAATGAATGATCGGCATGTACTAACTTACTTGTATTAATTACCATAATTCCCTTGAAGCTTACATTATATGTATAAAAGGTATTTTTTAAAGTATTTTTTTCTTAATATTCTGGAAATTAATTTTTTTGTTAAATTATTTTTTCAAAGAAAACACTTTTCCATATGTTTTCATATTTTTTAAAAATAAAAAGGTTTTAGAGATATTATAAAGATTAATTTATAAGTTTTTAAAATGTTCCAAAAGGAAAAAGGTATTAAAATGTTTTCAATATTTATTTATATGTTTAAAAAACCAAATAAAAACGTTTTAAATATGTTTTCTATCCTTCTTTATATGTTTTCAAAGTATTTTCAAAGAAAAAGGTATTAAAAATTCATTATTTTTTTAAAAACCTTTTTGAAAGAGAAAAAGATATGTTCCTCAAGAAATGATTTAAATGAAATTAAAAAAGCCTTATTTATAATAAAATGATATTTTAAATGGTTTTATGAAAGGGATTTTCAAATAAGGGATATTTTAATTAAGAAATTTTCTAATTGATCTTTAAAAATCCTTCTCCATATAAGATGACAACCTTTGAAATATTTTGTGATTTACCAAGGATATGATCTAAGGAAACCATTCTCATTCTTTCAAAAAATGTATTATGTTTAATATTTAATGTTTTTTATGAAACTCATTTCTCTTCCATGGGTTATACCATGATAAAATGATTATGAAACCTATTTCCTTTAATAGGTTATTCTATGATGAAATGATTACGAAAACTATACATTTTCTATAGGTTACAATATAATCAAATTTTTTTGATACCCATTTCATGTCATCGGTTATGATATGATTAATGTTTATGATATTGTGTCACACGTATATGTGATTTCATTAAGTGATGGGTGTTAGATATATCTCTCTCCAATGCATTGGGTAATGATTTATATCTAATGATATAGTGATGGAAAACAATCCCACAGGTCGATCCACAATGAAAAATAGGTGTGTCCTGATCCACAATGGGAAACAGGTGTGTCCTAATCAACAATGGGTGATTGGTGTATCCCAATATAAAATTGGAAATAGATTTTTCCTGATCCACAATGGGAAATAGGTTTGTTTTGATTTATAATGGGAAACAAGAGTGTCTGGAGCCACTATGGGAAATAGGTGTGTTCGGATACACTATGTTGATGGAATAGTAATTTAACTTTGACACGTGGAATGTTTTTCCATATTTAAGATGGTACCATGATTATTTGACAAAAGTTATTGGTCCATGATTGTTTTATAATGACTTATCATCCTTATTATTCATGTCTTATGAATTACCCATATTTATTCCATGAATCTTGATTGTGATCCCTTATATATGGGTTTTGATCTTATAATGTTACAATCATGTTCTCATACACTTATTCTCAGGTTATTATTTCATATATCCCTTGTTTACCCTTACTGAGCATCTGATCTCACCCCTTTATTATGTTTCTTTTTTCAAAAATCCTTTATATAACACCCTTACATTTTTGTAATATTTTTTGAATTAAATTAATCTTTTTGATATTCTACATTTTAAGCAACACTAAATATATCATGTGTTATGTGAAAGAAAAAAAGTTGGAATGTGTTTCATGAAAAAACATGATATTCATTCCCTTCATGCAACACTTTTATTAGATTTTGGTACAGGAAAAACAATGTTTGTCTTGTGTCATACACAATTCCTAGTTTCTTCAATTTCTTGTATTATACATAAGGATGAGTTTTTTCTAAACTAAAATATACTATTAATTTGGTTATTAAAATATTTTTATAGTTACCAGAAGGCCATTCTAATGGATTTTATGAATAAGATTAACTAAATTGTGAAAATTTTATTTTCGAAAATATAAAATAAGTAATAATTTTTTATCAATTAGTTCAAAATTAATGAAATAACTATTTGAAAATAAGGAAATTCTTTTTATAAGAACTCTTTTTATCTATGTACAAACACAATTTTATCTCAATAAATTAAAAAACAACATTTTGTGAATGTTTTAAATAAAATTTTTATATTACATATTCAATAAATATTTTTGATACCTATACAATAGATTTTTTAGGTATAGGATAAGAATATATACAATTTTATGGATAAAAAGATGTATTTTTCTAGAAGTTAATTTTACTACCTTTTAACGGAACACCTATTTTTAAAAAAATGACAATTAAATAATTTATATTTGATAAAATAATATTATTTTTCAAATAAGAATATAAAATTTTACTTTGGTTGATTTTTTGGTATTTTTCTAAAATATTTGATTTTTAAATTAATAGTAAAAAATACTAAATTTTAATTAAAAACCAATTTTTCATATCATTTATTTATATAGATAAAATATAATAAAATTTTTTAATGTATATTTATATGAATAATAAATCAATTAAAATATATCTATGGACAATTTGTGTTCTACGTGATTCTTTTGGATGTGAAGAATGCCTCTATTGTATTCTTGGATTTGATGAACTGGATCTTCCAACCAATCATCGACTGATTTATTGTAGTCTTTAATGAAGACAGACTCATATACATTATGTCCAAAGAGGATCATTTAGGGAAATAGTGAATGGTTCTAGAATTACTTCGGGAGCACCTTATTTATAGTAAGCTCTCAAGGTACCAGTTCTGGATCCATGAGGTTAACATTAATGGGAATTTCATTTCCATTCATGGATTTTATATGGAACCCACAAATATTGATGGTGATTTCATGGGATCCACCTAATAATGTGTCATAGGTGCATATTTTTTCCATGATATGTGATTTGTAATAAAAATACCATCATATGATATTTGGAGGATATAATTCTTAATTGATCTCAATATACTATGATGTGACTAAACACAAGTTGGTGACTCAGTACCACCAAGATTAGAAAATATCTTGACATTGAGGATGGAATTACCTGATATATGTGCTTGGGGTACTGTTTTCTGTTGCATGTGGTTTGTTTATATTTTGTAGAGGTTTATGTGGATTTGTATAATGTGGTCACTATGGAAGGTATTGGATTAAGAAATGTAGTGCTCGATGAGTGGTGGTGATGTTTTTGTGTAGTGTGTTTCATGGATATTTTAGTTGGTATGTTTGGATGTGGTAGTGTTCAGTATTAAGGAGATATTTGAGTGAAATGTCACAGGGTGGCTATTTGGACCCCTTTCTTTTCTTAAGTATGTTTTTGAATCTTGAGGAGGTAAGGAAGATAGTGGATGGATCTCCACAATATAGGTATTTATATAATAAAATATCTTCTTGGAGAGGGTTGGGGGCCCCAGGAGGTAGAATGTAAGAGGATAAGGTTGTGATCCATGAGAAGTAGTGATGGGTGGGGGTTGATGTTATGAACTCCTTCCAACAACACCATCAGGTGTCCCACGTTAGGCTCCAGGAGCTAGCAGTCAGGTTCATGGGAATCTTTAAGCTATAGAGGCTTATAACCTGGAAGCTCATCAGATGATTAGATGTATTATTTGTGTTTATTATCCTCTTTCATTAGTATTAGTAGATATATTTTTGATTAATTCTTTTATATCTTTACCAATGGGGTGAAATATAGATCCCCAATTGAGAATTTTTCCTTGTTTCTTTTCCTTAAGCTTCTTATGGGTAATCATTCTTTGATATCTTTTATCTGCCAATAGTGAAATATATTTCTTAGTATAGAGAGTTTCTCATGTTTATTTTTGGTCATCACGATGATACCTCATGAAATAATATTTGGTATAGAGTAGTTTACCACTGTATGATCCCATATTGACTATCACCACATATGAATCAGATGCCTTTACAATGATGGAAAAAGATTTACCTTTGGGGGTGAGAGAGATATCATGGTGTAGAAGGTGGTTTTTGTTATAATTAAGAGGAAACCCATCACCCATTACTTTAAGATTTTATCCTTTGGCTTAGTGGTCACTTCATACATTCAGATTCATTCTTTGGTGAATTATTATAGGAATTTTTTCTTGAGTACGTTTTGATACTACCTTTGAGGTAGGAGATGGAGTTTTCCATTGAATTGCACACAAAGACCTCTATGATATCTTTTGAGGCATATAGGATGGACCCTACAAAGTTCTAAGAGTTTCGGTTGTAGTTAGAGGAATTTTGAGAGGAGATTTTCATTAGACCTATTGTGTCTCCCTGAGAATCTCTGTTTTTTTTTGTGAAAAAGGTGGATGGGGCCTTAATGCTTTGTGTTGATTATCTCCACTAGAACAATTCCATGATAAATAATAAGTACCACTTACTGAGGATTTTATATCTATTTAATCAATTGTGAGGTGGGAGGTGGTTCTAAAAGATCAATCTCAGGTATGGCTACCTCGATTTGAGAGTTTGCGAGGCTAATATTTCAAATTAGCCATTCCAATATCTATTTGAACACTATGTGTTCTTGGAGATTCCTTTTGGTGTAAAGAATTTCCCCCACTGTCTTCTTGGATTTGATGAACCAAATCTTCTTGCCATACTTGGACCAATTTTTTGTTGTCTTCATTTAAGACAAACTCATATTCTTTGTGTCAAAGGAGGAGCATTCATGGCACTAGAGGATGGTTATATACTTTCTTTGGGAGTACAATATTTATGGTAAGCTCTGAAAGTGCTAGTTCTATATCCATGAGGTTTACATTCATGGGACTATCACTTCTAATCATGGATTTTATATGGAATCATAAAATATTGATGTGGAAATTTCATGGGGTCCACCTAAAAATCGGTTAGAGGTGAAAGTTTTCGTGGCTTGTAGGGTACTACGTGAGGTTTTTTGTAGAATTCTACATGATTTTGTCACTTTGACCACCCTAATGCAGAAAGGGCAGCGGGTTACCTAGACTGAGTAGTTCCAAAGAGCCTTGGATGAGTTGAGGTTGAGGCTAACAAGTTCTCCTATTTTGAGACTATTGAAGGAGGGAATGGAATACAAAGCATATTTTTCTTCCTATAGAGGTGGGCTTGGCTGTTTGTCAATACAGTGGAATGAATTGATTGCATATGGGTCGAGGCATTTGAGTCCCCATGAGAAAAACTATTGGACTTGTGACCTAGAGATGGCATAGTAGTCTTATATTTGAGGATGTGTAGGTACTTTCTTTTGGGGGATATATTTGTTTTTTTAATTAGAACACCATAGTCTCAGGTAAATATTCACACCAAGATACCTAAACCTAAGAAAGAGGAACATGTTGGAGATCCTATAGGAATATGACTTTGAGATAGTCTATACTCTTTGGAATCACAAGTGGTTGGAAAAATCCCTTTGTAGTAATTATCATCCTCATCTAGTAGCGAAGGTTTCTGATTAGTTTTCCTCCATAAATATTCCTCTTATTGAGGAGGAAGGTTCCAATTTTCTTTAGTTGAAGGGGTTTACAACTAAAATACTGCAACGCCTGATGGAGACATAATTGAGAGACATTTACTGTGAGGTCCTACGTCACTAGATATTATTACGAGATTTCCCAAAAGGATTTTATGAATGTGGGAATAAAATCATCAATTTCTAGAAAGAATGGGGGATCTGATCATGATACGAGAGGAGTTAGTGAGGGAGTTTCACAATTCTCCTTTGGTTGTACGTTCCGGTGTATGGAATATAAATTAATACCTTCTAATCCCATTTTTGTGGGATAGAATTTGGAATATCGTGGCCATTTTTATCTCTTATTTCCTCACAAGTCAGTAGGTGAACTCTCAGCACCATGTTTTGCCAAGTTTGTTGTATCCCCTTAAGATCCTGGGGTGGAAATGGGATAGCATATCGATATAGTTTTTGACAAAGCTTATATGGATAGAAAGAGTCCGTGATTACAATTGTGTGATGGTTGACCGACTTAATAATTCAGAACACTTTAATTCTATCAAGGAGTATATTTCAGTTGAAAATTTTTGGTTGTTGAATTTTTTCAATATTTTATGCCTTCATTGGGAAACCTCGAAGATTGTCTTTATCCATGATGTGTTCTTCATGTAATGTTTGTTGACAGGGAAATATGATTCATTCCGGACCTAGATGATTATGAGTACAACCTTTCACCGCCCTGATGAATTTTCCAAGAGATCACATTATCTAGGTGTTGGAGGATATGTTCAGGTATTGAATGTTAAAATTTGGATGAAGCTAGGAGTATCACTTAACCTTGGTGGGGTTTTCTTATAATAAAATCTATCACTCTATTGTAGGCATGGAACCTTTCAAGGAACTATATAGGAGAACCTATAGGTAGAACTTTTGTTGGAATGAGATTAGTGAGGCATATCTTATTGGATCGGAGATGGTTCAAGTGATAATGGAGAAGGTCCATATGAGGATAGATCAAAAAAGGATGAAAACTTATGCATATCAATGTTGTAGTCCCTTGGTGTTCAAGTAGGTATAAAACCGTTTTTTAAGTGTCTCCCCACTGTGAGGATTGCATATATTCCATCAAAGAGTAAAGGAATCCAATTTTCTCATAGGTACATTCAAGATATTATAGAGGGTTTGTGAGGTTACTTACCACCTCACCGTACCCCCACTGTTGGAGTAGGTGTATGAAGTCTTCCATGTGTCTAAATAGATGAGATATGTGCAGGATATCAAGCACTATTTTGACTATGGTGAGATATATATTGGGATAGAGCCACCTTCCTGAAGTACCAAATGTATATTGGGGATTTGAAGAAGAGGATCAGGTTTATATGGACCATTCACTTGGTTTGTGTGCTATAGTATCACGGGAGAATGTCATAGAGATCATGGGAGTGGGAGAGCCAAATGTGGGTTCAGTATCCCCACATTTTTGTTCAGTTTTTTCTTTTTTATAATGAAAATCTTAAAAGAGAGAATAATTTTAAGATTATGTTTTTTCCATGTTGAAATTTGAAATATATCAAGGAATATTTTCAATTCCAAGCAATAAGATGGCAAGTGATTCCATGACGAGATATTCATATAATTAATTTTATAAAAATATTAAATATATTTTATATCACACAAGAATAGTTTTTAAAAAAATAATTTGATATATCCTAAATTGAGGTTCAAAACAAAAAACTAAGACCATATTTGAATAAATAGAGCGAGATTTACCCTAGGATCAACTTAAAGATTGTCAAAATTAAGCATTCAGATAAAGATTCCACTAGAACGTACATTTAGTAAATTGATTAACCAGTTCATTAAATAACCTAAATTAGTTTTCTCTATAAATATGCTATTATGGAGAATCTCCAAGGTTACTCCATAACCTTGGGATCGTTGAGAAGAGGATTCCACTATTATTCATTTATATATTAAGATCGGTTGATGATGAGCTTTTGATTCTATGTGGATCGAGGTTCAACAAATGCAATAGATCTTACCCATCATTGGAAAATACATTCTCCACCAACGATCAATCGAATCTAAAGGTAGGACTCATCATTTGTGGATTCTTACCTTATAATTAAAATGTTGATCATGATCAAACCCATATTTCTTGATATTAATTAAAATGAATCCTTCACATGAGATTATGTGTCAGATTTAAATTATTTATTCAATTTAATTTAATTTTACCATGTTTGTCACCCCTTATATCCCCAATCTTTATTTCATGGCCAATAACTCCAGTTCAATGATTTCTTCACCTTTTTTATTTTCTCCATTACTATGTGTGTTCTTCTACATTAGCCTATGGGGCCACAGTTTTCCATTGTAAGGTGGGTTAGAGTAATATTGAAACCCTAGATTCATGGAATATTCATGTGTGATGGAAATTTTGAAGATATTAGGATATATTTTTGAGATTTTCAGGATTTAGGTGATTCCACAATGGATCGAGGAATCTGGCCAGGCAGTAGAAGGTACCACGAATGACATGTAGTGCATAAGGCTTCATAAAAATTGTTTGATACATGATTTATGGACACTATAGGAACATAACCATCATCCAAAGAAGTTTTCCACCAATTATGGTTGGTCAGATGTCTTGATTTTTAGTATAAGAAAATTATTGGGATGTTGCATAACAAATCAAGATATTCTAGGAAAATACTGACTAGATATCATGTAATCTAAAGAATACATGATGTGTAGTGACACATATATGGTAGATAGAGTTTCCAGGTGACTAAATTATCACACACCATGTGGGAACCCCACACACCATGTAACTCAGTGATAGTGGCTCATCATGTACTACAAGAGTAAATGGACATGGACAAAACTAGCAATATGTCGTGTATGTGAAATGGCTAGTGTACACCAGCACAACCAAGGAGAACATGCTCAGCTCAAGTGGGATGAGACATGTCATGTGATAGCATTTAACATATTCTAATACTACATGGAGAGATAGTAGTGTGTTGGGAAGGACATGTCCAGGAAAAGGAATTGGGCCACATTCCATGTGGACCCCCTTACATGTAATGTACTACCTTTTAAAAAATCTTATAACTCTTATATCTCCTTTGTTTGGAATCATATTTTGTTATGTGAGATGGATATGCTTAGTTTTATTCCATTTAGAATGTAATAATGGCCTTTTTGTGGATTTTTAGATATGGTCCAAGATATTTCGATCTTGATTCTTCTTTAGGTGACGCTCAATGATGGCAGTGACTAGGTCAGATCATCTTCTAAGTGCAAACCTCCTACTGGGACAGGGCATGTGTCCTCTATTTATATAGTGGACCCCCCCCCCCAACAGACTATGCAATTGGACCTCTATCTAGATATTTTCACCCTCCTACTGGGATAGTTCATGGGACCTCTATCCATCTCTTGAGTGGAAACCTCTTGTTAAGATAGGGCATGGGTCCTCTATCCATAGAGTAGAACCACTTATGGATTAGGGTGTGGTTTCTCTACCTATCTATATAGTGGAACCCTCATTCATACTAGGGAATGGGTGCTCTAAAACGATATTATGCTACATAGATTTTATGGAACTGTGGAAAGGTGTACCTTCACATGATTAATCTTTTGATAGACACTCGACATGTAAGGAATATTTGATGGACCCCTTTGGAAGACTCTTTTCTAGGTATATGTTGTGATATGGAGATCCCCATTCTCTCACATCTGGGCTTCTTTTATAATATATATATATATATATATATATATATCCTTGTTGTAGGATTTTATTTCTTGTTATGGGTTTAGTTGTCTACTTCTATTGTGTATCCCATTACTCCCCAACTAGTTTTTGGGGTTTCATACTGGGTTTGTGTATACTCACCCCTACATGGTCTCTTCCATTACATTTTTTCTTATGTGTACATCGAGTAGGTCAGTGATGATTTCAAAGGATAATAGGGAAACCATTAAATATTAGACAATGTGAGGTGGTCAGTATATAGATATCTGAAGTTTGTCTCTCCCATAATTTACATTTCTAGTTATTTTTAGGTTCAGACATCTTTCTATTTGGTCATGTATTTTACCCCTTTAATTTTCATATTACAATATTTTACTTTTTTATTCACTAGAGGTTATTACATGTATTGTTTTTAATCTATATTTTATGGTCTTCTATATTTATTCCTCTACATTTTTATGTGGAGATAGTTTGGTGCATGCGTATAGGTACATTAGGATAACGCCACCCATAATTGTTATTCCTTTCGATGTTGGTCACTAGACCCTAGCCTATGGAGGTAGGCTTAGGGTAGTTACATCATGGCCATCTACTGGCCCGGAAGGCCCTGATGGGTTGGGTCATTACAATAAAAGTTTTGTAGAGACCTCACTTTCCTCCATGGAAAGTCTCATAATGGGGACGCCCTCAATCCCATCCTCATTCCCAAGTCTCTCTAGGTTGGTATGAACACCGAACCAATCCATCAGTCACCTCTAGTATATCCACCCAGGGAATCACATCTTAGCATGGAAGTAATGTTCACCTCAATGTCATTCCACATGTCCCAATGATCAAAGACATCACAATGTTCTCATATAGATAATCCCTAGTCCATCTATCTTAGTTAATCACTCACCTCTTCTTACAGGTCACTGGGGGTGATTATCATTAGGGATACTACATTAGGTTCATTTAAAATAGTTTTCACCCCTCAGGGTATATGCATAACAAGGAAGACATTTTTAATCAGGGACTCTCCATCGATGGCTAAGGAAATAAAGACAGTGTCCAAGGAACCTCATGGACATAGAGTTTTGTTCATGTCATTCAGTCATATCATTTTAAATAAAAAAAATATTTAACAATATTCATCACCCTTGGTTGAAATAACACACATCACATTCCATAAAAATTATAATAAAATAGGAAAAATTCATTTGGACCTCCTACCTCAAACAAGTCATTTCCCATTTTAATCACATCCCGAAAACTCTCACCTGATCTCATCTCAGTCTAACCAGCCATTTCCTATCCTTTTTTGGTCCTAACTCACACCAAAAAACCACATTAATTAATTATAACCAATTTATATTAGTTAAATAATTTAAAATTTATTAAATAATTTAATTTTAATAGGTATAAATTCCTAAAATCTCATTGAGTAATTTTATCATTCCAAAACCACCATAATGGATGTGTAGTCCACCCTCGATGCACCCCAAAGAATAAACAACACAAAATCTTTAACCATTATACTAAATTCAAGAAAAAAATAATTAAATTTGGACCAAAACCATAAAAAATTTAAAAAATTACAAACCATCATCAAAACTAAGTTCAAAAACATGTAGATAGTGTCTCAGGTACTCCTCTAGATTGGCCATTTAAAAATCCCATAAGAAATGGATGATTCAACTATGTTCATGTGGAATTAGCACTCGACCCTAAATTGTTTAACATTGAAATTAATGGTGATAGAGGGAAAATAACACGGAAGGAAGGAGGAGTAAGAGCCTACAATAACATTACATCAAATAATACCCAATACTACCTCAAGAAATGTAATATGGGGGAGTTTTGATTAATCACCTCATCATGTGCTTGACCAAGAAAATAGTGAAAAGGGGCCAAGACCCCTTTTAATTTAAAAAGCGCTAGGATTTAGTCCTTGTGTGTCCATAAGGTACATGTCATAATTGATTGGTAAGTTCCTCATTCTCCCTCATCTATCCCCCTTTCATGTCCTAAATTCTTGGAGCATACTCCATTAAACCCTTCCATGTCATTACCTATTCTTGATGTTTTCAACATCTCAGGTCACCGATCACTTCTCTAATGCTCACATGACCCCTTTGGGAATCCATAAAACCCTAAGACATATCAAAATTCATCCTTTTAATGATTTTATGTATCACTGAAATGATTTTTTGAAAAAAAAAATCAAATTAATCTAATCTTTTTTATATTCAAAATTTCACGCAACACTAAATATATCAGTTTTATTGTAAAAGAATGAAGTTTGGATTGAGTTTCTTGCAACAAAAAGTTATGGTTTCACTACCCAGAAAAAATTGATCAAATTTTGGTATATGAAACACTATTTTTGTCTTATGTTATGCACAATGTCGATCTCTTTTGATTTCTTTCATTACAAATAAGGTCATGTTTTACCGAACTAAAATATACTATTAATATTTTTATTAAAATATTAGTATAGTTACCACCTATACTTTGTAATGGGAGTCAAGAAAAATCTTAAATAAATTTTGAAAATATTATTTACACATGTATAAAAAATTAATCCTTTTTTATCAGTTAGTTGGAAAATAAAGTGAGAACTGTTTGAAAATACAGTAATTTCTTTTCTAATAAAACAATTTCGCTATGTGCAAACACGATTTTATCTCAATAAATTAAACAAAAAATTATTGATGAATTTTTTCAAAAAAAAATTATATTATATATTCAGTAAATATATTTGATACTCATCCAATATATTTTATAGGTATAAGATAATAATATATCCATTTTTATGAATACCAAGATGTATTTTTATAAAAGATAATTTCACTTCCTTTAAATGGTGCACCTATTTTAAATTTTATTTGTTATACATTTATAATTTTTATTTGAAAAAAAACATCATTATTTAAATAAGAATATAAAAATTTACTTTGTTTGTATTTTTGTTATTTTTCTAAAATATTTCATATTTGGATGATTAGCGAAAATTACTGAATTTTAATTGAAAACATATTTTCCGTCTAATTTATTTATATAGTTAAAATATATTTTAATTTTTTTGAAGTATATTAAAATAAGTTATAATTAAATTAAACCAATTTATATCATGTTATCCAATTTCACACCAAAATTGGATAAAAAAATAATTTCATCTTTTAAACTTTAGAACTTTAAAAACATGTCATCTCAACATGTCAACGTGATTAATTTTAAAGTAATTTATGACAACTAGGTGATTATAATTTTTAGAAATTTATTCCATTTTTAGACTAAAAATAATTGATATTTTTTTAATTAAATTTATTTTTTGACTAAAAATATCATTGAAAGTAATTAAAATTAATTATAGTGATTAAGGTAAAAACGAGTTTACTTAGTGGTTAAATGTTAACATAAGGGGTAAAATACCATAGAAACATGTTTATAAAAAAAATTATAGAAATAGTTAGACCATATACTCTATTTGATCCAAAATTTACAATTATTGGAGGCATATGATGTAAGGGGGGCCTCTCAATACAGTTTACCTTTTTATATTTACAAGAATGTCACTCCTCCCCCACTATAAAAGGGAACTCACCACCTCACTTCTTCACATCAATAAATCCATTTTTCTCTTAAAATATAAGCCTAAATAATTTCAAAAGATCTTTAATATCATCCTATAAGCCTCACATTGGGCATAAATACAACCAAGTAACCCCTTTGGTGAAAAAAGGAGTTACTCAAAAATGATGTAACACTTTCAATAAGAATTTGTATTTTATCTTCTTTCTCCTGACGTTATGTTCTTATTATTCCATGAATATATAATAATATTAGTACCCTAAATATAATTATATTTTTTTATTCTTATTTCTTTACCTATTCTTATAAACAATTCCATAAAATGGGTAACAAATTTACCATTGTGTGTATGGCGGACTGCCGTCTCATGAAATAATGTTGTTCATTTTCCCATTACCACCTCTCATGGTTGGGAATTATGATGTAAATGAAATTTCTATATGATATTTATGAAATTTATGATTACTTTATTCTTCTTTAATTATTATATAACACATACCTTCATGATTTCTATTTTTTGGGAATAAGATAACTTCATTTGTGGATGTGCGGACTACCGCCTCTTTAAAACAATGTGATTTGTATGACCTATAGTATCCATGAAAAGTGTCTTTCATTTCATATTTATGTTTTTTATAGGTTATTATAAATAAGTATATACTGAATATATATGAAATTTATACCATTTTTAATCTTTTTAAATAATTAAATCCTGATCTAAGTAAGAGGATCAATAATAACAAGTCAAAACGTATACAAAAAACAAAGCGATTATTACCTGAAACATATCATTTACATGGAATTGTTAATAAATGGATAATATAAAGTGAAAATAAAATAATATGTGGTTTGATTTATGAGAATTTTGTTCCGAGATTTATAATAAAATTAATTTTATTATGCAAGAACTTTGAACATGTATGAAGAAACTTAAGATATAAGGTAAGGGTTTTCTCATCTCACTTTTATTTCTATGAGCTATATATAATATCCACCACTTATTCTTGTCATGTGGTACATATAAATCCCATGAATATATTATCTTATAATTGTTTGTAAATTTATGGGTATTTAAATATCCATTTTCTGATTTTTATTTCATGGAGTTTATGGCTCAAAAGATACCAAATTGATAAGGTAAATTTTGCATCAATTTTACATCTTTGAGAAACATGTTATGTATGCACCTATATTCCTTCACAATGTGTATATAATATTATTTGACATGTTAAATCATGAATATTATTATTTTAATGATATGGTATGCTTTTTTGAATGTTATTCTTTCATGGGAATTTGGATTCAAAGTTACCAAAGTCGTACGATTTTATTGATATATTCTCATCATTATTAGGATTGTTTTTTATTATGCTTCCACTAATTAAATATTATGATCCATCACTACATAAATCTCATGAATTTTCTTATAATATATTTATTTATGATATCCTCATGTAATGGAAGCATTTTTCAACACTCGGGTACATAACATGACTAAAATAATGTTTTTAAGAAAACCCAGCCTTATTTCTTCCTTCCATCAGAAATCTGTTTTATTCAAAAAAAAAATTCTAAAGATGTTGTAAAAGTACTGTTACTATTATAATATGTTTTTTAAATAAATTTTTATCCATGATTTAACTTTTTACAAAAAAAAGGAATACTCTGCTCATTTTCTAATCAAGTCACTTTTCTAAAATTCTTACGGTGAAAAATTAATGATCGACATGTACTAAATTACTTGTAGTAATGACCATCATTCCCTTGAAGCTTACTTTATAAGTATAAAAGGTATTTTTTAATGTATATTTTTCTTAATATTTTGGAAATTAATTTTTTTGTTAAATTGTATTTTTTTCAAAGAAAGCAGTTTTCAAGATGTTTTCAGGATTCATTTATATGTTTTCATATTTTTTTTAAATAAAAAGTTTTTCGAGATATTGTATAACTTTATTTATAAGTTTTTAAAAAAATTCAAAAAAAAAATTTTTAGAATGTTTTCAATATTTATTTATATGTTTAAAAAAATAAAATAAAAACGTTTTCAATATGTTTTCAATCCATCTTTATATGTTTTCACTGTATATTCAAAGAAAATGGTATTCAAAATTCATTATTTTTTAAAAAACATTTTTCAAAGAGAAAAATGATATGTTCCTCATGAAATGATTTAAATGATATAAAAATCATTATTGATAATAAAATGATATTTTAAATGGTTTTATGAAAGGTATTTAAAAATAATGGATATATTAATTTAGAAATTTTCTAATTGAACTTTAAAAATCCTTCTCCATATAAAATAACAACCTTTGAAATATTTTTTGATTTACCAAGGATATGATCTAAGGGCACCATTCTCATTCTTTCTCAAAATGGTTTATGTTTAATATGTAATGTTTTCTATGAAACTTATTTCTCTTCCATGGGCTATAACATAATAAAATGATTATGAAACCCATTTCCTTTCATGGGTTATTCTATGATGAAATGATTAAGAAAACTATATCTTTTCCATAGGTTACAATATAATGAAATCTTTTTTATACCCATTTCATGTCATGGGTTATGATATGATTAATTTTTATCATATTATGTCACACCTATATGTGATTTCATTAAGTGATGGGTGATAGATATATCTCTCTCCAATGCATTTGGTAATGATTTATATCTCATGAGATAGTGATGGAAAACAAGCCCACAGGGTTGATCCACAATGGGAAATAGGTGTGTCCTAATCAACAATGGGAAATAGGTGTGTCCAGATCCACAAAGGGAAATTGGTGTATCCTGAACTAAAATTGGAAATAGGTGTGTCCTGATCCACAATGGGAAATATGTGTGATCTGATCTATAATGGGAAATAGTTGTGTCTGGAGCCACTATTAGAAAGAGGTGTGTCCAGATATACTATGTTGATGGTATTGTAATTTAACATTGACACATGGAATGTTTTTACATATTTAGGACGGTATCATTCTTACATGACAAATGTTCTTGGTTCATGATTTATTTATAATGATTTATCACCCTTATTATTATGTCTTATGAATTACCAATCTGTATACCATGACTCTTGATTGTGATCCCTTATATATAGGGTATGATCTTATAATGTTACAATCATGTTCTCATACACTTATTCTCATGTTATTATTTCATATCTCCCTTGTTTGCCCTTACTGAGCATCTAATATCACCCCTTTATTATGTTTCCTTTTTCAAGGATGTGAATAAATGTATTAAGTAAGAGTAAAAAAGGGGTATATCTTTAAGAGAGATGTTGTAGATATTTCACCAAATTACATGAATGTTTTCCAGGTTTCCCAATACACTAAAATCTTATGGTACACTATCATGTAATTTTGGGTAACTGTTATAGTTCTAATATTCGCTTTTCAAAATAAGTTTTAATATTCATTTTTATGATGTGGGTTTCTAGGAAATGAACTTTAAAGTATTAATACTTTGATAACCCATATAAATTTTGAGGTATAAATTCATTTTAAGGGGGTTTAATATAACACCCTGAGATTTTGTGAATATTTTTTTGAATTAAATTAATCTTTTTCAAATTTTTCATTTCAAGCAACACTAAATATATCCTGTGTTATGTGAAATAAAAAAATTTGTATTGTGTTTCATGAAAAAACATGACATTCCTGCCCTTCATACAACACTTTGATTAGATTTTGGTATAGGAAAAACAATGTTTTTCTTGTGTTATACACAATTCATAGTTTCTTCAATTTCTTGTGTTACACACAAGGATGAGTTTTTCTGAACTAAAATATAAAATTCTTTTGGATTTTAAAATATTATTATAGTTACCAAAATGCCATTGTAATGGATGTTATGAATAATATTAACTAAATTGTGAAAAGTTTATTTACAGAAATATAAAACACTGAAACCTTTTTTTATCAATTAGTTCGAAATTAAAGTAATAACTATTTTAAAATAATGAAATTCCATTTATAATAATTCTTTTTATCTACGTACAAACACTATTTTACTCAATAAATTAAAAAACAAATTTTTTTTAATGTTTTAATAAATTTTTTATATTATATATTCAATAAATATTTTTCATACCCATACAATAGATTTTTTATGTATAGTATAAGAATATATACAATTTTATGAATTAAAAGATATATTTTTCTAGAAGTTAATTTCACTAACTTTTAATGGAAAACCTATTTTAAAAAAATGAAAATTTTATAATTTATAATTGATAAAATAATATTATTTTTCAAATAAGAATATAAAATTTTACTTTGGTTGAATTTTTGATATTTTTCTAAAATATTTGATTTTTAAATGAATAGTGAAAATACTGAATTTTAATTAAAAACTAATTTTTCAAATCATTTATTTATATAGATAAAATATAATTAATTTTTTTAAAGTATATTTAGGTAAAAAATAAATCAATTTATACAATTTATCTAATTAGAACCAATTTCACATTGAAATTTGATATGAAAACAATATTTACTTTTACACTTTAAAATTTTGTCTTAGCATTCCATCTTCAGGATTAATTTTAAATTAATTTCAAACATTTATATGATTATAATATGGAAAATGGATTATATATTTGTATTATAAATAATTTATAATTTCTAATAAGGTTAAATTATTTTTTAAACAAAAATATGATTGAAAGTAATTAAAATTAATTATAGCGATTAAGATAAAAACGAGTTTACTTTGTGGTTGAACAATAACGTAAGGGAAAAATATCCTATAAACATGTACAAAATCCATTTTATGGCTATATTTTGTCTATATCCTCAATTTTATCGAAAATAGACAATTATTTGAGTCGTTTGATGTAAGAGAGACCTGTCAATACAATTTACCTATTTATATTTACAAGAATGTCACTCCTCCTCCACAATAAAAGAAAACACCCCCCCCCCCCACCCCCCTCACTTATTCAAAACTATCATTCCATTTGGATCACTAAAAACCAACCCAAATAATCTCTCAAAATATCTCCTCTAATCCTAGAATTCTTAATTTGGGCAGAAATCCAACCAAGGAATCCCTTTGGTACAAACCAAATAGTGTTACCTGAAAAAGATGTAACATTCTTCAATGTACATTTGTATTTTGTTTCATTATACACTAATTAAGTAATTATTATTCTACCATTTTATAATAACATAAGTTTACTAAATAATCATTGATTTTTTAAGGGTTCAAACTACCCCTACAAACACTTCTAGAAAATGGGTAATGAACTTACCGTTCGTGTGTACGGGGGAATACCTCCTCATGAAATGATGTTGATCATTATTCATTTACAACCTATCATAGTTGGTAATTATGATACAAATAATATTTTTAAGTGATATATGTATATATATATATATTATATTTATTATTATTTTATACTTTTTTAATTATTATATAACACATAACTTCATTTTTTCATTTTGGGGAATATGATAACTTCATTTGTGGATGTGTGGACTACCGTCTCCTCAAAGAAATGTGATTCATTAGCACAATACATATAATGTATTAAGTATGGGTATAGAAAATTTATATTATATATATAATAATGATACTGGAATGATAATACATATATATACATATATTTCATTTACTTTCTTTATTCTAATATGATAAGAAAATTGAAATAGTGTTCATACATACATACGGCCTACCATCTCCATGAACGGTGTATTCCATTTCATATTTATAAATTTTATAGTTTTTTATAAATACTTATATATTGAATATATATGAAACTTATATAATTTTTTGTATTCTTTAAAGAATTAAATAATGATCTAAGTAATAAGATCAAGAATAACAAGTAAAAACATATAAAAAAAGCAATTATTACCTAAAACAAAACATTAACATGGATTTTTTATTTAATATGTAATATAATGTGATAATAAAATCATATATGTAATGATATATAAGAATATGGTTCTATAGTAGAAATATAAAAAACTTATATATATTATGTAGGAATGTTGAACAAGTACAATGAAAGTCAACGCTTAATGTAAGGGTTTTCTTATCCCAGTTTTATTTCTATAAGATATATTCTATATCCACAACTTATTATTATTGTGTGGTGTAAATAATTTCCTTTAATTTATTCTATTATTTTTATCCTTAAATTTAAGGTTATTTATAAATCCCTTTTATGAACTCTTTTTTCTTAGGGTTTATAGTTCAAAAGTAACCAAATTGGTGAGGTAAATTTTGTCTCAATTTCTCTTTCTTGGGACACATGTTATGTATGCACCTATATTATTTGATTAGGTGTATATAATTATCTTTGAAAAGTTATATCATGAATCCAATTATTTTATAGAAATCGTATTATTTATTTAATGTTATAATTTCATTGGAATTATCATTTAAATTTTCCAAAGTGGTAATACTTTATTGCTACAATCTCATCATTATCAGGATTAGTTATGATTATGCTTCCATTGATGAAATATTATGATACGCCTCTCTAGAAATCTCATTAATTTTCTTATTCTTTGTTTATTTGTGATATCTTCGTGTAATGGTACCATTTATCAACTATTTGTTATTTAATATGATTAATAAAATGTTTTTAAGAAAACCTGACCTTAATTATCCCTTCGATTGGAAATATATTTTATTCAAAAACCATGTTTTCTATAGAAAAATTCAAAAAACTATTACTATTATCCTATTATTTTTTAAATACATTTTTACCCATTTTCTTACATTCTAAAAAAATTTGAAGTTATATTCATGGTATTTTCTAATCAAGGAAATTTTCTAAACATTTTGTGGTGAAAAAGGAATGTTTTTCATGTATGGCCTTACCCGCCATCATGACCATCATTTATTAGAATATTAATTTATAATTTTACAAGGTAATTTTCAAAGAAAGTTTTTCTTAATATTCTACAAATTTATTTTTTTGTTAAATTTGGTTTTCAAAGATAAATGTTTTCAATATGATTTCATGGAATATTTAAAAATTTTCAAAGTTCTTTCAATATAAAAGGTATTTATGATGTTTTCAATAATTATTTATTTGTTTTCAAATAAAAAGTCATCATTTTTTCAGTATTTCTATATAGGTTTTAAAATTTTGTTCAGTGAAAAAGGTTTTCGAGATGTTTTCAATCCATAATAATAATTTTTCAATGTATTTTTGTAACACACTGGTTCCGAAAGCCACCCAGAGGCACACCATACCCAGTTGGTAACGTGGCCTCAAGTGCCTTTCCCCAAATGCCAGAGGTTGCTGACTTGAAGTGAGGGCCTTGGGTGTGATAGTGGGGAAACTATGCCCTCATTGGAAGAGTACACAGCGGAAGTAAGAATACATACAATAGTGGAAGCTGTAAATATCCAACAATAGTAAACAATTAAAAACTAGAATAATAAACAACTGGAGCCCATATATAAATGAAATGATGCATGATACATATTTCAAGGAAAGCATCCAAACAAGTAACAATGATGAATACAATACTAAACCAAAGTACAAAAGAAAAATAGATGAGAAACACCTCAACATCGCAAACCTCAGCTTTGTCCCAGGCTCTCTAGATCCAATGCAATCAAGTACCTGAAGTCGAAGGGCGCTTGCCCATGTCAATACCTGCAGAAATATAATCTGTTTGGGCCCAAAATCATGACCCAAATAGGGTGTGAGACTAAATCTCTATAGGAAGCCACCCAAAGATTTGTTCCTAACAGTCAGTGAGTATATGCCAAGTAAAATTATAGTAAAAAGTAAATAGTAAAAAAGGAAAGTACTCAGTAGTAAACAATCCACAGATCAAACAAGAAACAGTGAAGCAAAAAATCTAACCACAACAGGTAACCCTCTAGAAAGTACTCACATCCAACCCCTCTGGTCCTACCTAATATGTAACAACAACCCACTGGGCAGTACACTTAGCCTAACCCCTCTGGTTTGGTCATGCGAAAATTATAAGACTCTCTATGGAAGCTCACTCGGTTAATTCCCCTTATAGTATAAGGTAGTTAAAGACACTCTAAGAAAGATCACACGGTCGATTCCCCTTATATCTCCAAGGTTAAGAGACTCTCTGAGGAAGCTCTATTGGTCAATTCCTCTTATATCCTTAGGTCATTCATAAACTCTCTGAGGAAGCTCACCTGATCAATTCTTCTTATAGCTTGGAGTGGTTCATGGTAATTCTAGTAAAACAAAGAATCTCTGAGGAAGCTCACTCGGTCTATCCCCTTATAGTCTATAAAGCTCAAAGACTCTCAGAGGAAGTTCACTCAGTCTATCCACCTATATTCTATAATTTCCAAACACTACTGGAAATTTTGGCTATAGCCATGGTTTGAAACTCTGGCTATAAGCCCAAAAACTATAGCTATAGGTTATAGCCACAGTTAAATGAACTGTGGCTGGTATTGGTGTGGCTATAGGCCAACTCCAATAGCCACAGTTTAAAACTAAGGCTAAAACCTATATCCACAGTTCAAACCATGCCTAAATCCCTATAGCCACGGTTTTAAACTGTGGATAAAGCATTACATCCACAGTTTCAAGCAGTGGAAGAAGGTAAAACACAAATAAGCCTTATAGCCACGGTTAGAAAACATGGATATATATCAAATTTCAATAAAAAAACACAGCAGGCCTGCAGGCCTACCAGCCCCCATGCCCCCAGCTAGTCCCCACCTTCCAGTCCCCCCTGCCCCCTTCTATTCCCCCTGCCCCTGCTAGTCCCCCCCTGCCACCCCCTTCAAGTCCCCCCTGCCCCCTCCCAACCCCCCCCCCCCCCCCCCACCCTTCCATCCCCCCTGCCAGTCCCCCCTACCCCCTGCTGGTCCCCCCTGCCCCCTGCTAGTCCCCCCGCCACCCCCTACCAGTCCCCCCTGCGCCCTTCCAGTCTCCCACTGCCCCCTGCCAGCCCCCAACTGGCCCCTGCCACCCCCTGCAAGTCCTGCTGCCCCTACTAGTCCCCCCTGCCAGTCCCCCCTGCACCCTGTTAGTCCCCCTTCCCCTGCCCCCTACTAGTCCCCCTGCCAGTCCCCCCTGCCCCCTGCCACCCCCTTCCAGTCCCCCATGCCCCTACTAGTCCCCATTCCCCCCTGCTAGTCCCCCATGCCAATCCCCCCTGCACCCTGCTAGGCCCCATGCCAGTCCCCTGCTAGTCCCCCTTCCCCTGGCCCCTGCTAGTCCCCCTGCCAGTCCCCCCTGCCAGTCCCCCATGCCCCCTGCTAGTCCCCCTTCCCCTGCTAGTCCCCCTGCCAGTCCCCACCTGCACCCTGCTAGGCCCCGTGCCAATCCTCTGTTATCCCCCTGCCCCCTGCCCCCTGCTAGTCCCCATACCAGTCCCCCCTGCCCCTTGCCACCCCCTTCCAGTCCCCCTTCCCTCTGCTAGTCCCCCTACCCCCTGCGAGTCCCCCATGCGAGTCCCTCCCTAAACCCTTCAAGGCCCCCTACCAGTCCCCTGCTAGTCCCCCTGCCCCCTGCTAGTCCCCATGCGAGTCCCCTCTGCCCCCTACCACACCCCCTGCCAGTCCCCCTGCCCCCTACTAGTCCCCCTACCCCCTGCTAGTCCCCTACTTAGACACCCACTAATGAACATATGTTGGAGTTTTTCAAAGTAGCAACACATCAGAATCCTGTCAGAGTACTAGAAGGTTTTATTATGTGGGCCAAATAGACTATGGATGAGAAGCACTTGGTTTTTGGAATGGTGAATAAAGGCTATAGTTGGGATGCCATTACAACTGGGTTATCTATGATTAAAATGTTTGGTTTTACACGGGATGTTGGTGGATGAAAGGACATAAAAGTTCAAGAAGCACTGAATCAGAAGGAGATCCTACATGTTCTAGATAATGCTATTATAGAGGGAGAGAAGGATATTGCAGTTATATCCATAAATCGTATTAATGATTAAATGAGACAATATGATCACTACCCTCCCCTGTATGTCACCCCCCCTGGACACACCCCCACCCCCTCCCCTGCACAGACACCCCCCACCCAGAACAGACACCCCCTGGACAGACATACAACCCTGGACAAACAACCCTGGACACCCCCTCCCATGGACAGACCCCCCCCCCCCCGTAAAGACAACCCTGGAAACCCCCTCCCCTGGAAATACCCCCCCCCCCCACCCCCCGACAGAAACCCCCTGGACAGACAACCCTTGACAGACCCCCCCCCCCCCCCCCGGACAGACACCCCCCACCCTGGACCGACACCACCCCTAGACAGACAACCTTGGACACCCCCCACCCTGCATGTCTCCCCCCTTTCTTCCCCCTGCCAGTCCCCCTACCTGTTTTCCCCGGGTTCCCCACCCCCACGTCGCTACAGTGAACGGCAGTCACCTTTGTCAAAATTTCTACAGTGACTTCGAAGTCCACACTGCTACAGTAGTGAAAAATTGGGTCGGGGGCCTTTGGCCTAACTGGATCAGGCAACACCAATCCAACAATATCTCTTATATAATTAACACAAGCCCATGAATCTTGTTCTTGATTCCATCTCCATGTGGAAATCAGTTAATAATGTCACTTTATTCCTTATAAATTTGAAAACCTAATGATCAAAGTTGGCTAGAATTTCAATTACATTGTATATTTAGACAATACCATAAATATCTTTATCATTTCTAGAAGTGATGGAATCTTAATCTTTCCACATATAAGTAAAGGATGGATCTTCAATTATGATCTACGCAAAAAGGCTGTTATATCTTCTTTTGTCAATCCATATAGACATCTTAGGAATACGTAGTCAGTGGACTACTTTGGAAGCTGTTTGTGAGTACCCGCTCAATGATAGAGACAACTGTGAGACCTGTGTTTGCTGTTGGACAACACCAGCACAGCTGCGACGCGATCGCAGCTGTAAAAAGTGAGCGTTGGAGGATAGTGCATGCATTATTTATGATAATGCCGGAGACATCCTTTTCTTTTCCAATACCCATGAACATAAACAAAGTACTCTTCCCATTTCATAAAAAATAGCCACCCCCCCCCCACATCCCTTGCACCCCTTGCACACCCCTCCCCCTGCTGGACCCGCTTGGACAGCACCCCCCCTGCTGGACCCCCCTAGACAGTAGAAACCCCCTACTGGACACCCCTGGACAGCACCCCCCCCCCCCAGACCCTGGACACCCCCCCTCCCAAACCCTGGATAGATCCCCCTCCCCCTAGACATATTCCCCCCAGACCCTGGACAGATTCCCCCCAGACCCTGGACAGATTCCCCTCCCCCAGCCAGTCCTGCCCCCCCCCCCCCCAGACCGTGCACAGATCTGCCTCCCCCTGGAAAGATTCCCCCCAGACCTTGGACAGATTCCCCTCCCCCTGCCAGTCCTTCCCCCTAGACCCTGGACAGATTGACTCGGTTTTAGTGGAAACTATACTTTAATAAGTTTATCTCTAAATGTTATAGAGAAAGCTATGAAGAAATACCCATGGGTGAATCAAATAGTTCACTTGGTTTTAGTGGAATCTATAGTCAGAAAAATCCAGTCCATGCTCTATATAGCCAATGTTGAACTGAAATGGCAGGTGGACCATACTTTGGAATTCACTAAGAAACAACCATTTATCTCTTTTGGTGATAAGGTAGTATAGGGATCAAAATAATGGATTAATATTATTTAGAATTTTTTTACTTTGTTAACACATAAAAAGTATCCAAGGTTGGTTTCTCTACTTATATGCTTTATGTATTGGGAATAAAGTGGTTAGGATCTATTGTGATATCCAAATTGCATGAATATCTCAACTAAACTACTTTTGATAAATCCGTTTAATAAAAAAATTTATCCTGATACACTAAGAGTAGTGAAGGCATGATATATTGTTACTATGGAGTCGGGATATCATTCTAACATGGTGTATGTTACGCAGTTTGTTGTCTTAATTAACTTATTTACAGATCTTGTTTCTAATGTCTATATCAAGGAACAAATGTTTGAAATGGGTTTGAGGGATGATATTCAGTCTATATTGATTCTTATATTCCTACCCACCTTCATGAAGATTATAGGGATCGTATCTATGGATGACGAGGATACAACTAGGAAGATAATACTCTTGAAAGCATCAGTGTTAGTAGGAGGTAGCCAAAGTTTTTATTCTAGGTAGAAGAGGAAGTTAGATGAACATTTTTGAGGTGGTTGTAGGAGTGTACAATAGATATCAAGGCTAAATATAGTTTCATGTTACCAATGAAAAAAAGGGGAAACTTCAAACGAGATTATATAGAATCACCCAAGGCATGTCACCTGTGTGGTAAATCTAATCATATTAATTATTTACGTGAGAGATAATAATAGGTTACAAGAGTTATATATGATGTGTTAAAAGTATTGTGATCTCAACCACTTTCCAAAAGTGATGTTCAGGTCCTAAAGAAAGAGGAAAATGTGGCTGGATGTATCTATGCAGCAGAGTGTACACTAGAGAAGTCAGAGGTAGGACTAAATTCCATGAGAGGTATGTTTTTTATTTCATATTCTATGTTTCTATTACTATTTAATATTGTTGTATGTCATTTATTTATATTATAAAATATTATTGATGCATTGGATTTATTCTTAGAGATTATGCCTCGCTTGATTCCTATTTTCGCTCCTTTGAGAAAGAGGTCAAAGAAGGGTTTTAAATGTCCTGAGTTTTGGGTGATGATTTTTTACCACAAAACCATATGGTACTTTATATTTCTTGATCTTGACATTTTTTATCACATCATTTTCCTGTAATATATGATTATTTATAAATCTAGAATCGATTGCAATCATCATCTTGTCCAGTTTCTTTCTTCCAATAGAGTCACTCATATCTTTCAGGTTGAGTGAGATCCCAAATATAAGAGATAAATACATGTTTCCCCAAGTTCTAGGATGATATAACACTATTTTTTGAATATTTTTCTATATGTCTTTGATCCATGTCATAGTGGTCCTCTTCCTGTGGTGTTGAGCGAGTTTCTTGATGTTTTTTCATATGAATTATCAGGGTTACTAAATCAGAGGGAAGTTCGGTTTGATATAGACTTTATCTTAGGTAAATGGACCATTTTCTTACCTACATACCATATGGAACCCACTAAATTAAAATAATTAAAGGTTTATTTTGAGGATTTTGAAGATAATGGATTTATTCATCCCAGTGTTTCACCTTGGAATCACCAATGCACTTTAAAAAGAATGTGTATGGGAGTCTCTAGATTTCTATTGGTTATTGGAAACTCAACCAGGTGATAGTTAAGAATAAATTTACCTTTCATAGTATTGATGGAAATTTTTATTATCTCAGGTGATCCAATTGGTTTTAAAAAATTAAACTGATATTGGGATACCACTAGCTAAGGTTATGAGAGGAAGATATTCCTAAGACATTTTTAAAAATTAGATATGGTCATTATAATTATATGTTCATGTCATTTGGCCTTACTAACACTCTTATAGTGTATGGATTTCAAGAATAAAATATTTAATCAATTCTTGTATTCCTTCCTGATTGTTTTTATGGATCATATCCTTGCTTATTCAAGATTGGAGCAGTATCATGCTGAGAATTTAAATATCATCCTTAGATTATTGGAAAAGCATCACCGATGTAGAAATATATCTAAATTTTAATTCTGGTTTCAATATGTGATATTTATAAGTAATTTTATTTCTATGAAGGGTGTATCAGGGGATGTTGAGTAGATTCAAGTGGTGATGTCTTTGGAGTATCCAATAAATGTGTTTAAAAACTATATTTTCTTACAATTATCTAGTTATTACAGGAATTTTATTTGGGACTTCTCCTAGATTACATCTACCATGATATATTTAACCCATAGAAGTGTGAAGTTTTTTGGGAGTGATCAATTATAGAGATATTTTTAGGATTTTAAAGGGATATTGACTTTAGCTCTAGTTTGGATCCTTCCTAATTCGGGTTTGGGATATAATGTTTACTAAGATGCCTCATGTATGAGTTTGGGTTGTGTTTTGATGTAGGGGAGATAGGTATTATATTATGGATCTCTTTAGATGTTGACTCGTGAGAATAAATACCCCATTAATTATCTTGACTTAGTATTAATGATTCAAACTCTAAATACTTGGCACAACTGCCACTTCAGGGAGTGGTTTATAGTGTATTCAAAGCATAAGAATCTAAATTATATCTTAACTTAGAGGAATATGAACATGAGATGGATATTCTAGGTGGTGTACAATTAGACCTTTGATTTTAAAGGTGGAAGGGGGCTGGTGTGGGCGGTATGTGGCTGGAGCAGGGCCAAATCACGGCATTACCGCGGCGTGACCGTGGCGTGACCGCAACATGACCGTGGCATGACCGCAGTGTGTCTGCGGAATGACTGAGATGTGACCATGGTGTGTTGGCCCGAACCAGTGATATCTGTGGGGAAGCATCTTTCGGTCAGGAGTGAAGGGAACAAGAGGAGGCTGGAATACTGGTGGAAGGGGGCTGGTTGCAGGTGTTGGGAGGATGGTGCGGGATGATTCGAAGGTGGAAGGGGAGCTATTGCGGGCTGGAATTCTAGTGGCAGCGGGCTGAAATTAAGGTGTAAGGGGGCTGGTGTGGGCTGGATGTGGCCGGAGTAGGGCCAAATCACGGCATTACCGTGGTGTGACTGCGGCGTGTTGGCCCGATCCAGCGACATCCACGGGGCAGCATCTTCTTGCCAAGATCGAAGGGAGCGGGAGGAGGCTGGAATGCTGGTGGAAGGGGGATGGTTGCAGGTGTTGGGGGGTTGGTGTGGGCTGATTCGAAGGTGGCAGGGGGGGCTGTTGCGGGTAGGAATGCTAGTGGCAGTGGGCTGAAATGAAGGTGGAAGGGGGATGGTGTGGGCTGGATGTGGCTGGAGTAGGGCCAAATCACGGTATTATCGCGGCGTGACCGTGGCGTGACCGCGGCGTGACCACGGCATGTTGGCCTGATCCAGTGACATCCGCGGGGCAGCATCTTCCGGCCAGGATCGAAGGGAGCGGTAGCAGGCTGAAATGCTGGTGGAAGGGGGCTGGTTGCAGGTGTTTGGGGGATGATGTGGGCTGATTCTAAGGTGGCAGGGGGGGCTGTTGCGGGCTAGAATGCTGGTGGCAGTGGGCTGAAATGAAGGTGGAATGGGGCTGGTGTGGGCTGGATGTGGCTGGAGCAGGGCCAAATCATGACGTGACCGCGGCGTGACCACGGCGTGACCGCGGCGTGTTGGTCTAGTCCAGCGACATCTGCATGGCAGGGGGGCTGTTGCGGGATGGAATGTTGGTGGTAGTGGGCTGAAATAAAGGTGGAAGGGGGCTGGTGTGGGCTGGATGTGGATGGAGCAGGGCCAAATCACGGTATTACCGTGGCGTGGTCACAGTGTGACCGCGGCGTGACCGCGGCGTGACCGCGGCATGACCGCGGCGTGACCGTGGCGTGGTCACGGCGAGACCGCGGCATGTTGGTCCGATCCAGCGACATCCGCAGGGAAAGGGGGGATGTTGTGGGCTGGAATGCTGGTGGAAGCAGGTTGAAATGAAGGTGGAAGGGGGATGGTGTGGGCTGGATGTGGCTGGAGCACGGCCAAATCACGGCATTACCATGGCGTGACCACGGCATGACCGCGGTGTGACCGCGGGGTGACTTCGGCGTGTTGGCCCGGTCCAGCGACATCCATGGGGAAGCATCTTCGCAGAAATCGCACCTCCTTTGGAGGGGTTTTATTATAAAAACATGACTTTATTTAACAAATGAAACAAGTATATTAAAGAAAAATTATTCAAGAAATGAAATTCAATATAATTAAACAAACCAAACCATTCAGCCATTTGAATCTTACCATAATTTCAATTAGCCTTGTTTCGAACATAACCTGCAAAATCTAAAAGCTAACTAAAGTAGTTCTAATTGTAGGAGAAGTAAAACACTAAGAAAAAAGATGTAATGCACAACTCTAGCAATGAGTAAAAATGAAGGCAATGAAAAACCAGCTTAACCAAAAGTACACATCCATCCATTAGATCTCTTCAGTTGCAATCCAGTGGTCTCCTACAATGGACCCACTTATAATAGGAGGGTTACTGTAGAATACCAAGCATGTTTTTTTTCATTCTAAAAAAACAACAATTAATAAATCATAGCACAAAGAAATGAAAACACAGTCAACAGTTGTGTAGAAAATTGAAAATAAATAATATTTTTAATGTGTAATATGAAATATACAATTGGAATTATTATGGACATGAAATTAATGGTAGATTAATCTAGATGCATTACCAGTATGAAAAAGAGAGTTTGTTTATCTTCTCCGACTTCATTTTCCTTTCAATGGAGGAAGACGCCCAGCCCCATCCCCCACCAGCCCCTCCCCCCTACACAGCCTCACCCCTACCAGCCCCTACCCCTGCCCAATTATACCCCTCTCATCCCCTCCCCCCTGCCCAACCCCTTCCCCCACCAGCCCCTCCCCCTGCCTATCCGCATCCCCCAACCAGCCCCCTCCCCCTGCCCAGTTCTTCCCCTCTCAACCCCTCCCCCTGCCCAACCCCTTCCCCCACCAGCCCCCCCCCCTGTCCAGCCCCATCCCCCCTGCCCAGCCCCATCCCCCACCAGCCCCCTCCCCCCAGCCCAGTTCTTCCCCTCTCATCTTCTCCCCCCTTCCCCTTCCCCCACCAGCCCCTCCCCCCTGCCCAGCCCCATCCCCCCTGCCCAACCTCATCCCCCACCAGCCCCCTCCCCCTATCCAGTTCTTCCCCTCTCATTCCCGCCCCCCTGCCCAGCCCCTCCCCCCTGCCCAGCCCTGTCCCCCCTACCCAGCCTCATCCCCCTCCAGTCCCCTCCCCCCTGCCGAGTTCTTTCCCTCTCATCCCCTCACCCCGGCCCAGCCCCTTCCCCCACCAGCCCCTCCCCCCTGCCCAGCCCCATACCCCTCCAGTCCCCTCCCCCCTATCCATTTCTTCCCCTCTCATCCCCTCCCCCTGCCCAGCCCCTCCCCTCCCAGCCCCTCCCCCCTACCCAACCCCATCCCCCCTGCCCAGCCCCATCCCCCACCAGCCCCCTCCCCCCTGCCCAGTTCTTCCAAATAAAGAAAAATGATGCATGGTAGTAAGCAGTGACCGTAATCACTCTAATAGTAATCACTCATTCTAAGGGGTGTATTGATAATTAGATATATAAACACATACCCACCAATAATAGGTTATACCATGGCATATGAATACTACTAATCCCTATATTACTGAAATATGAAAGCCTAAAGATAATTTTTGTCATAATTAAAAGGCATAGATGAGTATTAATCATTAAATTTCCTATTTATATTAGTCAAAATGAAGAAAACCTAATTCATTATAATTTTAATTTCATTATAATAAATATAAAAATGAAACTAAACATTCATCATGCATGAAAACCTAAACTGATCCTTCAAAGCAGCTCAATAGTGTTGTGTTGGTTTTAAAGCTCGCTTGAATAGAGACATGTAATGGGGAATCAGAAGGTCTGCCAGATTTTTTCTAACTAATTGTAGACATTCACGCATGCCAAGAACCTTCAACATAAAGCTTTCAACCACTTCAAAATACCTGAGAACATGAAATTGAATTAAAAAATATATTTGAAGACTGTTGTTGTGGCGTGATAATCAACATCGCCATTCAATTCAACTTTGAAGCCATATAAATAATAAGTGGTAGCAGTCCTGTAGGGTCATAAAAACATGTGCATTTATTAAATGTAGCAGCTTAATTAATGTCGCAGTCCATCACCAGCACTTCTCATCCAAATAAAAATAGAATAGGCACATACATACTAATTTAGGTCATATAAGTAAGAATAAAAAAATACAATTGAAAGTGTAAGGTAATTAAGGAAATTATGGATCTATTTTATGTTTAAAAAAACATTGAAAACTGCTTATCCTATGAGCATGAACTGTATGAAACATTGGTGCAGGATTCAGTACCTTATACTATAAACAAATATCAAGTATAAGCTATATGGATATAAATTTGAGCAATATTTCAATCCAAAATACAATCCCATAAACTATAGAGAAAGAGAACCAAAACTCATTAGGTCGTAACTAAATTATAAAATCAAACACATTTCCAGATCATCCTATTGTATTCACATGCACTAAGGAAATAAATAAGATAGTAACAGTTTAAACAGTAGTGGAGTTCACAGACCAAAGAGATATTTACCTCAATAGTCTCAGAAATATCCATTACAGAGATAAGTAAATCACATCTTGGATATCATTGACTTGAATCCTGCACATAGAATGTCTTCTAGAGAAACCTGGAAATTCAATGGGAAATGTCTCACAAACACATTAAAGTGGAAGGTGGAAAACATCAAAAAACTGAATAAAATGTTGAAACACAAACTTGGATGTCTGTTTATGCTTCCAACAACAGTATGATTTGATCTTCAATAGGCGTGTGAGGTGTTGTCTAGTTGTTTTCCTGCATGGAAAACACAAAAAAAATGTTATTAAATAGTAAAATAACACCTCACACATGTCATTAATAATCTAAGTGATCACATCAATCAAGTAATTGTCTTCACTAATACTTTTAGTGTTAAAAAAAGATTCAAATTGATGGACTAAAGAATTATACATGCTCCCCTAAACATTAAAAGTCTTTTCATTCACCTTAATGCTGGAGATATGTTTTTGGATCCTTCTCTCATTCTTCATGACGTGGAAAAATAGAGTACTTAAAAATAGATGTGTTAACATAAATAATACAGAAACTTGGTTGAGAAAATATTCTCATCATTTATGTTCACATTTATGAACAAGAAAATTAACTATATTACTTATCATCTATGTTGTATTTTTCTGTTAACCATGTGGGGAGTTTTAATATGAAGCTGGTTATTGGGGGGAAACTATATAATATATGTTTTCAAAACTAGACAACATAAGTGGAGTGAAGCAAACTTTCCAATATGTATAGTAGTTTGAAAGATCCATATTAGTGAATTCTATACTTAAGACATTTCAAAATCAATATATAAAATATATGCACCTTAATGATAACAATATGGAGAATCTTCTTAAAGGAGAGACTAGAAGAGAATACTTTGAGAATATTCCAAAAATTATCAATATCATATAAATCAAGATATTCCATAAATTTAATGGAAAATATATAATTGATATGGTTTGATTTATTATTCTCTCATCCTTGGTTACAAAATTCCAAACCTAACATTAAGGGGGATAAATTATTCTTAATCAGGGAAAATAAGTTGAAATTTTGGACAAGATTCTAGGATATTTTCCAATGTGTAAATTTAGATAATTTTATACTTTATTATTTTTATATTTCTTATTAACAAGAGTGTAGAAACAAGGGTTGAAATATTCCAAGATAATAATTATTAAAATTGGTATTATATAATTATCTTAGATTGAATACATTTTCACATCTTATGAGAAAGGTTGTGAGTATTTTTATTTCAGATTGGTATCATGTTCTTTTATAAATAGACATATTTATTATATAAATAAAACCCTCTACCTTTTTGTACGAATCTCAGATCAAAAATACTTATATTAGTACATTTCTTGAGTATGAATTCATACCATTTTTTCTCTCATGTACTCAGTAATTATTATCATAAAGGAGTAGAGAACAAAATGGAATGAAAGGACTTATGAGAATTTGGAAGAGAATAAAAATATGATTGAGAAATAAAGAGTATATATTGATATATCATTTTATTGGGTATTAGAAATAAATACAAATGGGGTTTATTGAGACCACCGTGTGTGTGATTTATTTTATTCAATGATATTGAATTGTTAATAAATTTTTATGTCAACATTTTGATGAATAAGATATAGATTGGATGTTTTTTGGAAATCATAATATTATTATTGAAGAATAAATTTTCCCAGTAAGTTTTATGATTATATTAATTGAAAAAAGATTAAATAAATTATTCAATTTAGTTTTTGGAGTTTCTTATCATTGTATTAATGAAAAGGGGTGACTTTTCATTTGGCGTTTTTTTTATATCCATTCATGTTAGAAAAAGAAATTTTAAGGTATTTGAATTTTCTATCCTTTTGGTTTATATGAAGTATGAAAGAGTCATTGGTGTTTTTTAATGTTATAATAGAATAAGAATAGTGGTTATATGGTTGGGAGTTTGGTTCCTAAGTAATTAGTTATTGAGGATATAACTATATTATCTATTTTGACAAATCATAGAGGAGTTAGAAAAAAATGAGGCCTAATAAAGGTTGTCATAGAACCTGACAAGCCAATACATATCATAAATATATTTGAAAAATTTTAAAGGTAATATAATCAATATTGGAATGGTGGATGAATAGTTTTTTTAGTTCAGCATAGGCATAGAGAGTGTGGGTTGGTGCTTAGAGGAAGATCTACCATGTTGGGTTTCATGATAGACTGGCCACCCTAAGGGATCTAAATGACCGGCTACCTCACAACTTCTATGATATAAAAGTTTAAACCAAATCAATTTCTACTATAGGGTCATGAAATGTGTTGTACTATTCACATTTAAAATCCAAGAAATTATTGGTAAAATATGACGTCATGTACATTGTCATATTCCTTTCTTGATAGTTTGCACTCTGTTCTAGTAATTCTCAGGTTGTGTACTACAATCAAAGATAGAGGTAAGATCAAGTTGAAATTTCATGATGCATGTGGGTGTTTTTAAAGATCATATAAATTTCATGGATAAAAATGTATATAATAACAAAGGATGGTGGAAGTTATTTTAGGATAATATCATCATAAGAAGTGGACTCTAGGAAGAATAGGGTGATAATGTGATACACTCTACATATGATACTGTGATTGTGTAAGACATCGATATAAATATGGTATTCCATTCTCATAAGATGTAATCTTGTGTATGATACTAATATAAAATTTGATAATAGACTTCATAAAAAACAACCATTTCAAAAGATATTATTTTATTATATAACATACATAAAATTCATATAAAGCAATGAGAAGCTCGGACTTCATGGTGTACCTCCATGGGGTATATATAGATCATCATATGGTATAGATATACCATGAGGTTCAAGAAGATCCTGAGGTATATGTGATGTTCATAGATTACATTGTAAGGTGTTATAGAATATTGTAGGGTTTATGAACCCTATGCTAGAACTTCATAAGGTAAAGATAATTATCAAATTTTGTGAAATTGAAACATCTAAGATAATAATTGGATTATGTGATGCTACAAATACAGGGGATTACCTCTGGTTTTGACGGTTGTGGGGGAGAACCATCAGGAATGGAGGAGGAGGGGAGGCAGCTCGGAGCAGCTTCGCTGGAGGAGGTTCAGGGTGAGGAAGGTCACCGCAAGGAGGGGTCGATGGTTTTGAGGGTTGTTGGTGAAAAGGTGTGGGGGTGATGGGGGTGTCGACCTCGGCGTTGGAAGAGAGGCGTTGGGGAGGAGGGTCGAGGCGAGGAGGCGTCGGAAGAGCGGCATCGAGGAGGAGGGTCACGGTGAGGAGGCGTCAGGGAGGAGGGTCGTGGCGATGAGGTGGGCGCGATGAGGAGGCGTTGGGAAGGAGGGTCACGGTGATGAGGAGGGCGCGGTGAGGAGGCTTCGGGGAGGAGGAGGGTGTGGCGAGGAGGAGGTTGTGGCGAGGCGGAGGGTGCGGCGAGGAGGAGATCACGGGGAGGAGGAATCGTGAGGGAAGGCGGGTTTGAGGATCGGGTTTTCAACAAATAGACATAGTCATTTTATTAAACTGTGGGTATAAACAAGCTATAGCCATGGACTGATAGAACTGTGGCTATAGGTCCGTGGGTATAGCCTGCATTTCTAGTAGTGAAATACTCTATGAGGAAGCTCACTCGGTCTATACTCTTATAGACTATACTGTCCAAATACTCTCTGAGGAAGCTCACTCGGTCTATCCACTTTTAGTCTATAGCACCTGGTTCTCATAGACCCATGTACGTCAATGCATAATAATTCTATGTGTACAATGTAAACCTACAGAACTACTTGCCTAACCAGTCTACAGAATATCTATCATGATAGAAAACAACACTCCATCCTATGAACACAAGGCATGGAAAACAGGTAAACGACCAATAGGCTAAACAGAACCAAACAGTCATAAACAGAACAAAGCATGAGCAGAACATCCAAGGCATAGAAATCAACCCAAAACATGTCCAATTTACCTCTACACAGGCATAAAATCATGGTAGGAAAACAACAGGGGAAAACGGTAAACACGCAATACCTCGTTCAAGGTTATTGGTGAAATTTGGGCGTAATACTCAAGGAATTTGAATGGAAAGGCACAAACCACATACCTTCGGGTTAGGAGACCAATATAATGGAACCAAAAGTTTTGAATCTCCATATAACATCGTAGATCTATGAAAATGCATAAAATGTTCAACCCATGATTACTTGGAAAAAGGAAGAATTGGAAAATGATGCTCTAGAGGAAGGAAGAGCTTACCATTGCAGTTCCAATGCAATCGATGACGGTGAATTTGGAGAACAAACAGAGTCTCGTGGGCCCGAAGAAGTTTCGGCATTGTATGGTTTCTCTTGGTCGAATGAGACCTAGAACAATAAACCTCTAGTGATCAGACGTGAGCCCGGTTCATTTAATGTAAAAAGTAATGTACAGTGCGTGTACTTTTTGAGTACACGGCATGTACTCACCTTTTTCATACTACGCTTCAATCGGCCTCCACATCACCCCACAGGACCGTGTGTGTGGCCAGGACACGGCTAGCACATGGCCTCGTGCGGCAACGAAGTACACGGTGTGTACTCAAAAAGTAAATGACATGTACTTTAAAAATTTCCAGAGATTCTTCTTTTCTCAAAAACTCTATAAAAATGAAAAACAAAAATGAAAAGAAGATTCAGGTTCTTACAAACTTTCCCCCTTAAAGAAATTCATCCCCGGATTTCCCTTGTGCAGTGTAGAAGAAGAATCCCCAAAAAGCTCCGGCCACTATGATCGTACATCAGCCTCCCTCTCCCAAGTCTTATCCTGTACATGCTCGTGCTTCCATAGCACTCGTACTAGAGGAACAGACCAACCATAGATAACCTTTGTACTATGATCGGAAATCCATATAGGATGCTCTTCAAATGATGCATCCGCTTCGAGCTCAACCTTCTAAGGTTGAAAGACATGAGACAGGTCTGAAAAGTAACTTCGGAGCTGGGAAACATGGTAGATGTCGTGCATAGCCCGGTACCTCTAAGGTAACTGCAACTGATAGGAAACTGGCCGACTCTCTCCAACACCTCAAATGTCCCGAAGTACCTTAAGGAAAGCTTACCCTTCCTCATAATCCTCATGTGTCCCAACCTTGGTGTGACACGTAGTAAAACCTGATCCCCGACCTCGAACTCCAGATGTTGTCTCCGCTGATCAGCATATGACTTCTGACGAGACTGCGCAATAGTCATCCTCTTCTGAATCAACTCTAGAAGCTCTGTGGTCTCTTGGACAAGACAAGGTCCCAGCATAGCTACCTTTCCTACCTCCAGCCAACATAAGGGTGATCGGCATGGCCTATCGTACAAAGCCTCATAAGGTGTCATCTGAATAGTTGCTTGAAAACTATTATTGTAGGTAAACTCCACAAGAGTTATATGTTTCTCCGAAGAACCACCAAAATCCAGAATTCATGCTCAAAGCATATCCTCAAGCACTTTAATCATACACTCAGATTGGCCATCTGTCTAGGGATGGTATGTTGTACTCAAAAGTACCTGTGTACCCAAAGCCTTTTGAAGCCCCTCCCAGAGTCGAGAAGTAAAATGTGCATCCCTGTCTGATACAATGGAGTGTGGAACTCCATGCAAGATGTACAATCTCTCGAATGTACAACCACCCAAGCTTATCAACACTAAAGGTCTCCTGGATCGGAAAGAAGTGAGCATCCATCGTGAGTCTATCAATAACAACCCATACTGCGTTTTTCCCTCGAGGAGACCTTGGTAACCCTGTCACGAAATCCATCGTGACGTCGTTCCACTTCCACCCGAAAATGGGTTACTGCTGCAAAAGCCTTGTTGGTCACTGATTCTCCTCCTTCACCTGTTAACTAGTGGAACACCTCATGATGAAACTAGCAATTTACCTCTTCATACCTGGCCACCAATACTGACGGTGTAGATCACGATACATCTTGGTGACGCCAGGATGAACTGCCTAAACTGAGGAATGAAAATCTCACATCAACTCCTCACGTATGTCTACTGGCATCCATACACGTCCCTAGAAACGAAATATTTCATCCTCGCCTACGGTCTACCCAGGAATAGGATCCTCTCCTGATGCACTTTTCCGTAGGACTAGGCCTTCAGAATCTGATAGCTTCCTCATTCGTACTCTGTCAAGAAGGGTGGAGGTAATAGCTATAGAAGATAGAAAAGTCTACCCATGTCTATCATTCACCTACAAATGCATCTCATTGAGTAGAGCCATAAGCTGTCACTCACTGCTGGCCTCATGAACTGCCTGTATCTGAGTCCTCCTGATCAGTGCATCTGCCACAACATTTCCTTTCCTAGGCGTGTAGGCATGCTCAATGTCAGAGGATTGTAGGTACTCAACCCAACTTCACTGTCTCAAATTCAGATCCCGCTAAGTGAAGATGTACTTGAGACTCTTGTGGTCGGTGAACACCACAAAGTTCTCTCCCAAAAGATAATGTCTCCAATAGCGTAGGGCATGAACAACAGCTGCCAACTACAGATCGTGCATTAGTTAATTATTATCATGTGGCCTTAACTGCCGAGACCTGTAAGCAATGACTCCATCTCCCTGAAAAATCTCAGCTCCCAGCCCGATACCTGATGCATCACAGTAAATGGTATAGCACTTTCTCGGCTCTATAAAGACTAGTATCGGTGCTGAAGTCAACCTCCCTTTCGGCTCTTGAATGCTGACTCACAAGAATCTGACCATAAGAACTTCACCCATTTCTTGGTCAGACCTATTAGTGGTTCTGCTAGGTGTAAAAAGTCCTATATGAAACGTCTATAGTATCCAGACATCCCTAGAAAACTCTGCACCTCAAAGAAGTTCTTCAGCTGCTCCCAGGAAACTACTGTTTTCACTTTCTCTGGGTCTACTGACACTCCTGTCTCTGAGATAACATGACCCAATAAGTGAATCTGGTTCATCCAAAAGTGTCTTTTTGAGATCTAATCATATAACCGATGCTCCCTCAGTGTACTCAAAATGATCTCAATATGGGTAGCATAGTCATGTCTACTGTTAGAGTACAACAAGATATCATCCACGAAAACATCCATGAAGGAATCCTAGTATGGATGGAACACTCGATTCATCAGTGCCATGAAAACTACAGGCGCATTTGTGAGACCAAACGGCATAACCATATACTAGTATATACCATACCTACTCCAGAAGGCTGTGAGACGTATATGAGATGGTCTAATGTGAAAAGGATGATAATCAGATCTAAAATCAATCTTCGAGAACACCCGGGCTCCTTGAAAGCTGATCAAAGAGATCATCGATCCTCAGTAAGGGATATCGGTTCTTGACCGTCAACTAATTCAACTTCTGATAGTCCACTCAAATCCTGAGGGTATCGTCTTCCTTCTTCGAATATAGGGCAGGCAAACCCAAAGGAGAATTATTGGGTTGGATGAAACCTTTTTCCTGCAACTCCTCCAATTTCTTCTTGAGCTCCTATAACTCAGGTATATCCATCATATAAGTAGGAATGGACATCGGTGCCACCCCTGGCACAAGATAAAATGAGAACTCTACCTCACGTTCTGGAGGAAAACCTGAAAAGTCATCTTGAAATATATCTCTGAAACGATCCACCACTGGAGGAAAGCCCAGCTGTGAAGTCCCCTAGTCATCCAGATATAGACTGGAAATCTAGGTTGTAACTCCTCCAAAGACATGATGCTCTGGACCCACTCTTCTCGCCTGTGCATCCCATTTTCCCCTATGAATAAAGGATCCACCCTCTGGTGATATGAAAATCACCCTTCAGCAATAACAGTCGACAACTTCCGGGAAGGGAACTAGTCAGTCCATTCTGATAATGACATCATAGCCCGTCATCTCTAGGACATAGAGATCTCAAAGGAAGTGACACCCACCATCCTCAAGAGGGAACTCCTTGCACTGACGTACACTAGTTGTCCTAGTTCTCAACAGTGTGTCTAGTGTCAAGATGTCAGTAGAAGAAAAGATACAGAGACCAAGACTCTCCACAATAGAGACAAATATAAATCTATAGGAGGCCCCCGTATCGAAAAGAGCTGAAGATAAAACTAAGTCTACTAAGATCGTTCCTCAAACTGTAGAGGGTTCGAGATCCTTCTCCTGATGGGTCTTCTCTACTATAATGGTATCGCATGCTCCACGGCATTGTGACCCTGCCTGACCACTCTGAGTTGATCCACTCTACTGTCACTGGTAGCCTGGTGAGTGACCACCACATCCATGACCTCCACCTCGGCCCGAACGGCTGAAAGATCTCCAGTTCTCAGACTGGTGAGAAACTAGCGATGCTTCTTCTGAATGAGCGGTCATAGAAGAACCCCTACCACTAGTTGTAGGTGAGAAGAACTGACGATACCGTTGAAGGTGACCCATCTTCTAGCAAGATCGGCACTCCACTGGGTCTCTCAGGCAATGCGACCTCATATTACCACTTCTCCCACACTAGTATCACACCACCTGGATACCAGAAGATGCATCCTGCCTACTCTGATCTCCTTAAGAGGTCTTCATGTACCTTATAAAACTCTCTCAGAATTGTGAATCAACACCTGTGTTCAGAAAGACAACTAGTGCCAAGACTGACACAACATGATGACGTCTCGGTGAAATGACTCTCCAAGGCCAAGTTCACACCTTAGATCAAGATTATCAATGACTGAAAAAATAAGAATACAATAGGGGAACAAGAGAAAGAAACATTCATGTTTTACAAAACATGACTACACGGCGTGTATAAATACTACATGGCATGTTCTTTTAATCCATTCACATGGGCGGGTACTTTTTCCACAACTGGTCATGTAACGCCCCAACCACATGGCATGTTATCCCCACACACGGCGTGCACTTGAACTCTATTCCCCTACCTGAGTCTCCATACATGGCTAACCCACACGATCCTCTTCATCCTAGACCACACGGCATGTATAAACACCACACAACATTTACTAGACAAGTTTCAATGACCTTTGTTGTTAGTTACATGGCTGGATACACGGTTCACTCTACATGACGTGATCCATGTTCACACGACATGTACTTGAATGATTTCCCCGACCCGTGTTTTTCGTGACACATCTAGGTACCTGGGTTACACGGCACGACATGTGAAAATAGGATAGAAAGTGTATAGTCAAAGTTTCATCCATCCTTGTCGTTAGTCACACGGGTAGACCCATGGTCACAACAATACGGTGTGTACGTACTATACATGGCATGTTCTTGAAAGATTTTTCACAACTCCATGTCCCTTCCCACACAGTCAGTGACACGGTTAAAAACTACACTGCGTGTATTCATAAAGTACACACCGTGTATTTTGGGTTTTTCCGGGCAGTAGCCTCAGAAACTGCTCTGGATCCCAGAAAACACAGAAAACAAGCATTAAGGTGCCAAATTCTGATGCGTGAGGGCCCATACTCCCTGCGAATCAAAGCTTGGAATCTCAAACATGTCATATACAAGGGAAACAAGTCCATGATCCACCATGTTCCGATTCATATGGCCCATAACACCTCATGAATAAAAAATTGGCGCTAATTCGAACAAGACCTTACATATAGCAATGTCTATTAAAATCAGGTATTCTATCAAGCATCTATCATAACAACATACATATTCTACACAACATCTATCACAAAAACATGCAATTTCTAATTCACCCTAAATGGCATGGAAAAAAATGAATGACATGTGATTTCTAGCAAGTCTCTATATGATGCATGAGATGGAATACCCTCATCTCATCAGGTTGTGACAGAAATAGAACCCCAATAATATCAACAGTAATAGCGTAAAACATGTGAGTCACCCATCGGTGAAAATCAGATCAACTGTAAACTTGAAAAACCTGAAGAAATTGCAATAAACTAGGTAGATTGGCTTTTCCCTGCACACAGGTTAGCTACTCCCAAGCATTGCTTATTACCAAGTACCTATTCCATGTTATCCCTAGCTATAGGCACCAAAAATTTATCCAAGAGATAAGAATTCCTCTTATACCACTTTTTAACCCCTTGGTTCTAGAAGCCACCCAAAGGCACCCCGTACCCGGTTGGTCACATGGCCTCAAGCGAATTTCCCAAAATACCAGAGACTATCGACTAGCAGCGAGGGCCTTGGGTCTGATAGTGGGGAAACTATACCATCATTGGAAGAGTACACAGAGGAAGTAGAAATAAATACAATAGCGGAAGAAGTAAATATCCAAAAATAGTAAACAACGAAAGACTAGAATAATAAACAACTGGAGCACATATATAAATGAAATGATGCACGATAAATATGTCTAGGAAAGCAGCCAAACAAGTCACAATACAGAATACAGTACTAAACCAAAGTAAAAAATAAAAACAGATGAGTAAATCCTCAGCATCGCAAGCCTTGGATTGGTCCCATGCTCTCCAGCTCCAATGCAATCAAGTACCTGAAGTCGAAGGGCGCTTTCTCTTGTCTATACCTGTTGCAATATAATCTGTTTGGGCCCAAAAGCATGACCCAAATAGGGTGTGAGACTAAATCATAGTAGGTGGCCACCCGAAGATCTGTGCCTAACAGTTTCTGAGTATGTAGAGGGTAAAAGTACAGTAAATAGTAAACAGTAAACAAGAAAGTACTCAGCAGTAAACAATCTACAGATCAAACAAGCAACAGTGAATTAAATAACTAACCACAATAGGTGACCCTATGGGAAGTACTCACAGCCATCCCCTATGGTAATACCTAAGAAGTACCAACAACCCTTTGGGATGTACACTCAGCCTAACCCCTCTGGTTTGGTCATATGAAAATTATAAGACTCTCTGAGGAAGATCACTCGGTCAATTCTCCTTATAGTCTAAGGTAATCGGGGAATCTCTGAGGAAGATCACATGGTCAATTCCCCTTGTAGCCCCAAGGTCAAGAGACTCTCTGTGGAAGCTCACTCGGTCAATTCCTCTTATATCTATAGTTCGTTCACAAGCTATCTGAGGAAGCTCAACCGGTAAATTCCTCTTATAGCCTGGAGTGGTTCACGGTAATTCAACTAAAACAAAGACTCTATGAGCAATATCACACCGTCTATCCGCTTATAGACTATAAATCTCAAAGAATATCTGAGGAATCTCACTAGGTCTATCCCCCTAGAGTCTATAATGTCTAAAGACTCTATGAGGAAGCTCACTTTGTCTATCCTCTTATAGTTTGTACTGTCTAAAGACTCTCTGAGGAAGCTCACTCAGTCTATCATCTTTTAGTCTATAGCACTAGGTTCTCATGGCCTCGTGTACGTCAATGCATAAAAATCATATATGGACAAACTAAACCTATAGAACTACTTGGCTAACTATTCTACATCATCTCAAGCATGACAGAAACCAACACTCCATCCTATGACCACAAGGCATAGAAAACAGGTAAACGACCAATAGGTTAAATAGGACAAAACAATCGTAAATAGAACAAATCATGATAAGAACATCCACGTCATAGAAATTAACCCAAAACATGTCCAATTTATCTCTACACGGGCATACAAGCATGGAAGGAAAAAAACATGGGTCAAATGGTAAACACGCAATACCTCGTTCAAAGGGTATTGGTGGAATTTGCATATAATACTCAAATACATTGAACGGAACGACACAAACCACCTACCTTGGGGTTAAGAGATCAATATACGTGAACCACGAGGCTTGAATCTCGTTATAACTTCATTGATCTATGAAGACGCATAAAACATTCAACCCACGATAACATGGAAAAGAGAATGAATTGTAAAATGATGCTCTAAAATAAGGAAGATATTACTACTAAGGTTAAAATACAATAAATGGTGGTCGATTCGGAGAACAGACGGAGGATTGGGGGCTCAGAGAAGTTTCGACGCCGTATAGTTTCTCTTGGTCGAACGAGACCTAGAAGAAGACCCCTCTGGCAATCATATGTGAGCCCAGTTCGTTTAATGAAAAAAAATAAAGTACATGGCGTGTAATTTTGGAGTACATGGCGTGTACTCGCCTTTTCCATACTCTGCTTTAAGTGGCCTCCACATCACCCCACATGACCGTGTGTGTGGCGAGGACATGGCCAGCACATGGCCTCATGCGGCAACGAAGTACATGGCGTGTACTTAAAAAATTTCCAGAAACTCCTATTTTCTCATAAACTCAAAAAAAAGGAAAAACATACCTGAAAAGAAGATCTAGGTTCTTAAAATTTTCAATGAAAAAGGTTTTTAAAATTCTTTATGTTTAAAAAAAATTTCAAAGTGGAAAAGTTAATTTACTTAAGAAATGTTTTAAATGAAATTTCAAGACGAATTTATAAAAAAATTATTTTTAAAATGGTTTTATAAAAGGTATTTTCAAAGATATTCTATTTTACTTAATAAAATGATCCAAGTGATCGTTCAAAATCCTTATCCATATAATATAACGTCCTTTGAAATAGTTTATGATTTACTGGGGATATGATCTAAGGAAATAATTCTCCTTATTCTATAAATGGTTTATGTATAAGATTTCACCTTGTTTATGAAACTCATTTATCTTCCATGGGTTATACCATAATAAATTTCTTATGAAACCCACTTCCATTCATGGGTTATTATATGATGAAATGATTATGAAACAAGTCTCTTTTCCATAGCATATAATATGATGAAATGTTTATGATACCTATTTCATTTCTTCGGTTATGATATGATGAATATTTATGATCTGGTGGAACACGTATGTGTGATTTCATTATACGAATGGTGGGACCTATATCTCCCACTAATGCATTGGGTAAATATTTATATATCATGAGATAATGATGGGAAACAATTTGATGGGATTTATCCAGAATGTGAAATAGGTGTGTCCTGATCCACAATGGGAAATAGGTGTGTCCTGATCCACAATGGAAAACAGGTGTGTCGGGATCCACAAGGGGTAATAGGTGTGTCCCAATCCATAATGGGAAACAGGTTTGTCCTGATCCACATTGGGGAACAGGTATATCCTGATCCACTATGGGAAACTATTGTATCCAGATCCACTGTGTTGATGGTCTTGGTAGTTAACCTAGAATCCTGGAATGGTTTTCTAGATTTTTGATGGTTCCACACATATATGACATGGGATTAGGATTTTATGGTTAATTTATGATTATTTATCACCCTTATGATTCATGTATTACAAACATAAAATCTTTATACCATGAATCTTGATTATAATCCTTAATATGTAGGGTATGATATTCAGATGTTATGATCTTGTTCTCAAACACTTATGTGCATGTTATGCTTACATATCTCCCTTTATTACACATTCTAAGTATCTATACTCATTCCGTTATTATGTTTCCTTTCCCCATGTTATGAAAAAAAGTTTTAAGTTGGTTTACTAAAGGAGATGATATTTAAGTGAGATGTTGAAGATCTTTCCCCTAATTATATGAATTTTTACCTTGTTTCCAATGAAACTAAAATGTTGTGGTCCTTAGGCATGTACTTTTGTAATGTGATGAATATTCATATAAAATTTTGTAATATCCATGTTTGTTAAGGTTAGTTCCCTACATTTTTAGACCCTATGAACATCATTTTGAGTCCTGGTTCACAAAAACCAACTACTAATGAAAAATTAAATTCCCTTAGGAATAGACTCCATGAAAAGGATACAATTTTTTGTAACGTCCATACCTTAGTAGGTAACATCTTTAAGAAGTCTCATAAACCATTAAATTAGTACACATGGCCTACTTAGGAAACCATACCATGATCAATTCATCATGTTCTACTCCTGAAATTTGTATTATCTTCTATTTCATAACTCTAAACACGATGTGTACACTCAACACAAAAATTTCTACCACTCATATCCATCACTAAAACCTCTAGATGATTCTTCATAGAATTAATATATCCTAGGAACCCATGGTTTATTAAACAAACTCAACACTTATCTTATGGTTGTCTTACTCGTAAACCTCTACACATATAATAGTCAATCCTAATTCAAGGTGATCCCTACCATCCAAACCGCCTACTGAGATGCATCACTAGTGGTCTAATGACCCGCTCGGTGTAGTTTCCATCTAAACAACTATTACATGAATGAAAAAAAACTATCCAATAACAAAAAATGACTATCATCTCTGATTCCATAACAAATTACATTATTATCCACTACTCATGCTTAGTTCCCACATACAACAGCCTCTCCTCAAATGGACACGGCTAAACCTCATTATACCACTGTCGTACCAATATTACATTCCTAAACCAAAGTAAATGGGTTCACCCCCTAAAACATGTCATCAATAATTGTATCACCCCCTGAACCAAGAAAAATTATTTCACCCAATGAACCATGTCATGAACTAGGACTCAACCCCTGAAAGATGTCATGAATCCTTTGTTAACCCCCTAAAACATGCAATAAAACTGATTCACCTCATAAACCATGTCACAAACTACATTTCACCTCAGAAAATGATTTCAAATCATATGGAAACTATCCCAATTAAAAATTCAATTCACTAACCCATCCAATATATCTTCTAAATATCAAGTCTTATATTTAACATCGCACAAAATAAAATTGTATTCCCTGACTCAATGGTATCCCAAGGCCATATCAGTAATCCAATGACCATTCCTGACACACCTATGACCCTAAAAACATAGGATATCACTTAAATAGGACACACTCTATCCATTATTTCATTTAATGACTACCTATGATAGGCTTTCTCTTTTATAAGCACTAATATGAAAAATCGATTAGCATCCACTCCATGATCTAGGAAATATCATCCTTGTAAACTTCAAAATTTAAAATCATAATGAAGGTTACACCCTAGAAAAAAAATTATGTAATCCCCATCATATATCTTACCTTATACCTTCCCTCATGTTCCACATTAGCATGTTCCATCATCGCACATGTGTCGGTCCTCCAAAACTATGCTCACTAGTCTTGTCAATACCAATATAGAACCATTTCTAATATAAACAATTACACTATACTCTAATATAGTGTTTATGTCTCCTCAACCATTGAGGGACATTTTTCATTAACATAAATCCTTCTAATCCATTTTTACTAACACATGAATTATTTCATATATCCTCAACTTTCAATGTAACAACCCAAGTATTTATAGAATAATAATTTTTTCATTTTTATTAATATTTATGAATAACATATTATTTTTAAATTAAAGGGGATGTTTTTTCCAATTGAATAATAAACATGCAATGATAGGTTTCTTTGAAATCGTATGTTGCACACAATAAGAAGTTATACCAAAAAATAATAAAATAATATTATTATTTTAAATGGTAGTTACCACCTAGCCATTTTATTGGAGGGAAATGAATATAACTAACAATAACTTGATTACTAAATGCCTTTACATTTATATAATAAATTTTAGAGGCTTAAAATAAGAATGAATCTATTTTTAATCCTGAAATACTCTAATATTCGTTAAAAGGTCGATTTATCTCCTTTTGATGGAGAACCATTTTTAAATATATTTTTTCACTTTAATATGTTATATTAGACAAAATTAACTTCTTATTTATAATCATGACATCAAAATTTACTTTGGGTATATTTTTGGTAATTTTCTGGTAAAGTTCTTTTTAATGAATAGTGAAACTATTGCATTTTAATTCAAAATTGGCTATTAATATAATATATTTTTCTAGTTAGATGGAAATTTTAATTAATTTTAAAGTGTAATTGGATTCTATTTTTACATTTTAATCTAATTTTTCCCATTGGAAGTAATTTCACTATTAAATTGGACATAAACACATCTCAATCATTTGATAGTTATTACTTCTTAAAAACTCTCTTTTTGGTTTTCACAACAGGAATTAATTTTAAATTAATTTCTCCAACTTTTTTGTTTTGAATTTGGAAAAATGGATTCTATATTTGGAATCAATAGGTCCAAATTTTTTAAATAAGTAACTTTTATTTCACGACACTATGAATAGTAATTTCAGTAAATACTTTATTTACCATGGTTAAAGAGTACATCTGGTAAATAAGGGTAAAAAAATAATATTACAATAATATTAAACTACCCTAAAATGTCTTCTAATCCTATTTTAAGATACATGTTCGATCATGGGAATCCTTGGGTTAATATTTGTGACCACATGGAGCCACTGTAACGTGAAAATGACTTGTTATAAAAATTAATTTAAAGTTAAGTAAAATGTAACATAAACATATATCTTTTAGTAAAAAAATTTTTATATGGGTTTATATAAGTGATATTTTTGACTATAAATATTAATTATAAAGATAAAAAACTTTCCTACATCCTATTATTTTATTTATAGTTCTTAGACATTAAATAAATAAATTTAATTATGACATAATGATGATGCAGTGATTTCTTCATTAATAGAGGATTAAAATAAATTATATTTTCAATGTTAAGATAAATGTAATTTTGTTATTTTGATGTCATCCGAAAAACATTGGAAGATAGTTTCATGTTATATTTGTATTAATGAAGTTTTTTTAATCAATAATTTCACGAACCAAACTAGGTCGACCCTTAACAGATCACCCGAGCCGGTCTTCAACAAGGCCTGATAGGCATTCCTGATCCTCCTGGATTGGTGATAAGCACCAGTGCATCAAAAAAGTAAAAATGGGAATGATTTCACCCAAGTAAAATAAATAAAGCAGTGGAAAGAAAAAAATAACAATTCAAAGTAAATAATCAACATGAAAAAAAATAACGACCAACGACAACAAACTAACCAGACTATGACCAAAAATAATTGTGACCTCGAGAGTCACTCTCCAAACCATAACCAAGTCTCTCCCACAAAGAAAAATCTTGAGTCAAACCTGCAACAAAACTAAAAATAGGAAAACACTATTGGCATGAGTATTAAAACTCAGTAGGAATTCCCAACAATCTATCCCCAAAGCACTACCTTTAAATAATGATTTTACTAATCTGGTGTTTGAACTAAAGTTATAAAATATGGTTTTCCACAAAAACTTTCATTTCTAAAATAAGTAATATTCCATTTCCCAAGTTTATTGTTTGAAGAGAGATTGTGCATTACATTTTGAAAACATATTCGTAAACAATTTAAAAACCCAAATTTTTGTTATTAGCCAAAAGAAAAACCACACATAACACACAACACACACTAAGGGAAATGGAATAAGGGGAACACAGGGGCCAGCAACTGAACTAGACCTCTCAATCATCTGCCACATACAAATAATCACTAAAGAAAACATGGGTCGAACCTAAGAGCTCGTGAACAATCTAGAATGTACTATACATGTTACTCATCCTGAATTCATGCCCTACTATATTACATCATAATGCCCTAAATCCCAATCGTCACCCTACCTGTCTAGATTGAGGGGCCTAATCCCATAGCAACAATATCAAAACACTTCTCTATTAGGGGACACTAGCTAGTTCCTAATCTAAACTAGTGCAGCATTATTTCTCATAGGATTCACATAATATGCTAGGTTAGAATGTCAACACATGTAAAAAAGGGTGGTGAGTCAACAAAGTCAATCAAGTAACCAGTAATGATGAACAAACATCCCACACAACTCACACAAAATCGACGTGCAAAACAAGGTCACCCCTGAGTCACTTCAAAGAGGGTTTTCAAAATAATTTATTTTATTAAAGTGCCAAACGGGCCTTAATAAACTTTAAAGAAAACCTCATTTCAAAAGAGAGCCAAACCACTTTCTCATGCATCAGAAAAAATCATTTATCATTAAACCCGAACTATACATGAAATTCCATGAATTATTTTAATAGGACAAATGGGGATTCTTTTAATATTGTTCATCAATTCACCAAGAAAATATTTCAACTATCATGTATAAAATAAATAGCTCTTTTTACATTGAGTAATTATTCCAAAAATAATTATCTAATACTATTTCTTATTTACTGAAAATTAATGAAATATCAAGTTATTAATAAATTCTAAATTTAAAGGCGAGCGTAGTTGGGGACAAACCTCTACTAGTAGTCCAAGCATGATGACACGACACGCCTCGAGCGGTCATACCAGCATGTGCAATCTCATGATAACAGAATTGTGAAATTACCTCACCAATGCGCAGTGACAAATGTAGAACAATTTAAAACACAGAAAACTAAAAAAAAAACTCAATCAATTAAACAATAAAAAAATAGATAAAAACATAGCAATACCAACTTAGCAATTCAAGAAATAAAAAATCACAAAAACTCACCAAAACACAAGAGAAGGTGAGACAGTGAGAACCCAAAATGATCTCCTTCGGTGAAAAATTCTTATAGCATTCCCAATTGTGAACAAGGCACGCAGCTGGTCACATGAACGAAGGTGACACGGGAGATGACAGAGTTGGGCGTTCCACCCCGGAAGGCCAAAGAGGGGTTGTAGGGCTCCAAAATAGTCACCGGTATAGGGGGGACACGGTTGTGAAGGGGGTGCGGTAGGTCAGAGTGCCTGCGACAGGAAGGAGGGCATGCGATCGGAGGGTACTAGCTGGTCAGAGCTATGTGGCAGCTAGAAAGGATGGTGTGTGGCCAACACGAGAGGCAGAAGGCATGCCGACTAGTAAGTGCATGTTTGGGGGTTACCGGTAGGTAACAGAGGCAGCGACGAGGTGGGATGGAAGGCACACAGTGGCTATGAGAGGAGACTGATGTTGGTGGGTGCGTACTGGATGGTTTGGTGCCGGTAGGAGGGGCATGACCAGTGTAGGCAGATGGTTCAGCAAAAGGGATGATGTCGGGGTGCTACACCGCTGCTGGTTGGGGCTGTGAAGAACAGGTCAAATAGGGGGATTGTGGCGATATTGCTTGAAGGGGATGGTAGGCGGACATGAGGAAGATGGCAGAGTGGCCATGGGGTGTGCAGCGAGTTTTCTTGAAGGGGTAGGGAGTCATAACTCAAAGCGGACATGGGGGAATGAGGTGGAGGTGACCTTACATAATAGGGGGTGTGCTAGTCTAGTGCGCTAAGTAGGGAGCATGCCAGAGGGCTGGTTGCAGGGGATGCTACACTACTACTGGTTGGAATATATAAGGATGGAGAGCCAAGGGAATGTATGGGCACTAGTCAGCGGCGGTGGAAGGCGGCCGGCGGGCAGGGTGCGAGTGAGCCAGATGGATGCTGGGGTGACGGGCAGTGGCAGGCAAGCATGAGGGAAATGGGTCAGCTGGCCACGGCAAGTGCAGTGTTGTTGTAGGGCAGGAGGGTGGTAGGATTCAGCTGGAGGGCGTTGTCTCAGGGTATGAGGGATCCGGTTGGGAGGGCTCGTGCGGACAAGGTGGGACACTGGTAGAGGGAACCGGCTGAGAGGTGTGGTGGGTGCAGGTGATGCTCGAGGAGAAGAAGGAAAGTTGGGGGGATAGCTGCATGGAACAAAAAAAGAGAAAAAAAATATAGAAGAAGAAAAAAATAAAAAAGTACATAAAAATAAAAATAATATTATTATTATTAATTCTAATAATAATAATAATAATAATAAATTTAATAATAAAATAATAATGATAAAAAATTTATTTTACAAGTAAAATTTATTTAGAACTAATAATAATAATGATAATAATAATAGTAATAATAATAACCTTTATGATAAAAAATAATAAATGTATTCATATTATTTAAATAATAATAAAATTAACAATTTTTTATTCCAATTAAAATAAAAATACTAATCCTTAATAACCATGAAAATTTCAAATGATGCAATAAATTAATATTTATTTATCCATTTTAATTATTCAAAGATGAAAAGGATATGTATTTTCCTGGGCAAAGCTGCTCGGCTTCGTTCTCTTCTCGTGTGTCAAAACAACGTCGAACCCAATACACACACTTTTTTATCAAAATCTCAGAAATTTCATCCATGAGTCACCCCGAACCACCAAAAAATATTTAAAGGCCTAAAAATAATAAAATAAATTTATACACATGGATCGGGTTGTGAAAAATTTTGTCATTATGGATTTTTAAAAAAATCATGATATGAATAGTGTCAAAATTGACATAATTCATATTTTAAAATATAAATATTTTATATAATATTATAAAATTCCAAAAAAATCTAACACTTGGACAAATAGTTATCTTAAGTCTCAAATTTTAATAATGAATATTTATTTGGATATTTTTCATGTTTTTGTAACTGTTTTGATTCTCAAAGTGTTAAAGGCTTGATAAAATGGTAAGAGTAAAAAAGGGTTAAATAAAAAAGATAAGGATTAAAAATATCCAAAACCGTTCAAATTATTTTTAGATTATTTTATATCGAATTATATTAATCTTATCTTATAATTTAATTAGTTGTGTACCTTTTGAAACTGAAAATTATTTTCTAAAAAAATAATACTTTAAAACATTCTTAAAGAGCCCCTCCTCTCTCTTATAAGGGGTCACCACCTCTAACCCCTTACTCACACCTCTCAAGACCATTGGCCCATCCAACCACTACCAAAATAATCTCTAAAATCCATATCATCCTCCTATAAGTTGTCCCCTAGGAAGAAGGCAATTCAAGAGAGCCCTTTGTCTCAAATCAAAATAGGTTACCTGATTTGAGGAAATGTCTTCTCTCAAGTTTCATTCCATTATTTTTCCTTCACCACTCCCTATGAACTTCTTATTATTTGTTTATATAACAACACAAATATCCTAAATATACTAGGCTTTTTTTTGAGAAATATTCTAACTAAACTTACACACACCTCCATCTAATGGATATAGAACATACTATTTCTGTGGACGGCGAACTACTGCCTCATGAAATGACGATTCTTCAATCTTCTCCTACCACCTCTTATGGTGTCCATTATGATGGAACTGTAATTATATATGATATTTATGATATTTTTTTATATATTGTCTTCTTTAATTCTCATTTATAACATACCTTTATGCTTTTCATGTTGTATAAATACGATAATTTCATTTGAGGATGTGCGGACTACCGTCCCCTCAAAGTTATATGAGTCATTCATGCCATACATGGAACATATAAACGATGAATTTAATTAGAATATGAAACATATATAACATAGATATTATATTTTAATTATAATATACCTATGAATCATTTTGTTTTCATTCATTTAAAAATTAAAAATAAATGAAAGTAGCGTTCATGCGTACGTACGGCTTACCGTATCCACGAATAGTGCATTTCATTTTCTTATATCCAATTGTTATAGACTTTTCTAAATATATATATAAAGGATATAAATAAATATATACTAGATATATATGATATTTAAATCATGAATACTATTTTGGAGATAATGGACTTTTGACCTCATGGACAATTAGTTACCATAACAAGTTCATTTATTACTCAAGTACCGAACATCGACAAAAGACAGATATGAACTTGAATAAATATATGATTGTTATAGAAAGGTAATAAGTGATATTAAAGTAATAATAAACTAGAAAAAGGTTTTTAAGCAAGTATAATTAACCTAAGTTTATTATTTAGGGAGATAAAGACTGAACAAGACAAGTCAGAAAAAAGGTAAGGGTACCTTTCACCCACCTCTTTTAGTCAAATACTTGTTTTATGTTATGTATTTTAATTTCTATTTTCTTATGTTGGGATATGTTATTCTATATCCTTATTGTTGTACATTTTATTTCCAAGTGATGAGATACCCTTTTCTCTCTCATCAACACATTTTCTGAATTTTTATGTGACGTCGTTAGGCTACTGAATTTTCATAAAGGACTTCCTCTCAATCTCCTTTAATTGAGGAATATTTTGATTTATACATGACTTTCTATTATACATTGTATAAGTCCCATTGACTAATACTTTCATTCAAAGGGAATCTTTTCTAAAAAATTTTTACTAAATGAAAAACTGAATGTTTCTTTTAACGTACGCCGTGAAAACGACATTTCCACCACCACGAGCATTATTTGATATTAGGATTCCTCTTCAAGAAATAGTTTTTTTAATGAAAATAAATACCATATACCCATTTTAGATATTTTTTTATTGAAATTTTTTTTTAGAAAGAATTTATTATGTAAATATCTTGAAATGATATATTTTGATTACATTGTGGAAATATTATCTTATATTTATGCTTGTTTTATGTGTTATGATTGTGTTATGGTTCTTGGGAATTGTTTACGTATACGGGTGGTCCCATGATCAACCAAGGGTAGGTGAGGCTGATATAGCTCTCCAATTCATTGGGTAACATGACCGAGGTAAATATTAATGTCTCTCTTAATTGATTTGGGGAATATATTGTGAGGGGTATTCCAAACATAACTATCTATGTAGCTGGGAAAGCTATAATGTAAGTGTGTTATAGATTCCAAAAGTTACCATTATGATTTATGATTTCTCTATGTTATTCATAAATAATATGATTCCATGAGGTATTTTCAAGATATTATCTTATATGAGTGAAAAGTTTGATTTCATTGATTTGTATGAATATATGGAATAATATTTTATTTCATTATTTTATAACCTTATTTAGATTTTTATGCTAATCCCAAGTATTTGAAATGTTTTTCACAGGATATAAGGAAGGATAAGAGAACGGAATAATTCAAAAAGATATATATCAGGAAAATAATTCTGGTTTAATTTGAGGAGTTTTATTGTAAGAAAAAAATTGGATGGAGTAGAAGTGTCTACAATGTAATATTTGAGATGTATTGTAATAGTTATAGCCTAATTCTCTAAAGCTCTAAAACTAAAAAGATCCCCAATGTAAATTATTAACATCATTCAAAATTATGTAATGCTAAAGCCTGGGGAATTACAATTGGTATCAATGTTCGGTTTAGAAAACTTTAGGGATTATGAGTTTTCGTTAAATACATGGTTAGTCCCTATGTCTATTATTTTAGTTAAATCCTTGTTTTATAACATTTTCAGGTCAAGTAATGTTGGTTGAAAATGGAAGGAGGAGGATCTCAAACAACATTCATATCTGATCCTGATGAATTTCTTGAAATAATTATTGAAAATTCATGTTTAGATAATTATGAAACAGTTTATTTCATAAAACTCACTTGCAAGAAATTATTAGAGATATCAAACACCTCCACCATACCTCAATACCATCATGGATCATAGTTTTTATTTAATCAAATCCTATTTTCTCAATATTTTAAAATTTTCAATATAGGTAAATATTATCCAGGAATTTTCAAATATTTTACCTTATCACAAGATTTTGAAGTATATTATGATTTTGAAAATGGTGCTGAAGAACGATACCACTTTCACAACCTATTTATATTTTCTTTTAAATTATTTTCTTTCAGAACATACTTATGGTATTTTAAAAGGGCCATTGATTGAATGTTTCAACTCAAACTTGGTCTGAATATTTTATAAAAAGAAATTTTAATCAGCTGTTGTGAAATTATATGTCATACATGATTATTTTCTGAAACTATTTTTCTACGAACAACCAAATGACCCAAGTTGTAAGAGGTGTATTTAGATGAAGGGATAAAATGATTTTGAGGGATCTATAAATAATTGTTGCAATGCATTGACCTTCTACCTATGTGAACAAGATGTCGATGAAACCAGGTGGACACCATGATCAAGGTACGACATTCATTCTTTGGGAATAGTGTTATTTTATCATATGCAGATAATAAAAATTCCAGTATATATAAGACATTGTGAATTAAGATATTGAGGGCATTATGAGTTAGGAAGAAAATAAGAGGTAAAATAAAACATCTAAGGTTAAAACATGTTAGGTTTATTTTTGAGTTTTATAAAAGGGGCCACCCACAAGAAGGTGACAACCCATCCCATCCAGGAAGGTCACAAGAATCTAACTCATAACTAAAGGGCAACAAGGGTGTATTACCTTCCACTGGCCAACGTGAAGTCTCTAGTTAGTATGACAAATTCTTTTTAGTTAAATTAATTTATTTATCAAGAATAAGTTGATTTGGGATCTTATGCATTATCAAATTGATATCCTTAGTATAAGAAAATGATTTGGTGATTAAGTGATAATGATTATTTTGGAAGAAGTTCACTCTTTTGGGAGCACTATATGAGTAAGGAAAATAGAATACTATGATATTTCATTTGAGGAGAAATGGTGGAATATTATTTTGGAAGAATCTATGATTTTTATTGTGGACATATAGAAATTTTGGTGATTTATGAAAATGATTAAGCTATCATAGAGAATATATTATTAGGTTAATTACAGTTTTGTAATAGAATTTAAGAGTAATTGGTGTTATTTGGAGATAAATTTGAAGATTTATTATGGAAGACTATGTGATCAAATTCTCCTAAGATTTGGGTTTCAATCTTAGTTTGGATTTAATTGAATAACTTTAAGAATATTTTTTTATAGAATGGACTTTGTTGAACTTTGGGTATTGTTTATCGAATTTTGAATATTAAGAGTAGTATTTTTTGTGATGTATTATCCTTTTTGGAGATTATATGATCTTGTACTAACTGTTTTGGTTTTGTTTAATGTCTAAAGACAGGGGAAATATATGGTTCATCTTTTGGGGATCATGTTATTCTCTAGAATTTGATTCTAGCACATCATGGGTGACCAAGTCATCCTGAATACTCATCCTTTTGCGAAAAGATGAGTTTTTGGTAGAAACTTATTAATGGATGAAACTATACTTGAAAATTAAGTATATTTCCTTATATTCTTAGTCAATATCATAAATAAATTCTCTATCTTTATAAAAGGTAACTTAGAACAAAAAAATGTTGTCTATTTACTTTTCCTACTGGGGAATCAAAGTCCGTTTAACCTATCACATGTTTGTGGTTTTGTTGTTGTTAACTTACCCCTAATCGTGTTTTATATCAGTCTCCATCAGAACATGATGGTTAGTTTCTCTTACATATCCATGTTTTTATACATAAAATCCTAGTATGTGTTATCTTGGGTGACCTTGGTACTTCTCTTTCTTTATTTTAAAGTTATATTTTTATTGAAACTTTTTTTAAGTGTGATTTTCAATGATGTTTTTGAGACCAATTTTAAAATTGTGAGGATGCAATTTCCAAAAGGGGGGAATGATGTAATAACCCAAATATTTATAGAATGGCTATTTTTTCATTTCTATTAATATCTATAAATTAGATATTATTTTTACATTAAATGGGATTTTTTTTCAATAGCATACTCAACACACTAAAATAGGTTTTTTTGAAATTTTTACGTTGCACACAACGTTGAGTTATACCCAAAAAAATAATATAATAATATTATTTAAATGGTTGTTAAATCATAGACATTTTATTAATGTTAAATGAATATAACTAACTATAATATTATTATTCAATGTCTTTGCATTTTTTCAATAAATTTTAGATCCTTAAAATAAGAATGAATCCTTTTTTGAGCATGAAATACTCTAATGTTCTTTAAAAGGTCAATTTGACACCTTTTTATTGAGAACCATTTTTAAATATAGTTTTTTTCACTTTTATATGTTTCATTTGAAAAAATAAAATTCTAATTTAAAATCGGGACATCAAAATTTACTTTGGGTAAATTTTTGGTGTTTTTATGATAAAGTTCATCTTTTAATGAATAGTGAAAAATATATCATTTTAATTCAAAACAAACATTTAATCTAATTTATTTATGTTGTTATATTTTAGTTTTAATTGGTATTTAAGTGTAATTTAATTATATTTTTACCTTTTAATCCAATTTTTTCCATTGTATGTAATTTCACTTTGAAGTCGGATATAAAAACATGTCAATCTTTTGATAAATATTACTTCATAAAAAACACAATTTTTGGTTTTACAATAGGAATTAATTTTAAATTAATTACCCCTAACTCTATGTTTTTAATTCTGAAAAATGGATTCCATATTTGTAATCAGGATGGATAAATTTTTTAAATAGGTAAATTTTATTTTTTGACATTATGAATTGTAACTTTAGAAAATATTTTATTTACCATAGTGAAAGGGTAAATCTGGTAAATAGGGGTAAAAATTAATATTATAATAATATTAAACTACCCGAACATTTGTCTTCATACTATGGGATGAGACATGTCCAACCATTTTCAACCTTGGGTTGAGTTTTTTAACCACATGGATCTACTTTAATGTGAAAATGACATTTTATAAAAATTAATTTAAAGTTAATAAAAATGTAACATAAACATATATCTTTTAGTAAAAAACATTTATATGGATTTATATAAGTTATATTGTCGACTAAAAATATTAATTAGAATTATAAAAATCTTTCCTACATCATGGTATTTTATTTATAATTTTTTATAAATTAAATAAATAAATTTAAATATGACACAATGGTGATGCAGTGATTTCTTCATTAAGAGAGGATTCAAATAAATGCTATTATAAATGTTAAAATAAATGTAATTTTGTTATTTTGATGTTATAAAAAAATTGTATTATTATTAAATGTTATATTTTTATTAATTAAGTTTTTTCGAATCAATCAGGTTGTTATGAATTTTTAAAAAATTCATGATATGAATAATGCCAAAATTGGAATAATTCATATCTTGAAATATAAAATATTTTATTAAATATTATTAAATTACAAAAAATATCTTATATTATTCCAAATAATTATGAAAAATCTAAAATTTTATTAATGAATATTTATTTGGATATTTTTCATGTTTTGGTAACTATTCTGATTCTCAAAGTGTTAAATTCATGATAAAATAGTAAGAGATAAAAAGGGTTAAATAAAAAAGATAAGGATTAAAAAATATCCAAAACCTTTCCAATTATTATTGGATGACATTATTTTAAATTGTATTCATCTTATATTCTAATTTAATAAGTTTTGGATCTTTTTAAACTGAAAAGTGTTTTATAATAAAATAATACTTTCTAACATTCCTAAAGAGCCCCTCCTCTCTCTTATAAAAGGCCACCACATCTAACCCATTACTCATACCTCTCAAGCCCTGTGGCTCATCCAAACTCTAGAAAAATAAATTCCCAAAATCCCTATCTCACTCTTAGAAGCATTCCCATAGGAAGAAGTCAATTCATAATTACCCTTTGGCTCAAATCAAAAAAAGGTTACCCGACTTGAGGTAACATCTTATCTCAAGTTTCTTACCATTATTTGTACTTATCCAATCCCTATGCTCTTATTATTATTATTTATATAAAAAATATGTATCTTAAATATACTAGTTTGTTTCTATGATAAATATTCTAACTACACTTACACACAACTCTATCTGATGTGTATAGAACATATTATTTTTGTTGATGGTGAACTAATGCCTCATGAAACGATGATTGTTCAATATTCTCCTACCACCTCTTATGGTATCCACTATGATGGAACTGTAATTATATATGATATTTATAATATTTATTTTATTTATATGCTTCATTAATTCACATTTATAACATAACTTTATTCTTTTCATTATGTACAAATATGATAATTTCCTTTGAGAAAGTGTGGACTTCGGCTCCCTCAAAGTGATATGAGTCATTAATGCCATATATGAAACGTATAAATGATGGAGTTAATGAACATATGTAAAATATATAACATATATATTATACTATAATTATAATATACCTATGTATTATTTAGTTTTAATTCCATTAAAAATGAAAAATAAATGTAAGTTGTTCATGCGTACATACGGATTACCGTCTCCATAAACGATGAATTTCATTTTTTTATATCAAAATGATATGGAATAATATAAATACAAATATTCTGGATATAAATACATATAATATATATTTATATATATATTATATTTAAATCATGAATACAATTCTGGAGATAATGGAGTTTTTACCACATGGACAATTTGTAATTATAACAAGTTAATTTATAACTCAAGTACCAAACAACGACAAAAGACCGATATGAACATGAATAATTATATGATTTTTATAGAAAGGTATTAAGTGATATAAAATGAATAATAAACATAAAAAAGGTTCTGAATAAATTATAATTAACCAAAGTTTATTATTCAGGGAGATAAATAATGAACACGACAAGTCGGACACAGGGTAAGGAAACCTTTCACCCTCCCCTTTTTACCAAAGAATAGTTTTATGTTATGCCTTTTAATTTAAATTTTCTTATATGGTGATATGTTATTATATATCCTTATTGTTTTAAATTTTATGTCCATGTGACAAGATACCCTTTTCTCTTTCATCAACTCATTTTCTAAATTTTTAACTGACGTTGTTTGGCTGCCGAATTTTCGTAAGGGACTTTGTCTCAATCTCTTTTCGTTTTAGCATATTCGGATTTAAAAATGAATTTATATTATATGGTGTATAAAAACCTTTGGTGTGTATTTTCATTCAAATGGAATATTTTTCTATGAATAGTTTTACTAAACGACAAAGGGAATGTTTCTTTTTACATAGGCTCTGACAATGACCTTTCCGCCGCCGCAAGAATTATTTGATATTTTCCTTCCTTTACAAGTCGTAGTGTTTTTCAAAGGAAAAAAATAACATATACCCTTTTTACATATTTTTTATTGAAATTTATTTTGATAAATAATTGATTAATTCAATATCTTCACATGATATATTTTTATTAAAATGTGGAAGTGTTATCTTTCATTTATGCTTATTTTATGTGTTATGATTATGTTTTGGTTCTTGGGAATTGTTTCTGTATGTGGGTGGTTTTGTAATAAACCTAGGGTGGGTGAGACTAAGATATCTCTCCAATGAACTGGATAATATCACGGTGGTAAACGTTAATGTTTCTCCTCATAGATTTACAGAATATACTGTGATCAGTATTCCAAACGTAACTCCCAATGTATCTGTGAAAAATATAATGTAAGTATGTTACGGATGTCACTAGATATCTTTATGATTTATTATTTCTATGTGTTATTAATAAATCTTATGATTTCATTAGGTATTTTAAATATGTAATTTTATATTAGTAAAAAGAATGATTTCATTGATTTGTATGAATTGATGGAGTAATAATTTTTTTCCTAATTTTATAACCCTTACTGATCTTTTTATGATCATCCCATGTTTTTGGAAATAAAGATCACAAGATATAAGGAAGGGTATGAGAAAGAAATAAATCAAGAATATTTATATCAAGAAAATAATTCTTGTCAGATTTAAGGTGTTTTTTTTGGAAAAAAATTGGAAGTAGTATAAGTGTCTATATTGTAATATTTGAGATGTAAGGTAATAGTTATAACCTAATTCTATAAAACTATAAACCTGAAAACATCCTCAATGTGAATTATTAACTTTTTCATGATTATGTGATTTCTATGTTTGGGGCCTTATAGTTGGTATCATAGGTTGGTTTGGACAACTTTAGGGATTAGAAGTTTTCGTTAAACACATGGTTAGTCCCTATGTCTATTATTTCAGTTAAATACTTCTTTTATTACATTTTTAGATCAAGTAAAGCCAATTACAAATGGAAGGAGGAGGATCTAAAACAACATTATTATCTCTTCCAGATAACATGCTTGAAATAATTACTATAAAGTCATGTTCGAATGATTGTGAAAATTGTTCTAGCATGAAACTCACTTGCAAGAAATTGTTTGAGATATCAAACACCACCTCCAAACCTCAATATAATTGTGGATCATGGGTTGTATTTAATCAAATCCTATTTTCTCAATATTCTCATATTTTCAAGAAAAGTAAATATTATCAAATCATTTACAAATATCTTACCTTATAACAATATTTTGAATCATATTATTATTTTCAAAAAGGTGATGAATAAGGAGACCCTTTCTCAACCTGTTTATATTTTCTTTTAAATTATAGTCATCTAGCACATACTTATGGTATTTTAAAAGTACAGTAGATTGAAAGTTTCAACTCAAACTTGGTCTAGCTATTTCATAAAAATAATGTTTTATTAGATGTTTTGAAATTATATGTCTTGCATGATTATTTTCCAAAACTATTTTTCTACAAACAACAGTATGAATAATATTGTTCAAGGTGTATTTAGATGAAGGTAGAAAATTATTTTGAAGGAACTCAAAATAATTATTTCAATGCATGGACCTTCTATCTATGTGAACAAGATGAAAATGAAACCAAGTGGACACCATGATCAAGATATGATGTTCTTTCTTTGGGAATTGTATTATTTTATCATATAGAGATAAAAAAATTCAATATATATAATACATCATGAATTAAGATATTGAGGTCATTACACGTTGGGATGAAAATGAGAGGTAAAAGAAAACCTTTGAGGTTAAAACATGTTGGGGTTATTATGTGTTTTGTAAAAGGGACTACTGACAATATGGGTGACAACCTGTTGCGTCCAGCAAGGCCGCAGGAATCAAACCCACAAACGAAGGGTGACAACGGTGTATTGCCTACAACTGGCCTATGTCAAGTCTATGGAACGCATGACTAATTATATTTAGTTAAATGATTTTATTGACCAAGAATAAGTTGATTTGGGATTTTATTTTTTATCAAAAGGATATCCTTAGTATAAGAAAATGATTTGGTGATTAACTGATAATGGTTATTTTGGAAGACATCTGCTCTTTTGGGAACACTATATGCCTAAGGAAAATAGAATACAATGAGATTTAATTTGAGGAGAAATGGTGGAATATTATTTTGGAAGAATCTATTTTTTTATTGTGGACATAATGATATTTTGGTTATTAATGGAAATGATTAACCTGTCATAGAGAATATATGATTAGGTTAATTACACTTCAGTATGAGACATTAACAGTAGTAGATGTTATTTGAAGATGAATTATAAGATTTATTGTGGAATACTATGTGATCAAATTACAATAAGATTTGGGTTTCAATACCAGTTTGTATTACTTGGGATAATTTTAAGAATAATTTTCTATTTAATGGTCTTTGTTTAACTTTGGGTATTGTTTATTGAATTTTGGTGATTAAGAGTAATTTTTTGTGAAGTATTATCATTTTTGGGGATTATCTTATTCTTTACTATCCTTTTTGGTTTTGGTTAGTGTCTAAATATAGGGAAAATATATGGTTTATCTTTTGTGGATCATGTTATTCTCTAGAAGTTGATTCTAGCACTTAAGATGTGACCAAGTCATCTTGAATACTCATCGTTTTGAGAAAAGATGAGTTTTTGGTTGAAACATATTAAAGGATGAAACTCTACTTGAAAATTAAGTATATTTCTGTATTTTCAAAGTCAATATCATAAATAAATTCTCAAAATTTATGAAAGTTAACTTAAAAAACAAAAAAAACGTTATCTGTTAGTTTTCCTATTGGGTAATGAAAGACTGTTTAACATATCACATGTTTTTTGTTTTATTGTTATTAACTTTCTCCTAATCATGTTTTCTATCACCCTCCATCAGAACTTGATTGTTAGTTTCTCTTCCATATCTATGTTTTCTAACACGTAATCCTAGTATTAGTTATATTGGGGGACCAATGTACTTATTTTTATTTTATTTAAAGTTATAGTATTATTCAATATTTTTTATGTGGGATTTTTAATGATGTTTTTGTGACCAATTTTAAAATTCTGAGGATTTAATTTCCAAAAGAGAGGAAGGATGTAAAAAAAGAAGTATTTATTGAATAATAATTGTTTCATTTCTATTAATATTAATGAATAATATATTATTTTTACAATAAAGGGGTTGTTTTTCCCGATAGCATACTCAACAAAAAACAACATGTTTCTTTGAAATCTTACATTGCACAAAATTTTGAGTTAAACCAAAAAAATAATATAATAATATTATTATTTAAAATATTAGTTAAAGCCTAGCCATTTTTTTAGAGGGAAATGAATAAAAATAACTATAATATGATTATTCAATGTCTTTACATTTATCTAATAAATTTTAGAGGCTTAAAATAAGAATGAATTCTTTTTTAAGCATGAAATACTCTAATATTCATTAAAAGGTCGATTTACTACATTTTGATGGAAAACCCTTTTTAAATATAATTTTTTTCACTTTTATATGCTCTATTTGACAAAATAAACTTCTTATTTAGAATTGGGATATAAAAATTTACTTTGGGTAAATTTTATGTATTTTTTTGATAAAGTTCATTTTTTTAATGAATAATGAAAAATGTTGCATTTTAATTTAAAACTGCCTTTTAGTCTAATTTATTTATATATATAGATTATACTTTTAATTTGTTTTAATGGGTAATTGTATTATATTTTTACCTTTTAATCAGATATTGGTCATTTTATGTAATTTCACTTTGAAATTTCACATAAACACATGTCAATCTTTTGATAGTTATTACTTCTTCAAAACTGGCTTTTTGTTTTTGACAATGGGAATTAATTTTAAATTTATTTCTTAAACTTATGTGTTTTCAAATTGAAAAAATTTATTCCATATTTTGAATCAAGTTTTCCAAGTTGTGTAAATAGGTAACTTTTATTTTTAGACATTATGAATAGTAACATCAATAAATATTTTATTTACCATGGTTAAAGGGTAAATCTGATAAATAAAGGTAAAAATAATAATATTATAATAAAATTATACTACCTTAACTTGTGTCCTAATCCAATTATACAAGACATGTCTGATCATGGTCATCCTTGGGTTGATTTTGGGACCCCATGGAGAGACTTTAATGTGAAAATGACATTTTATAAAAATTAAATTAAAGTTAAGGAAAATGTAACATAAACATATATCTTTTAGTAAACCAATTTTTATATGGAGTTATATAAGTGATATTTTCGACTATAAATAGTGACTCTAAATATAAAAATATTTCATAAATTGTGGTATTTTATTTATATTTTTGTTAAATTAAATAAAAAAAATTAATTATGACACAATGGGGATGTAGTGATTGCTTCATTAATAGAGGATTCAAATAAATGATATTATAAATATTAAAATAAATGTAATTTTGTTATTTTAATGTCATACATGATTTTTTTTGTATTATAGTTACATGTTATGGTTTTATTAATGAAATTCTTTCAAATCAATCAGTTTGTAATGGATTTTTTTAAAAAGTTAAGATGTGAATAGTACCAAAATTGACCTAATTCATATTTTAAAATATAAAATATTTTATTAAATATTATAAAATTCCAAAAAATATATAATATTCAACGAAATAGTTATCATAAGTTTCAAATTTTATTAATGATACTTTATTTGGATAATTTTCTTGTTTGCGTAACTATTTTTATTCTCAAAGTGTTAAATGCTCGATAAAACTGGAAGAGTAAAAAAGGGTTAAATAAAATATATAATGATTAAAAAACATAAAAAACCTGTAAAATTATTATTGGATGATTTTATTTAGACATATATTCATCTTATATTCGTTTTTTATGAGTTTTGGACCTTTTGGAACTAAAAATCATTTTATAATAGAATAATGATTTCAAACATTCCTAAAGAGCCCCTCCTCCCTCTTATAAAAGGTCACTACCTCTAACCCATTACTCACACCTCTAAATCCCCTTTGATCCTAAAAATATTCCCAAATAAGCTCCAAAAATCCCTATATTACTCCTATAATCCTTCCTCTAGACCGAAGGAAATTCAAGAGAGTCCCTTGGGTCAAATCAAAAGAGGTCACCCAATTTGAGGTAACATCTTCTCTCATGTTTCTTTTATTATTTTTCCTTCTCTACTCCCTATGATCTTTTTATACTTTTTTTATATAACAATAAATGTATCCTAAATATACTAGGTTGTTTTATGTGAATTATTCGAACTACACTTACACACACCTCCATCTAATGGGTATAGAACATACTATTTCTGCGGATGGAGAACTACTGCCTCGTGAAAAAATGATTGTTCAATCTTCTCCTACCACCTCTAATGGTGTCCATTATGTAGAAAAAATAATTATGTATGATATTAATGATATTTATTTTATCTATATGATTCTCTAATTATAATTTATAACATACCTATGTGCTTCTCATGTTGTATATATATGATAATTTTATTTGAGAAAGTGTGGACTACCGTCCCCTCAAAGTGATATGATTCATTCATGCCATACATGGAACGCATAAAGGATAGATTTTATGAGATTATGTAACACATATAACACATATATTATAATTATATTATAATATAACTATGTATCATTTATTTTTCAATCCTTTAAAAATGAAAAATTAATGAAAGTAGTCATCATGTGTACGTAAGGCATACCGTCTCCATCAACGGTGCATTTCATTTTCTTATATCCAAATGTCATGGACTAAATTAAATACATATATACTGGATATGAATACATATATAATGGATATATATGATATTTAAATAATGAATATAATTCGGGAGATAATGGACTTTTGACCACATGGACAATTTGTAATTATAACAAGCTCATTTATAACTCAAGTACCGAAAATCGACCAAAGACCGATATGAACTTGAAAAATTATTTCATTTTTGTGGCATGGTAATAAGTGATATAGAAGGAATAATAAACGTTAAAGAGTTTTTTAATCAGGTATAATTTACTAATGTTTATTTTTCATGGAGATAAAGAACGAACAAGACAAGTCGGACACAACATAAGTGAAGCTTTCACACTCCTAATTTAGTCGAATACTTATTTTGTGTTATGTCTTTTAATTTCCATTTTATTATGTTGGGATATGTTATTCTATATCCTTATTTCTGTACATTTTATATCCAAGTGATTATATACCCTTTTCTCTCTCATCAACTAATTTTTTCAATTTTTATGTGACGATGTTATGCTGCATAATTTTCATAAGGGACTTCGTCTCAATCTCCTTTCATTGAGGCATATTTTTATTTATACATGAATTTATATAATATGGTGTATAAACCCCTTTGACTTTTATTTTCATTCAAATGAAATCTTTTTATATGAATTGTTTTACTAATAAAAAAATGGAATGTTTCTTTTTAATGTATGTAGTGATAATGACTTTTCTGCCACCATGAGCATTATTGGATAATTTGCTTCCTCTACCAGCCATAGTGTTTTTAAATGGAAAATAAATACCATATACCATTTTACACATTTTGGTATTGAAAACGGATTTGAGAAAACATTGATTATGTCAATATCGTGAAATTATATATTTTTATTATAATGTGGAAATGTAAAATATCTTGAAATTATATATTTTGATTACAATGTGGAAATTTTATCTTTCATTGATGCTTGCTTTATGTGTTATGATTATGTTATGGTTCTTTGTAATTTTTTATGTATATGGGTGATTATGTGATAAATATAGGGTAGTTGAGCCTAAGATATATCTCAAATGCTTTGGGTAATGTGATAGAGGTAAACTGTAATGTTTCTCCTCACAGATTTAGGGAATATACTATAATGGGTATTCCAAATGTAACTCTCTAAGTTAGCTATGAAAGCTACAATGTAAGCATGTTTTGGAAGCCACAAGTTACCTTTATGATTTATGATTTCTGCTTGTTATTCATAAATATTATAATTTTATGAGGTATGTTAAAGAGCTTAGGTTATTTGAGTGAAATGTATGATTTCATTTATCTGTATGAATTGATGGAATAATGTTTTATTTCCTTATTTTATAACCCTTATTGAGATTTTTATCCTCATCCCTTGTTTTTAAAATGTCTTTCCAAGTATATAAGGAATGTTAATAGAATGTATTAATTCAATAATATTTATATCAAGAAAATAATTCTTTTTATATTTAAGGAGTTTTATTGTTGGAAAAAATTGGATAGAGTAGAACTGTCTATATTGTAATATTTGAGAAGTAATGTAATAGTTATAGCCTAATTCTCTAAAACTATAAACTTGAAAATATATTCAATGTGAATTATTAACTTCATTTCAAATTATGTCATGTTTAAGTATGGGTACATACATTCAAATAACCAATTACTAATCCAAAATTTATTCATGTCATGTATATAAAGTATTCACAGCCTCAATCTCATCCAGAAGTAATGGGTGTACACTCTTATTCCACCTTATTGCATCAAACTGACTCACAATACCATGAGTTGTGTCTCATTATAACTAGTCTTTAATACTAAACCCATTTTCATGCCCTCATGCATGTTACTCTAATCAAAGTGGAAGCACCTTGGTCCTCTTATCTAATAACCCAACATTCCTCACATATCGAGGCCAAAATCACATGATCACCCACTAACTATGAAATATTTAAAATCACAAATTTCCATACACATATATGACTTGACCGGCCTTGATCTCTATATCCAACCTTCATTCCAAAATCATTAGAACTCAAGGTGTTTTCCTCATAAAATAATTCCATGGCATATCTATGTTTATAAAATATATGGTAGCATATCATATTCACTAAACTCAAGGAAAAAAACCTGCCCATTACTTTCACATTTACAAAATCTAAGGTATCATGGTGAATGTTCTCCATTCCTAGTATTACCTCATGTGTAATGATATCAAACTAAAATCGTTTACCCATGATTTCTACATATAAGGCACTCACATACCTCACTAGTGTTACCCTCATATAGCTAAGGTCATTTTAACCATAATAATTGTCCAATCGATCCCGATACACATCTCAAGAACAAGTATCTCCAAACTAACTCATAGTCCATATCACACATAGGTCGCATCTCCTGAGAAGAAGACCTTTATTTCTACTTCTAAATCACATGTTGACTTACACTATCAACCACCCACTCTAGGGTATCATTTATATGTATCCCTATATGACATCACATGCCAGATCATGGCAGACTAGGGAACTAATTCTCATTAAGCATCCACACATGGCAGAATCCTCTTGATAATCACAATCTTAGGTTGATCCTTAATGTGCCTCCACATAAAGGAGTCACCACCTCCTAGATCAAATTTTCATCTATAATGACATACATATATAACAACATCCATCCTAAAGGACCTATTTCAAATACCCCACAGTCACATGGCTCTGTCATTTACAATTTAAATTTCATGTTATATGATAAAACAACATATAAGTTGTTACTAGAATTTTAAACAAACAGATATCGTTCTCTTTTTTATACCAATATCAAAATTAAATTCACCCATAACGTGTATATCATTAAGTAAACCAGTTCCTATACCAACCTTAAAATGTTTTTTATGCATCCCATACGTTTTGGGAATTCATATTCATAATCATCTTGTATCTAATCATAGATCCACATGAACTATCATCATAAGAAATGTATTGTGGTTCAGTTGGGTATAATTTAACCTACAAGATATTTGGGAAACACCATTTATGTTGTTACAGATACATTAAATAGTTTAACAATATATTATCAGTGATAAAAATAAAACATACACACATATGTTAGGTTAATCCTACATGTTGAACACGATGAGAGTACATTGGCCTTTTACCATCGTTCCAAGATCCAAAAACAAAATATATAAACTCTTGTCAATTGGAAAAGATATAAAAATAAAATAACACACAAATCATAAATATCAAGACTCATTTTCATCATGAAAGATGAAATATAATCAAAATATCTGAAACCAATTACAACAATCTCATATCTCAGGTAATTGGGAATACCCATCAGAAAAGGTATTCGTGATACACTAGTTTGAGGTCTATCGTAAGTTTGAAACATCTCTAGGTCACCTATATACTATCTCCCAAAATATTTATACAAATTAAAATTCTGATACTCTTTATATTATCAGTATCATAAAAACTTTAATACCACTTTGTAATGTCCCCACCCTAGTCCACTATGATAAATGACTGAAATAGAGAGTTACGAGACTTCTCTGGCATCTCCAAATATGGTAGAGGTTTCTAACTAACAATAGGGGTATAAGGTAGTACATTGGGGATACTATACTAAAAATCACAAATATTTTATTATATATTTATCTTTAAATATGTTTTTTGTATATGATATCTTTCTTTACATGCAACATCAATTTTAAATGAACCGTGATATACTACAAAAATATTATTATTAAATGTGTTAGTAATCACCTATTCATTGGATTAGAGGGTATGAATAATGCTAAAAAAATTAAAAAAAAAAATTTACACATGTTAAAAAATAATTAATTCATAAACAATTGGTTAGAAATTAAAATAATATCATTTTAAACTAAAAATTTGAGGTGTTTTTCAAACAATATTTTTATATGTGTAATGTGTTTTTATATTAATAAATTAAATTAATAACAATTTATGAATGATTTTAATGAAATTATTAGATAATATATTCAATAAAATGATTTATCATTCTTTTAATGGTTATTACTTGGTAAATAATGGGAATAAATTTTGTTTGATCATTAAAAATGTATTTTTATAAAAACATCTTTTGATGTGTTTTACGTGGTAAATTTGAAATAAATTTTTCTAATTAATAGAATTGAATTTTAGGAAATTTTTTATATATGTGTACTCTTTATGAATTTTTTTAGTGATTCCACTTTCCTTTTTGACCTTTATGAATAATAACTAAGGTAAAAATCCATTACCACGGTAATGGTTAAGGGGTTAATGAGGGGTTAAACTCAAGAGATAGCATTAAAATAGCCTAAAAAAAGTCTAAATAATATTTTATAAATTTATTTAAATACAATATCTTCTAATCATATAATATTTTAAAATTTAGATCTACTTTACCATGGTAGTGACATTATTATATTTTAAAAATTCTATATAATGAAAAGTTTACCACTCCCCTCACTTTTAAAAGACATGCTCTCTTCTCTCCTATGAACCACTTGATCCATTTATATAAACAAATATAAAACCAAATTATCTCCCAACATCTCTATCTAAAACCTTTATTTTCTTTCCTTCCCAAAATTATCATCCAAGAAACCTTAATGTGCTTTTCAAAAGAGGATACCTGGAGATGAGGTATATGTTTTTATAGAGAGTTTACATGTTTTTTTCTTCTTAAAAGACATCAAAATTTCCTATAACCTTATTAATATTATGGAATAAGTAAATTTAATATAATTATATATTATAATGTTAATTTTATGTCAATTTTAAATCTCATTCTCATTCACTGTAAAATGATAACGTCGCTTATTCATAAATGTGGGCTACCACCTCTGTGAAACGTTGTTATTAATTTTCCATTTCCTCTTTAAATGTCATGTAATAAGAATTTTTTAATTAATATATATGATGTTAATTATATAATTTTGATTTTATAAAGGTTTATTATTATTTACCTTTCTTTTATTACATCCATCGAAAGTGGAAACAACATTCGTGTATATATATGGACTACCGTCTCAACGATGTAATGTAAATAATTTTTCATAACTGGTATTTATGAATGGTTAGGAAATTTTATATAAAAATAAATATGATAATTATGAAATTATTAATATTCTAAAGATAATTAAATCAAGACCAAGTTCATGTACTGAAACCATAAAACTGAAATATAAATAGAAAATATGATAGTTTGCACATGAATGTTCATTTTAATGAATAATTTTTACTAAAATGATAATTGGAATTTTTTAAGGAATGATATGTAAAAAGTTATGTGTCAGTATTATTTTATAATATATGTTTAATAAATATATATTTATTATAATGGAGGTTTTAATGCACATAAATAAATACTAAAATTGCGGCAAGGTTCAATGTTACAATATCATTTCTTTTTGGGATTGTCTCTCTTAAACTTACAATGAGGGAAATTATATGATCCTTATCCTTTAAACCCCATATATTTTATTATCCAACTATTATTTTCTGAGTTTCAATGTTTTATTTTCTTTCACCTCAATTTTTTTATATAAATTTTTGACATATTGTTTTTAAGAAGAGTCAACCTTATTTTCTCTATAGTCGACAAAATTTTTCTTTAATGTCTATGTTCTGTATAATGATTTCAAGAATGTTATATTTTATAATCAAATGATTTTTTAAATTAATTTTAATCATTTTTTGAATTTAATTTAAAATTTTTAAAATTAAAATTCTTGTCTTTTCCCAAACAAGTTACTTCTGGAATTTTTACCAAAAGTGTAAAAGGAAGATTTGTTATAATATTTTCCACAAAAATTTTTTTTCCTCTCTATCATGAACATTATTTTCTTTGAATATTAATTTAAATTATTCCATTTTTATTTTAAAATAAAATATTTTCCTTAATATTCTATAAATTTTTAGTTTTAAATATACCAAAGTAAAATTATATTTTCCCTCGTTTTCAAAGAAATGTTCAAATACTCTTTTAAAGGGGTTTTTCATTTATATCAAAATCCTTTGATTATTCTTAATAATAACAGAGGATGTCATATAATGATACCATCCATGTTCTTTCTATGGATGGATTATTATTATGTGGTGATGAAATTTTTATGAAATCCTTTTTTCCATGGGTTATACTATAATGAATTGATAAATGTTTTTATGATCTTATAACACATATATGTATGGTTTTAATCATATGAAAAGTGGATCTGTTAAATAAATCCATTTAATTTGGTAATGATTTATATCTAATGAGATAATATGGACTGAAATTGGTAGAGAGCCTAGTTAATTATGGGACTCTATCCACTTTGATAGTCTTGGGAGTGACCCTTGACTAATGAAATGATGGAATGGGGAGTGAACCCACTCCACTGTGGGCCTTTGTCCATTATGATAGTACTGGATGTGAACCTTGACTAATGAAATGATTTTAGGTTCTTATAATTGTTCCAAAATTCTAATGAAATTTTCATATGATTATTATATTCCCTCTTATATCATGATTGATTAATGATGTTTCCTCACTCTTATGACTCATGTCTTTTGAAATGATAAAACCTTATGCAATGAATCATGAATTATAATCTATTACTAATTAAGTATGACCATTTTAAGTTATTATCATGATTTCATACCCTTATGTATATCTTATTCATGTATATGATAATTGATTTATATCTCTCATTTTTTTCCTTACTGAGCATCTGAGCTCATCCTTTCTTATGTCTCCAGTTTCCATAGCTTATGAGGAAAGATTTTATGTAAGAAATTTATAATAAGTGTATTCTGATAGAAGAACTTTATTGGGTATTTTTTATATCTTTTTTGAAATAATTTTATTTTATATAAATTATTCAAATTCAAAAAACCATTTCATTCCTCAAAAGTATACAATTGTGAAATGTATTTAATATTCATCTAAAATAATTCAATATTAATGTATGTTATTATTGGGTAATGTGAATTGGTATTATCTTATGGTTTATTTATTTTTTAGAGATTTGGTTATTAATAATATGATTACAGAACTTAATATATCCTATGATTAATTGAAAGTGATATTGGGTGAACCTAAAATTATCATATGTTGATAAGAAGGTTCTATAATTTTAGACATATCAAGAATGGTTTTCATGATTATATGATTGGTCACACTTACTATAACAGTTTTAATCTCCAACTATGGTTTTTTAGTTAATTTTCATAACTTGGAAGAATCGTGTTTAGAAAGAATTTGGTGGACAATAAAATGATTTCCCTCATGAAAAAGTGTATGAAATAATATATGGAATATAAAATATTATTTTTTTGATCATAGAAATATCTCAATTACTGATTCGTGATGATACTTGAAATGATTAATGTGATATCAATTCACAATTAATTATTTAATTAGGGAACATCCACCTTCTTTTAGAAGTTAATCTAATCCACAAGTTATTGAGTAATGGATTAGGACCACTTAAATGTTATTTTTCATACTTAAATGCTTAAAGCATGAAAAAAATTTCAAAGTGGTGTATAAATTGGAAGGTGATATATACCAATGGTGGAATCTTATTAACAATCCATTTCAAGTGAAAGAAATTTAATTCAAGGAATGGAATGAGTTTAATAGAATATTTTCAGTATTCACTTTCCGCTAACTATTCTCATGAAAATTTAAAGGAAATTTCTTTAGCTTAAAAAGATTTATTGTGAATATATTAGTACCTATGAGGTAAATTTTACAAGAATTTTGAGGTATTCTTGTAGTTTTATCATCAAAAAAGAAAAAACATTGTGGGTTCTTTAGTGTCCTAAAGCTAAGTCCTAAATTAGTGTTATACATAAGGGGAATTAGTATCCATTAACAAAGTATTAAATTTTCTATCAAGGAAGAAATAATTAGTGGTGATTAAAATCATTCTCATGGTTTTGATAAGAAGATAAAGAGGGAGCTTCAAGGATATTATAATAATTAGAATAATATCCATAGAAGAATGAAAATGATTCTTCCTTTATGCCAAAAGTGTGGAAAGAAGCATGGATGGAATTTCCTCTAAAGAACTAGTAAATATTTCATGTATAGAAAGGAATTACATCAAGAAAGGGAATACTTATGAGATATAAAGAAGGAATCCATGGAATTAATGGGGAGAAATATTAATTTAAAAAACCACCAACACTCCAATGTTATAACTCCAATGAGTATAAGAATTATGCCAACCAATTCCAGAATTCAATGGTTAAGGATAGAAGTCGTCTTAAACATCTTCTTAATAAAAGAGATTAGGGAAAGATCATGTGATCACAACCACTGAGGTGGGTTATAAGATTGACGTGTTGAAAGTTACACCTATCATCCACTCTAGAACTGAAAATGTCTTATTTGATTCTAGTTATACCCACAATTATATATCGGAATAATTTTATATGGTTGTAATGTACCCTATATAATGATTATATATTGAATTATTAATAGAAACTATTAATAGTGTGATGATTACATCCCAATTATATAGCTCCTAACTGATATAAGATTTTGTCAATCTACCTCCTTTAAATCTTATGATTCTCTCTATAGTTGAACTTGATGTTATTTTGAGTGTGGATTTCCATTCTTTATACAGAACCCATATCAATTTACATTTAAGGGAAGTTACATTTTATATTTTGAATCAACCTCTGATTATTATTAAGTGTAATTATTAATATTAACTTCCAATGGAAATTAATTCCTAAATATGGGTCTTATTACCTATACATGAGATATATTTTTCTCAAATGGTTGGGGAGAAACTTAACATTGAATATTTACTTATTTTGTTTTGTAAATATGATAATGTATTAATAGAATAATTTCTTATTCTTCCCTAGAATCATGATATTGAGTTTTCAATTGAACTCATATCTAATGATAAATCTATTTCAAAGAATCCGTATAAAATGGGCCCGATTAAGTTAAAGGAATTGAACAAGAAACTCCATGATAATCATGTTACGGGATTCATATGAACTAGTGCATCACCATGGGGTGCACTAATTCTTTTTTAAGGATGAAATATGGTTCAATTTGACTTTAAAATAATTTTGGAGAACTTAAGAAGATTGTTCTCAAAAAAATATCTTCTCCCTCATATTGATGACTTGTTTGACCAACTTCAGGGAGGTAAATGATTTTCAAAGATTAAAATTCATTTTTCATGTCAAAAATTGAGGTTCAAGATGGAGGATATATATAAGACACCCTTTTATATAAGGTTTTATTCATTATGAATTATTAGTGACTCAACTTGGACTTACCAATTCCCAATTATTTTCATGTATTAAATGAATATATTCTTTAGATATTTCCTCAATCAGTGTGTGATAGTCTTTATGGATCATATTATTATATATTTCAAGAGTAATTAGGCGCGTGAGGATAAATTGGGGATTGTGTTGAATAACTTGAGGAAGGAAATCAAGTATTATAGATTTAAAAAGTTTTAATTCTATATATTAAATATTTCATTCTGAGGTCATATAATCACCTTTGAGGGTATAATGGTGCATCTTTTAAATATGTAATTTATTGATAAATTGAACATACCAACCATAGTTATTATTACCCATAGTTTTAATAGGTTATTTAGATAATAAATATATTTTTTGAGAGATTTATCATGGATATCAAATCCAATAATAATGTTGACATGGAAGGGAACTAAGATTCTTTAGACAAATAAATTTGTGGAAAACTTCAAGAAAAAAATAGAAGGTTGGTCAGTGAACCTATGATCACACTACCTTATAGTGGAAAATATTTTGTGTTTTATAATTATTAATAAAAAATGTATTGGGATGGATCCTCATGAAAAATTTTGTGGCATTTTCTTACACTTAATTCCAATTAAAATTCATAATAAAAATTACCCGACTCATGATTTGGATTTGGAAATAGTAATAATTTCATTAAAAATATGGAGGAATTATATTTGGGTTTAAAATGAGATATATATACTAATAATATAATAATAAATTATATATTCACATATAAATAGTTAAATATATTCCAAATTATAAGGTTGGAGTTGATTAAAGATTAGGACTACTCAACACATTACCGCCCAAAGGTGAACAAAGTGGATGATGCCCTAAGTAAGAATGACCATGACAGTTTATCTATGATCCTGATTTAAGGAGGTCTAGTAATTCTGGATTTTTAATATATAGATTTATAAATCATAATTAATGGAGAAATATCCTATATTTCTAATATGAATGTTCAACCATCCATCCATGTGAGGATTAGAGAGACATAAAATGAATTTTTAAAGCTACAAAAGAAGGTGAGGAATGTTCCTATGTTCAACCATGATTGTAATAGAATTGTAAGATTCATGTAATGATTATGTGTCCAATAATTACCATATTTAAAGTATCTAGTGGATGATTCTTTTAGTTCATCATACTTTATATATCCTATAAGTACAATGATGTATTGAGATATAAAAGACTATTTTTGATTAGAAAACATGAAAATGGATATTGTAAGGTATGTGTCTTAATGACTATAATATAAATAGGAAAATGATAAGAAACAGTAGAATAATGGGATTTTACAATAATTACCCATACCTGGATGGAAATGGGAAGGCATCATAAATGATTTTGTCATCAGATTCCACAAAACATTTAATGTACATAATGATATTTTATTTATAGTAGATCACCTCACAAAACCGGTATAGTTCATTTAAATTTCAAATGATTTTTACCATAATAAACTTATTTGGATATAAATTAATTAATTTTTAATGTTTCATACATTACCACATAATATAGTATATGATCACTATCTGGGGTGCACCTCATTTTTTGGAGAAGTCTTCGACAATGTTTTAATATAGAGTTAAACATTAACAAATCATATCATCCTTACACGGATGGGAAATATGAGAGGACTAATAAAAATGTATAAGATATTTTTAGATAACATTATATGGATTTCAAAGGTGATTAGGTTCAATACCTTTCTCTGGTTCAGATTTCTTACACCAATATATTTCAATCGTGTATTCAGATAGCTTCTTATGAATCAATTTATAGACAGAAGTGCATATCATCAATGATGTGAGATGATGTTAGATAATGGAAGGTATTAGTACATGAGCTATATAGAATGTGGTAGATAAGTTTATATCCATTCAGCATCACATTAGGGCATCTCATAGTTGACAGAAAAGTCTTGTTGACAATCATTACTAAGATAAAGAATTTGAAGTTGGTGAAAATGTATTTCTATGAATATATCCTAGGAAGAGGATTATGATATTTGGAAATAATGGAAATATGAAACCTAGATATATCATCCCAATTAAAATTCTTTATTATATTGTAATATTTTCTTATTTATTGTCACTTCAATTGAATCTCTCTCAAACACATGATGTCTTCCATGTATGTCTAAAAATAAAGTAAATACCTGATCTTTCACATGTAATTAACTTGGATTTGAAACCATTGGGCATGATATCATTTATGAGTAAAATCCAAATGAGATTTAGGATCTAATATAGAATGTTTTTCAAAAAAATATTACTCACATGGTTAAGGTTTTTGGGTGAAACCATAAATTTGATGAAGCTATGTAGGAACCTAAGGTTGTGATGAGGCTGAAGTATCCTAATATGTTTTTATTGGAATGATGTATTTTTGGTGGTAAAATATTATAATAGGGGTAAAATTAAATCATTTATATTTTATTATATGTTTCTTATTAAATAATTTATATTTCATTGATAGCTTGTTTTACATGAAACACTGAGTTTAAATGAACCCCGATATACTTTTGAAATATAATTATTAAATGTTTCATTTATCACCTAGATATTTGATTGGATTTTATGAATAGGAATAATTATTTTATGAATAATTATTATTTACATAGGAAGAAAATTAATTCAATGGTTATCAATTTGTTATAAATGAAAATAAAAGTATTTGAAAGTAAAATAGAGATGTTTTTCTGAAAAAGAAATTCATGCATGCAATGTGTTATTATCTGAATAAATTAAATTAATATATATTTATAAATTATTTCAATGAAATTTTTATATAAAATATTCAATCATATTTTCTTACATTCATTTAATGGTTATTACTATGCAAGGAATGGAAATAAATTCAATTTTATGCTTAAAATATGTTTTTCTAAAAACGGTTTCCATGGAATTTTTCACGCTTATTTTAAAATTAATTTAAATAAACTTTATGAATTGAATTTTATAAAATTGTTTCCATATTTTGAATAAGAATTTTAAAATTTGATAATTTTTACAATTTCAATTTTTTTCATTATCAATAGGAACCAAGGTAAAAATTCAATACTGGAATAAAGGTTTAAAAGGTTGGTGAGGGATCGAACTAAATAGTTAAAGGTTAAACTGATCTAACCCTTGTTTAATTATTATTTTATATTTTTATTTATGTAATATATTATCTTAATTTGAATACTGATCTAATTTGGATCCAATTTTTCATGAGAGAGATTTTATTGTATTTTAATATTCTTAATAATTACAAGTATGTCACACCCCTCGCTAATAAAAGGGAACATCCTATCTTATCGTATCTAAACCAAATAAGTCTTTTATATTGACCAATATATGTACGAATAATCTCTAAAAATCCTTGTTCCTTAATTTTAGGCTATTTTCTTCCTAAAATACCCATTCAAGAAGCCTAACAGTGATATTTAATAGAGAATACCTGAAGATGAGGTATATGTTATTACCAGTATTTTTAATGATTCTTTCTTCTTAACACCATAAAATTTATATACCTTATTAAACATATGGAATTATTATATTTAATATACTTAGATGTTATTATGTTAATTTTATATCCATTTTATGTCATCTTCTCATATTTTTGGAAATGATAACGTCACTCGTGCGTACTCATGTGCTACAAACTCCACGAAGCGATGTGATTCTTTTTCATTTCCTATTTACATTGTTGTCCATAAGGATATATTTTATTAATATTTTTGATATTAATGATATTATTATGATTTATAAAGGGTGAATTATTATTTACGTTTCTTTTTTTTTCATTCATTGAAATGTGGAAACATCATTCATGCGTATGTACAGAATACCATCTCTACAAACTGATGTAATTCATTTTTCATAACTGATTTATATAAATTTTTATGAAATTGTATTTAGTAAAAAAATATTATACATAATTAATTATTAATATTATATATATAATGAATCCATGACCAAAGTGAACGGATAGAAACCATCAAATCAAAACATGCATAGAAAACAGGCTCATTCTCACCTGAATGTTCATTTTAATAAATAGTGGTTAATAAAAACATAATTTTCACTTATAAGGGTATAAAACGAGGTAAATTATGCATTTATAAGAATATATAAAATATTTATCATAAATCTATATTTATTATATATGAGTTTTGGAAGTGTACATAGTAATACAGGACTTGAGGTAAGGGTCTCTGTTACAATCACATTTCTTTTCAGGATTGTCTATATGAAACATCCACAGAGGGAAATTATATGATCCTTATCCTTTAAACCCCATATATTTTTTTCTATGCTTCTTTTTTTCATATAATAATTCTATTGTCCTCTTATTGTAATATAAAACTATAGATAAATATTTTTTTATGAAAAGTTGACTTTATTCCCACTTTAGTCGATGAACTATTTCTTCCATGTCTATGTTATTTAAAAATTTTCAATAGTTTTATTTTATATAACAAAATAATTATTTAAAGTAATTTTCAAAAAATATTTTGATTTCTTTTTTATGTTTTAAAATTAATCTCTTTTTCATTTTATGAATGAGGTAATATTGTAATTTTTACCAAAAGTCTGAAAAGAATATTTATTTTAACATTTATCACCTGAACAAATTTTATCACCACTATGACCATTATTTTATTTTAAGATTGCTTTAAATGTTTAAAAATTTATGTTTTAATAAAATATTATTCTCAATATTTTAGAAATTTTAGTTTTAAATATACCGATGTAAAAGGATCTTTTCCCCAATTTTCAAAGAAATATTTAAATTATCTTTTAAAGGTATATTTCTTCTATTCCAATATCCATTGATGTTTCTTATGATTCACTAATTATATGATCTAACAATACCCTCCATGTTAATTATTTTGATGTCTTGTGAAATTTTTATGATAAAATTTTTATGAAACTCATTTCTTTTCCATGGGTTATGTTATAATGAATTGATGAATGTTTTTATGATCTTATGGCACAAATATGTTTGATTTACATTATTCAATGAGGGGGTCTATTAAATACATTCAATTAATTGTGTAATGTTTGATATCACATGAGGTAATATGGACTGTAATTGTGATTGAACTCATTTCAATATGGAACTTGTTCTATTATCATAGTTCTAGTAATGAACATTTACTAATGAAATAATAGGATGGGGAGTGAAATCGATACACCATGGGACTTTTACACTATCATAGTCTTGTAAGTGGATCATGAATAATTAAATTATTTTCTATAGTTATGTTTTTACAATAATATATGTGATATGTTATTATACTTATGATATTCTCTCATGGTTGATGACATTCTTAATCCGATTGGGAAACTGGTGATGTCTATGGGTTTGAATTTTTTTTCATATTATGATATGTAATTCTATTGTTTCTTATATGTGGGTAACCCCCTTTATTTAACCTCATACATATCTTGTCTACTTTTTATTTCATTTTTAATAAATATTCAGAAGCATTTCTTTTTGTTATACTTGTTGGGTAAGTACTGGCTCTCGATTGTTGGAGTCAGGGTTTCAATAGATATAAAAAATGTATTTAGTATATCCTTAAAGATCATCTAAGATGGATATAATGAAAACATATACAACATTGAACTTTTAGAGATATATTATATTGAATAATTATTATTGGGATTAAATGATTATTTGGATTATTTCTTATTATAAAGATTCTAGAGGAAGGTATTTCGTCAACCCTTTTAACAAGGAGTTGATCACTTTAAGGCATGGTATTTGGGAGAATAGTTTATAATTCACTAATGTATATCATCTAATTTCTATGATGAATAATTTAATTACTAAACATGGAATTATTTTAATATCACTAAATTAAGGAAGAAGAATCTCAAATATATAACCAAATATATTCTAGAATAGTGTTTAAATGATGATAAAGTATCGGTCCTTGGGTGGTAGTGATATATTCCTTAAACCAATCTATAAATAGTTATACATGGGTGGAAGTCATATTATCTCCCAATTTTATATAGGTAGGGATCCTTGGTGATGATTGGACTTACGTAAATATTTTATTTACTAAATGGAGGCTTATAGTGGATTATTAGTACACCAACACAATTTTGAGTGTATGCTACTTGGATTTTTACAAGTTCATGTGAACCAAGTAAAATTATAGTATTCATATATTCTTTACATTATATATGTGTATCGTACATTTTATTGGTAAATTTTAGAAATACTAAGGTTTAATTTTGTTCCTTTTAACAAAGGAATAATATATGGGATAAAGTGAATAAGGAGAAAATGATAGAATCTATTAAAACCCTAATCCACCCATACCCTCTTAGGTTTCCTTGGGTTATTGTATGTTTTATTAGATATAATGGATTCTATTTTAAATTCAAACATACATATCTAGTTTGTGAATATTTTAATAATATATAATATATGGCTTCTAAAGGGAAAAATATTTCATTTTATGGAATTCAAATTTGTAATGGGAAAATCCATTATTTTGAGAAAAACATTTTTCTACGTTAAAAAATGAATTAATTTCATATTTTTAAATACTTTTTTAATACATTTCAATGACTTGTTATTTTGGATTATATTGGGATTTTAGAATAGAATAATTCTTGATGCATATTAATGAAATGTGTTGATTGATTATTTTGTTAATAAGGCCATAAAGGATGCACTCAAAGAAAATGTATTCAATAAGATATCCCACTTGATGTTATCAAAATATATATGTATAATGTTGGAATATTTTTAGGGTGAATAATATATGTTGAAAGAAAAAAAACAAGGTGACTTCTACAATTATAGAATTTAGATCAGTTGAAGTTCTGGTTTTGAAATATTTTTAAAATTTATTTCATATTTCCAGAAGTAAGAGGAAGGGGGATTAGAATAAGGAAATAAATAAATTTATAGTTCTCAGTAAGGTGAATAAAATTATTTCATTTTGTTTATTTAATTCAATGTTGGTATTTAATACAAATCTTAATATGTGTATTATATTTCATTATATTTTTTGGAGGATGATTATATAAAAGTAGCAACAACATATTTTTTGTAAATTTAGAGATTAATTGTGTAAAAAATATGATAATCCTAAATCCTTGATATATGATGTAAAATTTCTGAAGATTGATGGTGAAAGTAACTCTATTTATATTGCATATTTGATATAGTAGATTAAATTTTCTTTGGAGGAATAGTTGGGTTCAAGTGTCTATTTGAAAAATGGGAAAAGAATGAAGGGAAAGGTGATATAATTGGAGAAACATTTCATGAGTTGAAGTTGATAATAGAGAATGAGATGATTCGTGAAGCATAAGTATCTATTTTAATAGAAAAATTTGAATAATAGGTTCTCACATTTAAAAATTCTAATTAAATAAGAATTATTTAATGATTAATATTCCTAAGGAATAACATCATTCAATGAGGGAGAAGTTAAATATTGAAGATTCTTGTATTCAGACATTTGTGGTTTATAATAATAACACAAATCTATAATTGGTAGAGAATAAAAAATTTAATGGTATATTTGGAAATAAAAAATTCAAAAGTATGGTTTTGAATATGTGTTATTTTTTTTTGCTCGTTGTATATAGAATGTATTTATATAGGGATAAATTATAGTTATGCAATACAAGGAGACATTATTATAAATTACATCCAAGCATATTGAAAGGTGAATATTTCATTAAGAGATATTATATTTGTGTTTACCTAGGTAATATGTCAATGTATAATTATAATTAATGAATATATCATTAAATATGATATCACACCCAACTATGTGAAGGAGTCAAAAAAATAATCATTAAGATGGATGATTATGAAGGGTGAAGGAAAATTATAATGAATCAAGTATCATTGATTTCTTATTAACTACATCCATTATAGAAAGAAAAGTAATAATATTTATAAGGTAAGGAGAAATAAGAAATTATAAAAATATAACTCATTTGATAATGGAATCATGGATTTCAAAAATAGTAATTGAGGATGAAATTAGAGAGTATATCAATCCCATAAGTCTAGTTACTTGCATAAACCATTGTAGAAATGGAATAATCAAGTATGGAGATAAAATAATAATGAATATGTTATTATTGTTATCATGGAAGAAAATCAGGTGTCCTGGTTAAGTGGTTTATTCATAACACTACAAAGAAATAGTAAACGATTAGTGGAGTTACCATTTCATAGAGAAATAAGTTTATAAAAGAATGAAATGATTGTGCCTTAAAGAAGAATTTTCAACTTTTTGAGATTATTCTCACTAAGGAAATATAAACCATGATAAGAAAGAAGAATTAATGATTCCATGTTATCAAAAGGAAGTAATCTTTAACAAGTTAAATCATTTAGAATATTACCACACATCAAATATATATGATGTTAAAGAAGAAAAAATATAAAAAAGTACAAATTCATGAGGAACAATGTATTAGTGATATCATTGAAAGAACTTACACTATGAATACATATAAAAAGGTTAGAAGAAATTTGTTAGTTCAATAAGTCCAAACACATTATTCTACTTAAGGATGTTTTGAAGAACCCCTCTCCTTTAGCTGTATATATTTTTTATTCTTATAGGATTAAGGTGGTGATATGATCCAATGGTAACTTACATTTTATTTGTGTTGATATAATAGAAACATGCATTATGTGTGCATTAAAATAATTCTCTTGATAAATCTGGTTGTATATGTTGGTATGACAATGAATTGATAGTACAAATCCTAATTTAAACTAAAAACATATATCAAAAATTGTATATATTATTTTTTTCAAATGTTATCAATCCATTTTTTAATTCTATTGATGGTATCATGATTTATCTACTAATGGAAGTCCATAAAGAAGTAAATAGATAGCTAGATAGACATAACTAGACCGACTAAGGTCCCACCCAAGTTTGTGGTAATGCAGGTGTTTTTCCCCAATCCCACCACCAGTACATTAGGGGATGGTGACTAGCACTGAGTACGAATAAATCATAATATTTAATTAATTATCCTATATTAACCTATAATAAATACATTTCGCATATTTATAAAAATGATCAACTATATATATATAAACATTGAACAATATAAAACACATGCATGTGAAAACCCTTAAGATCCAAATAGATAACCATTATATAAACGATAATATAAAATTGGCAAGATACACACCCAACATCCAAAATCAAATACCATCATAAAAACTCATATAAATTTGTCCATATATCAAGATGGCTCAAAAAACATTTCTCGTTATTATCACCTATATGTACCACTAAGATACACCAATATCACATCCATTAAGAATTGGATCTAAAGAAGTCATTCCATCTCCACATCCACCAAAACCATCTCTAACATGTGCACTTTTTTCACAAACACATCGTGTGTGGGCCTAATATTTGTTTAGGGGTGATTGTAAACATACATAGTAGGGTGTATGAAACCACAAAGGAAAAAAATACCTTCAACTCCAAACCTTTGGTATCTGAGAGTAATAAGGAGGAGCACAATAAAGGATCCAAATTATGATAACCCCCTAGAAGAATTATGAAAATAAATAATTCTTGATCATTTCAACTTCAACCCATGGAGTTCGGTACCTCATGACCAACTAGGGATGCTTGATGAACCAAAAAGGCCAAAAATTCTAAATTTTCTTGTTGACCAAGTGATATATATTGAAAGAATACCCAGGGTTCATAGGGATTCATAAGTCTCAATGGATTTATTCTGATCAAATTTTACTCCACATCACCATAAAAATCCACCATGGGGATAATTATCATCATTGAGGTAAATATATCAAAAATGGGAGTATCACACCTCATCATTCATAACCAATGACTAAATCCCACCATCCTATAAAGGCATGGAGAAATCTCACCTTGATGTAGAATATATTTCAATAAAGGGTGTGTTGAAGCCTTCCATCATAACAACTCAGGTGTGTTGTAAGGGAGAGAACCCAAGATGTTGGAGGTAGTCCCACTTTGCAAAACCTAGTTATATGAGGAATTAGCAAGTGTATCCAAGTGTATAAACTTACCAAATCTTACTACCCAACATAACCTCTTGAAAATTATAGTCTAAGATCAGTTCCTCCCTTAATTATACCTTAGCAGAGGGAGTACAGACTCCATGGGTATAGTTCCCCACTATACTATAATAAACCACATTCTAGGGAGTACAATACCATATACATATTAGGTGGGGGACCCATGACACAATTGTATCAAAGGAGTACCAAACCCATGTTGAGCTGGAGGACCCAGATCTCTAGTATGTGGTGGATTACCAAACCCTGGGACAAATTGAATATGATGTACCCTTATCTTATCACACATGTCATTGGGGGAGTACTAACCCTAAGAAAACTCTGATCAACACAGTCAAAAACCATCATCAACTATGTAGATATAAATTCAAAATCTCCATATCACAACTAATAAATTACTTGGATGGATAAATGTATTGAATCAATGGGATATATATAGAAAAATACGTAGGATTGGCTATTTAATTATATAAATAAGACACCTAGAGTATTGGTTTTGAAAATTTCCCCATGAGGGAATCAGCACACCATGTGGAAGGAATGTGAAGTATAAAGTTTGGTGTTTATATATATATGTATAGTTTTTTCATAAGTATTAGATATATTTATTTATTTTAGGTTAACATGGGATGAGGAATCTCCAATTTTCAGTTATTCCTAATTTCATTTTTCTATCAACCTGACCCTAGAAAGCCAAGGGCTGGTGTCCAGTAGCATTAGATTAGAATGATTTCAGGGAATCAAATCCTAAAGGATCAAAGAGTTTAGTAGTCTTGGAAAACCATATATATACCTGAGTCTTGTATTTAAAATGAATACACCAATTACAACATAAATTTTCTCTAAATAAATATGAGTATAACATTATTACATCTAGTATATACTTACATATCTCTCAGAGTATTCTTCTTAGATTCCTGGGGAAACGGAAGTAGTATAAGGGTGAGCTCAAATGATTAGTAAGTGTAAAGTTTAGTGGAATAAATAATGAATCAATAATCAAAATAAGTATGTAATTGTAAAAAAATTAACACACATACCTTGTAATCAGCAAATTTATAAGGAAGTGAATAAATAATATGGAAATTTAAAAACAGGAGAAACATAACATTAGAATAACTACATAAGGAAAAATAAATATTGAAAGGTAAAAAACCGAAAAACATTCCATTTAATCAATGAACTAAAAAACAAACGTATACATAGATATGTCAGCATAAAATATCATGGATGAATAATAACTGAAACTAAATGTGTTAAATGGTTATTATTAGATGTCATGTGTAATAAACATGAAAATATATACCATCAAGACCTTTTACAAGATGGTTTAAAACTATATAGAGAAACCAGATTAATTTGAAAAACTTATCTATCTCATTATAACATATCTATGCATCGAGGAGTTCTATAAATTTTGGGCTCCACTTGTCATTTCCTATCCAAATCAATCCTCATATCGAATATTCGAAATAAATAATATAACTTATCAAATATCTATATTGAATAAAGAATAAAAAATTATCAATATTACTCTAAATAATAAAATAACATTCCAAGTACGCCCTGTATGTAAAATTTTATATGGTTTAGGAAATAGAAATCTACATGATAAATGAAATTTATAATTTTCTTGAAATTCAGTGTTCAATGATTATAGGTTACTAAATATTTTAAGGGGACTAAAAAATGAATCAAAAAAGAGTATTTTAATAAATAAAAAAATATAAATCAATCATAACCCATCCATTGGATGAATAATGATGGAATCAATAAAATATATCCCTCGTAGAGTAAAATAATTGGTTTTTTTAATTCTATGAAAAAAAATTAAAAACATTCTTGAGAAAAATATCCTCTTTTACAAATTTTAACAAACCATTTCTTTAAAAATCACTATCAAAAATATTTAATATAAAAATTAACCTTTTAAACATGAACTGGAAGATTTAATGAAATTATTATGATTAAATTATAATTTTTCATATGAGGTAAAAAGAGCATTCCTTTTTCACGGTAAAAAGGTTAGTAAAATGCCTTGTTCTATAAATGATAAGAATATTCCTTTGAGAACATTGGTAAAGGACAAAAATGGAAACAATTTATTTACTAAATCATTTTGAAAAGGTTAAAATAGTTTTGAAGACATTTTTATAAAACATGGTTTGTATAAGAAAATAGCTTCTCCGACTAAAGAGATAAATGAAGCTTGGTTTTCTTAAAAACATTTTATAAAACATTTTAAGTAACAATTAATGGAAAAGGAAAATATCTCATGATAAAGACAATGAATTACTAGATGATAATAAAATTAAAGGGTTTATTTAAAATTTTAATTTAATTTCTTAAAATTTAGATTCCATTGAAAAATAATTAGAATTATTCTTGGGGAAAATAATCATTAATCATTCCAAAGTGTCACATACCACTTTGAAACATTTTAAATCCTAATCCTCATGAAGGAGTAACATTAAATGAATGTTTTAAATACCATTAATATAAAATAACTCATGATATTATTTATAAAAATATAAAATATATGCACCACACAAAAATAATTAAGTGGTGAATATGACATTTATCGAAAAGATATAAAAAGTGAGATGAAATTCCTTTACCTTGAGTCTGACATGTCTTGTGTATATTTATATTCATAAATAACACACTTGTGTTAGTTATTAAACTTCTTCAAAAAATTGTTCATGTTTATCATTACTTTAATTTTACTTATTATTATGTTGTATACAATTACTTAAACAATTATCCTTATGTCCGTTGTTTTGACCAAATTCGGTTTATGTGTCAAAAAAAACTTTGGTGTGTCAACTATAGACAATTGGATCATTATATAACATATTAATAATAATAATCATGACATAATTATATTATTTATACATAAATTATACTTTTAAAAATAACCATTAAATATGGTTTTGAAAAATTAATCCACATTACAATCATGGATATGGTAGGTTGTATATAAGCATGAGTAACGTTCTCATTTTTCAATAATCGTTATAGAAAGAAAATAAGTAGAATCATAACTTTACATAATGATAATTATATCATAAATAACATATTATTTAATTATATATACTTATATATATAATTATTGTGATTTAAAATCAATCACATCATGTCAACAAGGAAGTAGTCCAGACATCCACGAACGACATTATCAATTTTTAAGTGTGTGAAAGCGTAATAAAGAAAATGATATATATTATATTTCTAGAAATGTAATTATTTAATTGATATCATATATATTTTATTTATATTTAACATATTTTATTTAAATCATCCTTTATACATTTAATGTATCGTGTGAATGAATCGTATCACTTTTAGGAGGTGGTAGTCCACACTTCCACAAACAATGTCATCATAATCTCACAAAATGTAGTGCATAATGATATGTGTTATAAAAGAATTAAATAAGTATAAAGACATTAAAAATAAAATATAGAACATATATAAACAAATTTTACATCATAATAATCACTATGATAAGCGGTAAGGGAAGAACGAACAATCAACATTTCGTGAGGTGGTAGTTCGCCGTACACATAAACATTATGTTCGTTACCCATTAGATGGAAGTGCGTGAGTGTAGGTAAAACCCTTACCATAAAAAATACTAGTTTATTAAGGATTATTATTTTTTAAATAATAATAAAATAATAATATTTTATATAGTGTAGAATGAAAATAAAACTAATGATCTTAAGGAAATATGTTACCTCTTAATTAGGTAACTCCTTTTGGTTTGCACCAAAGGGCTTACTTGGATTTCATTATGAAAAAGTGGAGGAATATATGATTATGGTAGGGATTTTTGGGATTTATTTGGGTATATATTCATTGAGAAAATGTTCCTTAATATTTTTGAAGAAGGGGTAGAGGTGGTGGCCTTTTATAAGGGAGGAAAATGACTCACAAGGTATTTTTGAAAAGAAGCTAGGTGTACCAACGTTTTAGCTAAAAATAATAAAAACTAACAAATATAAATAATGTATGGTTTTTTATGAGTTATGGACAGTAAATGGGTGAATGAAATTTGTTTAGGAAATTATGACCCTTAAGTTAAAGATTTATTCCTTTATTAATCTTAGTTTTACCTTATTAATTGTAATTAATTTTTATTAATTTCACTAATATTTTTGGTAAAAAAACTAAGATGTAATTATTATAAATTTTAAATTAATCTGAATCCAAATATTAATCCATTTTTTAAACTCCAATAATAGAAGTGTCATAAATTAATTTAAATTTAACTCTATATAAGGGATGACAATATGGGTTTTTAAAGTAAACATTTCTAAATATATTTTTTGTTTTTATAGTCCATTACAATGTGAAATTGATTAAAATGACCCAAATTGGAATAATTTAAAACATATTATCTAAATAAACATTAAAACCTATATAAAATATGAATTAACCTTATAAATAAATAATATTAAAAATTAGTTTTTAATTAAAATTCAGTATTTGTTTATTTATTAAAAAATGAAACTTCACATAAAAATAACATAAATTAAACATAACATAATTTTTGTGTTTCCCATTGAAATATTAAATATATTTTTAAATATATTTTTTATAAAAGTTAAAACAAATATTTAAAATAGGTTCTCCATTTAAAGGTATCAAAAATTCATTAATAAAAATATTGGTTTTTATGTGAAATATTTGGTTTGTTCATATCTTATGCTAATCAAATCTATTGGATGAAAATCTAAAATATGTGATTGAATATACAATATATATTAATATTATATTAATATAATTCACTAATTTTAATTAATCTAATTTATTATGATAAAATAGATTTGTGTTTAAATGAATAGTTTTCTATAAAATATTCTCTCCATTTTCAATTGGCTCTTATATTCATTTCTAATTAATTTGTAACAAATTAATTCAACCACATTTTTTCAATTTACTTAATACTGTTAATAAATTATATTTTATATCTTATTATAGTAAATAATAATATTTTAATAATAAAATATTGTTTGGTAAAACTTGGTCTTGCATATAATGTAATCTATTGAAGATACTTGTTATTTCATGCAACGTAGACTAACTCAGTGTCACATTCATTGCATGCTATAAAATGTATTTAATTTATATAAAATATTAGATATATGATAAATTTTTTGATATTATATTCCCTTAAACTCTTGGAATAGTATGTCATGCCCCCTATCAAATACAATGTTCCTAATTTAGATTTTTTTGGGTGTCACATTCTCCCAACTTTAATTGAATTGTGTCCCCGCAATTAAAACTCACTCTTGGTAATATATTTTTTGATATTTATTATTTTTTAAATAACACATTGTGATAAGGGTTTGTAAATCATCTTCTAAAGAAGAGATAATGAGATTTACAAAGATCACATGGAATAACACATAACTAGGTTTCTAAGGTAGAGAACATTAGTGGAAATTAGAGATATATACTTAGAGGAAAAGTGTAAATATTTATAGGAATTAATTGATATCATAAATCACAAAAAATTGAATGATAAATTAAAATTAGAGGATATCAAATCCATAAATATTTTATTATTTAGAATACCATCATTTAAATAAAAAATAAGGTAGTAGGACACCATTTTTTTGATAATTTTCCTAATGTTGAGTAATTATTTTACTACCTAAGAATATAAGTAAATTTACTTTAGTGATATATTTCTATAGACACAATTTCATCCTTTGGTTTTACTTCTATGAAATTATAATTCATCCCTTACATCACATAATGGATATCTGAAAATTAGAATTTATTTCTAAATAACTAAACTACACTTTTTATGAGTCGTAAGGCCCATAAAAAGTGACAATTATAACCATTTTCTATAACTATTTAAAAAAATAATGTGGTTAATACATTAATCTCTAAACCATAAAATTTACACTATTGGTTGATCATTAATATTTATTCATCAAATTTTTCAACTAAAAACAATGACATATGAACAAGAACATTATGAAGGTCGGTGGTGGGCATCAAACCCATATCATCCTTAGTTCATGGTTTCAAGTCCCATGGCCTTACTAGATTCTATGGGTTGTCACATGGAATAAAATTTTCCCTTTAAAAAATAATAATATAATTTCAAAAAAAAATATGATGAGAATCCTTGTAATAAGGTTAAAAAATAAATAGTCTTTTAACAAAGGTTTTAAACACAATCCTAATACTTAAGTACTGCATCCATTTATTTCAACATAGGTCCTTCTTTGGTCTAGGTTTTATCTATAATATCATTTATAGTACTTTTAAATCATGAAACCTTATATTTAGTCTAAAATACCTTACTTTTAACCTAGGTTATTCATTTTCAAAATCCTTTATAGTGGTTTATAAAGAAAATGTGAATTTCCTATGTATATCCCTAAAGAGTGTCAAACTAGAAGTTTAGTAAGGACCATTGTCATGTACCAGGAGATTACAAAGAGCCAAGCCTGAAACACCTTTTCATAGTTGTCACTCCTAGGTACATTTGTTCAAGAACCACCTCTACTTATAGTATCTAGACATGGATTTATTTCTAGAAAACCCACATCATCTAAATATAACCCAAACTTTAGGATGTTCCTCTATACATATCCTAAAATTTTTCCTTGGGGCTATGTTCTCTAAACTACATTTTCCTAAATCTAGTTCCCAAGGATATACTAAATTTCCTTTGATAAAAACTATTGCATCCTGACCCCAGAAATCCATGAGTCAGTGTCTACTGGAACTACAATGGCATGATTAGAAGGAATAAAATCTTGAAGTATTAAAGAGTTTAGAAATCTTGGTAATCTGGATACATACTTGAGTCTTTTATTGAAAATGAATATACTAATTACCAAATAATTGTTTTCTAAATAACTCTGAGTATAACATTATTCAATATAGTATATCCCTATATATCTTTCATAGTATGCTTATTGGATTCTTGGGTAATGGGAAACAAAATAAGTGTTATCTCAAATACTATGCGAGGTTAAAGTATAGTGAAATAAATAATCAATTAATTATAATTATAATAAAAATTATCACATGGTAAATAAATGAACACAAATACCATGTAATCAATATATTTAGAAGGAAGTGAATAAAAAATATGGAAAGGTAATAACAGAAGAAACATTCCATTGAAAGAACTAGACAAGGAAAAATAATTATGGAAAGGTAAGAAAGTGAAACATGTGACATTTAATCAATGAACTGAAAATTACATGTATCCATGGATATTTCGACACAAAATCTCATGAATAAATAATAACATAAACTAAATTAGGGAAATTATTAATTATTGGATTTATTATTTAAGTCACATAAAAACCTATACTAACAATACCATTCACAAGACAGTTTAAAACTACAGATATAAAACTGTTTAATTTTCATAACTTATATTTCTTGTGAGAAACTATCGATTTATCAAGGATCTATATAAATTCCAGGCTCACTCGTCATTTTCTATAAAAAACAATCCTCATATAGAATAGTCTAAATAAATAATTTGCGTTATCAAGTATCTATATCGAATAAATAATTTTTAATTTTTAATTTTTCCTCATATAATCAAATAAATACCAATATATACACTGTATTTAAATTTCTATATGGTTTGGGTAATAGAAAGATCCATGTTAAATGAAAGGGGTAATTTAGGGTAAATTCAATGTTCAATGATCATAGGTGACTGAATTTTTCAATGGGATAGACAAATGAATCAAGAAAGTGAATGTGAATACTATAATTATGAAAATAAATCATAAAAAATCTAGATTAATATTTAGGACGGTATTAATAAAATATATCCTCTTTGTATTAAAATAATGGTTTGTTGTCTTTGATTAAAAATAAATTATTTTAATAACATTCTGGGGGAAAACATAATTCTATTTTGAAAAACCTTTTGAAATACCTTTTCTTTGAAAATAACTTTGAAAAAAAATTATTTAAAAAACAACCTTTTAAACATGAGATTAAAGATTCAATGAAATGATGGATTTTTACTTATCATACAAGGAAAAAGGATTATTCATTTTGTGTAGTACAGATGTTAGGAAAATGCCTTGTTCGGAAAGCGATAATATTATTCCTTTGAAAACAGGGGTAAAAGATAAAAAGGGTAAAAAATTATTTACTAAATCATTCTTAAAATGTTAAAAACATTTTAAACACATTTTAATAAAACATTGTTTTTATAGGAAAATAGTTTCTCCAAATAAATATAGAAATGAAGACGGGTTTTCTTAAAAGAAAATTCTAAAAAATCTAAGTACCAATGAGTGAAAAAATAGTATTGTATCATGATAAAGGTCATATATAACCATATAAGAAGAAAATTAATTAGATTACTGAACATTGGTCATAATGTTTTTTAATGTAAATTCTATTGAAAAATTATTATAATTATTCTTGATGAAAATATTCATTAAACATTCCAAAGTGTCCCATAGCACATTCAAAACTTTTTAAATCATAATCATCATTAATGATTAACTTTAAAAGAATTTTTTAAATACCATGAATATAAAGTAACTCATGATATAATATATCAAAATGGATAATATATACACTAGACAAAAATTAGTAAGTGGTTAATTTGATATTTATCTCACACATGTAAAAAGTGAGGTGAAAATCCCTTACCTTCAGTCTGACATGTCTTTTCTATCTTAATGTTCTTGAATAATAAACTTATGTTAATTATAAAATGAATTAATAAAAAACAATAGATTTAAAATTAATTACATCATGTTGAGAATGTGGTAGTCCACACATCTATGAATGACGTTATCAATTATTAAGTGTGTAAAAGGGTAATAAAGAAAATGATATATATTATATTTAAAAAAATGTAATTATGTAATTAATATAATATATATATTTTCTATGTAAAATAGTTTTAATTAAAATAATCCTTTATAAATTTTATATATCATGTGAACGAATCACATCAATTTTATTAGGCGGTTGTTCACACTTCCACAAACGATGTCATCGTATTCCCACAAAAAGGAGTGCATAATGATATGTGTTATAAAAGAATTAAATAAGTATAAATAAATTATAAATATAATATATAACATGTATAAATATATTTTCCAACATAATTTCAACTATTAATGTTGGTAAATAAAGAATAAATAATCAATGTTCTGTAAGGCAGTAGTTTGTCATACACATAAACAACCTGTTTGTTACCCATTAGATGGAAGTGTGTGTCAGTGTAGGTATAAAACTTGTCATAAAAATATTATAGTATATTTATGATAATTGTTTGGTTATATAATCATATAATAATAAAATTTTAGGGCATAGAGACTGTAAATAACACTAAATATCTTAAAGGAAAGATGTTACTTCTTAATCAGGTAACACCTTTTGGATTGCAACAAAGGTATTCTTTCGATTTCATTATGAACAAGGGAAGGATTATAGGATGAGGGGAAGGATTTTTAGGATATTTTTGGGAAGATATTGGTCTATCCAAAGTGGATTGAGTTTTGTGAAGAAGGGGGAGAGATGGTGGCCTTTTATAAAAGAGTAAAATGACTAACTTGTTATTTTTAAAAGAAGTTAGGAGTACCAACATTTTTACCTAAAAAGTCATAAAAAACAAAAAAAACTCAATAATAGAAGTGTAATGGAATAAAATATGGATATTAATTTAGTTTTGGACAAATTTATAGGTCATTTTGACCCTTAAGATAATGTTTTAGTACTTTAATAAACTTAATTTGGATTTAATAATTATAATTCATTTTATTTAGTTTCACTTATAATTTTGGTGAAAAAATAAGTTGAAATTATTATATAGAATAAATTTTTATGATTAAAAATATTTATTCCATTTTTATAAATTCCAATCATATAATTGGTAGAAATTAATTTAAATTTAACCTCTCATACAAGATGACAATAGAGGGTTTTAATGTAAAAATGTCTGAAATTTTGCAGTGTTTTTATAGTCAATTTCATAGTGAAATTGATTCCAATGACCAGAACTGGATTAATTTATAAAAATATGTCCTAATTAAAAAATAAAACCAATTCTAAATATTATTTAACATTATAAAAAAATTATAAGAAAATAAGGATTCTAATTAAATTCCTTATTTTTATTATTAATTAAAAAATGAAACTTCACATAAAAATATCAAAAATTTAACCTAATCTAATTTTGAGGTTTCTCATTAAAATATGAATTTTATTTTGATATATATAATCTATTAGAGTTCCAAAAACAGAATTTAAAATAGGTTCTCTATTAAAAGGTGGTAAAAATGTCTTAATAAAAATATAGGTTTTTTGGCGAAATATTGGGTTTGTTCTTATATTATTCTTATCAAATCTATTAGATGAATATCAAAATTATTTTATTGAATAATATATATATATATATTACTTAAATATATTTCACTTATTTTTGTTAATTTAATTTATTAGGATAAAATACCTTTGTGACCATAAAAATTGTTTTTTATTAAATATTCTATGTATTTTAAATTGGCCCTTATATTCATTTCTAATTAATTTTTAACCAATGAATTAAACCATATATTTTCATAAGTCAATTATAATATTCTTAATGGATAGTTTATATATTATTAAATTAAATAATAATATTTCAATAATGTATTATTTTTAGGTAAAACATGGTTTTACGTGTAACGTATGCTATTGAAGAAACTCATTATTTTTTGTGACGTATACTAACTCAACGTAATGTGAATTGTAAGATGTAAAATGTATTAATTTTACTTATAATAGTATATATATTATAAATTATTGGGATATTATATTATCTTATTCTCTTGGTATTGTGTTTCATACACTCTATTGAAAACATTGTTCCAACAATAGATTTTTTGGGTGTTACAGTGAAAATCAGCTGCCACTGGCCTATTGGAGATGAGCTTGGTGTGTAAATCTTGGATTTTCACTAGACTATGTGGGGTTAATTTGGGTTTGTTCATGTCACAATTTTAGATTACTCTAAAATAATATAAAAATATTTATTCTATTTGTTTATAAACTAAAAATGTAGGGTCGTCTAATTTTTTTCAGGATACTAAAATAAGATCTAAAAAGAAGGTTATTTTGATAAATAAATTATTGGGAGTTGATAATAAATATTTAATTTATGATTATCATTATCTAAGAAAGATGAATACCTATGATTAATATAAATATTATACATATCAATTTGTATCACTAGTTTTTTATAAACTAGTGTTATCAATTGATTCAACATGTTATATGATACACACTATTGGTATTTACTACTTATACACTAATATTTTTGTGTGAGTGTAATTAAGATCATAGGTAGTTTATTCTTGAAGGAATTAAATTTCTCAATATTAAATTATTTATTCTAAATTAGTGAGTGTTATAGAAAACATTAATTTTTTTACAATGAATCTTGTTTCCTATAACAAGTTCTCACTCATTATGATTGGATTATTTATTTATGGCTCACTATCATGTGATAATTCCCTTACTATAATCTGTTGAGAATAATATAGTTTCAATTCAACGCTAGTTGATGTTGATGTTTTAAGGATACATGGTTGATATCATTTAAAAATTTATGATTATACTATACATGTGGTTAAAATAACATGATATTTTTCATTGAACATGATGTGGGAGCATAGCTTCTCTAATTATATATTTCTTCATGTTATGGTAAGATTTTGATTCCTTTTTAATATCTGGTGCAAGAAGTATGTTGATAATAGTCGATTGCATAAGGTGTTATTACCCTAGTTTCCATAAAAATTGGGGGAGAACTCTTTATGTTTTATTGGAAAAAGGGGGAGAGGATGGAGTCCATAGTTTCTATTACAAGAAAATTTGAATTGAGTCATGTTTTGTTTTTAAAATTATCCATGTTTATAGATGTCGGTAATCCATTTACAACAGAATGCAGAAAAAAATAGAAACGGTTCATGGATAAATTACTCATGTTTATAAAAATTTCTAATTATTTGTGCTTATAAATGTCTGTAATTATTTTTTTATTATAATCATTTTTAATTATAAATGTTTATAAACATCGTTAAATGTATCAATTTTTAACACACCACATTTAAACGTTTTTTTCCAAACACTAGTAAATGAGTTAAATATTACCCACTTTTTGTAACACCTTAATATTTCAGGGTATATTATCTTCAATAGCTTTTGTTTCAAGCAACACTGACATGGAATGTGTAACACGCAATATTGAGTTTCTGGGAAACAACACTTCAGTGTTATAATTATTTAAATGTTATATTTATAAATTATCCCTTAAATATAGTAATAAAAATAGAAAAAAACTATTTTTAAATTTTATTTATAACTTTTTCACATATTTAAAACATATTTATAATGAAATGTATAAGTTTTGGTAAAATATTTATATGTTTAGAAATACTATTTTCTTAAAGGAACTACATTTTATGTCCTTTTGAGAAAAATAATTAAATTAATTTTAGACACTCATAGAAATTGAATTTGGTAAAATATACTTCATTTTTGAATTCAGGATATCAAAATTATCTTAAGGTGAATTTTTTATATTTTTCTGAAAACTTTGAATTCCTGATGAATAGTGAAAAACAACGCACTATTTTTAATGACCAACATTTTTATTTAAATAATTATTTTTTTTATATTTATTTTATTGTCAAAATAAATAAATAATACATATATTATTCCAAATTTGGTCATTGTATTCTTTTTATATTAAAATTAGATATAAAAATTCTTTGACCTTTCTAACGTCTTTTTACCCGCCTTCTAGCCACATTTGCATTTTAGCATTAAGCACAATTTTACCACTTCTGTGATTTGAATTTTAAAAATCCTACATACATGGATGTAATCAGTATAAAAAAAATTCTCAAATTGAATCAAAATATTTTTCAGTGAATAGTAATGTTTGAATTTTATTTAACACGGTTAAAGGTAAATATGGTAATTAAAGGTAAAAATTATATTATAATAATATAAAATTATCCTAAAACTTGTACTAATTTCATTGGAGAAGTATTTTTTACCAAAATAAACCTTGGGTCTAAAATATGATCTTTTTTAATACACTATTGTTAGATTTAGACATTTATTATAGTATATTTAAAGAAGAGTTAAAAGTTTTATATTCAAATTTTAATAACTAAATCCTTTTTAATGTAGGGTTATACATAAGATAAATTAGAATATTAAAGTTAATTATAAAGATAATAAATTTATATACATCCTGATAATTTATTTATAATTTTTAGACATTAAATAATTAAATTTAATTGTGACACAATGATGTTGTAGTAACTGATTTATTAAAGAAAGAATCAAATAAAAAGAAATTAATAATATTAAAATAAATATAATTTCAGTAAATTAATGGAATAAACTAATTTTATAGATAACACATATTTGTTAGTGAAATATTTGAAGTATTGGTTCGAAGTTATCATGTTGGTTAGATATTTTTAAATATAAAATTATTGAATAGTATTTAAATTGACATAATTGATATTTTTAAAAGTACTATTTTATTAAATGGTATAAGGGTAATAAAAATATATAGTTAATCCAACTAACTTTTATAATGTATAATATTTCAAAAATAATCCAATTGGGGTTCTTTTGGAATTTTATAGTAACTATATTAACCCTATAGTGTAAAAATACAAGAAGACACAATAAGAGTTAAAATATTTAACTAGGGGTTAAATATTAAAAATAAGGTTACTTTTAGGACCTGAAAATTTTTAAAATTCTTTTTTTGCGGTTATTTTAAACCATAATCATATTAGCCTCTTAATAAATCACATTGGAGCTATTTCAAACTGAAAATCAATTTATAATAAATTAATATTTAAATATCATCCAAAAGTGCCCCACACATATCTTATAAAAGGCACTTATCCTTCTCTTTAATTCACACCTCTAAAGCACTTTGGATCAGCCAAACCCATCCCAATTCTCTTTCCAACTTCCCTAAATATATCCTAGAGGACATAAATTGGTCATAAAGACATCCTAGGGAGTCTTTTTTTCAATTCAAATGGAGATACCTGAAAAAGAGGTAATTGTTTTATCACCCCTTTCAAAGTTCTTCTCCACTTCTACTTTCTCTTTCTTTATTATTTCCATAAAAAAGTAAAAAAAATTGTACCATCCATATAATTAGATGTTATTATAATCATGTTACAACTATATTACTCATTTTATTCATCCTACGAATAATAATATCTCCATTTGCACGTACGTACAACCTATTGTCTCCACGCTGTGGTGTAAACGGTTTTTCCTGTACACTTTATTTCTATGGGTATAACGACGGATATAAAGGATATAAATAAAAAACATGACATGATATTGTTTCCATAAATTTCATATTCCATAAAATTCCTTTCAATTTAACCAGCAAGTTAATGATATTATTACTCGTGTGTAAGTACGACTTACCATCTCCACGACACGGTGAGATTCATCTTCCACATTCACCATCCAAGAATAGTTATAAAAATATATAATACGAATAAGTATGAAATATATGATATTATAATTCTAATATAATATATATTTGTGTGTTTGTGTGTGTTTGTGTGTGTGTGTGTGTGTCTGTACCTATATTTCATTCACTTGCATCAATTCAATACGATAAGAAAATGGAAATAGCGTTCTTGCGTGCGTACGGCCTACCGTATCCAGGAATAGTATCTTCCATTTCACATATCTATCTATTATATATATTTATATTTTTGAATATATATGATATATAAATCATGGTATACATTCTATAAGTAAGTAAATCTTGATCTATGTAATATGATCAAGAATAACAAGTCAAAACACGTATGATAAAGAAAGCGATTATTACCCGAAATGTTGCTTTAACTTTGAAATTATTAATAAAACGGTAATATAATGTAATAAATTAACCATAAATGATATCATATATAATATTATTATTCTTTTAGAAGTTAATAATATCTTTAAAACCATTATTCAGGACTTTCATACATGTACATAGAGTATCAAACCTAAGGTAGTCGAATTTCGTCTCACATTAATTTTCGTGAGATATAAGCAATGTTCACAACCTATTTCTTGTGTGTGGTGTATTTATTGACCCTATTATATTTAATATCATGAATAAATTTTCTTCATGGTATTTAAATACTCTTTTTAATATATCAGGCTTATGAATTAAATGTTCGAAGTGGTATGGGACACTATGAATGTTTAAAAATTTGTAACCCTTTCTCCATTTCAAAATTCTTAATATTATTTTACAAAACAGTTTATATGAATATAAAAAGATTATAAAGAAAATTTTATGTCTTTTTTTATGTTCATTCAATTGTTTTCATAAATGAATCTTTTGAATGTTTTATGTGAGGTTTAATTTCACAATCTCTTTATTATCTGATATTGTTTATAAGTAAGTATCTATTGGGACATCCTTATCATCCACATCCATGTTTCTTAAAATGTATTTCAAAATATTATTGATATTTTTTTAAAGACGTTTTTACCCATGTTTGACTTTTTATATAATTTTTTTTGAAATTAATCTTTCCAGCATTTTCCAGATGAGGTAGTTTATGGCCTTTTCCAAAAATTAAGAAAATAATGTTTTTTTAACTTATACGGTGAAAGAGGCTATTTTCTTCCAATATGACACATTAAAATTTTGAATATTTCCTTAAAATAATAAAAGTTATTTTCAAAATAAATGTTTTATTTTTTAATTGTACAACTTCTAAATTATTTCAATGTAAAAAATGTATATTTCCCTCAACGAGTTTTAATGAATTTATTACATTATTTTCATCTATGTCAACATCCTTTGATGGATTTTGTACTTAATTGAGGTTGATTTATTATTATACAATATTACATATTGTATTTAAGTTTTCATGATATATTTATTGTGGATGTTCTATTTTGATACCATTCATGTTTTATGGTCAAAGTATTAAATTTTTTATGATAGTTTTAATATGAATGTTTAGGTTATGTTTACCCCTTTCATTAGAGGAATGTATTAGACTTAGTAAGGGACATGTGGGGACCACTATAGACCCTCTATGCGTCTATAGGACTCATGATACAAACAAGTGTCATAGAACAATGTATTCATGGTATGAAAATGGTCTTGGAACAAGGAATAAATGTTATGGTTATGATGTCTGGCATTATTCATTTCTTCGTTATGAGATTAGTTATTGATATTTCATGTGATTATTCGACTAGTGGAATATCCATGTAAAAGTTTAAATAGAATTATTTGATTTATTCCTTCCATATTATCCTGAATATTATGATTAAAAAAATTATTTTTATACCTTTCCTTGGATGTTTAGGTGTATTTATGATAGCTTCTGCTATAATTTTTATCCTTACTAAGAATCTGATCTCACCCCTTTCAGATATTTCATTTTTTCCCATGATGTGAAAAAAGTATATTATGAATAACCAATGTGGATATTCAATGAGATATATATTTTTTCAAAGGAGACACTATGTAGTTTTTTATTTCACGATGTAATGTAAAACTTATGTTTGTGTCTATTTTTTCTAAGGCTACTAAACTAATCATTCCTTCAAAATTTGATTTTCTTGTGATCATCTAAATGTAATAAAATAATGAACCAACTCTAGGCAATTGGGGTTGGGGAATTATATTTAGAATTAGAGAATTTTTATTTCAAACCTTGGAAACTAGATTTCGAAAAACATTGATTAGCAAACATTACCCCTAAGATAGACTTTGAGGATAAGTATTAAGGAACATCCTAAAATTTTGGTAACATAGAGATTATGTGGGTGTTCCAAGAAAATACATTCCTATTGGGATACTAAATGTGGATTTGGTTTTGTCACAAATTTACCTAGGAGTAATAACTCTGACATGGTGTTCTAGGCTTGACTCGGGGTAACCTGTTACAGGACAACGAGCCTTACAAGGCACTTGGTTTAACACCCCCAGGGGATATGCTTAGGATAATTAACATTTTCTTTACAAACCAATGTGAATGATATTAATATAATATGGGAAAGAATAACCCTGAATAATCATGTGGTGTTTTATATTGAAAATAATGTGACATGGTATTCTTTAAATAATTTTACAACTATTATTACTCCCACTCTGATTTTTGGTTTTAGTCAATGGATGGTCCCAAAGAAGTCATATTAACATAAAAAATTATGTAAAATCTAGAAAAGGTGGTGGAAATGAGAAACCAAATGGAATTTTGATATTCATTAAATATATTATGTTTATGCCTAATCAGTTTTCAAAAAATATGATTAACAACATACACATTAACCAGCTCCTGAACTCACTAGAGAAGAGAATAGCTGAGATTGATAAGATCACCAGGGGTGGAGACGATAAAGAAAAGAATGCTCAATTTCCATCATGTTGGAAATCTGTAAGTATACACCCAAGAAATTAACTCAACTAAACAAAGAAATGATTTATGTGTGGGAAAGGATATTAAGTAAATTATTTCCATGTAAAAATGAAGAGTACAATGGAAAAAAATAAAACTGATCCAAATAATACATTAACATTAATTTTTCATAAATTTTGGAGAATTGGGAATTAAATGAGTTACTACTCTGTTATTTAGGATAACATCTAGGCCATTTAGGGACCTATATGTAAATAAATGAATGATGAAATGTTTAAAATTATTAAAGGTCTTTTTAGGATGTTATTACTTTGGAAGACTTTATTTTAGTTTTTGTAACCATGATGTTTATTATGTGAAAGTGTTATTCAAGGAATAAATTATCTTTTCTTAGGTGGACATAATTATAAAGGTAGAAATAAACTTTAGGTTTTATATGATTTGGAGTTAATTATGGGATATTACATTTTTGGATGCAAAACGAAAGGCATGAGAGAAACTTTGAGATTAAAATATGTTATGGTTATTTTTTAAAATTTTATCTTGATTTTGGAACGTTTTAAAAATTATATAGTTTTAGAAAAAGAAAAACCCTTGGGAATAGTGACAACTTGTCATGTCTGGTAAGCCTATGTGTCTTAAATCGGCCACTGAAGGTAAAAAAGGGTGAAGCACCTAGCACTGGCCTACGTGAAGTCACTAGTTAGTGAGAGTTTTTTGGGGTCAAATGAGTTGAGGGAATAAGAATAAGTTGATTTTGAAAACATATTTTTTATCAATTTTATATCCATAGTATTGGAAAATTATTTCAGAATTAACTGATAAATATTATTTTGAATAGTTTTCACTCTTTTGGAAGTGATAAATAGTATATGATTGAATTGAATAGAATACTATGGGATTTTATTTGAGACATAATGGTTGAATTTTATTTTAGAAGAATCTATGATTATGTTAGTGACTTGTAGAAATTTGGGTTATTTATTGAAATGATTAACCTATCTTGTATAATATGTAATTAGTTTAATTAATTTTGATAAGACATTAAAAATGATAATTTTATTTATAGATAAATGTTACAATTTATCCTAGAATACTATGTGGTATAATCCTTTTGAATTTTTTATTTAAATATATGTATAGAATATTTTTGATAATTGTTTGTTATTTTCTTGAATGATCTATGATGAAATTTTGGGTTTTAGTGTAGAATTTCTTAGATTATTTTTGGAAATTAACTTACCTTCTACAAATATTTTAATTAATGACTAAAGATAGTAGATAAATAGAGTTAATTTTTTTGAAATATCATATTATTTAAAAGTTTAATCTATTGCTTCAATTGTGAAAAATTGATCTTGAACACTCATCATTTAGAGAAAAATATGAGTCTGTGGTGGAAATTTATTAAAGGAGGAAACTATACTCATTAAGTAAGTAAGTAAGTTTCATTATGTTCTTATTCTATGAACTAAATGTATTCCTCAAATCTAAAGGAATAATCATAAAACCAAAAATGTTTTTCTATTAATTTATTTTACGATTAATCAGATGGTACCTTGGATCATTTCATATTTATAGATTTCAAGTTGTTAACTTTATCCTAATATTGTTCTCTTTCACTCTCCATCAGAACTTGATGGTCAAATCTTCATTCATGTCTATGTGTTCATACAAGGAACCCCAGTATGTGTTATCTCTGATGACCATCAGGATTTTTTATTTATTTTAAAATGGTGGTCCCATTCATACATTTTCCAATGCGGAATTTCAATAACGATATTTTGGAAAGTCCATCCCATTAATTTTTTTTCGAAGTTTAAATTGAGAGGATGATATTTATTGAAGTGGGGGAGAATGTAACACCCCAATATTTCAAATTATGTTATCTTCAATATCTTTCATTGAAAACAACACCAACTTGGCTTGCATAACACAGAAGATTGAGTTTCTGTGAAACGACACTTTAGTGTTGAAATTATTTAAATGATATATTTACAACGTATCCATTAAATATAGTAATATAAATAGTAATAAATATTTATTAAATGTTATTTATAACGTTTTAACATAAATAAAACATATTTATAATGAAATTTATAAGTTTTGGTAAAATAGTTATATGTTTAGAAATACTATTTTCTTAAAGGAACTACTTTTTATGTTCTTTTGTGAAAAATAATAAAATTAATTTTAGACACTCATTGAAATTTAATTGGATAAAATAGAGATCATTTTTTAATTTAGGGTATCAAAATTATGTGAGCGTTAATTTTTGGTATTTTTCTGAAAACATTAAATTTTTGATGAATAGTGAAAAACACCGCATTATTGTTAATAACCGACATTTTTATTTAAATAATTATTTTATTTTAAATTTATTTTAATGTCACAAAATATAAATAATAAATATATTAATATAATTTAGTTCATTGTAATCTTTTTATAATAAAATTAGATATAAAAATTCATTTTACTTTTTAACATTTTTTTACCCGCCTTTTAGCCACATTTGCATATTAGCATTAAACATAATTTTACCGCTTCTGGGATTTAAATTTTGAAATACTGACATACATGGTTGTAATAAATATAAAAAATTTTGTGTAATAGGATAAAAATATTTTTGTGAATAGTAAATTTTGATTTTTATTTACCACGGTTAAATGTAAATGGGTAATTAAACGAAAAGTAATATTATAATAATATAAAATTACCCTAAAACATGTCCTAATTTGTTTTTAAAATTATATTTCAACAAAAATAAACCCTAGGTTAAAAATATTATCTTTATTAATCCACTTGTATTAGATTAAGACATTTATTATAGTTTATTTAAAGAATAGTTAAAAGTGTCATATTCAAATTTTAATAACTAAATCATTTTTAATAGAGTTTTATACATAAGATAAATTCAGGTATTAATATTAATTATAAATATAAGAAATTTATCTACATCATGATAATTTATTTATAATTTTTATATGTTAAATAATTAAATTTAACTGTGATACAATGATGATGTCTTAATTGATTTATTAATGGAAGAATCAAATAAAAGATATTAATAATTTTAAAATAAATAAAATTTTACATAATAAATGAAAATAACTACTTTTATAGAATACTTATACATGTTAGTGAAATAATTCATGTATTGGTGCTAAGTTATCATTTTGGTTGGTTATTTTTTAAAATAAAAATATTGAATAGTATATAAATTGACATAATTGATATTTAAAAAAATATTGTTTTATTAAAGTGTATAAAAGTCATAAAAATATAGGGTTCATCCAAATAACTTTTATAATGTCAAATATTTTTATTAATTTTCCAAATTGGGTTCTTTTGGAATTTTATAGTTTCTAAATTAACCTTATAGTGTAAAAATACAAGAAGACATGGTAAGAGTTAAACTGTTTGACTAAAGGTTAAATCCAAAACATAAGGTTAATTTTTGGGTTCTAAACATGTATAAAATTAATTATTTGTGGTATTTTAGATTCATCCTCATATTATTCTCTAAATAAATCAATTTTTAACTATTTAAAACCGAAAATAAATTTACAATAAATTAATATTTTAAGACCTTCCAAAAGTGCCCCTCACCACTCTTCCAAAAGGGCACTAATCCTTCTCTGTAATTCACACCTATAAATCCCTTGGGCTCATAAACAAACTTCCCAATAATCCTAATAACTTCCCTAAATATATCTTAGATTCCATAATTTAGTCATAAAGTCACCCTAAGGAGTCCTTTTGTACAAATCAAAAGGAGATACCCGAAAAAGAGTTAACTGTTTTATCACCTCTTTCAAAGTTTTCTTATACATCTACATTCTATTTCAGTATTTTTTCCATAAAAAATTAATAAATATGGTTTTTTTAATATACTTAGGTTTTATTATAATCATGTTACAACCATACTACTCATTTTATTCATCATACGAATAACAATATCACAATGTGCATGTACGTATGGCTTACAGTCTCCACGCCGTGGTGTAAACTATTTTTCATGTACAATTTATATATATGGGTATAACGATTGATATAAAGGATGTAAATAATAAATAAAACATGATATTGTTCTGGTAAAATTCATATTCCATCAAATTATTTACCATTTAACCATCAAGGAAATGATATTGTCGCTCGTGCGTAAGTATGAATTACCGTATCCACGACGTGATGAGATTCATCTTCCACGTTCACCATCCAAGAATGATTATAAAAATATATATTATGAATACATATGAAATATATTAAATAATAGTTATACTATAATATATATATATATATGAACATATATTTTATTCACTTATATTCATTCAATACGATAAGAAAACAGAAACAACGTTCATGCGTACGTACGGCCTACCGTCTCCGTGAACAGTGTATTCCATTTCACATATCTGTCTATTATATATATATATATATATATATATATATATATATATTCTCAATATATATGATATATAAATCATGTTATACATTCTATAAATAATTAAATCATTGTATAAGTAATATGATCAAGAATAACAAGTCAAAACATGTACGATAAAGAAATAAATTATTACCCAAAATGTTACTTTAACTTCAAAATTATTAATAAATGGGTAATATAAAGTCATAAATGAATAATATATTGTATCATAAATATTATTATGATTATTTTAGATGTTAATAATATGTTCAAAACCATTATACACGAGTTTTATACCTCTATAGAGAGTATCTGACCTAAGATAAGGGAATTTCGTCTCACTTTTAATTTTCATGAGATATATGCCATGTTCACCAACTATTTCTTCCGTGTGGTGTATGTACTACACCAATTATATTTAATACCATTAATACAATTTGTTAGAGGTATTTAAATACTCATTTTATGATATAGGGCTTATGAATTAAATGATCAAAGTTGTATGGGATGCTTTGAAGGTTAAAAGAATTAACCCTTTCTCCATTTCAAGATTCTTGATATTATTTTACATAATATTTTATATGGATATAAAAGTATTATAAATTAAATCTTATGTCTATTTTTAATTTCATTAAAAAAATTCAAAAATAAATCTTTTTATTGTTTCATATAAGGGGTAATTTCATAATCTCTTTATTATCTAAAATTGTTTATACGTAAGTATATAATGGGACATCCTTGTCATCCATGTCCATGTTTCTCAAAACGTATTTACAAATATTATTGATATTTTTATGAAGACATTTTTACCCATGTTTGTATTTTTATATAAAAAATTTTGAAATTTTTCTTCCTACTTTTTTCAGACGAGGTACTTTACAACAAATTCAACAAATTAATGAAATAAATTTTTTTAACTTATTTGGCCCAAGATGTTATTTTTACCATTATGGCACCACAGAATTTTGAATATTTCCTTAAAATAATAAATGGATATTTTTAAAATAAATTTTTTCTTTTTTAATTGTGGGGATTCCAAATAATTTCAAAGTAAAAAATGGATATTTCTCTCAAAGATTATTAATAATTTTATTAGATTATTTTCAGCTATGTAAACATCATTTGTTGGATTTTTTACTTAATTGAGGATGATTTATTATGATAAAATATTCCATATTTTATTGAATGATTTATAATATGTTTTATTATGTATGTTCTATTTTGATACGATTCATAGTTTTTTGTTAAAGTATTAACATTTTGTATGCTAGTTTTAATATGAATTTTTATGTTATGTTTTACCCTTTTCATGAGAGGAATGCATTGGAGTTAGTAAGTGATGGGTGGGGCCCGCTATAGCCCCTCAATGCATTAATATGTCTCATGAAACAAACTAATGTCATCACACAAGGCCTTGATGGTGTTATAAAAATCTTGGAATGAGGCCTTGATGGTATGGTTATGATGTTCAGCATTATGCATTTCCTTGTTATGAGATTAGTTATTGATATTGCATGTGATTATTAGACAAGTAGAATATCCATGTGAATGTTTAAATGGAATTATTTGATTTATTCTTCCCTTTTATGATGAATGTTATGTTTAAAAGGATTTTTTCAGTTTTATACCTTTCCTTAGAAGGTTATGCTTATTTATGATAGCTTCTACTATAATGTTTATCCTTATTGGGCATCAGAGCTCACCCCTTTCTTATGTTTCGTTTTTCTCCATGATGTGAAGAAGTATATTATAACAAACCAGCATGGATAATTTAAGGGATATAAATTTTTTCAAAGGACACACTATGTCGTTTTTCATTTCATGGTGTAATTTAAAACTTATGTTTATATCTGGTTTTTCCAAGGTTACCAAACTGATCGGTCCTTTGGGATTTGATTTTTTTGTGATCATGCTAATGTAATAAAATAATTCACTAACATTGAGAAGCTGGGGTCTAGGCTTTACCCTTTTCATACATTAATTTGTAATATTATATTACATATTTTATTTGTTTTAGAAATGTAAAATGGGTTTTTAACAATGCACTACCTCCACATGAATGTGTTATCTACCCCCTGTTGTGTTGATTGATCGTGCCAACCACCAGACACCAACTACCCCAATGAGGGAAAATCCAATTGACTATGGTCGTCACCCACCATGTGTCCTACTATTCCACTTGACCGTGTTCTCTGTCACATACTTTTGTGTTGCTTGGTTGTGCCATCCACCCCCATACGGACCAAGAATATTTTAAGCCTCTCGGGATTCAAACCATGGGAGGTGACTATATAAAGTGGAGCCTATACCAAAAATATAAGCACTTATATATAAACTAATATAAAAACTAATATATTAATTAATATATTTACATAAAGTAATATATATATATATATACACTGGTTAATATATAAACTAATATGTATACACACACACACACATATATATATATATAAACACTAACGAATATATAAATGAATATATATATATATATATACATATATATAAATTCATATAATAATATACATTAACTGATATATAAACTAATATATTAATATATATATATATATATATAAACACTCACAGAAATGTTTATAAGTCTTAATATAAACTAAAATATATGTATATGTAAACAAACATGTATATATATATATATATTACTATATATAATACCATAATATATGTGTGAATATGTGTAGATTAATATATATATATATATAAGACTTAATATGTTTGTGTGTAACCTAATTTATGTACACTAATATATGTATATGTATATGTATTGATATAAATATACATATATATATATATATATCAATATATATAAATAGACACACACTATTAGAATTTTATAGGGATTGTATAACCATTGAAATATATTCTGGATCTATAAAATTTTATATATATTTGTGTGTGGGTGTGTGTGTGTGTCTATAGTAATATATTAAATGTATTTTATTTCGTGAATATATGTGTTAATATAGTTATAAATTTATATATTAATTGATATATTAATATGCAAGTATTTATATATCCATTAATCCCTCGGGTTGTGGCTTAGTGGTAGTTTCCCTTATGGGTCCCAATGGGGTCTTGAGTTTGACTCTCGGCAAGTACTCCCCTATACAAGTCATTTTATGTTTTTTCATTGTATTTTATCCCCTTTCTCCTGTATCGATGTAAATATATTAATTTATATGTTAAAAGATAGATATTTATATAAATGTATATATATATATATATATTCATATTTAAATTAATATATATAAATATGTAAGTATTACCCCCAGGGATTAGCCTTATGGGAAACGGCCCTGTGAGGTGTCGTAGTGGTCTCGAGTTTGAGTCTCCTCGACTCCCTGCATTTGTGTTTGATTATTTCTTTGTAGATATGTAGTTCCAGTTCCCCAAATGTTTGTAATATAAATATATAAGTATATTTATATTAATTTATATGTATATGTATAGATATAAATATATATATGGGGGTCTAGGGTAGTGGTCGTGGGGTCGAGTCCCCAGACTAGTTTGTTTCCTTGCATGTGTTGAAATAAGAATACAAATATTAATAGATATATATATATATTAAAAATATAATTATATATATATATATATATATATTAGTTTAGATGTTGATGATCAATTATTTAGTTATTATTAATTAATTATAATTATGTTTTAACTTTCCTAGGTATAAATTAATATAAATATACTTATATGTATGTATGTATATATATATGTGTGTGTGTATATATAAATTAATTTATACAGTAAAGATTATTTGTTTAGTTATTGTTAATATATATATATAAATGTAAATACACACACAAACACACACACATTCATATAAATATATATATATATATGAATTTATATATCAATGATCATCTATGTAGTTATTATTAAATATTATAATTATGTTTTAACTTCTGTGTATGTATGTTTTATCCATGTATGTGTGTGTGTGTGGGTGTGTTATATATATATTATATCTTGAGATATTTTTGTGTCTATATAAATACTAATAAGTCTATATATTTTTATATTTTATAATATTAATTTGTGTGTGTGTGTGTCCCACTATTAGTGGTATGGTGGTTTGGGTTTTGGGGTGATGGGCATGTCGGGGGGTTATGTCCCCAAGCTTGCATGTTATTACACTTTTCATGAATCATGTTCCATGATGGTGGATGTAATCGACCTTATAAATATATATATTGTAAATTAATATAAACACGCATGCACATACATATATAAATTAATATATTTACATATGTGTGTGTATATATGTATAATTTATTTTTAATATATTTTTGTGTGTGTATTTATAAAATAGCTAATTTTTATTAATACATATAAATTTATATATGTACGTATGTGTATAAATATTAATACACACACACACACACACATATATATATATATACACATATAAATGCATATATACAAATACATACATACATACATATATAACTTTATTTATATGTGTATATACACACATATATGTAATAATATAAATATTGTTATAAATTTATATATATTTATCTTTATTTGTATGTTTGTAAACATATATATATAGTTATAAATTTATATATATACAATGAGTACTTTCTAATATTATTACATATATTTTATAAAATATTTTTAGTTATTATTAATTAATAATAATATTATTAATAATATATACATAAAAAATTGATTTTAGTTTTTTTATTTAATGTTGGTCACATTTGAAATACACTTAAATTAATAATTAATCGTATTATCCATGTTTTACAATGCAGCTAAATTAGCCACATTTTAAAATGAAGCTAATCTTCTCTGTTTTTTAAATGTGACTAAGTTTGAAATGTTTTGAAAGGAACATAAATTGTTGATGTTTTAAAATAAAACTAATTAGAAACATTTTAAAATGTGTCTAAATTATAGTCAATCTAAAACACGACTAAATTAGTTACATTTTAAAATGTGACTAATTAGCCACCTTTTAAAATGCAGATAAATTAGCGATGTTTTAAACACAAAAAATTATGGTCTTTTTAAAACACAACAAGTTAGAGATGTTTTCAAACAATACTAAATGAGTGATGTTTTGAAACACAACTAATTATCGATGTTTTAAAACACAACTAAATTAGTGACATTTTAAAACGTGAAAAAATAAGCAATGTTTTAAAGTATGACTAAATAGAAATTTAGAAACATTTTCAAAAAAACATTGTAACACCTAAAGATTTTTAAATTTGTTGTCTTCAATTACAATATTCAATAGTGTATGGTATATGCAACACAGATCTTAAAAAAAATGTGATAAAAATATTACTATTTAAATATAACTGTTATAACTAAACTGTTGATTTGGAGAGTATGAACATGAACTACCATATTAAGAAATATATGTATAATTTTTTTCCTTAATAAAATTAATAATCAATAATTATTTATTTATTAATTTAATGTAAATAAAAATAGAATATTAAGGTAAAATAGATATTTTTAATAAAATTGTTTTCATGTGTGAAATTTATTTTGATCTTATTATATGAAATTATTCACTATTATTAAATGATTATAATGAAATAAGTAGATTATATATCCCATTAAATGAATTAAAATTTATTTAATTAAATTTACTAGACAAGGAATAATAATAAATACATTTTATGATTCAAAAAAACATTTCCTTTAAAAATGGATTTTATCGCATTTTATGCTTGGATATTATAATTAAGTTCTTAAACATTTATAAATTTTATTTCAGAAATTTTGAATCATTTTTAAATTAATTATTTCATGATATTATTTGGATGGTTTTTTTTATTTTTTAAAAAGACTGATTTTTGATTGAATTGTGAAAAAGAGTATTTTTGAAAAACTTTTATTTATTTTCTTTAAATAAAGAATGTTAAATGAAAAAAATTTGATTTTTATTTTGTTTTAAACTATAATAAAATTTATTGGAATAAAAATAATATAATTAATTCCATATAAATAAACATTATATTTTCATTTGGTATAAGTTCATTTTTATTCTCAAAAACACATTTCTCTAGAAACTATTTTCCATTATGTTTTGTGAACTTATATTAAAATTAATTTCTACCATATCTAAAAATTGACTCTTTAAGATTGGATTTCATATTTGGAATAAAAATTTTAAAAATTATTATTTACATAACTTTCATTTTTTCATTATGAATGGTAATCATAGTAAATATTTCTTCAGTATGTTAAAGGGTAAATCAGGTAATTAAGGTTAAAAATAAAGTAATAAGGCTTTAAAAAATTTTCCCACAGGCTTTATTTATATTTTCTTTATTTACATTAACCATCCTCGTAAAATATTATAATATAAGGAAATTTTGTTTTATTTTTCTTTGATAATAATTTATATATTATTTTAAGTTAAGTATAAATACAAAAATGTCACTCTCCTACTTTTAATATCAATAATATAGTTTCCTTTGTATAAAAAGAAGTTATTATAAGTTGAAAATGGTTATTTTTAATATAAATACAATATTTTTATGATATTAATTTATTTTTACTCTATATTGATGGTATAATTAACTTAAAATCTTATTCACTATCGATACATCACCTTTGAAGGAAATAGAAAAATCAAGGTAAATAATTTTAACAATAATAAAATTAAAAATTTTTATAAGCCCCCATCCTTAATCCTTACTTAATATTGAGTTATTACAAGATTACACCCTGAGGATCTTTTCAGGTTTAGAGTTTTAGGGAATTAGATCATAAAAACATGCATTACATTCCACATTTAAACAAAGTGGTTACATAAAGATAGTATTCATTTTTCCCATCAACGGAAACATACTGAAAATAAAACATGGATTCTTTCTTAACACTTCCTTGACACTATCATCTTATCATGTACCTTTCCCTTGACATGTGAAAAACATTTCAAAAAAAACTTGGGATGAGCACAGAATGCTCAGTATGGGTTATAAAAATATGGAAAGGAAACATGATTTCATATATACATAAGAATGAAATCATACTTTACCCATAAAACATAGGCACTTTAACATACCTCATAAAATCATGAAAAAATCATAGAAATCATAAGACATAAAGGTAACTTGAGGCATTCATAACATTCTTACGTAGGGAGTAACCCTCTTGGTTACGTTTGGAATACCCATCACAGTATATTCCCTAAATCTCCTTGGAGAAACCTTAACGTTTCACTCCTTCGGGTTATCCAATGCATTGGAGAGATATATCAGGCTCACCCGCCCTTAGTTTATCACAGAACCACTTGTCTTCATAACAATTCCCAAGAACCATAACATAATCGTATCACATAAAACATACATAAAGGAAACATAACATTTCCACATTTCAATCACAAGATATCAAACAGACTGATATAATAAAAACATTATCAAAACCATTTTAAATACCAAAATAAAAGAAAAGTAAAACAAGGTATTTATTTTTCATTTAAAAAAAGGGTATGGCTTGTAGAGGAAGCCGAAACTCAAATAATGGTCACGGCGGCGGAGAAGTTGTTGTCGCCGCATACGTACGACAAAAAAACATTCCCTATTGTCATTTAGTAAATGCTTCGTATAAAAATTATTCCTTTTGAATAATCGTAAATGTCAAAGGGGTTTATACACCGTATAAAAGAAAGTTGTGTATAAAACAAAATATGCCTCAATGAAAGGAGATTGAGACGAAGTCCCATACCTCGGGTCCGACATGACTCGATCGTTCTTTAATGTCCTGAATAATAAACTTGTGTTAATTTCTACTTTCTTAAGAACCTTTTTCAAGTTCAATATTCCTTTTATATCACTTATTACCATGTTATGAACATTATGTAATTATTTAGGTTAATAACGGTCATTTTAACGATCATTGGTACTTGAGTCAAAATATGCTCTTTATAATTACAAGTTGTTCATGTATCCATTATATCCAGAGTTATAATCATGATGTATATATCATATATATCATATATATCCAGTATATACATGAATTTATAATATTACATAGTCATTTAGAGGTAAGAAATGAAATGCACTGTTCATGGAGACGGTAAGCCGTACGTACGCATGAACGCTACTTTCATTTCTATTTTGTATTTTATAGAATAGAATCATATTGATATTAAGGTATATTATAATTCCAGTATAATATCATATATAATATCATAACTCCATCCTTTATACGTCCCACATATGGTATTAACGAATCAAATCACTTTGAGGGGGTGGTAGTCTCCTTAAATAAAGATATCACATTTACCCATAATGGAAACCATAAAGGTATGCCCAAAGTAAAAAATACAGAAGCTTAAGGAAAATATAAAAATATTATATATATCATATATAAATATGGTTTCATCATAATGGCCACCTTTGAAGGTGTTAAAAGAATGTTGAACAATCATCGTTTCGGGAGGTAGAAATTCACCATCCACAGAAACAGTATGTTCTTTAACCATTAGATGTAGGTGTGTGTAAGTGTAGCTCGAATAATTCTTATAAAAATATCCTAGTATATTTAAGATACTGGAGTTGTTACAAAAGAAATGAATAAAAACAGTTTAGGTGGTTGGAGAAGCAAAATAAAACAAAAGGACTCAAGTGAAGACATTACCTTAAAATCGGGTAACTCCCTTTGGTTTGAGCTCAAAGGCTTCCTTGGGAAGACTTCTGACCAAAGTGAGGCCTCAAGGAGTAATAGAGAGATGTGGAGATACAAAATGGGCAGGGGTTGTCCGAGCCAAAGGCTTTGGAAGTGTGGGTAAGGAGGTAGAGGTGGGGGCCTTTTATAAGAGGAGAGGAGGGGCACTCTTGGAAAGTAAAGAAATGTTACTTTATTTGAAAATGTTTTTCAGATTTAAAAGGTCCCACATTGATATAATTCGAGGCTAAGGTGATAAGGGTTCCAAATATACCCACCCAATAGGTTTTGGACATGTGTAGGTCATAGATTTTACATTATCTTTTCATTTTATTTAAATCCATTATTAATGAGGTAATCGCTGCATCATCATGATGTCATAAATAATTTAATTTATTTAATGTATAAAAATTATGAAAAAAATACTATGATATAGGAAATAGTTTTATATTTCCAATGAATATTTATAGTTTAGAATATCATCTATGTAGACAAAATTAAAAATGTTTTAATCAAGTGATGCATTCTTGTTATATTTACTTACTTAAAAAAATAAAAAGATAACAAGTCACTTTCCCACAAAAGTGATTCCATGGGGTCCCCAGGTTTGGAACAAGGTATCCCATGGTAGACCATGAGTCAACCAGTAGCATTAGGACACATTTTGGTGTTATTTTTTATTATTATGATATTATTTTATTATCCTTAACTACCCGATTACTCATTAATCAAGATAATTAAAGATAATTACCGTCGTTACTATTCATAATGTCCAAAAAAAAGTCTTGATTACATACTTTTTACCTTCTAATTCCAAATATGTAATAAATTTTACCAAATTCCAAATACATAAACTGCAATAATTGATTTAAAAAATAATTCCCGTTGTCAAAACAAATAGCGGGTTTTTTTTGAAACAATATCTATGAAAAGTTTGGATTTACTTTATTCCCAATTCCAAAGTGAAATTAATACTAATGACCACCATTGGATTAAATGATAAAAATATATTCATATTACACTTTAATACCAATTAAAAAGATAATCAAACCATATAATTAAATTAAATGAAAAAGCAGTTTTGATGTAAAATGCAGTATTTTTCACTATTCATTAAAAAATGAACATTGTCAGAAAAATACCAAAAATTTATCCAATGTAAATTTCAATGTCCCAATCATAAATAATATGTTTATTTTTACAAATAGATATTATAAAATTGTCAAAAGTTTGATTTAAAAATGGTTTTCCATCAAAAGGCAATAAAACAATCTTTTAAAAAATATTAGTGTATTCCATGCTTAAGATTGGATTTATTCTCATTTTAAGCCGCTAAAACACTATCTAATTCATAAATAGACATAGATAAAAATATCTATTATTCAATACTTACTTGGGATGTTACATCCTTCCCCCCTTTAGAAAATTGTGTCCCCGCAATTTATTTACTTACCGAATAAGTGGGGGTACTTATCCCTCGTTGCATTTTCAGATTCCCATGTTGCCTCTTCAATCATGTGGTTTTTCCACAAAACCTGTACCTGAGGAATCACCTTATTCCGTAACACTTGCTCCATGTGGTCAAGAATCTGGACTGGTTGTTCCTCATAAGATAGGTTCTCATCCAACTGAACTACCTCTGGACTCAAAACATGAGATGGATCTGGCATGTACTTCCTTAACATGGAAACATGAAAAACATTGTGTACCTGAGATAAGCTCGGAGGTAAAGCCACTCGGTAAGAAACTGATCCAACTCACTCCATAATTTCATATGGTCCAATGAACCTTGGACTCAGCTTTCCTTTCTTACCAAATCGCATCACACTTTTCCATGGTGATACTTTGAGAAAAACATGATCACCTACCTCAAAAGATAGATCCTCTTGTTGTCTGCATAACTCTTCTGCCTACTCCGAGCTGTTCTCATGTGTTTCTGAATCAACTAAACTTCTTCTTCCATCTCTTCTACCAATTCTGGTCCCATCAACTTCCATTCACCCACTTCATCCTAGAAAGCTGGAGTTCGACACCGCTTCCCATATAACGCCTCAAATGGTGCCATCTGTATACTGGAATGAAAACTGTTATTATATGAAAACTCAACCAAAGAAAGATGTTGGTCCCAACTTCCTTGACAATCCATCGAACAAGATCATAGCATATCCTCCAATGTCTGGATCGTTCATTCTGACTGCCCTTCTGATTGATGATGAAAAGCTGTACTAAACTTTAATTCAGTACCCAATGACTTCTGAAGGCCATTCCAAAAGTTAGAAGTGAACCTGGGATCACGGTCAGATACAATGGAGAGAGGAACTCCATGTAACCTGACTATCTCTTTAATATACAAACGGGAAAGTTGATCTAGGGAAAAGGTATCTCGTATAGCAAGGAAATGAGCAGATTTGGTCAAGCGATCAATAATAACCCTGATTGCATTATTACCTCGAGATGTCTTCGGTAATCCCACAACAAAGTCCATGGATATATTCTCCCATTTCCACTCTGGCACTGGTAAAGGCTTAAGAATCCCTTTCGGTAACTACCACTCTACTTTAACCTGCTGACAAGTCAAACACTTCACAGTAAAATCAGCAATATCTCTTTTCATTCCGTCCCACCAGTAAAACTTCTGAAGATCTCTATACATCTTAGTACTTCCAGGATGAACTAAAAACGGAGAACTATGAGCTTCAAATAACAACTCTCTCTTCAACTATGAATCACAAGGCACACACAATCTCTTCCCAAATCTCAAAACACAATCATTATCAATGTTGAATTCAGGAAACTTACCTTTCTGAACCAGCTCTACCTTTTTCTGAAACTCACTGTCTTTCTTCTGTGCTTTATTGATTCTGTCTAATAGAGAAGATTTCACCAATACCTAAAACAAAACAGAATGATATCCTGTACCAACAACTTCTATCCCAAAGTTCATCAAATCCTTAACCAAATGATCACGTTCCAAATGCAACATTGTTAATGAAGCATTACTTTTTCGACTCAGAGCATCAGCCACTTTATTTTCTTTTCCCGGATGGTAATGAATTGTACAATCATATTCCTTGATTAATTCTAGCCAACTCCTCTTTCTCATATTCAATTCTTTATGAGTGGATATATATTTTAAACTTTTGTGATCGGTATATATTTCACACTTTACTCCATATAAATGATGCCTCCAAATTTTTAAAGCAAAAACAACAGCAGCTAATTCCAAATCATGTGTAGGGCAATTTACCTCATGAGTTTTCAACTGTCGTGAAGCATAAGCAATTACCTGATCATTCTACATTAGGACACAACCAAGTCCTTTCAATGAAGCATCACTGTAGATAACAAACTCACCATTCCTGGAAGGTAGTTCCAAAACTGGAGCATTCACCAATCTTCTTTTCAACTCCTGAAAACAATCATCACATTCTTTTGTCCAGATAAACTTAACACCCATCCGAGTTAGCATAGTCATTGGACTAGATAACATTGAAAAATTTCTAACAAATCATCGGTAATAGCCTGCCAAACCAAGGAAGCTATGAATATCAGTAACATTTGTGTGTCTTGGCCATTCTTCAACAACCTTTGTTTTTACAGGATCAACAGTTATCCCATCTTTAGAAACAATATGACAAAGGAAATAAATTTTGTTGCAACCAAAACTCACACTTGCTGAATTTTCTATACAGTTTCTTTTCTTTTAAGGTTTGCAAGATAACCCTTAAATGTCTTTCATGCTCCTCTTTACTTTTAGAAAACACCAAAATATCATCAATGAAAACAACCACAAACTTATCTAAGAACTCATGGAAAATTCTATTCATTAAGTCCATGAATATAGCAGGTGAATTGGTTAGCCCAAAAGGCATTACTACGAATTCATAATGGCCATATATTGTACAGAACGTGGTCTTCGGAATATCTTCTACCTTTACCCTCAACTGATGGTACCCCGATCTCAGGTCAATCTTTGAAAAATACTGAGCTCCCTGGAGCTGATCAGACTAATCATCGATATGAGGAAAAGGATATTTGTTCTTAATAGTGATGTTATTCAAGGCTTTATAATCAATGCAAAGTCTCATAGAACCATGTTTCTTTTTAACAAATAAAACAGGAGCACCCCATGGTGATGTTCTAGGTCGAATGAAACCTTTCTCTAATAAATCGTGCAATTGCTCCTTCAACTCTAAAAGTTCAATTTGAGCCATTAGATAAGGGGGTTTTGAAATTGGATTAGCATCAGGAACTAAGTCAATAGTAAACTCAACTTCCCGATCTGGTATTATTCCAGGCAACTCATCAGAAAAAACATCAGGATACTCATTTACCACTAGCACATCATTAATCTGGATAGTTCCTTTATTTTCAACGATGTGTGCAAGGTAACATTCATTTCCATCTTTTACATGTTTCTCGGCCTCTTGATATGTTATCAACAGTAAGGGTTCATTATTGTACACAAACTGAAAGACTTTCTGAAAAGTAACTTCTTTAGCTCTACAGTCAATCTTAGCATGGTAAATAGAGAGCCTATCCATACCCAGGATAAAATCAAACTCTACTAGAGGTAAAACAATACGGTTTGCAAGTAGGTTCTTTCCACAGATAAGGATAGGAAGGTTCTTATAAATTCTTTTTGCCTCAACATTTCCCCTCAAGTGTTTTTACCACAAGTTCATGAGTCATTTCTTGAGATGGTATTCCCATTTTACTAGAAAAGGTTTCAAAGATGAAAGAATGTGTAGACCCCGAATCAAACAACACACTGGCATAATCTGAAAAAGAAAAAAAGTACCTGATACAACTTCATTTGACGGCCCGACATCTACTGAAGTAGTTGCAAAGGATTTCACCACCCCTTTCTGCTTGTAGTCTAACTGCTTCCCATCACTCAAGATCTTTTTCGGACACTCGTTTGCATAGTGGCCCATCTCATTGCACTTAAAACATTTCACTGACTGTAAATCGAATTTGGACTTACCATCACCTTGATCTTTTTCAGTGTAATCACGAGCCTTATGTCCCATCTTACCACATCGGTATCACTTTTCAGAATTCAGAAGGCATTCCCTAGCATGCCTTTTACCACATTTATCACAAACTGGAAACATAGTTCTCTTACCTTCAGACCTTTTTGAAGAATTCTTTCCTTTCTCCTGCCACCTCGGTCTCTTCTTCTGTTGGCTGTTATAGAACACTTGATCATCGGAAAACTCCATTTCTACCTTCTCAGCACATCGAACAAGCTTTTCATAACTTATAAACTCACTAGAAGCCAATGCCCTTCGATATGTTGGCTTTAATCCTGAGTAAAAACGATTGATTTTACTATCAAGGTCTCGGATAAAATTTGGATCATACCTTTCCGAACGAGTGAACCTCTCTTCATAGGAATCCATTGAGTCTTCCTCTTTCCTCAATTCCAAGAATTGTTTTTCCATCCTAAGTCGAACAGCCTTAGGAAAATACTTCTCAAGAAACATACCTTTGAATTCATCCCAGGCGAGAGCATCAATCTCATCAGCATCCCTGATATTTTTAACCATCGACCACTACTGATCTGCTTCACCCTCCAAACGGTAAATAGAAAGACTAACCTTTTGACTATCTGAACACCCCATGACATCGAAAATATTCTCCAGTGCTTTAATCCACACTTCAGCTAGCACAGGGTCAGATGATCCTCTGAATTATGGGGGATGTTGCCTCATGAAATGTTCCACCACTGACATGTTCCTATGCGGTTGATCTGGATGATCTCGTGCATGGATACCACCGCCATTTATCGCTTGAGTCAACTACGCCATTACTACAACAAACTATTCAGTTCCAATTCTGACCATCTCAGGATTCTAATTCGGAAGGTTATTTCCTTCTACATGCCTTCCTAGCACTGCTTCCCGGTTTCCTCTGCGGAAAACCATTATGAACAAACATGTCTTAGATGCAGCAACATGGTAATGTTCAAATGCTATATCATTTCAATTTAACCATAAAAAAATATTTTTGGATAATCATTTAATAGAATTATAACTCCTAAAGTTATCTAAACCGGCCTCTGATACCAACTATAAGGCCCCAGCCTTAATCCTTACTTAATTTTGAGTTATTACAAGATTACACCCTGAGGATCTTTTCAGGTTTAGAGTTTTAGAGAATTAGATCATAAAAACATGCATTACATTCCACATTTAAACAAAGTGGTTACATAAAGATAATATTCATTTTTCCCATCAACAAAAACATATTGAAAATTATACATGGATTCTTTCTTGACACTTCCTTGACACTATCATCTTATCATGTAACTTTCCCTTGACCTGTGAAAAACATTTCAAAAAAAACTTGGGATGAGCAAAGAAATATCAGTATGGGTTATAAAAATATGGAAAGGAAACATGAGTTCATATATACATAATAATGAAATCATACTTTACCCATAAAAAATAGGTACTTTAACATACCTCATAAAATCATGAATAAATCATATAAATCATAAGACATAAAGGTAACTTGAGGCATTCATAACATTCTTACGTAGAGAGTAACCCTCTTGGTTACGTTTGGAATACCCATCACAGTATATTCCCTAAATCTCTTCGGAGAATCCTTAACGTTTCACTCCTTCGCGTTTCCCAATGCATTGGAGAGCTATATCGGGCTCACCCGCCATTAGATTATCATGGAACCACCTGTCTTCATAACAATTCCCAAGAACCATAACATAATCGTATCATATAAAACATACATAAAGGAAACATAACATTTCCACATTTCAATCACAAGATATCATACACAGTGATATAATAAAAACATTATCAAAACCATTTTAAATACCAAAATAAAAAAAAGTAAGACATGGTATTTATTTTTCATTTAAAAAAAAGGTATGTCTTGTAGAGGAAGCCGAAACTCAAATAATGGTCACGGCGGCGGAGAAGTCGTTATCGCCACATACGTATGACAAAAAAACATTCCCTTTTGTCATTTAGTAAACGCTTCGTATAAAAATGATTCCTTTTTAATAATCGTAAAATTCAAAGGGGTTTATACACCGTATAAAATAAAGTTGTGTATAAAAAAAATATTCCTCAATGAAAGGAGATTGAGACGAAGTCCCATACCTCGGATCCGACTTGACTCAATCGTTATTTAATGTCCTGAATAATAAACTAGAGTTAATTTCTAGTTTCTTAAGAGCCTTTTTCAAGTTCATTATTCCTTTTATATCACTTATTACCATGTTATTAACATTATGTAATTATTTAAGTTAATAACGGTCGTTTTAACGATCATTGGTACTTGAGTCAAAATATGCTCTTTATAATTACAAGTAGTTCATGTATCCATTATATCCAGAGTTATAATAATGATGTATATATCATATATATCATATATATCCATTATATACATGCATTTATAAAATTACATAATCATTTAGAGGTAAGAAATGAAATGCACCATTCAAGGAGACGGTAATCCGTACGTACGCATGAACGCTACTTTCATTTCTATTTCATATTTTATAGAATGGAATCATAATTATATAAAGGTATATTATAATTAGAGTATAATATCATATATAATATCATAACTCCATCCTTTATACGTCCCACATTTGGTATTAACGAATCAAATCACTTTGAGTGGGCGGTAGTCCGCACTTCCTTAAATGAATATATCGCGTTTACCCATAATGGAAACCATAAATGTATACCCAAAATGAAAAATACATAAGCTTAATGAAAACATAAAAATATTATATATATCATATATAAATATGGTTTCATCATAATGGCCACCTTTGAAGGTGTTAAAAGAATGTTGAACAATCATCGTTTCGGGAGACAGAAATTCACCATCCACAGAAACAGTATGTTCTTTAACCATTAGATGTAGGTGTGTGTAAGTGTAGCTCTAATACTTCTTATAAAAAAATCATAGTATATTGAAGATACTGGAGTTGTTACAAAATAAATGAATAAAATAGTTTAGGGGGTTGGAGAAGCAAAATGAAACAAAAGGACTCAAGTGAAGACATTACCTTAAAATCGGGTAACTCCCTTTGGTTTGAGCTCAAAGGCTTACTTGGGAAGACTTCTGACCAAAGTGAGGCTTCAAGGAGTAAGAGAGAGATGTGGAGATACAAAATGGTCAGGTTTTGGCCGATCAAAAGGCTTTGGATGTGTGGGTAAGGAGGTAGAGGTGGGGGCCTTTTATAAGAGGAGAGGAGGGGCACTCTTGGAAAGTAAAGAAATGTTACTTTATTTGAAAATGTGTTTCTGATTTAAAAGGTCCCACATTGATATAATTCTAGGCTAAGGTGATAAGGGTTCTAAATATACCCACCAAATAGGTTTTGGACATGTTTAGGTCATAGAGTTTACATTATCTTTTCATTTTATTTATATCCTTTATTAATGAGGTAATCGCTGCATCATCATGATGTCAAAAATAATTTAATTTATTTAATGTTTAAAAATTATGAAAAAAATACTATGATATAGGAAATCTTTTTATCTTTACAATGAATTTTTTTAGTCTAGAATATCATCTATGTAGACAAAATTAAAAATGTTTTAATCAGGTGATACATTCTTGTTATATTTACTTTCTTAAAAAAAATAAAAAGATTACAAGTCACTTTCCCACAAAAGTGATTCCATGGGGTCCCCAAGTTTGGAACAAGGTATCCTATGTTCGGCCATGATACAACCAGTAGCATTAGGACACATGTTGGTGTCATTTTGTTTTATTATGATATTATTTTATTATCCTTAACTACCCGATTACTCATTAATCAAGATAATTAAAGATAATTATCGTCGTTACTATTCATAATGTCCAAAAACAAAAGAGTCTTGATTACATAATTTGGACCTTCTGATTCCAAATATATAATCCATTTTACCAAATTCCAAACACATAAATTGAAATAATTGATTTAAAAAAATAATTCTCGTTCTCAAAACAAATAGCCGGTTTTTTTGAAACAATATCTATGAAAAGTTTGGCATTAGTTTATGCCCAATTCCAAAATGAAATTAATCCTAATGACCACCATTGGATTAAATACTAAAAATATATTCATATTACACTTTAAAACCAACTAAAAAGATAATATAACCATATAATTAAATTAAATGAAAAAGCAGTTTTGATGTAAAATGCAGTATTTTTCACTATTCATTAAAAAATGAACATTGTCAGAAAAATACCAAAACTTTATCCAATATAAATTTCACTATCCCAATCATAAATAATATGTTTATTTTGAAAAATATATATTATAAAATTGTCAAAAGTTTGATTTAAAAATGGTTTGCCATCAAAAGGCAATAAAACAATCTTTTAAAAAATATTAGTGTATTCCATGCTTAAGATTGGATTTATTCTCATTTTAAGCCTCTAAAACACTATCTAATTCATAAATAGACATAGATAAAAATATCTATTATTCATTAATTACTTTGGATGTTACATTTTTTGGATTAATTTTAGTACTCCATTAATTTAATTAGTAATTATAAAGTATAATTAAAGTTAAATGTCTTCATATTTTAGTTCTATTTTTTTATTTATGTATTGGAATTAAAATTAAATGAATAGCCCTACAATTGAATTGAATGATATTTTATGATAGAAAATATTTTATTAAATGATTTAAAAATGAAAAAAACATTTAAACAGGGATATTGGGATTGTAAATGGTTTAAAAGTCCATTTATTTACCAATTATGATCAACTTTCCACCTTATAAGAAAATTTAAAACCATTAATGAGTGAAAAATATGTTACATTGGTTAATTTTAAAAATGGTTAATGAGGGGGTTAAATCAAAAGATAAAGTTTAAAATAAAGAATAATGAAATATAGATTTTATTGGTTAGAGTTATTTCATAATTATAATTTCCTACCTTCTAAAATATTTACATTTGGTTCTACTTGACATGATTCTATTATTTATTATATTTTAATGTTCACAATATTTATAATTGTGTCACTCATCTTACTTATAAAAGGGAACCACCTATCCCCTCTTCCTAAAAATTAATAATCCATTTATTTATGAAAATATATACCAAATTATTTTCCTAGGTATCTTCTACACTTCCTAGGGATTCTAATCTCCCCATAAAATCATCCTAATAAGGCGAAAGGTGTATCTCACAGAAGGATTTACACCGAAAAGGTACAAAACTTAACTGAGTTATTACATTTTATTTATTCTTCTAACTCCTTCACTTTTTCCCTAATAATGCTTATATAGTGACATTAGTATCATAAATATACTTACATTATATTATATTTATGTTAGAACCCTTATTCATCTCATTTTTCATCCTATGGGAAATGAATGCATCGGTTGTATGTACATGTGGACTACTATCTCCATGAAGTGATATGCTTCTTTTTTCATGACCACCTTACAAGGATGGTTATTATGATGGATTAAATGAATATATTTGATATCCATGATATAATTATGATTCTTTGATGATAACATATTACTTACCATTTTACCCTTCCACCCATTAAAAATTGATAATGTCACTCAGGCATTCATGTGGACTGCCACCTCCACGAGGCGATGTGGTTACTTTTTCATGTATATTAGTCATATGTGTTTATTAAATTACATTTAATGTAGAAAAATTATTATTATTTCATGATTAATATTCTGGAGATCATGAAACAATGACCCATTTTACCATGGTCAGCATTCCGAATTTGTTTTTCAATTATAAATCAAACATCCTCAAAACATATAATATGAAATTAAATGATTTAATAATTATATAAGGCATGGTAATAAATTAAATAAATGGGATAATAAAAATTTAACACACCTGAAAAGTTTTATTATGAAATTATAAATTTAATTTAAGTTTAGTATACATTAGATAAAGTATGAATATGGAGAGTTGGACTCTTTGTAAAGTGTGTCTACCTCAATTACTTTTTGTTGGGTGATATTAATTATTCATTTTCTATGTTATTCCATGATTATAAGTGCAATAAACTCTAATTTGTTTATGTTTTACTTCAAATGTTTTTATTTAGATTTAAATTTCTTATACATAATCGCTTAATTTCGTATTTCTCACATTAATGTTATGATCTCTATGAAGGTTTCTCATCTCACTTTTGTTTCTGTGAGACTTTTTTCATATTCCCCACTTATTTATTTTTTGTGGTTCTTATATTACCCCTTTGATATTTTATATTATGAATATCCTTATATTAATGGTATTTAATTTTTAATTTTATGTTATTTATTTCAAGGGGTTTATGATTCAAAAGATACCAAAGTGGTAGGGGTTTATTATATAATCCTGTTGTTATTCGAGAATGTTTAGGATTAAATTCCCATTTACGGAAATTATAAGTTTATTCTATTTTAAAATCCATATATTTTATTTTTCTCTAGATATCTATGTATTTTATATGTTTTTATTTAATTTCAATCTCTTTTTTACATAATACAGTTGATAAAACATTTTTTAATAAAAGTAGACCTTATATCCTCTATGGCTCAAAAAAAATTCTTATGTGTCCCTATTTTCTAAAAATGTTTCAATAATGTTACTATTTAGATGTCAATGATTTATTAAGTTTATTTTCAAATATATTAGAATTTATTTATAAAGGTTTAAAATTTAATATTCTTAACATTTCCTGTATGACAAATTTTACTTTTTTACAAAGTTCAAAAATTATGTTCTTCTTAACATATACAACTTGGATGCCTCTTCTCTCTATCCCGAGTTTTAATTTACTTGAATATTCATTTGTAATTTCACATGGTTATTTTTAAAAAATGTTTTTTACTATTATTATAGAAATTATTATATTTTAAATAAGTGATTTCAAAATGAAAAGGGTATTTTTTTCAAGAAATGTTTCCATGATATGTTAAAAGTTTTTTCATCTATGTCAAAATTGGGTAGTGAGTCCTATTACTTACTAGGGATATATTTTAATTAAAACATCCAACATATTGATTTGGATGTTTTACGATCATGTTTATTTATTTAATAAATGGTGAAAATATTAATATTTTGTATGCTAGTATTTCAATATGAATTTTAATGTTGATTATGTATTGAATTGTTATCCATTTATTTAATATGATGAATGAATTATACTTAGTATCCAATGGTAGGGAGTCATAAAATCCCCTTTATTCATTTCTAGGTCTCTTGAGATAAAATATCCTCAGTATTTGGTGTATTTCATCCCAATAATTTATTAAGTTCTGGCATGCAGCCTAGTAATCATGTTTATGATATCTTGGAACAATTCCTTGATAGTATTTTTTTGATGTCTAATTCCATTAATTCCATCATTAATAAATCATTTATTATTATCAATATGACTGTTTTTGTTTTAATGTCTTATATGGATATATTTCCCTTTTATAATATTATTTATATGGCATATCTGATTATTTTTTATTTATATAAAATTATTAAAGTTTTATTTATTCTAGGATAGATTATATTTTATAATTTCCCTTAATGAGCATCTATTCTCACACTTTATTATGTCTTCCATTTTTTATCATACTAATAAGGGATCTATAAATGAATTCATGGTATTATAGAAGGAATAATTAAGTTCCCATAAGATTTTTTAAGTTGTTTTTAATTTTTTTAAATCTAATGTGAGAATAATATTAGTATCTAGTCTACAAAACTATTAAAATAGTTTATCCTTTGGTATTTTATCTCTTATATCTTGTAAAAATGTAGTAATATAAAAATGAGATATGGGTTACTAGTGTTGGAGTGTTAAATTTGTTGTCAAAGTAAGTTTTTTTGGACCCTTGGGAACTACATTTATGAAAAAATAGATTGGAAAACAAAAACATATAATAGATTTTATAGATATGTCTAAGTATAGGGTAATATCTTGAATATTTGGTATTGTTGATATTGTGTGGTTTTCCTAGAAATTACATTCTTCTCTAGATACTAACAAGTGTATGCAGTTATGGAACACATGTACCTAGGGGAAAAACTCTGAAAGGAGTAGATTTGGTATTAACTTGATCATCACTAGTTAATTATGAGTGGGGATAAGAGTACACACTTATTCTGATACTCTTGGGGGTATAAATTGTTTAATTAATGTTTTTTTATGAACCATTATGATTAATGAGTGGGTAGAATAAAAACCAATGATATTCCATAGTGATATGGGATAAACCTAAAGGTTCATGTGTTGAAAATTCAATGGTTGATCATATGTTTAAATACCTTAATATCCCTTTTGAGGTTTCATGTGATGGTGGTTTTAAATAATTAAGGATATTTTGGGAGGAATTTATGGGAATATAACCCTTTGGTTTAGCATGTGTTTTATTGGGAAGTATTTTTTAAGTAATAATGATTTTTTATTTTATGGGCATAAGTTGAAAGGTATTGAAAGCATTTACATTTGACAAGATCTTTGATGTTAATATATTTTATCTGGATAAAAGGGTTATTACATTTTGGGAACATATGATTTATCATATAGAAAACCATGGGATAAAAAAGCGATTTATTGAATAAGTGATTAATGTTACTTTTAAATAATTTCACTATATTAGAAACATTATATGATTTAGGTAATTAAAATTTGATGAATAATTGTTTTATTACTTTACAGAAGAATATATGAATTTATAGTGGATTTAAATTGATTCAAGTTATTTATGGAAATGATTAGAATATTTTATAGATAATATAATTAGATAATATACATTTTTGGTGTCTGGATTTATAAGTGATTAATTTTATTTGGAGATAAATGTTAAATTAATCTCAGAAGAATATGTGGTTAAATATTTACAATTTTTTTGTTTTTAACTTGGTCAAACATATTTTAATAATATTTAAGGATCGTTACTTATGGAATGATTATATTTGAACTTTGGGTATAATTATTGAGTATTTAGAGATTAATATAGTATATTATCATCTGAACTATTATTCATATTAAATTATATCTTAATTTTTTATAAATATTTATAGTTTTGATTAATGGACAGATAGAGGAGAAATAATTTGTCATTTTTTAGGATCTTATGATCCAATGAAAGTTAATTTTAGTACTTTTTTCATGAAAAATTAATCATTTATCATTTAGAATATGGGATGAAGTAAAAGTGTATAATATTATTGATTTGCAACCAATGGGTGAAAGTATCCTTATGTAATGGAAATAAAATAAGTAAATATATTTCCACATCTTTTCTGTCTTAAAGGTAAAAAATCCATCAACTCTTGGAAAATGATATTGAAATAATAATGTTATAATTTTACTATAATTTCTGAAGAATTGATGGCCTTTATTATCCCTAGATGATTTATGGTTTTTTGATCATTAAATTTTTCATAATCATATTCTCTATCACTTTCTATTATTCCTTAAACATTACTTTTATCCTCTATGCCCATATTTTTACCTTCATGAAATATTCTGATTGTGTGGGAACCAAATTTTGAGTTATTCCAGGTAAACTTTGTATTTACCTTCTACTATTTTTAGAAGACTGATTTATTATCTCTTTTTATTATGTTTTTTAAATGTATTGGTAAATAATAAAAATGTTTTCTTTTTATTATTGTATGTTTTATCTTTCACACCATAAAATTGATTTTTCAAAAAAAATTAAACCCTTTTTATTAATCTTGAGATAAAAATATGAGGATCTTATTTATGAAACAAGGTGTAGTATAACACCCCAAGATTTTATAATTCATTTTATTTAAGTTATATATTTGATATCATGTTGTATATGCAACAACGAGATTAAACGAGCCGTAATAGAAATATTATTATTTAAATATGTATGTTATAACCCAAATATTTATTTGGTGAGTATGTATAGGAATGAACATATTATCAAATATATTTATATGTTTTTCCATAATTAAATAAATAATCAATCGTATATTTTTTATTAATTTGTTATAAATGAAGATAGAATCTTTTAAAGGTAAAAGAGATAATTTTAATAAAATTGTTTTCATGTGTGTAAAATATTTTAATCTTAATATATTAAATAAATAATTATTGATGAATGATGATAATTAAATAATTAAATTAAATTTCTAAATTGAATAATTACCATTCATTTAATTATATTTATTATGTTTTTAATACGAAGAATGTAATTTTATGCTTCAAAAATACATTTCCTTTAAAAATGGATTTTATTTTATTTTGTGCATGTATATTACAATTACTTTCATCCTATTTTGTAAATTATATTCGAATATTTTGATATAAATTTTTAAATCCACATCTCATGATATCTTTAGTATATATCTTTTGTGCTTTTTTAAAAAATATTGATTTTTTAGTGAATAGTGAAAAATTACTAATTTTTGAAAAACTGTTATTTCCTTTCATTAAATATGGTAATTTAAAAGTTACATTATATTATGGATTTGATTTTAAAGTAATATAAGATCTATTATAATAAAAATAATCAAATTATTTCCATAAAATCAATATTTTGTTTAATTTTGGTATAAGTTCTATTTTATGATAAAAATAAATGTTTCTAAAAATTGTTTTTCATTGTTTTTTTCACGCTTATATTAAAATTAATTTCCTCAATATGTAAAAATTGAATCCAAAAAAATATATTTAATATTTTAAATAATAATTTTCAAATTTACTAAAAATTATAGTTTTATTTGTGGTCATTATGAATTGAAACCATGGTAAATATTTTTCATTACAATAAATGTTAAATCTAGATCTTATAGTTAAAAATATGTGATAAGGATTTAAATATATATATATAACATTCCATATTTCTATTTTATGACTTTATTTTGACCATACTCATCCAATATTAGAATATATGGAAACATGTTGCAATTTTTCTTTGATAATGACCTATATATTTTTTTAAGTAAAGGATAATTGGAAAAATGTCACTTACTTTCCTTTAATATCTCTAATATATATTCATTTAGATAAATAGAAGTCATGATTGGTTATAATTTTTTTTTATAAAAAAATTTTATTTAAATGATATTATTTTATTTTTAATTTTTAGTGATGGTTTAATTAACTGTAACTCTTATGTAACTCCAATACAGTGCTTGTACAAGTTGTAGAAAAAAAGGTAAATGCTATTAAAAAGAATTAAATTAATATTTTCTGGATAAATATTTGTATCCAAAAATATTTTCAAATTTTAATCAATTTTTTTATTAATGTCTTTGAAGTCAAATTTAATTAATTGTCGCAAACATTACTTTACTGATATTTTATAATAAATAATGTGTTATTAAATGATTTAAAATTTACAAAAAATTGAAATAAAACAAGTGGTATGGATTATGGTATGAAATTACATTCATGGGCCATTTTTGAGAAAATTTACACCTTATAAGTATATTTATAACCCTTAAAAAGTGGAAAATGTGTTAACATGGCTAAAGTTAAAATGGGTTAAAACGAGGATAAACCAAATGATAAGGTTTAAAATAAAACATAAACATGTCTAATTTTTTTGGTTGAAGTTACTTAATCCTTATTGTGTATTAACTTTGATATTATCTCCATTTTGTTCCACTTGAAATGATTATTATATTTATTATATTTTAAAGTGTTTAATATTTACAACTATGTCACTCCCATAACTTATAGAAGGGAAGCACCTCTCCTCTCTTCCTCACACTTCATGATCCATTTAATTAGTCCAAACTATGACGAAATATTTTCATATGTTCCTTATTATCTTTATAGATATTTTTTCTTCCCATAATACTATCTAAATAAGGATTAAGGTGTAATAAAACTGAGGAATTCCAAAGAAGATGTATAAAACTTATCAGAGTTATTTTATTTTATTTATTCTTCTAACTCATTCAATTAAATTTTAACCATCATTATATAAAAACATAAGTATCATAAATATAATAAAATTTTATTATTATGATTTCACAACAATTATTATTATCCTTTTCAATCCCATGGGAAATTAAGACAATGCTTTTGCTTACGTGTGGACTGCCACCTCCACAATGTGATGTGTTTTTTCATCATTACCACCTATCAATAGTTTTTATTATGATGCATTAAATTAAAATAAACGATATTCATTACATGATTATTATTTTTTAATGATAATATAATACTTACCATCTTACCCTTCCACCCCTTAAAAAATGTCGATGTCGATACATATGTGTGGTTTACCACCTCCATGAAGCGATGTGAATCATTTCTCATGCCCACATTTCATAGATTATTATAAAATTCTATTTAATGTATCATAAAAATAATTTTTTGATTATTAATATTATATAGATAATGGAACCATGAGCCCTTTGACCATGGTTATCTTACCAAAGTTATTTTGTGATTATAAATCAAATGTCCTCAAAAATTCTAACATGAACATAACTGATTTAATAAATATATAAGGCATAGTACAAAATGAAATAAAAAAGATAATAATAAGGTAATATACCTGAAACTTTTATAAATCGAGTATAAAATTAATATAATTTTATTATACCAGACATAAAGTATGTACAAGGAAAGTCAGATTCATGGTAAGGGGTTTCTTGACACAATTTCTTTTTATTGGCTTATATTACGTATTCATTGTCTATGTCATTCCAAGATTATGTGTGTTATGACCCCTTGTAATTTTATTTTTTATGTATACTTTTTTATAAGGATTTAATTTTTTTACATATAATCACTTCTTTGATTAATTTTTTTTACTTTGTTACGATCATTATAAAGGTTTCTTATCTAACTTTTGTTTTTGTGAGACATATGCTATATTCACCACTTTTTTATTTTTTATTGTTTTTATACTACCCATTTTATATTTTATATAATGTATTTATTTATATTAATGGTATTTAAATCTTCATTTTATTTTATTCCTTCAATTTTTTTTGACCAAAAAGTTGTGAAAGTGGTAATGTTTTATTCTATAATTTCATTTTTTTCAAGATTATTTGTGTTTAAATTTCCATTAAAGGAAATTATAAAATATTTCTATTTTAAAGTCAATATATTTTCTTATCACCTAGTTATTTAAGGATTTTACTTGTTTTCCTTTCAATTTAATCACTTAATTACTTAATATGAACGATAAAACGTTTTTCAAAAATTGACGACCTTATTTCCTCAATGGTTGACAAAAAATTTCTTCCATGTCCATTTTTTATAAAAAAATGTTTCATGAATATTATTATTTAGATATAAATTATTTATAATAGTAATTTTTTACTATATTTTACTTCATTTACAAAGGTTTAGTAAAGAATATTTTTAGTTTTTCCATATGGAACATTTTCACTTTCTTTACAATGTGTAAAATGAATGGTCTTTTTAACATATATATCTTGATCACATCTTCCCATAATCATGATTATTCCTTTAATTGAATATTACATTAAAATTTATCATAGTTATTTTCAAATAAAATGAATTTCATAATATTTTTTAATTTTTTAGATTTTAAATAAGTGATTTTAAAATGAAAAGGGTACTTCCCTAATGAAATAGTTCTGTGGTCATTTAAAATCATTTTCATCTATGCCAAAATCCTATGTTTAATATAATACTTTACTCGGGATATAATCCAATGATATTATCCACCATATTACTCTATATAGATTATGATCATGTTGTTCTATTTATTTACTTGGGAAAATATTAACATTTTTTCTTCTAGTTTTTCAATATGAATGTTTATGTTGACTATGTAGTGAATTTTTATTCATTTCACTTATATTATAAATGAATTGGAAATAATATATGATATTAGAGGCTCTTTATAGACCACATATATATCATTGGGTGTCTTGATACATACTATCCTAGGTATTTGGTGTATACATTCCATATTATTTATAAATTTTTGGCATGAGGCCTTGACGGTATGTTAATAATTTCATGGAACAAGCCCTTGAAAACATGATTATGGTATCTTGAATTAATCATTATATCATTATAAAATCCATTATTTTTATCCATGTGATTATTTATGTTGTTATTCCATCCATGTATATATTCCCATTTTGTGATATTAGTTATTTAACAAATCTTATTATTATTTATCTCTGGCATATTATCCATGCGTTATTTATTCTATGGTAGCTTCTATTATATTATTTCACATACTAATGATCTGAGATAAATCATTATTGTGTTTTCTTATCCCCAAGATACCAATAAGTGATCTATGAAGGATTTTAGGTATATACTAAAAGAAACAATAAATATCTCACCAAATTTTTTATGTTTTTTTTCATGTTTTCAAATATAATATGAGAATCATGTATGTATATAGTAACCAAATACAATTAAACTATTCTATCATGTCACGACCCATCCCCTGGGGCCCGTTCCATGACTACCCCCAACCCCACCTTCCATAGGCCAAGGGCTGGCGACTGGCACCAAAGGCTTGAATCTCTAAAATAGGGAAGGCATTGCCTTAATAAACTAAAATCACACACAATAGTGTATGAGTTGGAAGTAAACACTAAGTAAAGATGTATAAAAAAGAGGTGCTGGAAAGTAAAAGGGGCTGAAAATACATTCCCAATAGAAAAGTACAGGTACAACTGAAAAGCAAGTACAACTGAAGAAAAGTAAAGTAGCTAATGGGTCGTCCTCCAGGGTTCCTACCTGAAGGGTAGGTACAGATGGCCTCCACAGCACTCCATGTCTGTCAGTCTCCTCTGTGTACCAACTCGTCGTAAGGTCCACCTCTGGGTACCGTCCAGTATTACTACTATGATCCTCATTCAGCGCTATCCTTCGACTGCAACCAACACAACGAGGTGCGGGTATAGCCCTTGTAGGGGTGAGTATAACGATACTCAGTAGGGACCCCGAGACCCTCTAGGTCTTTCAAATACAACAAGGATAAATCACAAGGTATGAAATCAACAGATAACCCTACTTAGGTATATGCCCATACATATACCTATGTTATCAAGTAATCCATCTCAATCACGAGGTAAACACAAAATTTATAGACTCAACTCATACAGGTATACAACTTATGTAAATAGAGATGATCAGACATAGCCATTGAATCAAATAAGCTTTCGGACCCACATAAGATCCAGGACCAGTAGTTAGAACTGTCGGACCCATACAGGTTCCCCGAACATAAGTCAAAGCTTTCGGATCCACACAGGTTTCAGGACCAGCTATTCTATCGAACCCACATTGGATCTAGGAACAGAATTCAGAACTATCAGACCCACATAGGATCTAGGAATAGTAGTCAGAGCTATTGGACCCACACAGGATCTAGGAACAGTCGTCAGAGCGTAGCTAGACATAAGGTTTCCACAAAGCATGCTTGATTTTATGATGGTCTACTCCTCAATCCAAGAGTCGATACTTCAACTTCCACAAAGTCCCAAGAAAAAGTATCTCAGAGGTCCACCTCATCATAGGGGTCTCAACGCAATAGACGACGCGTCAATCGGACACCCGATCAGTGAGTTATTATCTTTTTAGTCCTGGGGCCTGGTTGGATTCGTGTACAATCCAACCTGACCATATCTCAACATTATCCCGAAATCTAGTGGGGTTAACTCAAAGGGACCACCATGCTCTAAGTTTACCAACACAACTGACGGTTCTTCTAATGGGAAGGCGGTGCCAAAGATATGGCCAAAATAAAGTAAAGGATCAGAAGTGGGCGCAGGTCCGGTCCGACCCAGTCAGACCGACCCAGCCCCACCTAGTCTGGGTCGACCCAGTCTGGCCAGTTGGGTCTTGCCCCGCTATCTGGGCCTAGAACAGCAGGCCGTGAGGGCGGATTGGCCCGGGCTCGGGGCCAGCTTGGCCAGGAGCGTTGCGAAGGTGCGGCTCGGCGCGGTACGGCCTGAAGGACGCAACTAGGATGATTCGGTCAGGGAACCATGAGGGGGCTAGAAAGGGGGGCGGTTCACCGGCTCGGCAGGGAGGCTGCAAGGATTTCAGTTCTCCGACTCGACTAGGAGGCCGCATGGGGGGCCAGCAAGCGGCAGGTTCGGGTGCGGCCGGGCAGCCGGTATGGCCAGGGCACGACCAGCACGGGTGGCTAGGCGTGTGACCAGGTGGTGTCTAGGTGGACGGTACGCACAGGGTGTGGCCAGCGTGGGTGGTCAGGTGGGCGTTCAGGCAGCTTGGTAGGGTGCGGGCCGGCGCGGGGTTCTGCGGGGGTGCATGGGTGGAAAGGGCGACCGGATGGCTGGATGGTTGGGTCGGCATGGGTCCGGCCGGGGCACACGAGTGGTGCGGGTGGCCGAACGGCTGGAAGGCCAGGCCATCATGGGTTCAGCTGGGGGCGTGGGAGGCACGAACGGCTAGGAGACCGGGCAGGTTCAGGCTCAGCCGGAGGCTGTGCGGGACGCCGCAGGGGTAGCACGGTTCACAGAGGCTACGGGTAGTGTGGCCTTTGTCGTTGCCACCTCTATCACCTCGTCGTTGTTACGCCATCATGTCGAAGAATGAAACAATACGGAAAAATCGACGGAGGTTGTCGGGCCATGTTAGGTTGGCTCGCATCAACTGTGTTTTGGGAGGTATCATTCGGCTCATCGAGAAAAACCAATTAACAATTACACGCCTGCAAACAATTCCTTTCTAACTGTTGCAGAGGGTATGAAAAGGTAAAAAATCTTCAAGTAATAAATCTCCTACCTTTGATTGATGCTCTTCGATCATCAACGAAGTTGCGGAAAGGAGACGAAGAGAATCATCGTTCGTCATCTCTTTTGTACGCTTCCAAACCCGAGCTGCATCGGCTGTGGAAAACGCTCCATGTCAGTAGGTGACAGGGGAAGAAGTCGAAGAAGGACCATCGCCAGAGTTCTTCTTTCTTCATTGGGAGGAGTGTTCTTCATTGGAGAAATCCTTTCCTCTCCTCTCCCAATAATCCTCCTTCCAAAACACTCTTGGATTCCACCGAATGAACAATGAACATAATAATAAGTTGCCTATTATTTTCGATGTTGGCACAAAATCAAATTGGTAAATTAAATTAAAGGCCCCACCAAATTAATTCATGAGAGTTGGCATATTTAATTAAAAAAAATTTCTTAACAATTAAATAAGAGGATTTGGCACATTTAATTATGGGAGTTGGTGGCACCATTAATTGGGGAGTTTAGTCTCAGGTGGTCCCCACTCTGTAACCACTTGTGGGAGGTAAGGTTTGGGTAGGCCCCACCACCATAACCTCTGATGGGAGGTTAAGGTGGGGTGGTCCTCAATTCTAACATCCACATGGAGGTTTTAACCAACTAGAATAAAAAATAAATCTACCACTTTATTTTTTTCTTACTTATTCATCAAAACACGAAAACTAACTTCTATTCTCGACCAAAAATCGTCGAGGTGAAAATCATCTTAAGCGAATACTGCGAGTTCAATGGTGCCCTTGGATTTCAGTTCCAATCACCGGTTCAAAAGTTATAAAAACCCGCTCGTACATTTACTGAATGTACCCAAAAAAACATCAGAAATTGATTCCGGGCACACCGGGCCTCGGAATCAAGCACCGTATATTTTTGCAGACTCGTAAAATTCCCATGTATTTAAAAAAATCCACAGGATTTTCAGGTCTTTCCATTCTTCCCACCTCAGGGATTTATTTCCCCGTAACCTATAACTTGAAATAAGGGAACAAATGGGGGTACTGAGCACGCATATGAGCCTCCTGCTCCAATGTTCTCTCCTGGAGGTTCCCGTGCTGATAGGGAACACACACCAAAGGTATCGACTGTCCATGTAGGACCCAATCTTATCGATACACAATCTCCATTGGAATCTCTTTAAAATTCTCCCCATTATCGACGTCCAACTCCCCATGGACGATGATGTGTGAAGGGTCATGCACGTATCTCCTTAGCTGGGATACGTGGAAGACGTCGTGCACCCGGTGCAACTCAGGTGGAAGAGCCAGGAGGTAAGACACCTCACCTACTCTACTGAGGACCAGGAAAGGTTTGATTAATCATAGATATAACTTGTCGCCTTGGCCAAATCTATGTTAACCTCGTCAGGGTGGGACCCGTAGAAAGGTGTGGTCTCCATCCTCAAACTCCATAGGTCTCCATCTCTAGTCAGCATATGACTTCTGCCTGCTCTGTGCAGTCTTTATCTGCTCCTGGATGATCTTCACCTTCTCTGTGGTAGCCCTTACCATCTCTGGTCCCACTAGTGCTAACTATCCAGGGTCAGACCTGCACAGTGGCGATCTTCAAGGTCAACCATACAAGGCATAAAAAGGTTTCATCCCAATGGTGGAGTGATAGCTGTTGTTATAGGCAAACTCCACCATAGGTAAGTGATCCTCCCAACTACGACTGAAGTCGAGGACACAAGCACGCATCATGTCCTCAAGGGTCTAAATGGTCCTCTCAGTCTGGCCATCTTTCTATGGATGGAAGGCAGTGCTCAGACGAATCTGTGTCTCGAAAGCTTCCTACAACCCCTTCCATAGATAGGAATTAAAGTGTCTGTCACGATCGGAGACAATAGAAGAAGGTACTCCATGTATCCGCACAATCTCCTGCACGTAGAGGTGTCCCATTCTCTCTACTGAACCCTGCTCTCTGATTGGTAGGAAGTGGGCCAACTTGGTGATTCGTTCAATGATCACCCAAATTGATTCATTTCCTCTAGATGTATGTGGAAGACCCATCACTAAGTCCATGGATATCCTATCCCAATTCCACTCTGGGACCTCTAAAGGATGGACCAAGCCAGCTGGTACCTGGTGCTCCACCTTCACTTATTGACAAGTGAGGAATCGAGGGACAAACTCCACTACTGCCTTCTTCGTACCTGGCCATCAGTTCTATCGTCTGAGTTCATGATACATCTTCACCACTTCTGGATGTACCGCTAAAGGGGAAGCGTGGAACTCCCTCAACACTTTCTCCTGAAGTGATACTGGTACCAAGGTACATCCTATAAAGAGGATGATGTGCTCCCCATCTTCAGAAAATCCATCAGGTGCCTGCCCTGTGGATATCTGAGCACATCGTGTCTCACAGTCAGCATCCCCATGTTGTGCCTCCCTAACTCGTTGACGAAGTGGAGGAGTGACTGTAAGAGACTGAAGGAAAGCTTCTCCATCTCTATCCACAAAGGATATCTATAAGGTAGCAAGTTTCTATGTTGCCTCACCTAGAATTTGTATACCAGATCTCCTACTGAGTGCATCTGCTACAACATTATCCTTCCCAGGAGTATAGACTATATCGAAGTCATAGTCTAGAAGGAACACTAGCCATTGCTGTTGTCTCGGGTTCAGGTCCTTCTGAGTGAATATATACCTGAGACTCTTGTGATCAGAGTACATGGTGAAACGCTCTCCCATCAGATAGTGTCGCCACATCATCAAGGAAAATACCATTGCTTCTAACTCTAGGTCACGGGTAGCATAGTTCTGCTCATGTTGTCTCAGCTTCCGAGAACTATATGCGATCACTGCTCGCTCCTGCATTCTAACACACCCGAGTCTGGTCCCTGATGAATCATAGTAGACTATGTAACCTACGCCCTCCTCTAGAAGCCTCAAGATGGGTGCACTAATCAGCCTTATCCTCAGCTCTTGAAAGCTCTGTTGGCATCTCTCCGACTATACGAAGGGTTTCCCCTTCTTCATCAAGGCTGATAGTGGTGCTGCAACTCTGGAGAAGTCTGGTACAAACCTCCAGTAATATCCAGCCAAACCCAGGAATGTCTGCACCTCCTTCACACTCCTGGGTGGCTCCCAAGCAAGTACCACATCGATCTTCGCTGGATCCATTACAACACCGGCCTCCGAGATGACATGTACCAAAAATTGAACCTCTTGGATCCAAAACTGGCACTTCAAGAGCTTACCATAAATCTGGTTCTCAAGAGTGTTTCTAGTACTACCCGCAATTGGTAAGCATTCTCCTCATCAGTAGTTGAGTAGATCAGAATGTTTTCAATGAAGACTACAACAAAATGATCAAGGTATGGCTGGAAGATCATGTTCATGAGTCCCATGAACATTGCTGGAGCGTTGGTTACGCCGAAGGGCATAACCAAGAACTCATAGTGGTTGTACCGACATCTGAAATTTGTCTTCTACACATCCTTATCTTTAACTCGGAGCTATTGATAGCCTGATCTGAGATCTATCTTCGAGAACCACTGTGCTCCCTTCAGCTGATCAATGAGGTCGTCAATCCTCAAAAGTGGGTACTTGTTCTTCACGGTCACCTGGTTTAGGTGACGATAGTCGACACCAAGCCTCAAGCTCCCATCCTCCTTCTTGGAGAATAGAATTAGGGCTGAAAAGTGAGAAACACAAGTCTGAATGAATCCCTTCCCCTGAAAGTCCTATAGTTATACCTGTAGCTCACGAAGCACAGTAGGAGCCATCCGATATGCTGGTGTGGATATCAATGTCGTCTCGGGGTGCAGGCCAATGTAGAATTCCACCTCTATACACGAAGGTATCAATGTAGAATTCCACCTCTCTACATAGAGGTATTCTTGGAACATTGTTAGGTAAAACATCTGCATACTGGTCCACCAATACAAGATAGCTTGGACTCTCCACATCTACTGCTCCGAGGGTAAGGCAGGCCAACTAATGAGTGAGCGGCTACACCTTCTTCCGAGTAAGTCTGTCATGCGCTGCAAAGGCTCCCTTCTCGCCGATGAAGGTGAACCTAGTCCCATATGTGCGGACACACCGCACTTTTCACCTAATACAGTTGATCTGAGCAATGATTGTAGATAACTAGTCCATACACAAGATGACATCATAAGGCCTCAATGCTTCTATAAAAAGATCTCAGTCGAAGCTCTCGCCTCCTAGAGTAAGATCACACTACCGGAACCAGTGCGTAATCATCGAGTATGGTACAGTAGGAGTCTCTATTCATAAGGATCGCGCTAACGGATCCGTTGGAATCTCCATGATCTGAATGAGGGTAGTGAAAATGAAAGAGTGACTGACACATGTGTCTATAAGAACTGCAGCTATCGTGGATAAGAAAAAGATTGTACTTCGAATCATCTCTGGAGTACCATGATCATAAGTCTCATCTGCCTAGAGCGGAGTTATCCCCTATCCACTCGCTCCCTACGGTCGGGGTGGACCTCCTAGTGGTGGTGGCGGAAACACCTCAAATAGTCAGCCACTACCTCCTGCATGACCAGATCCTCTGCCATGTCCGCCTGCTCCCTGCGGACTGCCTCGATCGAATCTCTGTCTCTGCCTGTGCGGTCCTTCGACCATCTACTGATCATCCAAAATGCGGGTCAGACAGTCATGAGCCATATGACCGTGCCTACTACATGAGTAACACTATCCGCTCCTGGAATGACTGGCTCTACCTCCACTTTGGGTGCCCCACACAGCCAATTCTCAGTCGTGCGGTCATCCACCAGTATGTCTAGTCCTCTTGGAACTCTGCTACATTTTTCTTCTGCCTTCTGCAGAATACTCTGCTACTTGATGCTCGGTAGTGTGTCTCACTACTGGTGACTGCTCAGCAAGGAAACTCTCCACTAAGAGGGTTCGCTCCAACACCCCCGCCTGTGTCAGGATGCTGAGGGAGATCATCGAAGCTCTGATATCTCTTCTAAGCCCCTTATCGAAGTTATGGGCCCTGAATAATGGGTCTCGTACCATATCTATGGAGTAGCACGAGAGGTCGGTGAACCTCACTGAGTATTGAGCTTCCGTCATGATACCCTGTTGTAGATACAGTATCTCATGGATCTGCACCGCACGTAGGGTGGCTGGGACAAACTCTTCCCAAAATAGGCTCTCGAATTCTACCAAGAGAAGTGTCATCCTTTCATGCACCTGAAGCATCAGGCTCCACCATTACCTGCTGCAGCATAAAGGAGACTCACGGCAAGGATCACCATAAGGTCTACTGGTGTCCCTAACAGTCTGAAAACTCTCACCACAGCCTCTATCCAGTCATCAACAGCCTACAGGTCCGTCTCGCCCCTGTACTTGGGTAGTCTCTGGAACTGGAACTCATGCAACGAGCTTAGGCGGCATGTACTCTATGCTATTGGGGCTGGTGGCATCAGTGGCTCAACGGGTAGTGGTACCGCTGGAGCCTCCGCTGTGAAAGGGACCTGCACCAAGGCCTCGTCACTCAGTGGGCTTCCATTTGTACAACTCTCAAAACCCTGGCTGGTGGTCTGCGTAGAGCCATCCTTAAAAGAAACAGGTGTGCCATGGTCAATAAGTTATATCTGGTGAGCTGACTCAAAAGAAATCACAAAGAAGAATCTTCAAAACACACATGTAATCAATGTTTTTGTGCACTGATTTGGAAATCAGAAGTCAGGGTCATGGTGTATGGATACGTTGGTCGTCGCACCAACACTGGACTCCCTAAACTGAAAACCACACTAAGTACCCTTAACACTATTTCTTCATAGAAAATATTAGAGTCCTATGTTTTGTGGTATAACCAACTCCTCTAATACGAATTTTGAATGACCCATCCCCTGGGCCTCGTGTCGTGACAACCCCAAGCCCACCTTCCATAGGTCAGGGGCCGGTGACTAGCACCAAAGGCGTGAATACCTAAAAATGGGAAGGCATTTCCTTTACAAACTGAAATCACACACAACAGTGTATGAGTTGGAAATAAATACTAAGTAAATATGTATAAACAAATAGGTGATGGATAGTAAATGGGGCCGGAAATACAAGCCCAACAAGAAATTACAGTTAGAACTAAAAATCAAGAACAACTGAAGAAAAGTAAAGAAGCTACTGGGTCGTCCTCCAGGATTCCTACCTGAAGGGTTGGTACATATGGCCTCCACAGCACTCCATGTCCGTCAGTCTCCTACATGTACCGACTCGTCATAAGGTCTACCTCCGGGTACCGTCTAGTCCTGCTACTCTGATCCTCAGTCAGCGTTGTCCGTCGACTGCAACCAACACAATGAGGTGCGGGCATAGCCCATGCATGGGTGAGTATAATGATACTTAGTAGGGACCCCGAGACCCTCAAGGTCTCTCAAATCCAACAAGGATAAATCACAAGGTATGAAATCAACAGATAACCCTACTTAAGTATATACCCATACATATACCTAAGTTATCATGTAATCCATCTCAACCATGAGGTAAACACAAAAGTTACTGACTCAACTCACACAGGTATACAACATATGTAAAGAGAGATGATCAGATATAGCCATTGAATCATCTAAGCTGTCAGACCCACACAGGATCCAGGACCAGTAGTTAGAACTATCGGACCCACATAGGATCTTGGAACAGTAGATGGAGTTGTTGGACCCATACAGGATCTAGGACTAGCTATTATGTCGAACCCACACAGGATCCAGGAAAAGAAGTCAGAACTTTTGGACCCACACAGGATCTAGGAATAGTATTAAGAGCTGTTGGACCCACACAGGATCCAGGAACAGTTGTCAGAACTATTGGACCCACACAGGATCTAGGAACAGTAGTCAGAGTCGTCGGATCCACAGAGGATCCAGGAACAGTCGTCAGAGCGCAGCCAGCCACAGTGTTTCCACAAAGTATTCTTGATTCCATGAGGGTCTACTCCTCAATCCAAGATTCTATATGTCAACTGCCACAAATTCCTATGAAGAATTATCTTAGAGGTTCGCCTCGTCGTAGGGGTCTCAATGCAACAGACGACGCATCAATCGGACGCCCAGCCTGTGAGTTATTATCTTTTTAGTCCCGGGGGCCCTGTTGGATTCGTGTACGATCCAACCTGGTCATATCTCAACTTTACCACAAACTCTAGTGGGGTATAATCAAAGAGACAGTCATGCTCCATGTTTACTAGAGCCGTTGACGATTCGTCAAATGGACGTCTGGTGCCAACGATATGGCCAAAAAAAAGTAAAGGGTTAGAAGTGGGCCCGGGTCCAGTCTGACCCGGTCGGACCAACCCAGCCCAACCCAGTCTAGGACAACCTGGTCTAGGTTGACCCGGTCATGCCAGGTGGGTCTATCCAGGCCCTCTGGGCGTAGCCCAGCCGGCCGCGAGGCCGGATCGGCCCGGAGCATTGCGAAGGCGCGGCTCGGCGTGACATGGCCCGAAGGGCACAACCGGGCCAGTTCAGCCAGGGCACCGCGAGGGGGCTGGAAGGGGGTCTGGTTCGCTAGCTCATCCGGGAGGCTGCAAGGGTCCGGTTTTCCAGCTTGGCCAAGAGGCCACAAGGGGAGCCAACAAGCGGTCAGTCCGGGCGCAGCCAGGCGGGTGGCTGAGCGGCCGGTTCGGCCAGGGTGCGGCCAGCGCGGGCGGCCAGGCGGGCGGTCAGGCGGTGTCTGGGCGGCTGGGTAGGCCGCGGGCCGGTGCGGGGTTCTTCCGGGGTGCACGGGAGGCATGGGCTACTAGGCGACCAGAAGGCTAGGCTGGCGCGGGTTCTGCCGGGGCACGTGGGAGGTGCGGACAGCCGGGAGACTGAGCCGGTGCGGGCTTGGCCGGAGGCGGTGTGGGACTCCGCAGGGGTGGCGCAGTTCATAGAGGCCACGGGTAGCACGGCCTTTGTCGTTTCCACCTCCTTCACCTCGTCATTTTTATGTCCCCATGCCGAAGAACGCCACATGAAGGAAAAATTTGACAGAGAATTTCGAGAAATGTTAGGTTGGCCCGCATCCACAGCGTTTAGGGAGGTATCCTTCAGCTCATCGAGAAAAACAGATGAACAATTACACATCTGCAAACAATTCGTTTCTAACTGTTGAATAGGGTAAGAAAAGTTAAAATATATTAAAGTAATAAACCCCCTACCTTTGATTGACGTTCATCGATCATTGAAGGAGTCGCGGAAAATAGATGAAGAGAATCATCGTTTGTCGCATCTGACATATGCTTCCAAACACGAGCTGAATCGGCTGTGGAAAATGCTCCACGTCAGAAGGTGTCCGGGGAATAATTCGAAAAAGGATTGTTGTCGGCATTCTTCGTTCTTTGTTAGGAGGAGCCTTCTTTATTGGATAACTCCTTTACTCTCTTCTCCAAATAATCCTCCTTCCAAAACACTCTAGGATTCCACCAAATGAACAATACCCATAATAATAAGTTTCCTATTATTTTAAATGTTGGCACAAAACCAAATTGGTGAATTAAATTAATGGATCCACCAAATTAATTCATGAGAGTTGGAAAATTTAATTAAAAGTGTTGGCTCCACAATTAAAGAGGAGGATTTGGCACATTTAATTAGGGGAGTTGGTGGCACCATTAATTGGGGGGCTTTGTCCCAGGGGGTCCCCACACCGTAACCTCTCATGGGAGGTTAGGTTCAGGTGGGCCCCACAACCATAACCTCTCATGAAATGTTAATGTGGGGTGGTCCCCACTTCCAACCTCCACATGGAGGTTTTAACCAACTAGAATAAAAATAAAGCTACCACTTTATTTTTATCTAACTTATTCATCAAAACCCAAAAACTAACTTCTATTCTCGACCAACTACCGTTGACGTGAAAGTATTCTTAAGAGAATATCGGCGCTGTGAGTTCAACGGTGACCTCGAATTTCAGTTCCGAGCACTGGTTCAAAAGTTATAAAAACCCGCTCATGCGTTTATTGAACGTAACCGAACAAAACTCCAGAAATTGATTTCGGGAAAACCGGGCCTCAGAATGAAGCGCCGTAAATTTTCGTGGACTTGTAAAATTCCCATATATTTATAAAAAAAATTCCATGATATTTCTGGGTCTTTACATTTCAATTTATATGTGATCTATTTTACCTTGTGTCATTATAGTAAGATGACCGCTATATCTGGGTTATTGGAGTCAAAGTGTTACAAATGTAGTTAAATTCCAATTTTTTATAGTGATCATAAAGTTTATAGGGTCTTTTATTACCAATGAAATGGTCAGATATAATCTCTATCTCTAATATTTTTTTTATTTTATGAAAGTATTTAAAAAAAATACAAATGGTTGGATGTCATAAAAAATAGGTTGTATGTTTTATTTTTAACAATCATTGAGGCTGAAGATGATGAACAATGTTGAAGATTGAGTTTTATGAATGGTTTTAAGGATAAAATTATTTATTAATGACTAAATTTGAAGTTTTATATTGATAATTAAGTATTTTTTAGGACTTAAGGAGATTTTAAAAAAGACATAGTGATATCTCTATATATCATGGACTTGACTTTGGAAGATTGAGCTTTAGGTAGACTACAATGATCTATATTCTAATCAATTGTTGATGATGTTTAATTTTTTTATTCAAGAATTTACTAGTTTTATAAATATTTATAGATCACAATTATTTATCCAAAGGTGAATAAAAGTAATTTGGTGAAGAAATCCATCACCACACTATGCAATACATCATGTTGAATCAGGGTAAGGTATAATGGACCTAAAAATATTTAGAGTGGAGAAGTTATGGTTGTTTTTTATGACAACCTAGGTAATAAGAAACCAATTTCATGCCTTATTAAGATTAATGAAATATATATTATATATTTATATACCTTATGACAATATGAAGTAATTTTTCAATCAAAAAAATTATTCTAACTTAATTTGAATTCATATATTATATAGTTTTATTTTAAACATTAACCTATAAATTTTGGTATTATAATTTTAGAAAAATATTTTAATTTTTAAAATTATCAATTCAAAATTATCTTAGAATTATTTTTTTTTATTTTCTAAAATGATTTATCTTAATGTGAATAGTGAATAATAACTTTTTTTGGTAACGCTGTCATTTCTTTTTATTAAATAATGTAAAATATAAGAAACATTATATTTTTCAATTAATATTAAATTAAGTTTATTTTATTTTATTGAAAAATAATCTAATTAATTATTTAATAATCAACATTGCACATTATTTTTTTATGAGTTTATTTTTTGTGCATAAAATGAATTTTTTAAAAAAAATCATTGTGTTCTATAAATTTATAATAAATCATTTTATTCTAATTCTAGAAATATATTTTTCAAAAATTGATTCCATATTTGTAATCATGAGGTACAAATTTGGTGGATATTTCCATTTTATTTTTCATCATTATGAATATTAATTGTATTAAATATTGGTCACCATGATAAGGGTAAACTGGTAAAACAAGACTAAAACTATGAGATAAGGCCTAATGATCTACCTAAAACTTTTTTTATTTTCATTTCATAAGATATTTTTTAACAAAACAACCCATGTTTCTAAAATGTCGCAATTTCTTTCCACTTTCATTTGATAATTACCTTAATATGATTTTAAGTAACAAATAGAAAAAAAGTGTCACACTCTTTGTTTTAATATCAATAATATTTTTTCATATGGATAAAAATATTTTATGTTAATTTATAAATAGTTATTTTAAATATGAATGATTTTTTTATCACGGTAATTTATTTTTAATTTTTATGATGGAATAATTAGCTTACATTCTTATGAAACATCGATATAACGATAATTTAAGTGATGGTAAAATCAAGTAAATGATTTAAAAAAATACCAGGTAATATAATTTGGATGAATTATTTTGTTAAAATAATTTTTAACATATATATGAAATATTATGAATCTGTTAAAATTTTACATTTGAATTACGTTTCTATATTGTTGTCATTAAAGACAAACTATGTGAATAGTTTGGAATATTAATTTAATAGTATATTATGATAAATTATTTTTTATTTAATGATTTAAAATTCCTAAAAACATATATTTATCCACTAATTAAAAAAATTATTATACCAATAGTTTGGAATCATTAGTATAAGCCCCCAAACCGTTGGTATATTCTATACCAACAGTTTGGGAAGTTGTTGGGTAATTTGGAATTAGGAAAGACATATCCCAAAAATTTGGAGAAAACCATTGGGAATGACCTATCCCAACAGTTTCAAAACCATTGGGAAAGACCTATCCCAACAGTTTGGTCAAACCATTTGGAAAATTGTTCTCAAAGTACCCTTTCCTAATTTTTTACCAAAAATATTGGGAAAGAACTATCCCAACTGTTTTAAAATTTTTGGGATAGGTAAATATAAAAAAAATCTATAGTGGAGGTTTGAACCCACAACATGCATGTTATATATTAAACAATTTACCATTTATATATATATATATTTAATTTATATATTAATTTATTTGATGATACTTGACAAAAAAAATCATAAAAAATAAGGGTACTTATCCCAATGGTTCTCAAAACAGTTGGGATAGTCCATTCACAACGGTTTTGAGAACCATTGAGATAGGTACCCACCTTTTCCAACCCTTTCCCAATAGTTTTCCAAAACCGTTGGGAAAAGTTTACCATTTCCCAACAGTTTTCTCAAACCATTGGAAAAAGGGGTCTCAAAGTACACTTTCCCAATAGTTTTCCAAAACCATTGGGAAAATTAGACCCTTACCCAATAGGAATTGGGAAAAGTGGTCTCAAAGTACCCTTTTCCAACTATTTTCCAAAACCATTGGGAAAATTGTTCTCAAAGTTCAATTTCCCAACACTTTTCCAAAATCGTTGGGAAAATTGGTCTAAAAGTGGAATATCCCAAAAAAATTTGAAAATGGTTGGGAAAGGGGACCAATACCAATATTTTTTAAAAACCAATGGTATAGATGCATTTGTATAGGTAGGTGATTCTCTCTCAAATTTACCCAAGAGATGAAGGTAGAACGGTCCTTTTAGTCTAGCTTGGGTTGTCGAATCCACAGAGACCTATAAAGTAACCTATAGACACCCACATTATATGGATTGTTTTTGGATATTAAGTGGCCAACATGATTGATTTTAGATGGGTTTAAGGTATCACTAATAGTTTTAAGTTAATTCAAATTAAGGAAATGATTTGATCCTAGGTTATCACTTAGGACGGATTGAATAAATTTCTTTTTTTAATGATTATAAGTTCCTATAATCGAGATGGGTTCATTTAAGAAGATCAAACATAATAATAACTTAGTGGTTTAATGCCCACACACCCTAATACTATTCACCCATACACTTTAAGGATCAAATCATTGAGCACTCCAAGGTAAAGGTTCGTATTAGCACTTGAAATGTGTGACCTTAAATTCAATAAGGATGAAGATGTTTTAAAATCATCAAAAAAATCTCATTTAAAATAAGTGATTAGCCATTAATGGGGTGATAAATAACATTCAATATATCCCATTGATACTCCTTTCGATCAACCGATAAGTTGGTCAGCCCTATATTGATTCTATGGTTTCAATGGAAGCGGAAAGTAGACTCATGAGGGAGGAAATGGATAATTAAAGAAAACAATAAAAATAAAATGATCACTCCACCGTTGTGTGAATAACTTCACAAGATTTGGTGTGAATAAATTCAAAAATTGAGGAAAAGGTATCAAAGTGAGATGGATAAAAATAGAATAAGAAGAGAAGAAGAACTTTTATTAAGAAACTAAAGTGAATTGAACAACTTACATGTGAAAGACAAACTTGAGACATCAAAATCACAGCATAACATTACAATTGAACAAAGCACCAAAAGATGATAAAATCATTCAACACCACTGCCTTAAATAGAAATTTTGGGAGGCTTGGGTTGAGCCTCCAACAGTACAAAAGATCTCACTTGATTATGGTAGGCCTTGGGTGGTGGAAATTAAGGGAGAGGAGACTTTTCCACCTTTGACCCGAGGTGGAAGCCAGCTTGCTTACAATGAAAGGACGTGCTTGTACGTCCTTATATATGGCCAAATAATAGTGGTCCATAGAAGGATAAAATGGATAACCAGATGTATCCTACCCACCTGTAAAATTTGGGACCATTTGGAGTTGTTGATTCGGAGATATGATTATATTAGTGGAATTTTTTTCTTAGCAACAGAATCTGGCCCAGAATTTTATCTCTAAATTGGGATGCCTATATGGACACCATGAATGGAGGATTAGCATTGAATCTTGAATATTGGTTTGTTCCTATACATTTATTCTATAATACCACGAAATTTGGGATTCATTGGGCTTGTATGTTGGGCCCCACAGTCTCATCAGTGAGCTGGTGCCCAATCTGACTTCTCCAGAATTGTTTCCTTTCATCACAAAATATCCTCATCTTCTTCCATGAATTCTCCATTGATCCCTGAATGAAACATGATCATATTGAAGTTTAGATCAATTTAACAAAATATCAAATTGAAATATGGATAAGTATATTCCTTAAAATCAGATGAATCATTGGGTACTTTAAATGATGTTAAAAAATGTACCACATAATAGTGCATTTTAAGAAGGTATTACAATCATAATGTGAAATTATGTTTAAAGTGTAAAATGCACTAAAATGGTGCTTATTAATAATAAAGAACATGAATATTATATATATTAACAATGAATATTACCCTCATTTAGTGGCTAATCACACCCCCCAACTTGAGTTTTGCTAGTCCCGAGCAAAATATTTCTCAAAAATATGAAATTCAAATTCCCTTTTCCAAAAACATTTTAATACACAATGATCACCAAAAACCCTTATACCAAACAATCATGAAACCCATAAAAATATTTTAATACATTATAGTTTCATAAGTAGATCTCAATCTCAAGCCCATTCCTTTGTTCAAATTCATTTCCATATTTCATCCAATATCAATTAAGTATAAGGATGTGTTGTGCATCACAATAGACATGGGGGTTCATATTTATTCAAGGGGGAAATGATGGAAGTGCTAGGTGGAATCACATTTCAAAATTAAGATGAGTATTCAATTTTTTTTATTGTATTTTTTTTTTGTTTTTTTTTTTGTTTTTTTTTTGTTTTTTCAATTTTGCCATGGTAATTGAAATTGCACTCAAAAGAGTCAACCCCTATAGCAAGACATTGTCGATGACTCCCATACTCAAAGACCTTAGGGCACCAAGTGAATCCCACATACTCAGGCATCATCTCGAGTTAACTCAGCAAACAAAATTCAAATTACCAAAAATATGGATAAAATTACTAACTCTGGGCCAGAAAACTATAGAGTCACGATCCCCAAGTTCCTAAATCCACGCATTAGGTCATTTCATTTCTCTACGCGCAAATTTATTGTTTTTTATTATTTTTTTTTGAATACTCATATTAAAACTAAAATGATCACAAAACCTATGCTATTTATTTTTGGTACCCCATGAACTCTAACTAATACCCCACTATCCAAAGGACATGCATTGTGATCTTTTTTTTATTTGGATGAAAATAAAAACGATGAAATATCACATTGGATAGCCACACTTTCCAAAATATATTCTCATTAAATTATAAAAGGATTAAAATTAGAATCAGGGCATGCTAAATCATTTGATATTCAGTTTCAAAGTGTGCAATGTGTATTACCATGTTCAAAGTTAAGGAATTTTTCCTTCCATTTACACATATTTTTATTCAAATCATTCATTTTTTTGACACAAAAGCATTTTTTTATTTTTTCTCACCCCCCCCCAACATAAAAAAAAATTGTCCCTAGTGTTTAAAGAATAGAAAATTTAGAAGGGGTAGAGGTATAGAATGAAAGTTTAAAAAGGAAATTGAAAATGAGGATCACTGAATGAAGTCACCTGGGGGTTGAAGTTGAAATTCTTGCTGCTCCCTTTTAATCATTTGATATCCATGTCACATGCAGAGTTCCCTAGTAGAAAAAAAACAACCGAAAAAAACAAAATAATATATATATATATATAATAAAGAAAGTAAAATATATGTATATATAAAAAAATTATAGAATAAGGAATCACAAAAAAACGTAGGACAGTGGTAAGCGCGCGCCCCTGTATCCCTTCGGTCCTGGGTTCGAATCCCCGTGGCTTCGCCGGTTGTGACGGGGTTTGACCCATGACCCATGACGTGTCCCTTATTATTATTATTATATTTTTATTTATTTATTTTATTGTATTTTTATTTTAACCTACAAACACATTAAAATAAAACAAACTGATGATAAATCGTATTCTTTTTAAATTTTTGGGTAAGGCATTACTCAAGGATCACACGATGTGACACGGATGAATATGGTGCTCCCCTTTCATACCCATCCATACTCATAATAGAAGAACAGGTCAACAGTCTAATTTTTTAGATATAAAAATTATTAATTAAAATATAAATTTTATTAAAACAACAAAATGATAGGAAACGTGAAAACCATGGGTTGCCTCCCATGCAACGCTTTGTTTAACGTCGTTAGCCCGATGTGGAACCCTAAAATTACACAATACCAACTTTTAAAATTTTAAGGACCCCATATTTATCCACTTCTACTTTATTTATATTGATTCTTTGTTTATAATTTGTGTCATGTAAAAACCAATTTTCTAAAATGAGTGGTAAAATCCAAGGAATATCAAAAATGGTTGATTCAATTTATTTTTTAGTCTTTCCAAATACATTAAGAATCATTACCTCTTTATTGGTTTCAAGATAATAAATTTTGAAAATTGGAAGTTTTTTGTTGTCCCCAATGAATGGAAACTTGAGGGTGGATGTAAAGTCCTTTAGTTTATGTTCAGGTAGGCTAACACTCTCAGACATAGGTTGGGACTTTGAATCAAACTCAATTTCATTTTCAAAATTTCTCAATAGAATTTATTCCTTTTGAATAGAAAATTCAACCACCAAATTGGGAAGATTGGTTTCAGGAATGGGTATGTACTCAAAGTTTGTGATTTCTCTTAATGGTTTAGTGATTTTTGTTTTTGAAAAATCATCAATGGAGTTATACTTAGGAGACTCAATCCATGATGTCAAATTTCCCTCTTCTGAATACATGAAATCAATTTCTTCCTGATTTAAATACCCTTCAACAATTTCTTGATTCAATTCCCCTAACCCAAATCTAAAGGTTGGTTCTTCAATAAAGTTATGAGAGGTTTGGGGGAAACTAGAAACTTCACATAAGGTTTTGGAAGGTACAGTTGGTGTATAGATGAGTTCCTCACAAGTATTAATGCATTGTAATTCTAATCTCAAAGATGATACCTCGAAACTCATTATATCCATTTGATTAAATAATTTTTCAATCCATTTTTCAGTATTAGTCTAGATAGGATTTTGTAAATCGCGGCCTTCATTAAGTTTGATCTCTTCAATCATCCTCGAGAGGGTTGGAAATTGATCCTTTAAACAATCATCATCCCATTGATTGTTCATCTCACTAGTTGTGTGGTAATTAATCAAGGGCTGATCAAAGAAATTTTCTAATTTAGGGGCTTCCCAATATTTATTTTCCATTTGATTCCAGCATGAGTTTGTGACATGATAATTTGGAAGATACTCCATTTAAGAAGATAGAAAGTTGAAGTCTAGATTCTCAGGACACACGCAAAATGAAACGGGTAAAGATAAGAGATATTGAGGTGAGAATAGAGAATGTGGGATGGGAAGAGGATTCTAGGGTCTATGGTAACTTACTTGGGTCCCCGGAAATGGCACCAAAATTTGATTCTCGATCAAATTTACCCAAGAGATGAAGGTAGAACGGTCCTTGTAGTCTAGATTGGGTTGTCGAATCCACAGAGACCTAAGAAGTAACCTATATACAAGCACATTATATGTATTGTTTTTGGATATGAAGTGGCCAACATGGGTTGATTTTATATGGGTTTAAGGTATCATTAATAGTTTTAAGTTAATTCAAATTAAGTTAATGAGTTGATCCTAGGTTAACGTTTGGGGTGGATTGGATGAATTTCATTTTTTTAATGATTACAATTTCTTATAATCGAGATGGGTTCATTTAAGAAGATCAAACATAATAATAACTTACTTTTTTAATGCCTAAAAACCCTAATACTAATCACCCATACACTTGAAGGATCAATTCATTTAGCACTCCAAGGTAAAGGTTCATATTAGCACTTTAAATGTGTGACCTTAAATTCAATAAGGATGAAGATGTTTTAAAATCATCAAATAAAAATCTCATTTAAAAGAAGTGATTAGCCATAAATGGGGTGATAAAAAACTTCCAATACAACCCCTTGATACTCCCTTGGATCAACCCATAAGTGGGTTAGCCCTCCATTGATTCTATGGTTTCAATGGAAGTGGAAATTAGACTCATGAGGTAGGAAATGGAGAAATAAAGAAAACAATAAAAATAAAATTATCACTCCACCGTTGTGTGATTAATTTCACAAGATTTGGTGTAAATAAATTCACACCTTGAGGAAAAGGTATCAACGTGAGATGTAGAACAATATAATAATAGGAGAAGAAGATCTTTTATTAAGAAAATAAAGTGAATTGAACAACTTACATGTGAAAGACAAACTTGAGACAACAAAATCGCAGCATAAAATTACAATTGAACAAAGCACCAAAATATGATAAACTCCTTCCCCACCACTACCTTAAATAGGAATTTTGGTAGCCTTGGGTCGAGCCTCCAATGGTACAAAAGATCCCACTTGAGTATGGTAGGCCTAGGGTGGTGGAAAGTAAGGGATAGGAGACTTTTCCACCCTTGACCCGAGGTGGCAGCCAGCTCGCTTACACCGAACATACGCACTTGTAAGTCCTTCTATATGGCCGAATAAGAGTGGTACATATAAGGATAAAATGGATACCCAGATGTCTCCTACCCATCTGTAAAATATGGTCCCATTTGGAGTTGTGGATTCGGAGATATGATTAGATTACTAGACTTTGTTTCTGGGCCACAGAATCTGGACCAAAATGTTATCTCTAACTTGGGTCGCCTAAATGGACACCATGGAGGCAGAATTAGCATTGTATCTTGAAGAGTGATTTGTTCCTATACATTTATTATATAATCTAACGAAATTTGTGATTCATTGGGCATGTATTTTGGGCCCCACTGTCTCATCAGTGAGCTGGTGTCCAATCTAACTTCTCCAGAATTATTTCCTTTCATCACAAAATATCCTCATTTTCTTCCATGAATTATCCAATGATACTTGAATGAAACATGATCATATTGAAGTTTAGATCAATTTACCAAAATATAAAATTGAAATATGGATAATTATATTCCTAAAAATCAGACGAATCATTGGTTACTTTAAATGATGTTCAAAAATGTACCACATAATAGTGCATTTTAAGAAGGTATTACAATCATAATGTGAAATGATGTTCAAAGTGTAAAATGCACTAAAATGGTGTTTATGAATAATAAATAACATGAATATTATATATATTAACAATGAATATTAGCCTCATTTAGTGGCTAATCACACCACCCAACTTGAGTTTTGCTAGTCCCGAGCAAAATACATCTCAACAATATGAAATTTGAATTCCCTTTTCCAAAAACATGTTAACACACAATGATCACCAAAAACCCTTATACCAAACAATCATGAAACCCATCAAAATATTTTAATACATGATAGTTTCATAAGTAGATCTGAATCCCAAGCCCATTCCTTTATTCAAATTCATTTTCATATTTCATCCAATATCAATTAAGTATGAGGATGTGTTGTGCATCATAATAGACATGTGGGTTCATCTTTAATCAAGGGGGAAATTACGGAAGCTCTAGGTGGAATAACATTTCAATATTAAGATGAGTATTCAATTTTTTTATTGTATTATTTTTTTATTGTTTTTTTGCAATTTTTCCATAGTAATTGAAATTGCACACAAAAGAGTCAACCCCTGTAGCGAGACTTTTGCCGATGACTCTCAGGCTCAAATACCTTAGGGAACCAAGTGAATCCCACATACTTGGGAATAATATTGAGTTAACTCAGTCAAAAACAATTTCAAATTACCAAAAGTAGAGATAAAATTACTAACTCTGAGCCAGACAACTATGGAGTCACGATCCCCAAGTGTGGAAAGACACGCATTAGGTCATTTCATTTCTCTATGCGCAAATTTATTGTTTTCTTAAAGTTTTTTTTATTTAATACTCATATAAAAACTAAAATGATCACCAAACCTATGCTATTTATTTTGGGGACCCCATGAACTCAAACGAATACCCCACTATCCAAAGGACGTGCATTGTGATCTTTTTTTATTTGGATGAAAATATAAACAATGAAATATCACATTGGACAGCCACACTTTCCAAATTCTATGCTCATGAAATTATACAATGATTAAAATCAGAATCAGGGCATGCTAAATTATTTGATATTCAGTTTCAAAGTGTGAGATGTGTATTACCATGTTCAAAGTTAAAGGAATTTTTCCTTCCATTTACACATATATTTTTTTTCAAATCATTCATTTTTTTATCACAGAAAAGAATTTTTTTTATCTCCCCCCCCCCAACATAAAACAAAATTGTCCCCAGTGTTCAAAGAAAAGAAAATTTAGAAGGGGGTAGAGGTAGAGAATTAAAGTTCAAAAAGGAAATTGAAAATGAGGATCATGGAATGAAGTCACCTGGTGGTTGAAGTTGAAATTCTTGTTGCTCCCTTTTAATCCTTTGATAACCATGTCACTTACAGAGTTCCCTAGTAGAAAAAAAACAAACAAAAAAACAAATATATATATATATAATAAAGAAAGTAAAATATAAGAATATATATATAAATTATAGAATAAGGAATCACAAAAAAAATGTAGGACAGTGGTAAGCACGCGCCCCTATCTCCCTTCGGTCCCGGAATCGAATCCCTGTGGCTTCGCCGGTTGTGACGAGGTTTGACCCACGACCCACGACGTGTCCCTTTTTATTATTATTATTATATTATTATTTAGTTTATTTTTTTTAACCTACAAACACATTAAAATCAAACATACTGATGATACATTGTCTTCTTTTTAAATTTCTGGGTAAGGCATTACTCAAGGATCACACCCCGTGACACGGATGAATATGGTGCTCCCCTTTCATACCCATCCATACTCATAATAGAAGAACAGGTCAATAGTCTATTTTTTTAGATATAAAAATGATTAATTAAAATATAAATTTTATTAAAACAACAAAATGATAGGAAACTTGAAAGCCATGGGTTGCCTCCCATGCAGCACTTTGTTTAACGTCGTTAGCCAGACGTGGACCCCTAAAATTACCCAATACCAACTTTCAAAATTTTAAGGACCCCATATTTATCCACTTATATTGTATTGATATTGATTATTTGTTTATAATTTATATCATATAAAAACCAATGTTCTAAAATGAGTGGTAAAATCCAAGTAATATCAAAAAATGGTTGATTCAATTTCTTTTTTCGTCTTTCCAAAGACATTACGAATCATTACCTCTTTATTGGTTTCAATATAACAAATTGTGAATATTGGAATTGTTTTGTTATCCCCAATGAATGGAAACTTTAGGGTGGATGGAAAGTCCTTTCGTTCAAGTTCAGGTAGGCTAACACTTTCAGACATAGGTTGGGACTTTGAATCCAACTCAATTTCATTTTCAAAATTTCTCAACAGAATTGGTTCCTTTTGAATAAAAGATTCAACCACCAAATTGGGAAGATCAGTTTCAGGAATGGTTATGGACTCAATGTTTGTGATTTCTCTTAATGGTTCAATGATTTGTGTTTTTGAAAAATCATCAATGGAGTTATACTTAGGAGACTCAATCCATGATGTCAAATTTCCCTCTTGTGAATACATGAAATCAATTTCTTCCTGATTTAAATACCCTTCAAAAATTTATTGATTCACTTCCCCTAACCCAAATCCAAAGTTTGGTTCTTCAATAAAGTCATGAGAGGTTTGGGGGAAACTAGAAACTTCACATAAGGTTTTGTAAGGTACAGTTGGTGTATAGATTAGTTCCTCACAAGTATTAATTCATTGTAGTTCTAATATCAAAGATGATACCTCAGAACTCATTATCTCCATTTGATTAAAAAATTGTTCAATCAGTTTTTCATGATTAGGCTGGATATGAGTTTTTAAATCGTGACCTCCATTATGTTTTATCTCTTTAATCATCCTCGAGAGGGTTGGAAATTGATCCTTTAAACAATCATCATCCCATTGATTGTATATCTCACCAGTTGGGTGGTAATTAATCAAGGGTTGATTAAATAAATTTTCTAACTTAGGGGCTTCCCAATATTTATTTCCCATTTGATTCCAGCATGATCTTGTGACATGATAATTTGGAAGATACTCCATTGGAGAAGATAGAATGTTGAAGTCTAGATTCTCAAGACACACACAAAAAGAAAGGGTTAAAGATAAGAGAGATGGAGGTGAGAATAGAGAATGTGGGGTGAGAAGAGGATGCTAGGGTCTAAGGTAACTTACATGGGTCCCCATAGACGATGCCAAAATTTGATTATCGCTCAAATTTACCCAAGAGATGAAGGTAGAACGGTCCTTATAGTCTTGCTTGGGTTGTCAAATCCACAGAGGCCTAAAAAGTAACCTATAGACACGCACATTCTATGGATTGTTTTTGGCTATTAAGTGGCCAAATTGGGTTGATTTTAGATGGTTTTAAGGTATACCTAATAGTTTTAAGTTAATTAAAATTAAGGTAATGAGTTGATCCTAGGTTATCGCTCGGGGGTGGATTGGATGAATTTCTTTTTTTAAGGATTACAATTTCTTATAATTGAGATGGGTTCATTTAAGAAGATCAAACATAATCATCACTTACTGGTTTAATTCCTACACACCCTAATACTAATCACCCATACACTTGAAGGATCAAAGAATTGAGCACTCCAAGTTAAAGGTTCATATTAGCACTTTAAATGTGTGACCTTAAATTCAATAAGGATGAAGATGTTTTAAAATCATCAAATAAAAATATCATTTAAAAGAAGTGATTATCCATTAATGGGTTGATAAATAAAATCCAATCTAGACCCTTGCTACTCCCTTTGATAAAACCATAAGTGGGTTATGCCTCCATTGATTCTATGGTTTCAATGGAAGCGGATAGTAGACTCATGAGGGAGGAAATGGAGAAGTAAATAAAACAATAAAAATAAAATGATCACTCCACCGTTGTGTGAATAATTTCACAAGATTTGGTGTGAATAAATTCACAGCTTGAGGTAACGGTATCAAAGTGAGATAGAGAACAATATAATAAGACGATAAGAAAAACTTTTATTAAGAAAATAATGTGAATTGAACAACTTACATGTGAAAGACAACCTTGAGACAACAAAATTGCAGCATAACATTACAATTGAACAAAGAACCAAAACATGATAAACTCCTTCACCACCACTACCTTAAATGGGCATTTTGGGAGCCTTGGGTTGATCCTCCAATAGTAGAAAAGATCCCACTTGATGATGGTAGGCCTAGGGTGGTGGAACGTAAGTGAGAGGAGACTTTTCCACCCTTGACCCGAGGTGGCATCCATCTTTCTTCCACCGAACATACACGCTTGTAAGTCCTTCTATATGGCCGAATAAGAGTGGGACATAGAAGCATAAAATGGATCCCAGGATTTCTCCTACCCTAATATAAAATTTGGTCCCATTTGGAGTTGTGTATTCCAATATATGATTTGATTAGTGGACTGTTTTTCTGGGCCACAGAATCTGGCCCAAAATTTTATCTCTAATTTGGGCCGCTGAAATGGACACCATGGAGGCATAATTAGAATTATATCATTCATAGTTATTTGATCCTATAGATTTATTTTAGCGTCCCTCGAAATTTGGGATTCATTGGGCCTGTATGTTGGGCCCCACAGTCTCATCAGTGAGCTGGTGTCTAATCTGACTTCTCCAGAATTGTTTCCTTTAAACACAAAATATCCCCCATCTTCTTCCATGAATTCTCCATTGATCCATGAATGAAACATGATCATATTTATGTTTAGATCAATTTCCCAAAATATAAAATTGAAATATGGATAATTATATTCCTTAAAATCAGATGAATCATTGGGTACTTTAAATGATGTTAAAAAATGTACCACATAATAGTGAATTTTAAGTAGGTATTACAATCATAATGTGAAATGATGTTCAAAGTGTAAAATGATCTAAAATGGTATTTATTAATAATAAAGAACATGAATATTATATATATTAACAATGAATATTAGCCTCACATAATGGATAATCAGTAGGATTTCTAGTAGTGATCCAATTTCTTTTTATATAGTATATAATATCAACCATTTCCTATTTATGGGTCACTTTTCCTTTTTTAGTAAATTTCTTGGCACCATTATCGTAAAAAAATTGGTATTAGGTTAAGCATCAAATGGGGTAATGGGGGTTAAAACTAAGAGATAAGGGTTGAAACACCCCCTAAAGTTGTCCAAATTTTAATGGTTTTAAATATTTAGAATCATCATCATCCTATATTTAGAATATTTTAATTTGGCATCACTTTAACATGAAATTTAATTTATATTAATTTAAAATTTGATGTAATTTTAAGTGTGTTCTTTCTCTCACTTATACAATGGGACCTCTTATCCTCTCTTCTTCTCACCTTTTGAGCACTCTAGTTCAGAAAATAAATACCCAAATATCTCCCCAAAATATCACACCAATTTTTATAGTTCATGTTCTCACAAAAATACAAAACCTATAATTATTAAGGTGTAATCAAGAAGAGGTTATCTGAGGAGAAGTTATAAGTCATAACCAAGATATTTCAGGTTTATATTTTCTTCTTACACGTTTAAATATAATTTAACTATTATGAAATAATAAAATAAATATCTTCAACATACTAAAATACTTTTATGATAATATTACAACCCTTTTTCATTTCCTTTTTTGTCATCTAGGAAATGATTACATCACTCGTGTGTACGTGTGGATTACCACCTCCTTGAAGTCATGTGTTTCATTTTTTCACAATATCACAAGAATGTTCATTATGATGGATTTAATTAGTATATATTATATTTATAACATAATTATAGTTATATAAAGATAATATATCATCTATTTTATACCTTTCCATCCATTTAAATGATTATGTCCTTCATTGATACCTGTGGACTACTAGCTCCATGAAGTGGTGCAGTTTATTTTTCAAATACACCATTCATGGATTGTTATAAAAAAATTAATATTTATGAATTATAATTATATAAGTATTTAGATTCTGGAGATGATGTAATAGTGACCCCTTTGACCATAGTCATTCAACCAAATCTATTTTGGGATTATGAACCGAATGTTCACAAAACATCTAATGAAAAATTTTCATAATAATTAACTAAACAAAACATGGTTATAAAAAACATATAAGATATAATGATAATGGAATGAAAATGAAAAAAGTTCTCAATTAAGTAAATAACTAATATCATATTATTATTTATTAGTTAAATAATGTACATTTCTATATGGTATTGAAAGTAATGGGTTTTTCATTAAAACCTTACGTTAATGTATTCTTTTGATTTTTTTCCCTCCATGTCCATGTTCATTAAATTGTTTCAATAATTTTATTATTTACACTATTAGGAATATGAAAGGAAATTTTTAAATACCTTTGGAATTATTAACAATGTTTAAAAATGAATCTTATTTCCATTTTTCAAATGAGGAACTTTTACTGAATGTGTGAAAGGAATCATTCTTTTAAATTTTACACCACAAAATGTTTTCCCTAAAATCATTAATTATAATTTTTTTAAAGATTAAATTATATTTTGACATGGTAATTTACAAATAAAATATTTTTTATAATATTTTAGAGATTTTTTATTTTAACTAGTTTTCAAAATAAATAGATATTTATCCTTATTTTTATGAAAAAATATAAAGTTTTTTGATTATGAGTTTAAAAAATATTTTCATAGGATTTAAAATGAAATAGTGAAATAATGAAAAATAATAATTCATTATATGGTAATTGATAATTATAGATAATTAATTGTATTCCTAATATAGTTTATATGATAGGTGAACCTAATATATATTATATGACTTGTGAGCTTGATATAGCTCTCTAATGCATTGGATAATTCTGCTTATCTTTAAAAGTAATAAAAAGGGATTAGCCAAATATGTTTATCCTATGTATTTAACTAGGCTCCCATTATATCTATCAAGATTGAACATGGGTTAGGAATATAATTCTCTAATATGTCTATAAAGATATTTATTTTCTTGTTATGGGTTTTAAAAATTTTATTTTAACAAAAATCATGTTTTTAATGTGGATTTGATTTATTTTATATTCTCAAAGAATATTGTGAAAAAAGTATAAATTTTATGGGTATTAATTTTTTCTACTGGAAAAATAGATTTATTTCATTTATATCCATAACTAATCATTTTTTCTCATCCCATTTTTTAAAAAAAAATTAAAGTGTTTACAGGTTATTAGGAAAAAAGAATAAATCATGTTAAAAGTACTAAATATTTGACTTTAAAAGAAAATAAGTTTCATTTTAGAAGTTTTTACTATGGTAAAAATAGATACTAAGTTTAATTATCCACTTTATAATATATGGTTTTGTAATATAAGATTTACAACTTAATTCTCTAATACTCTAAACCAAAAGGATACTCGAAATGTAAATAAGTGAACTTTTATTAGAAACATAAAATTATGTAATGTATTAAGGTTGGATCCTTATAATTGGTGTCAAATAAAATATATACATAACTTTATAGGTTAGGATAATATTAGTTGGAAACCCTAGATATATTGTAACATATGGTTATGTTAAATTGATATATCATTTTATGATTACCATTTTACATTATTTAATATATAGCTGTTAAGAATGGGTTTCAATAAAGAAAATAGGTAATATGAAGTAAGAATATATCAAGTGAATAATATCCTTTCAAACCAATATCATGGAATGGTTGGAATTATAATAGATCAATTTATTTTACTGATCGGTAAATTAATGTAGGTTATAGATTTTTATAGAATCTATGTTAGAGAGCCACTAGATTTTCCACAGAGTAACAAATCAATAGTTGATCATTTTATGAAACATCACCCTCTGAATTTTGGGGGAACCTCAGATATAGTTGTATCTAAAGGATAGATCAATCCTCTAAAAAATATATTTGAATTCAAAGGATGCTTAAAACATTAAAGGGTAACAATTTCTATTTATAATTTTTATAGGGAAGTTGGTCGATCGTGGTCATTGGTTAAGAATGTCAGAGAGATACAAGAGCATGATTACATGGAATGGGTACAATTTAAGAATATTTTCTTATATAAATATTTCTATAAGTTTGTTCGAATCAGTATAGTGAAGCAATTATTGGAATTGAGCCAAAAAGAGGAGATTTGTGTATCTATGTATGATGAAAATTTTACAAGATTGGCTAGGTACACATTGAATTATATTGATGAGCTTGATTTTAAAATTAATATATTTCATAGAAGTTTGAAACCAAGTTTATGAATAGAAATGACTTCTTGGTAATTTAAAATTTTTGAAGAAAAATTCATTGTGCTGATAATGTCAAGATGGAGTTTTCTAAAAATTATGTGCTCTATGATGATGAGAGTAAGAAGTGGTCAAGGTGTTAATAAAGAAGAATAAATCAACTTTTAAAGATAGAGATAAGATCCCAAAATGTTCCAAATTTGGTAAAATAAATATTAATGAATGTTTTATAGGATCTGTAAAGTGTTGTTGGTGTGGAAATTTTGGTAATATGGCTCTTAACTTAAATAAAAAAATGCATGACCAGTCCAAGGATGGGATATTAGATAGCTATCCAATGATGAGATGTTTTAATTGCAACGAGAAACGGAATTATAATAATGTGTGTCTAAAGATATCAATTCAATAAATTATACCAATGCCTTGTTTAACTCTAGATCTTCATATTCCTTCATTTCTAAGAAATCTAAAATTAATATGGGAATATTACCTTATGAGAAGATGATATAACTTTTGGTGAAAACTCACGGGGGAGTATTAAGGAAACCATAATTTACAGGAATCTTCCAATTATTATTAGTGGGATAGTTTTCCTTAAAAAGTTTATTAAACTACACATATTAGAGTTTGATATTATTATGGGTATTGATTTAATATTATTTTATCATCCTAATATAAATTACAGATCTCATAAATTTGTATTCAACTATTTCATACCTTTAATTACATATCAAGAAGATGAAAAATTAATTAAAGATGACAGTGAAATTTACATGTCACATGTTATTGGAAAAAAAAGAAATTGTTATGATAAGTGATGTGATAGTTGTAAATGAATATATAAATGTATTGAATGATTATTTTCACAATACTATCCTTGATCATGATTTTTAATTTATTATTTATTTAGTTCTTGATGTTAATATAATTTCAAAACCCCTTTATCGAATAGATCAAGTAAAACTTCTTGATTTGAAAAAGAAATTATAGGATTATATTAATATAGACTGCATTCATTTGAGAACTTCATCATGGGTTAATATTGTTTTATTTATTAAAAAATAAATATGGTTAAATATGGATTTACATTGATTATATAGGAATGAATGACATCACTATCAAAAACAAATATTATTTACCTCATATGGATGATTTGTTTTATCATCTATAAAGAGAAAAATACTTTTTAAAGATTTATCTCGGATCAAGGTACCATCATTTTAAATTAGAGGAGGAATATATTTATAATATGGAATATAAAACTAGATATGGTCCTTATGATTTATGCTTATTCCCTTTAGGTTTTCCAATTCACTAGTTATATTCATGGATCTTATAAATAGTGTTTTATATGACTATTTGGAAAATTCATTGGTTGTGTTTTTTGAAGGTAATTTTTTATATTTTAAAATTTATAAGGATCATGAGAGTCACTAAAATATTGTTTTCAAACAATGATTGAAAACAAATTATATGAAAAATTTAGTAAATGTAATTTTTGGTTGTAGTAGTTTTCTCTCTTCAGGAATATTTTTTATAAAGAAGAAATAACTTTTGAACCTATTAATGCTATAGCTTTTGAAGAATTTTGAAGATCTAAAAATTTCAAAGTGATTTTTAGTTTTCTTGGATTAACGAGTTACTACAAGTGTTTTTTTGAGATGTTTTTTTAATTATCTAGGCCAATTATTATGTTAACTCAAAAAATAATTACATTTATCTAGATGAATAATAGTGCCAAATTTTTCTAGGAACTAAAAATATGATTGGATAATACTCTAGTTTTGGACCCTCTGTCATGAAATGGTGACTTTTTTACCATCAGTGACACTTCTTTGAAGTTATACAGTTTTTCTTTAATACAAAAAAAATCTAGTAATTGCTTATGATTGATTTAAATTGAAACCTGATGAGCCAAATTATGCTACACATGATTTGGAACTAACTTATATTTTTTCCTTTAAAAATATATATACATCATTTATGTTAAACAAATTTTGAAATATATACTCATCATAAAAATTTTATCTATATAATCACTTAGAAAGTGTTGGATAAGAGGTAGAGAAGATGTTGTAAACTAATAAAGGATTATGATTTCTTGATTCATTTACATCAAGGAAAACCAAAAAATTAGTTGATTATATAATTTAAAAATATAATTCACCATTAATCATTCCACATTAGTAACATGATCCATCGGTAAATGATTTAATGAAGGATGGACTAGAAATCATGCACAAAATAACTTCCTCTATTTTTTGGTTTTAGTATAGTCATCATTATTAGATATAATTAAGAAATATAAAAAGTAAGATAATGATTTTCAAGGTATGGTGGAACTGGTAACAAAATATAAGTTACCTAAATTTTACATTGATAAAAAAAGTGTTTGGAGATTTTGGAAATGTTTACGTATTGAAGCTATCTCCTCGTTGAAAAATGAATTTTTTTTTTGTGAAGCTCATAGCTCACCATTTTTTATTCGTACTTATAAAAACTCTAAACCTAGAATCCTAGATATAGTGGTCACATTAATACATTTACACTAGATATTAGAAATCACATCCTGAGGGATTAAATAGTTTATTAGTCTTATAATACTATATGCATGCTTGAATAACACATTACATTTGAAAACGTAAAATAAACCATATTTTATTCATTGAGAATAATATTATTCACTCTAGAATATCCATGCATATCAATCATAGTAAAATTCTTATAATTATAGGTAAGGTAGAAAAAATGGTTGATCTCAAATTCTCATAAAGGGAATTTGTATAATAGAATCTATCATAGAATAAATAAGGAATGAATAATATGGAATGAATAAAAAATGATTAAATAATTCAATATAAATTATCACATGATATTGGAACATATCCATTGATAAAATAACTACTCTAATAATCACATGGACATCAATAAATGATTTTTTAATCATGGAATTCATAATTTTGGACATCTTAAACTTACTTTTGAGGTCTCATGCCAAGACATCATACATAAATGGGTAAGGAACATACCAAAAACCCAAACTATTTTTTATCATGAGACCTACTAATGAACCTAGGGGCTATGTAATTATATTCTCCAAATATCACTTAATAATTCCAAAGAATTAATTTTTTTAATAAAAAATCAAAGTTAATCAACATGTCTTAATAATCAATAAGTATCTATATAAGGAGAACTAGAATAGGGAATTCCATTTATTTCCATGTGTAAAATAATCATAATCCATCCATTGAAATATAATCTATGGTAACATTAGAGTATATCCAAATTAAATCGTATGATTCATCACAGTGTGTTGACATAGATTAACAAGATCTTAAAATATCACTGGAACATTTTTTGAGGAAAATATATTATTTATTTTGAAATAAATTATTTAAAATCTAAAAAATAAATTTTTTTTGGAATTTTTTGTAAATATACATGGAATATTTGAAACTAATATTCAAATAAATTAGTCAATATAGTGGGTAAATCAGTTTATGTGGTGTAAATTAAAATAAACATTCCCTTCACTCCATCGGTAAAAAGTGACTCATTCAAAAAATGATAAGAAGGTTCATTTTTTATAAAATTAAATAAAAAACATGTAAAAAATGAATTTAATAATTCGTTTTAGAATAGTAAAATCATTATTGAAAATTTTTTTAAATAAAATATGTAATTAGAAGAGAAATTTTTTTGACCAAATAGAGAACAAAGTTGGTTTACCTTAGAAAAAAAATCAAACATTTGAGTACTTGGAGAGAATAAATTAATTGGAAAACATATTATTTTTATAAATAAATAGATTTGAAGAAAATATGTGTGTTTTAAGATATAAATATCATATAATTACCCCAACATAAACTTAAAAATAAATAATTCTGAATAAGGTTGAGATTATGTAATAAACTCTTACCTTAGGTTTGAATTTCATCATATGTGATTTTAAACTCCTATATAATAAATTTAAATTGTTTTTAAATAGGTAAAAGAACCATATAATAAATTATAATATCATTTATGTTCCCCTTATAACATTTTAATTCCATTTTATTTATAATTATTTATTAAAATTACTATTTCTGAGTGTTAACTGCTTTATTTTTCATGTAACTATCAGTTCAGTAATTTGGATCATTCAATAATAATCATGTTTAAATTATATATAGAATTTTAATAATTATATAAATATCATATATATTAATTATATATATAATAATCCAAGAAATGTGGACGTCAAAATGAATCACAAAGCTTTGTGGAGGTGGTAATCCACCCATATGCATGAGCAATGTTATAATTATTTAATAAGTGGAAGGGTAAGAAGGTATATGATATATTATATTTCATAATTAATAATTATTTAAAAAACATCATATATATATATTCATTATTTCCTTCTTTTTTTCTACCTAAGTAAATTGCTGATGAAAAATGAATTACACCACTCTATAGAGACGGTAGGTCATACATACGCACAAGCGATGTTTTATTTTCCCACAATATATAAAGGATATTAATATTGATTATCATATGTTAATAATAAAATTTACGTATATTATAGATACTTATTTTATTATGTGGGAAATTTTATAAAATATTTGAAGGTGGTAGAAGACAAAATAAAATGGAAACACGTGGTCAAAAGTTATACATATCCTTCAGAATACCACATTTGGATTACACCTTAAACCTCCTAGTTTTGTAATTTTATGATAAAAAATTATATAGGTCGTGGTTATGAAGGTTGGGAAATTATTTTTTAGGCCATGGTTGATATAACTTGCTAAATAGTTTGACTAAGAGATGAAAAGTGGTGCTCTTTTATAAGTGAGTGAGAGTACACACTTATAATTACTTAAATGATTTAAATAATATAAATTTTTTTTATTGTTATTGTGGATCAAAATTATCATATAATCAAAGTTTATAAGGTTATAGTTTAAATATAACCAAAAACCAAGGTTTAATAAATTGTTTTCTTGTTAACATGAATTATTATTCTTTTACTTTTAACCCTTTTAGCTCATTTTACCTTAAATGGGGTGATAAATATTTTCCATGGTTACTATTAATTATAGAATAAATATAAGATAGCCTTATTAAAAAAATTTAAATATTCTGATTTCAATTACATAATATATTTCATATTATTCATCTCCTAGAATTGGAAGAATTTACTTTTTATATAAGTTCGTAAAACATGAAATAAATCGTTTTTAGAAAAATGCTTAGTTTAAGAAAAAAAATTATTTTTCAGAAAAATAAAGTATAACTATGATACCAGTTAAATTAATTGGATTTTTTTAATATAAATAGGCTTATTTATCTTTAAAACAAATTAAGATCCATAATTAACCATTTTAATTATTGATTAAAAGAAAATAACTAAAAACTGATGTTAATTGACCAAAAACATTATTTAGATTTTCAAAATGTTAAACATATATTTATAATATCAAAAATATAATTTTTAATAAATTATATAACATATAAAATATTTATTTTGTATATATTAATGTTGTATAAAATTTTAGGTTATTTTTATATCATTAAAATTTCATAAAAGTGATAGTTTGGTAAAATCAATGATTTTTACCATTAACATAATTTTTAAAAAAAAATAAAAAAAAAAGTATACATAATATAATATTTACATCATGACTTAAAAAATTATATTCATTTCCTAAAATAAAATTTCCAAAAAAATATGTTTTAATCATATTCTTGAATAAATCTATGTGCATTGTTTTATTGTTTCTCTAAAATAATAACTTACTATAATTGATGATATAGTGTTACAATCATGTAAATACTAATATATACAGAGACCCTCAAGAGTATTGCTAGTGGGATGGAATGAATAAATATATTTAATAGTTTACCAAACAATTTTTGACTTATCAATAGGTTAATGTCGATTGAAAATTACTAAATGTGATGCTTTAGATTTTTCCAGCATCAGATTTTAATCAGGAAAATATATAAATGTATTTCATAGTGTTATTTCTAAATAAATATTATGTTAATAAAGTGATTTGGGTTATTATTGATCGATTGAATAAACATTCACATTTACTTCCTATTTTAGATAATATGTATTTATATCATATTTCTCCATTTTTTATCAAGGAGATAGTTAGGTTACATATATTTCCTCACTCCATTGTATCTAACCATGATCTTAGGTTTACTTCTAATTTTTGGAAAGGGCTTTAAAAGTTTTTAGGTACTAATATAATTTTAGTACATTTTTTCATCCTAAATTAGATATACAGTTAGAGTGAACGATTCGTAATTTTGAATACATGCTTCATTCTTGTTCAATGGATTACTAGGGAATTTGGTATCAACACTTTAATTAGTGTAATTTCCTTATAATAATAGTTTTTATTCTAGTATACAGAAGGCACCTTTTAGGAATTATATAGAAACAAGTGTCAGTATCAAGATTATTGTAATGTAGTAAGTGAAGATAAATTTTTTGGTAATATATTTGGTAGAATATATTTATGAAAATTTAAAGATGATTCAACAACATATGAGGTAATGTTATAGTAGAAAAATTGATATTTTTAGAACCAAAAGAAATATCTATCATTCGAGGAAGGTAAACATATTTTTCTTAAAGTATCCCCATGTAAAAGTTTTATGTGATTTAGTAAAAAGGTATATTTAAAGATTTGGTTCATTGGACCATATGAAATTATAGTGAAATTTGGATCATTTTCATACTGATGGACCTTGTGTTTGAGTTTATCCTAGGTACATGATGTCTTTTGTGTTTCATTATTAAGAAAATATGTGTTAGACGCGTCTCATGTATTAATCCTTGAGGTTTTATAGTTGGAAGAGATTCATTCATATAAATAACATCGTATTCATATTCTTGATCATATAGAGGGTATTGATAAATGATTTGATTCATCGTGTTATGGTTTTTTTTAAACACCATTTTATTGGAGAAGAAACATGACAATAAAATAATGTTACAAAAGGAAAACACCCCTATTTAAGTAGTGAATAAAATTATAAGGAACCAATATCCAAATGGGGAGAAGAAAGTTATAAACTAGGTAAGAGTAAATAAATTTCAAGCTTATTAATAATAAATATTATTATTTTATATATTTATATTCATTATAAAAATATTAAGTAATTTTTCAATAAAAAAGGAAATAGTTTTATACTTATAAAAAATTAATTTATTATATGGTTTTATTTAAATTATTAATTTATAAATTTTATAATTTTAATTTTACACAATTAAATTAATTTTATAAATCATAAATTCAATATAATCTTAGAATTATTTTTTATATTTTTGAAAAAAGAGAATTATTTTTAAGTAAATTGTGAAAGATATCAGTTTTTGTAAAAATGTCATTTAATTTTCATAAATAAATTAATATAAATGAACCATTATGTTATTAATTATATTTTAAAAAAACATAATTATCATTCAAGTAGAAATAATCTAATTAATTATATAGGAATTATCCTTATAACCGATTTTGGAAAAAGTTCATTTTTGGAATTAAATATTTATTTTTCTAATAACTATTTTTCATTATGTTTAATCATTTATATTAAAATTTATTTCATCCACCAATATAAATTTATTCTTGAAATATGAATTAAATATGTAGAATAATTCTTTTTAAATTTGGTAAATAGTTGAATTTTATTTTAAGAAATTATGAATAGTAATAATAGTAAATCTTTGTCACCTCGGTAAGGGTAAACCTAATAAGATTGGGTTCAAAATTGATTTAAGGACAAAAAAATATCTCTAAGACTTGTATTTAATTCATTTTATAATATTTGTTTCAACCATGAAACCCCAAATTTTAAATATTTTTCAATTTATTTCCTCTTTCCTTTAATAATGACCTTAATATGATTATAAGTAGGGAATAAAAACAAAATTTCACTCTCTTTGTTTAAATATATTTAACATTTTTCATAGAGATAAAAAGATGGTATGTTGGATTATAAAGTTTCTTTAAAAGTTAATGAATTTTTATATCATGGTAATTTTTTTAAATTTTTAGTGATGTGTTAATTACCTTAAGTGCTTACACAACATCGACGCAACTCTTGTTCAAATAATCGAAAAATTAAGTAAATGATTTTAAAAAACTAAAAAGTAAAAAAAATGGATGAATTATTTGACTCAAAAAATTAAAGAGAAATAAAACATATTAGGGGTTTTTTTAAAAAAAATTAATACCATTACTATATTGATGTCACTGAGTTCAAACTATGTAAATAGTCTTGAAAATATTTTTAATGTTATATTATGATAAAAAATATTTTATTTAATGATTTAAAATTCACAAAAATATTACTATTTTAAAATTTAATTTTATATGGTCTAAAATATAAACCATTTTTCACTTATGTGTCAATTGTTTCATTTTTTGTAACTTTATTGGATCATATATAGTAAAAAACATTTATATCACGGTAATCATCAAAAGGGTTAATGGGTGTTAAAACTAAGAGATTAGTGTGAAAACATCGCATAAAGTTGATAAGATTTTATTTCATGAGATTATCTTGACTCATAATCATTCTAGATTCTAAATAAGTTTATTTGGTTCCAATTTAAATCAAAAAATATTTTTTATTAATTTAATATTGTAAATAATTCCAAATGTGCCTTTTCCTTTACTGATAAAAGGGTGCCTCCTTTCCCATCTTCCTCTAAAATTTTGATCTCTCTAGTTCATAAAATCCCATTATAAATATCTCCCCAACATTTCCCCCCATTTTAGAGTTATTTTTATCCTGAAAAGACCTAACCTAGAAGGCTTAATTTGTAATCTAAATGTGTTAACTGAAGAGAAGGTATAAGTCCTAACCAATCTATTTCAAGTTTCTTTCTTCTTCAAACATGTTGAAATATTATTTAACCATTATAAAATAAAAAAATATGTATCTTCCAAATACATTACTTTTATTATGATTATGTTACAACCCTTTTTAATCTCCCTTTACAACCTTCGAGAAATGAAAACATCAATTGTATGTACATGTGGATTACCACCTCCATAAAGTGACGTGTTTAATTTTTCATCACTGCCTCCCTAGTATTTTTATTAAGATGAATTTAATTAATATATATGATATTCATTACATAATTATAATTCTATAAATATAACATATCATCTTTTTTCTTATATTTCCATCCATTGAAAAATGATAACATCATTTATGTGCACATGTGGACTACCACCTCTATCAAGTGATGTGATTTATATTCCATTAAAGACACTCATGTATGGTTATAAAATTTAAAATAATGTTTAAAAATGATAATAATTTAATTATTAAGATTCAAAATATTGTTGAGAAATGACCTGGTTGACCATGGTCATCCAACCGAAGCTGTTTTGGGATTATGAACCGAACAACCTCAAAATATTTGATGTAAAATTACCTAATTAAGTAACTAAATAAAATATAGTCATAAATGACATAAAATAGATAATAATAATGGGATAAAAATTAAAAAATTTATTAATCATTGAAAAAACTAGTATTATTTTATTATTCCGGAGTTAACGAACGTATGATGCTTGGTTATATTTAAGATAATGTATTTTTTATAAATCTAATTTTAATGTATTACTTTAAAATATTTTTCCTCTATATTCATTTTCATTAAAATATTTCAATAATTTTATTATTCACACTTTTATGATTATAAAATAAACTACCTTTTAAATTATTGAGAATGTTTCAAAATTAATCTTTTTTTTTGTTTTCCAAACGAGGTACTTTTACCGAAGGTTTGAAAGAAATAATTGTTTTGACTTTTACAAAAAGAAAAAAAATTCCCCCTTTCACTAATTATCATTTATTTTAAATATTTATTTACAAGATTACATATTTATTTTAATATAAAATAATCTCCATTGATTTTTTTATTTTTTCATTTTAATAATTTTTCAAATGAAAGGGTTATTTCTCCATATTTTTAGGAAAAAATGGAAATTGTTTTGCTTATGGATTCAAAAGATTTTTTCAAGTAATTTATGTTTAAAAGATGTAAGTTTAATTTTTTCCATGATATGTTACTTGGTCATTATAGATTATTTCATGTGTTCCTAGTTGATATTATATGATAGGTGATCCCAATGCACCTTAAATGACAGGTGAGCTTAATATATTTCTCCAACGCATTAGTTAATATTCTTTGTCATCAAAGGTGGTAAAAAAGGGAGTTAACTTGGGAGGTTTCTCCTATATATTTAACTAGGATCTAGTTATTTCTAACATGAGTGAACAAAAGTTATGAATATAATGCTTAAAGTTACCTGTAAGGGATTTTATTTTATTTTTATGGGTTTTAAAGGTTTTCTTTTATCTAAAAGTCAGTTTCCAATGTGGATATGATTTGTTTTATAAAATCAAATAATAATATGAAAGGGGTAAAAATTTATGGGTTTTCATATTTTTCACTATAAATGGATTTATTTCTTTTATATATCTTGCTTGTATTTTTTTTGTTATCCAATGTTTTCACAAGTTTTTCATAGGGTTTAAGGATAGTTAGGAATAAAGAAAAATTGAATTTGAAAGTCATGAATATTTTCCATGAAAATAAAACATTATTCATTTTTAAAAAATTTATATTATAGAAAAAATAGATATTGAGTATAAGTGACTGAATTATAATATATATTTTTATGTAAGATTTATGACCTAATTATCTAAAACACAAAATCATAAAGATCCATGAAAAGTAAGAAAGTGGATTCATATTTAAAAAAGAAATAATTTTACTGTTTCAAGGTTGGGTCCTTATATTTTTTATTACATTTAAATCAAGAAGAGGTTCGGTTTGAAATGAATACAATAGATACACTATGGTGGAAAACATTTCCATGAAGAAATTTGATTTGGTGAAATGGTTATTTTAAAAAGGAACATTCCATTGATGTTGTAATATAGTTAATTACATTTTTTTAATTCAAATTAAAATAATAAATAATGAATTCAAGATGACTTAAGAAGTTAAAGAATATTTAGGAGAAAAATCATAGAAAAATCGAGTATACCATAATGTGAATGGATATGTACGATTAATTTATTTTCCAAAATTTTAGGTGGGTGTCAGTTGTGCCATATGGGTTATGGATACGATAAAACATTTTACTTATGAAACACGATATGTTTTATATAGAAGTTTAGAAAATTTTCTTACATTGTAGAACATAGAGTTTTGTGTTACATGTCACATCACATAATGCCATGCCGTAAAGAAGATGATCTAGATTTAGTTAGTTCTAGAGTTCTGGAGATTCTTGTGTCATGAAGGGAGTACCATGTTGCAGTATACTCAATCTTAAAATATTTTTGAATGGGTCCATATCAAGAGAAGTTTTGTGTCCTGAAGTAAAAATAAGTGATTTCTAGTGGATCTGAAGGTTTGGGGATTTCCATGTCATTGAAGATGTTTTTAACACAATTAATCTAGGATTTGTTGAATATCATAAGGTACACACTATGAATCATTACACTACACTACAACACATGTGGCAGTTTAAGTATGTTAAATTGGAAACTAACTCATCATGACATAAAACGATATGTCAAACTATGATTTATGTAGTATGGGGAATTTTGTGAAAAAATTATTATTTAGAAAACTCTAAGAGTTTTGAAAGTTTTGGGGACATCCATTTACTGTCCATTAGATTTCTTATGGTTGATATATTTTTAAAAATGTTAAAAGGATTTATTTTAATTATAAAAATATAGAAGTTTGAAGGAAGTTGTTTTTTTAATTTAAATTTCAAATTCACTAGATATAGTTGAATTTGAGATGAAGATTTGAAATTGTAGAAAGAACGCTGCACAGAGAAAAGAGAAGAGATGAAACTATGTATTCTGAGAGGAGAAGAAGAAATGAAACAGACTGAGTCTTATTTAGGATCTAAAATAAGGGTGATTATATAGTTATAAAGTACTTTTTTCCATTAAAGATATGGTTCAATATAGAAAATGTAATGATTTTATATTTAATGATAATTTTTGTGGGATATCATAGAGACATATTGTTCACTGAATAAATGAGGAGATTATATATTAAATAATAATTCATGTATTTGAATTGATATCTATATTATTTTCTATAGTAAATAGTTTGAAGGAATACATTGATTCAAATATTAGACAATGATTTGATCACTTCATGCCATGGTATTTGGGGGTATCATTTGCAATTCACTGAAACATATCATCTAGAATCTATGATGCAGATTTTAATTACAAAACATGGAAAGAGATTCATTCCATTAACTAAAGGTAGAAGATATACAAGTCTATAAACCAATATATTCCTTAGCAGTGCACAATGGCAGAGATGGCAGTGAGACTTGGGAGGTAGTGATCCAATCCTTAAACCAATCAATAGGTAATAATTATTTTGATGTAGTGATCCTATAACTAAATTTTTTATAGATAGAGATCCTGGGTGAGGAGTGAACTTACCTAAACCATGTGTAATTCCCAAACACAAACCATCAAGTCTAATTTAGAGAGATAAAAGACCTCATGCACACCTCCATGTATTAATGAGGATATTGACTAGTAGTGAGAGTCATATTTCCATTAGTAGGGAGACTATACCCTTAGTATCATATCCTTGCACCAATAATATGAAAAACAAATATAACTCATAGTAAACAAGGCTTATGTAAAAAAATTAGATAGTACACTTTTCATATAATAGTCAAATAGGATCCCAATGTGGTTAGAAAAACTAGAGTAATGGTAAAAGAACATGAAAAAAAACTATGTAAACCTTTCGAGTACGTCCTTGTAACACTCATAGTTCTATGATCCTTGGATTAAAAAAATATCATGGGTCTCTTTTCATTTGGAAGATCTATATACATGAAGTCTGTATGCATACTGATATTCCTATGAAGGGTGTGAGTAATAAAACCTCAAATGACACCACAAATATGTCCTTAACATGATTTCACATATATAAGATTGTAATACAAGATAATAAATAAATTTAAAAAGATAAAAAAATGATTTCAAGCTTCTATGTTCTAACCAAGCCACTATAAACCCTAGTTGTACATGCTTTGCGGGAATGTCAGAAAAAATCTGAGAGTCATGGAAACTTCACAGGTGAATGAGCTAGCCCCAATGCTTCTCAATAGTAATATAGGACCTAGGCCCCAAAATCATACAATAATTGACCATCATATCCTATTTTTATCTCTTAATTTATGTTACATAGACCATTATTCCCCACTATCACTACATGGGTCTGATCACAAAAGACCATCAAGCCCCTAGGTCACCCCACTCTATGCCATCATGCTCTGTCATCCAACTTGGTCATGTCATCACATTATGTGTAGTTTCTAATAACTATCCCCAACTAATTCCATCTATCCATGATGGGTCTACCTATAACCATGGTATCTTTCACAGAACAACAACAAAACAGATACCAAAAACAACACGTGTAAATAGGGAATATCATATAGAGGCACAACATAGAATATCATGAGTGAGAAAAAATATCCAAATCACTCACATATGTGATCAAAATATACATAGTTTAAATAATATCAACACAAAACTCCATATCATTATATTGGTCATATATATAACCACTAAATGGTAAAGAACTTCTAACTTCAAGTTTTTGATGAAGAACTCCATTTTTTTTCAAGGATCAAAGAATTATCCCTATTGTACACCCATAGAGGAATTTCTCGCACAACAAGGATGACTAGTTGAGGTTTTGGTTCAATGAATAAAGAACATAAGAAAGAGAATCAAGAAGATTCCATATCAATATGGGTTCTTCTATAGTCACATAACATAAGAAGTTTTTCAACCAAACAAATTATAATGTATATTAAAGTAGAGGTCTCCAATTAACTAGATCATTTTTTACTTCTAAAATGGATTACGAATTTATAATCAATTCTAGGATTTATCTTTAGGTCTAGTCAATGAAGATCAATCCACAACCAACCCATAATATGAAAATAGGTCCAATATGTGGTTCAAGAATAATAAGATCTCAAGAAGAACAATCTAAAGATACTTACCCTGAAATTTCCACAGTTCTTAAGAGTTCTACCTCTAGTCTTGGGAGTTGTCATTGAAACATTTATACCTCCACAAATTTACCAAAACCATAGACTAAGGATCTATCAACAATCCTCTATCAATAAGGGGTATATAAATATTATCTATAAATATTTACCCAGAGAATATTCATATTTTATGGTAGATCTTAATTTGATCAAGGGGTATCATTAAACTTCTATATCATTAACCTATCATTAAATAAATTAAGGAAGCATCATTGGATCTTCATGGAATTCATAGATTACACAAAGATCCATTTTCATCCCTCAAAGAAGGGGAGTTTGGAGTATATCTAAGAATAACTCACCATTATTGAACCACCATATCGGTCAAATGTTAGAGAGATAATGGGATAAGAATATGAGATATTTAGGGACTATAAGGGAGGTCTAAAATTTGGAATTGGTTCATTGGGGTTGGATTTAATTGTTAAATAGGATGATAATTGAGTGTAATTAAAAACTCGTATGGTGAATTAAATATACACTTGGATTGGGCACATGGGCTAGCCAGTAGGCCTCACCGGCTGGCTGGTGAAGGCCCCCTGACAGGCCGGTGGGGTTGGTAGTTTCCTACAGTCCTACAGCAACTCCATTGGAAAGTTGGTAGAGTCCACTGGCGGTCTAGTGGTATTTTTTTTGCTACCTCTCTTTACTTTAACCACATATTCCAAGACCATTTATTCTAAAAAAAACCAACCACAAAACAAACCAAAATATAGAATAATTAAAGGATAAATTAAGAATTTATAAACCTAAAATATTTCAAAGATGAAATAAATCCTTGATGTTACAATTATCTCCCTCCAACAACTTTCCATCCTTAATAAGTACCTTCAACGGTTCTTCTCAAAAAACATAGTCCATTGAGCATAAACATCAGTCTCAAACTCCGAAGTCACCTTCTAGTTCCTTCCATGACAATATTGAATCTAGAAAAGTGGAATTTTTTTCCATCGCAGAACTTTGTAGCTTAAATTTACAATCTACACGGGGTGATCCATGTATGATGCTCCAGGATCTAGCTCAACATCCTCACTATTCAAGACATGATTAGGTTTGGGAATGCACCTCTATAGTTTAGATACATGAAACAGATCCTTCATAGCTTAGTATCAAGAAGGAAGATACAAATAGTACACTAGTTTACCAACCTACTTAATGGTCTAAAAGGTTCCAACATAGAATGGATATAGCTTCCCTTTCTTCCTCAAATGTCGGTTGCCTTACTGAAGAGACACTATAAGAAACACCAAGTTACCTATAGCAAACTATAAAGGTATCATCCAATGGTTTTCAAAATATGTATGCCTATTATGAGCCATGATAAACCTTTTTGTAATTAGTTTCGCTCTCTTGGAGGTATCATGTACCATACATGGCCCCAAAACTGCTACCTCACCAGCCTCATCCTAATAAAGCAGTAAACAAAATGGCCTACCATAGAGTTCCTCATAAGGTCCATCTGAATTGAAGCCTGGTAACTATTTTTTTATGTGAACTTAAACAAGGATAGGTTATTATACCAAGCTCCACCTAAGTCTATAAAACATGGCCAGAGTATGTACTCCATCATACATATCATTTTATCTAAATGTCTATTTGTCTCTAGATGGTATACAGTTCTAAACTTTAGATGAGTCCTTAAAAACTTCTATAATAACTACCAAAATTTTGACATAAAATATGTGTCTCGATTAGATATTATTCTCAAGGTAACTCCATATATATATACAATCTCATGCACATACATCATTACCAACTCATTTACTGATTGAGAATCATGGATCAATAAGAAATGAGAAACATTCATTAACTGATCAGAAATAACTTATACACTATTACAGCACCTCAGGATTTGTGGTAACCTCATCACATTTTCTATTGTGATGTACTCTCACTTCCATAAGGACAAGGGAATTGGATAGAGAACAAAACTAGGATACTGGTGCTCTACCTTCATCCTCTAGCATGTAAGATATCCAGAAAAAAATCAACATTTTCCCTCTTCATCTGTAGCCTCAAGAACTATTGCACAAATTCATGATAAATCTTTGTCACTCAAGGATGTACCACCCACTTAAAGGTATTGATTTTTTTCATCATCTCTTCCCGGTTGGAAGTAGGGACTATAAATCTTCTGTGTACCATGATTACATTATCATCATCTAAAACCCACCTAGGTATTGGGTCACCACCTACTAGTTGTTCCCACATCACAACACACCCATCATAATATTTATGAACATCATTCACCAAGTCTATAAGATAATATATAATCACCAATGGGGAAAATCATTAGATAATTTTTCCTTATAATAATATATCCTCTAATTAATCAATAAGATTATTAGGTTCCACAATTTCTCTGAAGGTTGTTCACCAAGATCCTACGCTACCTACATCTTACGGTTAAGAGATTCTTCAATGATGCAAGCTTTACATGGTACATAGGCCTTATAAAAATAAAACATCATTAGGTACTCTACCCATCACCTCTACCTCAATTTTAGGTCCCACTATGTAAAGATATAGAAAAGGATCTTGTGGTTTATATAAAAAACAAACATATCACTTAATAATGGATTTTTATCCAACATCCTCTTCAACTCAGTAAAATCCTTTTTAAAATGATTTGAAAACTATAAATTCACTCATTTCTTCATCTGTGTAGTAATGGGTGCTGATAATAAAAATAATTATTAGATAAAACTCCGATAGTATCCCACTTAAACATAGAAAAACATGTTCTTGAAAATATTTTAGGGACCTATAATGGACATCACTACCTCAAATTTATCCAGGTCTACAGATATACTTGTCTTAGTCACCACATGACCCAATAATATCACCTCTTGAATCTAAAATTTTCAATTTGATAGCTTGGTGTGAAGATGATGTGATCGATCTATATTAAATAATATCTAGAGATGCCTAGCATGCTACTATAGGTTTGGTGTGTATATAAGGATGCCATTAATGAAAACCATGATGATTGAGTCAGGTTATGGGTGGAATATCTTGTTCATGAGATCCATGAACACAACAGGCACATTCCTCAATCCAAGAAGCATCACCAAGTACTCATATAGCACAAAACTTCTCTAAAATGAAATCATCAAGATATCCTCCCCTGTAACCCACAAATGCTGATATCCTAGTCAGAGACTAATCATAGAGAACCACTAGGATCCCCATAATTGATCAAAGATTTCATCAATCCTAGGAAGAGGATATCTATTCATCACCATCACACGATTCAGCTTCTGATAATCCACACACAGTCAAATACTAACATTTTTCGTCTTATTAAATAAGATAGTTTCACCCCATTGTGATGTATATAGCCTGATAAATCCCTTCTACTATAATTCCTTGAGTTATACCTTGATTTCCTTTAACTTAGTCAGTTCCATGCAATATGGGGTATCAAAATTGATTTTTTACACGACATGATAACTATCTTAGAATCAACTCCTCTATCAAGGGGAATTAATGTTAAGAAATTAAGAAATAAATGTTAATAGAGTTCCACAACTAGAGGAATATACGAAGGGCATGACACTAATCCTACTAAATTATCTAACCATAATGTATATATCGTGTTCTTCCCAAGCTGGATTAGGTCCGAACCCACTCTACCTACTCCCAACTCTTATTCATTTTTCATCATGTACATCTCTCCCTTGGAATATTTAAATGACACCCCTCTTAAAAAGAAATCAATGTGAGCTTGAAAGTTGTTCATCATGTCTATACCTTGAATCACAATAAAGGTCATCATCTCTAGAATCATGAATTCCAACATATTTCCATAATTAGAAATGATAATAGGACACTTTGGTATCACTGAAGATAGTACAATTTTGAATCTGGTGGTGTGTCAATGGATTGTAACAGAGAACATAATTTAACTGGTATGTCAATTCTAATAATAACTTGTTAAGATACAAAGGAATGAGAATCACAGGTAACAAGCAATGTAGTAGGAAATGTAAAATTGATCAAGACTTTACCAAAAATAGTAGAGAGTCCATCACTATCATCTTTAAGAGTCTAATCCGCTATGTATACTCATCCTAACTCACCACTTTTTCCTTTCCCCTAATATACATGACTCACCTGAGTCATCATCATCTAAGGGGTTTGAACCTACTATTGATAACCCTATCTTGTCCCATGTCTAAATGGTTATGTATGATTTGAACTTCTGTGAGACCTCATTCCTGATTCATTTTATCAAAAACACTATATATTCCCCATCATTTCATAATGATAACACCCCAAGCTTACACGATACATTTCCCTTTGAATAATGCAGTAGCTTGCATTGTACGCAACATGGAGTTTCAACACACCACAACCAATGAAACTAGTCATTATGAATAGTAATACCCACACTTTGAAATTTAATAAATTTTAATTTTCAAAATGGAATTCATTTATGGATTCAGAATATCAAAATTAGCTTAAAGTGAATTTTTGGTATTTTTCTGAGAACTTTCAATTTTTGATGAATAGTGAAAAACACTTTGTTATTACTTAAAACCGAATTTTTATTTAAATAATAAGTTATTTTATTTTAAATTATTTTAGTTCAAAATATATACATAATACCTATATATTTTCAATGTAATTCATTAGAGTCATTTTATAATAAGTTTAGATATATAAAATTTTATTGAACTTTTTACCGTCTTTTACCCACCTTCTTGGAGCATTTACAAATTTGCATAAAATGTAATTTTACCTCTTCTTTGAGTGGAATTTAAAAAATACTATAGACATAGTTTCCATAATTAAGTAAAATTTGGTTTAGTAAGATGAAAATAATTTTTGGTGAATAGTAACTTTTGACTTTTGTTTACCATGATTAAAAGTAAATAAAGTAATTAAGGGTAGAAATAATATTATAATTACCCTAAAACATGTTATAATTCTATTGGATAAGAGTAATTCGATGAAAAAAAATGAATATTAAAATATGATCCTTTTGGTCCACTGGTATTAGACTAGGACATTTATTATTATTATATTTAAAAAAGAGTTAATAGTGTTAAATTCAAGTTTTAATAACTAAACCATTTTTTATATAGAATTACACACAATATAAATTCAACTATAAATTTTCATTATAAATATAAAAATATTTCCTACATAATATTATTTTATTTATAATTTTTAGACATTAAATAATTTAATTTATTAATGACACAATGATAATGCAGTAATTACCTTATTAATAAAATATTAAAATAATTAATAGTATAAATATCCAAATAAATTTAAATTGAGAATTATGATAAATTACACTAATTTTATAGGAAAATATGACATGTTAGTGTTTATTAAATAAATTTTATTCTAAGTGATAAAGTTTATATGGCTTTCAGAAAAATCAAATACTAAATAGTGTCAAAATTGACATAATTGAGTTTTTTAAAACAAATAGAATATTATTAATTGATATAATATTCCTAAATATATGTGGTTCTTCCAAATGAATTAGATATGAATATATATATATAATTAACCACTTGGGGTTCTCTTGTCATTTTATTGTAATTTTATTAACCATATAATATAAAAATACAAAGAGACATGGTAAATGTCAAACTATTTAACTTAGAGTTAAATATAAAAGATAAGGTTAATATGCTTACCTAAACCTATATAAAACCTATTAGTTGTGATGCTTTCGACCCATCCACACCTTATCCTTAAAATAAATCATTTTTTATCCATTATAAACTGATAATTATTTTATTATAAAACAATATTTCTAGATTTTCCTAAAGTGACCCTCACCTCTCTTATAAAAGGGTACTTGACCTTATCTTAATTTCACAATTCCAAAGACATTTTTATACACCAAAACCTGCAAAAATATCCTCCCAACTACCCTCACATCAACCTAGAGTCCTTACTTTGATCATAAAGCCAACCTAAAGAGCCCTTTTTATCAACTCAAAAGGAAACACACGAAGAAGAGATAATAATTTCCCCACCCTCTTTCAAGTTCTTTTCTTCTTCCACTTCCTCTTTATTTTTTTGTTTCCATACCAAAATAATAAATCCATTACCTTATAGATACTTTGATGTTATTATAAATATGGTACAACCATATTTTTTATTCTATCCATTCTATAAATGACAAAGTCACCATACGTGCGTACGTACTGCTTACCGTCTCCACGTCATGGTGTAATTTTTTATTCAAACACTTCATTATTTGGATGGTTATAGTTATGATTATAAATGATGTAAATAATAAATATAAAATGTTAATTATTATTTATATATGATATACTATCCAATTACATACGATTTCACCATCAATATAATGATATTGTCTCTCGTGCGTACGTACGGATTACCATCTCCACGAATGCAATGAGATTCATTCCCCACCATAATCATTCAAGAATAATTTTCATTTTATGATTAAAAATAATGTTTATTAACATAATATCATTCTGTATATGAATCAAATACATCATATCCATAACAAACATGGCTTATGTAACAGATCATATAAAGTAAAACGAATCAGTTAACCCCTGAAATGATGATACTACTGAAATATTATTAACAAAGAAATATTAGAGAATCATATATGATATAAAATTTATGTATATAGTTCTTATATAATTTAATAACATTTTTTTAACTATTATACAGAATTTTAACATACCATCGACTAAGTAAAAGTGAAATTTAAGGGTTAATTCCTCAATCTCATTATTATCTGAGATTGTTTATGAGTAAGTATTTACTGGGACATATTTATAATCAATGTCCATATTTCATAAAAAAATTCAAAAAAATCATTTAATGTTTTATAGAAGCTTCTATTTAACTATATCATCATTTTAAATTTTTAAATATTTATTTTTCTAAATATTTTTAATTAATGTCCATGTTTTCAAAATGATTTTAAGGATTTATTTATATGGACATCATTGTTTTAAAATGTTAATTCCTTTCAACGTTTCAAAGAGGTATGGGAAACATTTATTCAAAAATGTCTTTAAATGTCTTCCTTTCTAAATTATATTACTTTTAAATGATTTAAAAAAATAAATAAATATTTCTCTCAAATAGTTTTGATTTCATCTATGTCAACATCATTTGATGGATTTTACACTTGTTTGAAGTTGATTCATTATGATAAAAATATTCCATATTGTATTAAAGTTTTTTTAATATGTTTTACTTTGTATGTGTTATTTTTATACCATTAATTGTTTGTGGTTAAATAATTAACATTTTGTATGCATGTTTTAATACGAATGTTTATGTTATGTTTCAACCTTTCATATGAGGAATGCATTGGACTTAGTAAGTGACGGGTGGAGCCCACTATAGCTCCTCGATGGATCAGTAGGTATTATGAGACAAAATAGTGTTTTGGCACAGGGACTTGACAAAATCTTATTTGTAGTCTTCGCACAAGGCCTTGACTATGTGGTTATGAAGTCTGGCATTATGCATTCCACCATTATGAAATTGGATATTGATATTACATGTGATTATTCTACTAGTAGAATATCCATGTGAATAAGTAAATGGAATTATATGATTTATATTTTCCATATTATTTTGAAGTTTAAGTTTAAAAGGATTTTGTTTTAGTCTTATAAATTTCTTTAAATGTTTATGCTTATTTGTCAAATTTTCTACTCTATTGTTATCCTTACTGAGAATATGAGCTCACCCATTTCTATGTTCTATTTTTTCCAGGATGCGAAGAAGTATATTTTGACTGACCTTTAGGGATAGTCTAAGGGATATGATTGTGGTCAATAGAGACAATGTTGTTGTTTTTTCATTTAATATTTTAATGTAAAACTTATGAATGTATATAGTACTTCCAAGGCTACTAAATTGATCGGTCTTTTATGACATCATCCCTTGTGATCATGTCATTGTTTTGTAATAATGCACCAACTCTGGGTAACTAGGATCGGGGTGTTAAATTTGGTATCAGAGGAAGTTTAGTACAAACCTTAGAAGCTATATTTTGAAAAACTCTGATTAGAGAACATTACCCTAAGATAGACTTTGAGGATTAATATAAAAGAACTTCCTAGCATTTTGGAAATTTAGAGATTTTTTGATTTTTCCATGAAATACATCCATGTATTGATATGAGAAGGTTGAGGTGTCTCTAGGACAGATGTACCTAGGGGTAAAACTCGAAAACACCACTTTGATATAGACTCGCACGGGAACTAGTGCACGATAACGGGCCTTTCTGCACTCTTGGTTATGGAACTCCTGGTGGATATGCTTAGGATAATTCAAATTTTCTATACAAACCATTATGAATGATTTATGAGTATATACCTCCTCAAAGAAAACATTTCTATGATTATAGATTGTATCCATAAACTGTTCAATTTATGTTAAGTGATTTACAAGTTTGGAATTATGTATTGTGATTCATAAACTAATCTAATGTATTCCATTGTTTATAAATGGTGCCTAGTGGAAGGAATGGAAACTGTATCAATGCATGTAATACATGTAGGTATTTCTCTCCTACTCGAGATAATTATAGTAGAGCTATTGATGCAACTGGTTTTGATCAAATTATCACCATACTGGGACAACTAACTCAGGTTATGAATAATAACCTTACCTGTATGGAGCACCCTGATCCACAACGCGAAGGATCAATATTAGACCACTTCATGTGGAAAACAACCACCAAAATTCAATGGGAGTACAATTATATTAGTATCTGAGCAATAGATAAATTCCTTAGAGAAAATATTCCATGCTTTACGGAGTAGAGAAAGAGAAAAAGTGGTCATGGCAGTTTATCGCCTCACGGGAGACGCAGATCAATGGTGGTCATTAATACAAAACACAAAGGAAGATGAAGAAGTATTGAACATGGAATGGATGGAGTTTAAATATATTTTCTTAGAAAAATACTTTTCTTGTGACCATCGAGCAAATATGGAAAGATAATTTTTGAGTCTGAGGCAAAAGGATGAGGAGAATGTTGCAAAGTATGAGGCTAACATTACAAGGTTAGTAAATAATGTATTAGATTATATAAATAACCCAAAGACTAATATTGATCAATTATTTGATTTGTTAAAACCATTTCTCCTTCGAGCATTAGTCTTACAATCCCTCTCATCATACGAAGATATTGCCTCATGTGCTATCAAGACAGAAAAGGAATTATCTAAGTCTTATGACTTTAAAGAAAATAAAGAGAAAAAGAGATCTACTGAACACTCTAGAAATTTAAATAAGGGGATTAAGGGAATATTTAAATATCCATCCTATGGTAAATGTGGGAAGAAACACCCTCGTACTTGCTTGAAGGGAATGGGAGTCTGTTACATGTGTGGGGAAAAGGCCACCAAGCTCTTCATTGCAAGGGGAAGAAATAGGTTGTCAATGTGGAATTATAAAATTGTAGACAAAAGGGGAATTATGAAAATTAATTTCCTAAGCGCCAAGGGAACATACCTCAGAAAAGGCCAAGGGAGCAAGGCCAAGCTTATGCAATCACTACTGTTGAGGTTGAATCTATGAAAGACATGTTGGAAAGTAATTTAATGGTTTCCCTAAGTTTAGACAATGCTTTATTTGATTCTGGATCATCACATAGTTTCATATATTCCATGTTTTCTAAGAAAATTAGCTATTTTCAATTTGAATTAATAAGGGAGTTGTCAGTAAAAACACCTAAGGGAAGTATCATCACAACAATGTTTTGTGAATCTATTCCATTTAGGGAATATAAATGTTCTTTATCTGCCAATATCATTGTCATACCCAAGATTGAATTTTATATAATCCTTGGAATGGATTGTATTTCAGACTATGATGTGAAAATTTATTATAAGAAGAGGGAGGTTACAATGTTCTATGATGATAAGGATTACTTTATCTTTAGAGTAGAAACGTCACCACCTGATTCTTACCTAGATCCAACCCTAATAGATATACTAAATTCAATTATTGGGGAAAAAAGATAATGAAATAACAATGTGTTAGTAAAATAATGTTCGAATAGAGGACGTACCTATTGTTCAATAATATGTTGATGTGTTTCCAGAGGATTTTCCTGGACATCCTCCAGAATGAGAAATTGAGTTTTCTATTGATTTAATTCCTAGTTCAAGGCACATATCGGAGACCCCTTATATAATGGACAGTGTGGAATTAGTAAAACAAAAGAAACAACTAGAGGAAATTAGTAATAAGGGATTTATTCTCCCTAGTGTTTCTCCATGGGTAGCCCTTGTCCTTTTTGTTAAGAAGAAAGACGGATCTATGAGGTTTTTCATTGACTATAGGGAGATCAATGCTATAAAAATAAATAATAAGTATCCCCTACCTCACATTGATGATTTATTCGACCAACTTCATGAAGCTCAATATTTTTCAAAGATTTAATTTCTATCAAAATATCATCAGTTGTGTGAGAAGAAGGAAGAAATTCTGAAAATGGAATTTCGAACAAGGTACGGGCATTACGAGTTTACAGTAATTCCTTTTAGATTGACTAATGCACCCTCTATATTTATGGATCTAATGGATAGAGTTTTCAATGAATATCTTGATGAATTCGTAGTGGTATTTATTTATGAAATCTTGGTATTCTAAAAAAGAAATGAAGATCATGAAAATCACTTGCAAACTATTCTAAAAACTCTTTGAAGAAATGAATTATATGGTAAGTTTAGCAAGTGTTAATTCTGGATTTAAGTGATTTATTTTCTTGGATATATTGTCTCTAAAGATGGAATCTCTGTTGATCCTTAAAATACCAAGCCAATTCAAGAATTTCCAGCACCGACGAGTATAACTGAGGTACACAGTTTTATTGGTTTAGCAGGTTATTATCGACGTTTCATCCAAAACTTTTCCCGGTTGGCTAATCCATTAACAAATCTCACACGTAAAGGGGTTAAATTTTTTTGGACAAAATAGTGTGAATAATGTTTTGAAGAACTGAATATAAGATTAGAAAAAGCTCCTATCTCGACTCTACCATCATGGAATGATGGGTTTGTTATTTATAGTGATGCTTCAAAGAAAGGACTTGGTTGTGTCCTTATGAAAAATGATAGAGTTATTGTGTATGCATCATGATAGCTAAAATTTCAAGAGCCAAACTATCCTACTCATGATCTTGAGTCAGCAGCTATAATCTTTGCTCTAAAAATATTGATACACTATCCCTATGGTGAAAAATGTGAGATTTATACTGATAACAAGAGTTTGAAATATATATTCTCATAGAAATAACTAATCATGAAGAAAATTTGATGGCTTGAACTAATAAAGGACTATGATTTCACTATACACTACTACACAGGGAAGGAAAATAAGGTGGAAGATGCTTTGAGAAGAAAGGATCATGGAGTTTTGAACAATATGAGATTTGAAAGGAATCCTATTTTCATGGATCTTGTAAAGATGGATATGGGAATAACCATGGAAGTTGGAACATCAATACTTTTTCAAATGGTTTCCAAAACATATTTACTGGAAAGGATAAAAAGTTCTTAGCCTAATGAGGAGGAGTTTCAAAAGAATATTAAATCTATGAATGAAGGGAGATTGAGTGACTTCGTATATAAAGATTGAATTTTGAAATTTGGGAAGAGACTTTGTGTTCCTAATATACCTGGTCTAAAAGGGGAATTGTTGGATGATGCTCATAGCTCCAATTTATCAATACACCCTAGGATAACCAAAATTTATAGAGATTTAAAGGAAAATTTTATGTGGGAAAACATGAAGAGGGATATTGCTGATTTGGTGTCAAGATGTATGGTTTGTCAACCAGTGAAAGCAAGAAGGAAACATCCTGGAGGAGTCTTGCAACCTCTTCCCATACCTAAGTGGAAATGGGATAATATTATGATGGACTTTGTCATTGGACTACCAAATACTCCTAGAAGGAATGATGCAATATGGTTCATTGTTGATCATCTTACCAAGTCTACACATTTTCTTTCTATAAGAGAAGATTTACCACTTGAACGACTGGAAAGACTATATATTAATGAAGTTGTAAGACTCCATGGTGTACCCCTGTCGATTGTTTATGATCGTGATTCACATTTTACATCATGATTCTAGAATAGTCTTCAAAAGGCCCTGGATATTGAACTTCATTTTATCATTGCCTACCACCATCAAACTAATGGACAATCAGAACGGACTATTCAAATCTTATAATACATATTGAGATCTTTATCTCTTGACATTCAAGGTATGTGGGATAAATATTTACCTCTGGTAGAATTTTTCAATAATAATAGCTTCCATCCATGTATTTAGATGGACCCATGTGAAGTGTTATATGGAAAGAGATGTCACACACCAACTTTTTGGGATGAAGTTGGTGAAAGAAAACTTGTAGGTCTAGAACTTGTTGAGGAAACAATGGAAAAAGTGAAGGTTATCCAAACACACATTAAATCATCCCAAAGTAGGAAAAATATCTATACCGATAACCAAAGGAAGGATTTGGAATTTCATGAAGGAGGCCATGTTTTCTTGAAGGTATCTCCATAGAAGCTTGTTATACATTTCGGTAAGAAGGATAAATTGAGTCCCATGTACATTGAACCTTTTGAAATTCAAGAATGAATTTTAGTTGAAGTTTATCATTTGGAAATTCCTCCAAGTCTCTCCAAAGTTGATGATGTGTTCCATGTATCACTGTTGAGAAAATACAAACCTGACACAACTCATGTACTCACATATCAGGAAATTGAACTAGAAGCTGATCTATCTTATTGTGAAGAGCCTTTCAAGATTCTTGATACCAGAGAACAAGTGCAGAGAAACCAGATGACTCGTCTTGTGAAATTTCTATGGAGAAACCATAAGATGGAAGAGGAAATGTGGGAACCTGAGGAACATATGATGAAGAACCACCCGAATGTTTTTATGCAGTAATATTCTAAAAATTTCGAGGATGAAATTATTTTAAGGAGGGGAAAATGTAACACCCCAAGCTTCCGCGATATGTTTTCCTATGAATAATGTACTATCTTGCATTGTACGCAACATAGAGTTTTAATACACCACGACCAATGAAACTAGCCATTATGAATAGTAATACCCACTTTTTGAAATTTTCTAAATTTTAATTTTCAAAATGGAATTCATTTATTGATTCGGAATATCAAAATTTTCTTAGGGTGAATTTTTGGTATTTTTCTGAGAACTTTCAATTTTTGATTAATAATGAAAAAAAATGTGTTATTGTTTATAACTGAATTTTTATTTAAATAATTAGTTATTTTATTTTAATTTAATTTAGGTCAAAATAGATACATAATACATATATATTTTCAATGTAATTCATTGGATTTATTTTATAATAAGTTTAGATATATAAAATTTATTAAACTTTTTAACGTCTTTTACCCACCTTCTAGGTGCATTTACAAATTTGCATAAAACATAAGTGTACCGCTTCTGTGAGTTGAATTTCAAAAATCTGAGAGACATAGTTTACATCAGTAAGTAAAATTTGGTTCAATAAGATGAAAATAATTTTTGGTGAATAATAACTTTTGTCTTTTATTTAACACGGTTAAAAATAAATATGGTAATTAAGGGTAGAAATGATATTATAATTACCCTAACACATGTCCTAATTCTATTGGATAAATGTGACCAGAAACAACCTTAGGAATAAAATATGATCCTTTTGGTCCACTTGGATGAGATTAGGACATTTATTATTATTTTATTTTAAGAAGAGTTAAAAGTGTTAAATGGAATGTTTAATAACTAAACCATTTTTAATATAGGGTTACACACATTATAAATTCGACTATAAATATTCATTATAAATATAAAAATATTTCCTATATAATGGTATTTTATTTATAATTTTTATACTTTAAATAATTTAATTTATTTATGACAGAATGATGATGTAGTAATTTCTCTATTAATAAAATATTAAAATAATTGATATTATAAATATCCAAATAAATGTAAATTGAGACATATGATAAATTCCACTAATATTATAGGTTAATATGACATGTTAGGATTGATTAAATAAATTTTATTCAAAGTGATAAAGTTTTTATGGATTTCAAAAAAAATCAATACTAAATAGTGTCAAAATTGACATAATTGAGTTTTTAAAAAAATACTATATCATTAATTGATATAATATTCTTAAAAATCTAAGGTTCGGCCAAAGGACTTAGATAAGGTTATATATATTAATAATGAACCACTTGGGGTTTTCTTGTCAGTTTATAGTAAGTTTAATAACCATATAATATAAAAAATATAAAGAGACATGGTAAATGTCAAACTATTTAACTGAGAGTTAAATCTATATGATAAGGTTAATATGGTGACCTAAACCTATATAAAACCTATTTTTTGAGAAATTTTAGACACATCCACACCTTATCCCTGAAATAAATCATTTTATAGACATTATAAACTGAAAATGATTTTATTATTAAATAATATTTCATGTTTTTTCTAAAGTGACCCCCATCTCTCTTAAAAAGGGTTCTTCCCCTTCTCTTAATTTCACACCACCAAAGCCATTTGGCTCGGACAAACCCTACCAAAATAAACTTCCAACTTCTCTCACATCACCTTAGAGTCCTTACATTGATCAAAAATCCAATCTAAAGATCCCTTTTGATCAACTCAAAATGAAACACCCGAAGAAGAGGTAATAATTTCACCACCCTCTTTCAAGTTCTTTTCTTCTTCCACTTCCTCTTTCTTAATTGTGTCCATAACAAAATAATAACTCAAGTACCTTATACACACTATGATGTTATTATAAATATGGTACAACTATATTTCTTTTTCTCTCCATCCTATAAATGACAAAATCACCAAACATGTGTACGTACGGCTTACCGTCTCCACATCATTGTGTAGTTTGTTATTCAAACACTTCATTATTTGGATGGGTATAATAATGTGTATAACTGATGTAAATAATAAATATAACATGTTATTTATTATGTATATATGATATACCATCCAATTACATATTATTTCACAATCAATATAATGATATTGTTTGTCATGCGTATGTACGGATTACCGTCTCCACGAACGCAATGAGATTCATTCCCCATCATAATAATTCAAGAATAATTTTCATTTTATGATTAAAAATAATGTTTATGAACATAATATCATATTTTATATTAATCAAATACATCCTATCCATAACAAACATGGCTTATGTAACCAATCATATAAAGTAAAACGAATCAGTTAACCCCCGAAACGATGATACTACTGAAATATTATTAATAAAGAAATATTAGAGAATATTATATGATATCATATTTATGTATATAGTTATTATATAATTTAATAACAATTTTTTAACTATTATACATAATGTTAACATACCATCGACTAAGTAAAAGTACAATGTAAGGGTTAATTCCTCAATCTCATTATTATCTAAGATTGTTTATGAGTAAGTATTTATTGGGACATATTTATAATCAATGTCCATATTTCATAAAAATATTCAAAATAATTCATTTAAGGTTTTATAGAAGGTTATATTTAACTATAATATCATTTTAAATGTTTTAAATATTTATTTTTCTAAATTTTCTTAATTAATGTCCATGTTTTCAAAATGATTTTAAGGATTTTTTTATATTGACATCTTTGTTTTAAAATGTTAATTCCTTTCAAAGTTTCAAAGAGGTATGGGAAACATTGATTCAAAAATGTCTTTAAATGTATTCCATTCTAAATTATATGACATTTAAATGATTTTTAAAAAATATATTTCTCTTGAATAGTTTTTGTCACACCCGCTTATATTTACTTGCCTTTATTTTTATTTTGCTGGATTCCGGGTGTTCGTGCCACGATCCGAGATGAGCCCGGATTAAACCTTTTTATCGTTTTATGCCTTTTTGGGTTTCAGACCTGTTCGTGGTCGCCGCATGGTTGGCGGTCACCGCGCAGTCGGCCCGAGTATCGTTTAATTGTTGTTTTATTGATTTTTTTTACCCTTTTTATTTTATTGATATCATCTGTGGCATTATTGTTATTATTATTATAGTTGCGATACTAATATTATTATTATGATGTTTATTATTATTATTATTATTATTACTATTATTTTTATTAGTGTTATTATTATTATTATTATCATATACATATATATATATATATATATATTATAACCCTAATCTAACCCTAACCCCGTCCTTTGTTGTGCGGCGCCCCCTCCCCCCTATCTCCTCTCTCTCTTCTTTCCCCTTCCTCTGCGCACCAGCATCCCGACGGCTCCCTCCTCATGTCCGACCTGCCATCCCGGACCTCCGGCACCCCAGATCTGCACGACCACCAGCGCTGACGTTGTACCCCTTTTATTCACGGCCCCCGCTCACCCCAGCTCCGCGCGATCCCTCCTACGCGCTCCCCCTCTCCCGTAGCCGACGCCCCACCGGCCATCACCTCGCCGGCCTCCACCTCGCCGGCCGCCTTGTCCCTATCTCCAGCCCGAGCCACCCCACCTCCCTATGTCCGCCTCGCTACTGCCGGCTTCCCTCGCCGCGCGGACCCCGCTCCCGCACACTGGTTTCCGCCTCCAACCAATCGGCCTGCACCCCTGCCCTCCTTCCCTGCCGGTGGCCCCCTTCAGTGCCGCTCCCTCATGCGGCACCCCGGCGACTCCCCTGTTCCCCCTCGCCCAGGCGGCGCTGCCTGCGCGACCCCCCTGACCTCCGGTTCTCCTCCGCCCATGCGGCCTCCGGCGTCCACAACCGGCCCCTCCGGCGTCCTCCTACACCCCCGCCCCGTCCGGCTTCCATTCCGGCCGCCACACCATGTCTCCTGCTCATGACCTCTGTCCTGCTTTCCTTCGCCAGCCCGCCGCCGTGCGAACCGCCGCCCGCGCCGGCCTCCTATGACGGTGCACCCAGCCGCCGCGCATCCTCCTACTAGCTGCGCCGGCCTCGACGTGCCCCGCCCGCCTTGCAGTAGCCTCCAGTTGTCGTCCAACCTCCTGCCAGTGTTGTCGTTGCCGGCTCCGCCCCTACTGGCGCCGCCCATTCCAGCGCCGCCCCTTCCGGCGCTGTTTCAGTTTTCCCCGCACCCTGTCGGTGTTGTCCCGGTGAGCGCGCACCCTATTGGTGTTTTTTTTTGGCTGTCGCATGGCCTGCCGGTGTCGTTCTGACCAGCCTGCACCTTGCCGACGTTGTTCCGACATTATCGCACCCCTCGCCGATGTCTTTGCTGGCCGTTCCTCCTTTCGCATAACTCATCCATTGAGCACTCCTTCGCACCGAGGTGAGGGTTGCGCTATTCTTTTGTTTTGGTTATTTTACTTTTTATTTATTTATTTATTTTCATCTATGTTTATTTATTTTGGGTTCTCTCGTTTCACCCGCAGCGATGTAGAGGTGGTTCGGATCGCGTCAGACCGCCTGTCGTTATTCGCGGGATGCGCTTGGTCTGGCTCGCCATCGCCATTGAATCTGTGAGGTTTATTATCATGTGTTTTTTTTAGTTTTTTTTTTAAATTGTGTTTGGGTTTCCCTGATAGTGTTTTGAGCGGTGTTGGTTCTCGCCACAATTGTTTCAGTGTCCGCCGCTGAAGGTGGGTCGTTTGGGGTTGTTCTGGTCTGCTTGCCGCTGTGTCGAGATATTTGTGCGCAAGCACGAAGCGGATCGCGTCGTCATGCTTGGACTGCAAGTTGAGGTAGGTTCCCCATTGCACTCACCTTTAAATTTAGAATTTATTAATTTCTTGATGTTTTGTTAATTTTAATGAATGATAAATAATATTAGATAATAAAATTTTAAATGATTATTTAGTGTGACAAGAGCCGTTTAATTTATACCGAACACTTGGAACATTGTCTTGACGGGCGGACACCCAATTTTGAAAGAATTCCTGTTTGGCCTTTAAACATAATTCACAGAATTTCAAATGTACTTCTAGTTTTAAAGATAAGTGATTTCTTCTAAACAAGTGTTTTGGGTTTTCTCGAGAAATGAGGTTTTGTTCTAAAATTTGTGAAGGCCCGTTTGGAACTTTAATAGAATAAATTATTTTGGAAAACCTATTCAGGGGTGATCTTTTGTGTGTGTTGATTGCATGAGTTGTATGTTATGATAGTGCATTGTGACTACTTGATTTACATTGTAGACGCACCCCCTTTTTATTGCTTGTGTTGACATGGGAACCTGGCATATTGAGTGAATTTTCTGAGAACGATTGATGCACTAGTTTAGACCACGCACTGGCTAGTGGCCCCATAGCAGGGGAATACTGAGTTATTGCTGCTATGGGGATTGGGCCCCTCGGTTAGGCCATGCAGGGCTATGCCGGGTAGTATTATGGGCGTTATGACGTCATCGAGTTATGGCATGCCTTCAGGATGAGTCACATGTATAGTACGTTCTGGATTGTTCACGATCTCCTAGGTTCGACTCATGTTTCTTTTAGTGCTTATTTGTGTGGCGGATGATTGAGAGGTCGAGTTCGGTTTCTGACCCATGTGTGCCACTTTTTACCATTGCCCTGAGTGTGTGTTGTGTGTGATTCTCCTTTTCACAAAAAAAAACTAAACATTGGATTTCTTAATTGTTCGCAAAATGTTTTAAAAATGCAATGCACCTGTTTCTTTCAACATTAAACTTGTTCTAAATTAAAAAGGGCAATGGACTGTTACTTGTTTTAGAAATGAATGTGTGTGGAAACTATATTTTATATAATTTAGTTCAAACCTGGAATTGATAAATTCTTTATTTATTGGTATGTGCATTGGGAATAGAATTAGTCGGGCCTACCTACTGAGTTTTAATACTCACGCCTATAGTGTTTTCTTGTTTTTAGTTCTGTTGCAGGTTCCAGATTCAGTTGTTCGCCTTGAGAGATGTTGGTTGTGGTATTGGAGAGTGACTCATGGGGTCACCTGGAGTTTGGATCGTGGTCAGGTTAGTAGTGGTGTTGGTTGATCTTTCTTTATTCATTTTTTTTGTTCTGTTTTTTTTTCTTCGCTGTTTAGTTCATTTTTCATTTGGGCCAAATCGTTCCCACCTGTTTACTTTTGATGCCCGGCACTAGTTTCCAGCCTGTGGGGATCGGGAACGCCCCTCGGGCCATGTCGCAGGCCGACTCGGGTGACCGGTTCAGGGTCAACCCGGGTTGGTTCGTGACAGTTTTGATTTCATCTATGTCAACAGCCTTTGATGGATTTTACACTTGTTTGAAGTTGATCCATTATGATACAAATATTTCATATTGTATTGAAGGTTTTGTGATATGTTTGACTGTAGATGTGTAATTTTTATACCATTCATTGTTTATTGTTAAATAATTAACATTTTTTATGATGGTTTAAATATTAATGTTTATGTTATTTTTCAACCTTTCATATGAGGAATGCATTGGACTTTGAAAGTGTTGGGTGGAGCGCCCTATATCTCCTTGATGCATTGGTAGGTCTCATGAGACAAACTAGTGTCTTGGAATAGGGCCTTGATAAAATCTTATTTTCAGTCTTGTCACAAGACCTTGACTATGTGGTTATGAAGTATGGAATTGTGCATTCCATCATTATGAAATTGGATATTGATATTACATGTGATTATTCGACTAGTAGAATATCCATGTGAATAAGTAAATGGGATTATTTGATTTATATTTTCTATATTATTCTTAATTTTAAGTTTAAAAGGATTTTGTTTTAGTCTTATACAATTCCTTAAATGTTTATACTTATTTCGGAAATTTTCCGCTATATTTTTGTCCTTACTGAGCATCTGAGCTAACCCCTTTCTATGTTTTATTTTTCCCAAGATGAGAAGAAGTATATTATGGCCGACCTACAGGGATTGTCTAAGGGATATGAATGTGGTCAATGGAGAAAATGTTTTTGTTGTTTTTCATTTTATAATGTAATGTAAAACAGATGAATGTATCTAGTACTTCCAAGGATACTAAAATGATTAGTCTTTCAGGAAATGATCCCTTGTGATCATGCCAATGTATTAAAATAATGAACTGACTCTGGGATTCTGGGGTCAGGGCATTACAATAATGACGAATCCTGATATGTGGTATTAGGAATAAAGTATGATAATGAACCCACTATCCATAGTTGAAAAACTAAGGACCCCCTTCCCCTGCAAAAGGTTTCGAAGAGACTATACTAAGATTTGCTTTTATACTGCTAATCTAAAGTGAATGATCTAACTTCTTCTTCCTGATATTGGAAGTATCACTAAGAATTCCACTGAAGGTTGGAAGAAGAAATGTAGCTCTATCCTACTATAGAACTTTCTCAATTATTAGGGCCTTTCCAAGCACTTGAGTATTGTCCATCAGAATAATGTTATTGGCCAAGTATTTCAACACCTTTCAAATCCCAATCTCGAATTTACTATATTTCAATGCTTCATCCCCGGTCTAGAGAGGAGTAAAGTGAAATAACTCCATGAAATGAGCTAAGTAAGTAGACATTTCCATCATCCCGTGATAAAGATACAATAAATATTGTCCTCGGTCAAGCTTCATCATATGCGAGATGAACTCCTCAAAAAATATCTTTGAAAATCACCCACATAAGACACTCATGTCTTCTGACTAGAAGGATAACATCCCACTAGTATCAAATATTTCCCGGAAGCATAAAGGTCACAAGATAAACCTTATTATCCTCAGAGGTCTCTACCAAGTCGAAAATAATCTTTTTGATATATATCTAGTCCACAACATGATGATGTCCTCCAATTCCTTAGAATGTTTGAGTATGTGGGAGTTGGAAGTCTTGATCATAGTTAACCATAGTCTTATTAACTCTTATACCTTAGAGAGGAACTAAGAGAAAGACCCATGGTTGAAGTGTACCTTCTTCCTCAACCATTAGGGTGGGTGTATGAGAATTCTTCTACATGACTAGTGGTAGGAAAAGAATTACCCCCCTCATATGATCATTTTTTCATGCTCCACCAAGTTTTATAGTTAGGTATCATTAAGGTGAAATTTTTGAAATTAAAAGGAATCATTCAGAAAATCTATGGTGTTACTTCAACACAACGACTATCCTAATATTCTATACATAACACAATGTATATCCCTCTTATAACTAACTAAGGTCTCCATCTTGGAATATTAGTCAGAGTAATATATATATATATATATCATTCTTTGATACAAATAATTAATTCCAATATAGATATCATAACAATATGGAAAAATAGATATGTCACTCAATCAAAGAATACATGTACATCTTGAATATATACAACACATCAAGACATTTAATAAAATAACTAGTATATAACACATAATAGGTATATATATGTAATTTAATCCAACATTACTAATAATAATTCATGAGCACACCACAAATTCCATAAAAATATAATATAAATATTGTCCATGGTAACTCGAAGGTCCATTACACATAAGCTGGTCAGTTACATGGAAACTCCCCTACCCAAGTATCTCATAGCCCATCTTCTTTATACCATGTCCTAGTTTAGTCAAAAGAAAAGATAAAACTATGTTATGAAACCATTTTGTAATGCCCTGATCGAAACCACTATGTTATAGGCAGAGATCCATTGGACCTTATGCACACCTCCCTATAGAAAATAGGCTAATAAATAGTAGTTAGGGTTCAAAGACCGTCAGTGGGGAGATTATGCACTCAGAATCAAATACTTTAACTGATAATATGAATAATATATATCAACTTAGAAAAAAAAATATTGAAGTAAACTATATTATATGGAACATTGGTCATATAATAAAAAAATAGGCTCTTAGCACGGTAATCCAAACCATAGTAATAGTGCAATAATATAAATAAAAAACTATGGAATTATATATAGTATGGCCTATTATCACCCCCAACTATATGATTCTTGGATCTTATATATACAAGGGGACCCATTCCCTTGCATGAATCCCTATACATTAAGTCTTCATGTCCAGTGAGATTCCCATGCAGGGTGTGATTAATAAAACCTAGTAAGACACCACCAATGAATCTTTAATATGAGTGCACATGACTAAGAGTGTAAGACATAATTATAAATAAATAAACACATAAAAAATAATGTATACCAAGATTCAATTCCCTAACCAATCCACCAAGAACCCTAATTTTACTTATTTCTATTACATTCTATAAAACATCTAACTTGTCAAGGAAACATCATAAGAAAATGATCCAAACCCAATGTTTCAAAATAGTCATATTGGTTTTGGGCCCTTATGTCAAACCATAATAGGTCATAGTATCCTATTATTATCCCTTGGGTCTGGTATAGAGACCCATACTTTTCATAAAGATATATTATATACTTTTAGAAGAATAACATAATGATCCACACTAGAATCATATGGGTCTAGTATCTTTGGAAACATGGATACATAAACAAATAATCCATATATAAACTACATAATATCCCACTAAGTTCTTTATAACTAGAACCCATATTAGAAATATCATAATTAATACCATTATTTATAACCTAGGGAAAGGAAGCATAAGAAATGGTGAGCTGATATGATTAGAAAGGGTAAACAAGGGACATATCAATAATAATTTGTGGATAACATGAACATAAGGGTATGAAAACATAAGAATAAGATGGGAAAATCATACCCTACATATCATATATCATAATATTAAGTCTTGGAATAAATATTGACAGTTAAAAAGACATGAATCACATAGGAATTAAACAACATGAGTCGTGAGACCATAACATTTACATAAGGCATATGTTTTTGGCATACACATAATCCTAGAAAATAATTTCCTTGGTTGTAAATTATCATTTCTCAAACTATCATAGTTGATTGGTTTAACTCCCAAAAAATCTCACTCCCAAAAAATATTATTATTCAAGGTTCACTCCTACGACTGTCATAGTGGATAGAATCCCTTGCTAAACTAGGTTCACTCCCCATTACAGCCCTTTTTATCTCGTGAGATTTCAATATTTACCCAATGTATTATAGAGATATATAATTTCAATCCCAAATGTCACATAATGAAAATCATACATTATTTTCCACAAGATAATAATACATTCATAATTTTAGAATCCATGAAGACAAATGGTTTTAATGAACATTTCATTGTAGAATAACCCATGTAAAAGAAATGGGTTTCTTAAACATTTCATCATTTAATCATTGCATAAACCATGGAAAAGTAATGGGTTTAATAAAAATCATGTCTTCATAAACATAAACCATCTAGAGAAAGAATAATAATGGTACCCTTGTATTATATCCCGAGTAAAACATAAGTGAAATCAAGGTTTGTTTCATTTGATGCAAAAAATACCATTGCAAGATCATTAAACCATTCTTGGGGAATATACCCTTTCTAAATTGAAAATTCTTGTCCCAACTAGGTTAAATACCCTGAAAAGGGGGTGAATAAGGGTGTAAAAGATTAAAACAATTGTGTATTTGGATCTTGTTTCATTGTTAAACAAACCACTCTCTGCTCTCCATCCCATAGCAGAGAATAATGTGATAATTAAAACATTCATATGAAACAGTAATTATATGTGGTTCACCCCTAGTGGGATACTTCTAAAGAGAATACAAATGAAATGTTCCTACGTACCAAATAAACTTAATATCCTTGATAATATAGGTTTGGAGAAAACTCATTATCCCTCCATGTTTACAAACAGTCACAGTTTTAAATCTCGTTTCTCTCTCCACTGAAGTGTGATCACTTCTCCTTCATATGAATCTAATGTTGTTCTAAAACAGCTCATAATTTTTTCACACAAGAGTGTTCAATGATGTCCTTTTCTCACCTAGAAGATGAAATACACATCACCACATGGAAAATTCCATGAAAATAAACCCTTTGTGAACTGCTTCTTCTCCTTCATGAACTTCTTTAATCCCTTCACGAACTACATTAAACTACGTAGCATGAGTGCTTTGTGAAAATCCATTGATTCAGGGACCGCCTTCTCTTCATTGATTGAATTTTATTCACAAATTATAGAAATTTTTTGAACCCATTTCCTTTGTGAGATATAGTCCCTTTCAAACCCCTTCTACGAATTCCCTTCATGAACTACCTCCTTTATAGAATTTTTCAATTGAGAACAGCTTTAGACTTCACCAAATTCTTCTAGAAATGACTTTATATAGTGAAATTAATTCACTCTGATGATATTATAAGGTTCCTTTATATAGTAAATTAAATCCAATAAAACCCATTAATCTCAATTACCATTAAATCCTTTGCGGCTTAGCTTTCACCGTGTATTATTCTCACAATGTGGTACGCATAGAGCCTAATTCTCATGTGGTTCCATTTAAATAACTTTCTACATCCAAAAATAATGATCCTACCATTAAATGATCTTACTATATGGTTCTCATATCACATAATCCTTTGTGGTGTACTTAATTCACTGTCTTCTTCCTTAAATGATTGTAACACCCTGAAATTCAAAATTAAGAACATTGTATTTGATATCATGTATCACATGCATCCCCAAGCATGTAGATGAATATAATTATATAAGACATTAATATATATGTACTATTTTATGTAAATTAAATCTATGATATATCTTAAAATAAACTTGATACTGAGTTAGCATACATCGTATGCAACAACCAGAATCTTCAAATGGATTGCGTTACATGTAAGACTGAGTTTTTATGAATAACGATATATTATAAATATTATTTAATATAACCTAGTTATTAAATTAGTAGTTATGAAAAAAGTTAACTAACTTATGAAATTTATTTTTTACACATATATTAAATGAATCCATTGGTTACAAGTTAATTAGAAATTAATATTGAAACTTATTGAATAAAAAAGAAAATATTATTATTTTTTATGCTCACAAAGTTGTTAAAAACTAATAAATTAAATTGATTAAAATTAGTGAGTTAATTTAATGTGATATATATATTATATATTCTATAAAATATTTTTTATATTCATCCATTATATTTTATAGTCTTATGAAGAAAATAAATCCAATTTTATGCATAAAATAAAATATTTTTATTCAAGAATTTTTATCACCTTTTAATGGAGGACCTATTTTAAATCCAATTTGGGAACTTTTCTGGATTATATATTTCAAAATAAACTTCATATTTAAAATAAAAATAGAAAAATTAGTTTATGTTAAATTTTTTTTGTTTTTATTTGAAGTTTCTTTTTTTAATGAATAGTGAAAATACTAAATTTTGATTCAAAAATTCTTTTTCATATAATTTAATTATAAGAATAAATTGAATTTTAAATTTTTTTATAATTTAATTACATAACATTTTATCAATTTATTCAATTTATTTCTTTGGTATCAATTTCACTTTGAAATTTGGTATAAAAACATAGCAAACTATTGGATGTTTTAACTTTAAAAACCAACATTGTCGTTCTATCTACGAGATTAAATTTAAATTAATTTCTACCACTTATATAATAAGAATTTGGAAAATGGATTACATATTTTGAATATTTATAATTTAAAATAAGTTCAAATTATTTTGTTACCAAAAATATTAGTTAAAGTAATTTAAATTAATTACAACTATTAAGGTAAAATTAGGATTAATATGTGACTAAATGTTAATCATAAGGGATCAAATAACCTAGAAACTTGACCGAGAGACATTTTCTAGAATTATTCTGAACATATTCCCAATTTTCTAGAAATTGGAAAATTATGGGATCCACTTTCAATGTGAAAAATGTGTATGGAATTCCGTTGTCAAAATATTACAAAAGTGTCACTCCTCCTCCACTATAAACAGGCCTCATCTCCCACTTCCAAACACCTATAAAGCTACTTTAGATCGACCAATATTTACCAAAATTGATCCTAAACATCCCTAAACTAAACCTATAAGCCTCCACTTGGGTAGTAATCAATCCAAGAATCTTTTTGGTACAAACGAAAAGTATTTACCTGAATGAGAGGTAATAAAATTCCTTAGGGTTTTTAGTTTTATCTCTATTATCCACTCCCTGTACTCACCTTATTCCATTATTATATATCAAAACCAGTATCCTAAATATAAAAGGATGTTTTTATGTTAAGTTTACTACCTACACTTACACTCACCCTTATCTAATGGGTACTGAACATACTGTTTATGTGAACGGTGAACTACCACCTCGTGAAATGATGATTGTTCATTATTTTTTTACCACCCCTCATAGTGTTCATTGTGATGGACACAATATTTATATATATTATATATTATATTTATAATTTTTTATTTTTTTTAATTATTTTATAACACATACCTCTATAAAATCCATTTGGTGTAAATATGATAATATCATTTGTGATAGTGTGGACTACTTCCTCCTTAAAGCAATGTGATTCGTTCACGCTATAAATGGAACATATAAAGAATGGTTATAATAAAACTATTTAGCATATACAACTGATATATTATACTGAAATTATTATATATGTGTATCATTTAGTTTTTATTCATTTAATACTATAAAGAAATGAAATTAGCATTCATGCGTACATATATCCTACTATCTCCATGAACGGTGCACTTCATTTCTTATCTCCAAATATTATAGAATATCCTAAAAAATATGTAATGAATATATATGTGATAATTAAATAATGGGTTACATTATGTAGACAATTAAATCGTGATCTACATAATAAGAATAATAAATAAAAATTCAAAACATACTTGATAAAACTAGGCAATTAACACCTGAAATATTGAAAATAATGAATGATTGTTAACAAATGGGTAATAAGATATTATAAGAAGTTATCATATAATATTATAAAAATTATTATGGTTTGGGTGTAAGTTAGTAACATATTTTAAAACACTATACATAGGATTAAGATCACAAAACAATATGATGGTTAAGGTAATGGATTTCATCTCAATTTACATTCCATTGAGACTTATTTGTTGTTATACACTTGTTTTATTTTATATAGTGTATATACTACCCTTTGACATATCACAAATTTCATTATTATCATGATATTATAAGTTTCATTTAATTTCATAACTTTATTTGGATTATGATTTAAATGTTTCAAAGTGGTATGGGACACATTGGAATGTTTGAAGATTATCCTCCTCAAGAATGTTCTTAATGATTATCTTTGCAATCTCACTTACAATTTTTCATTATTAAATTTATATTGTAACAATCAATTTTTTAATCATTTTTCATTATAATTTTAATTGAATGTCCAAATACTCATAATATGGATATTATTATTTCCTAAACTATATAACATTTTAACATATGATGTTTACTTGAGTAGTTATTTGATTATCTGGGGAATTATTCAAAAATCCATATACTTTATTTAGTACAGATATTTGATAAGGAATATTATTTATTTTTACTATTCAATATGAGGAATGATTTTTATAGAAAATTATGGGTGGGTCCCAGACTTTATACAGCCCTTAGATGCATCGATAGGTTCTCATGAGGCAAATTGGTTGGCCAAATTAAACAAGTTTCTATCTGTAGTTTTAAACCATCTTGTGAAAGGTCTTGATGGTATAGGTTTTCATGTTCCTCAGACCTGACATCCAATAATAAATCATTTACTTCATTTAGGTTTAGTTATTAATTATCCATGATATTTTTCATTGACATATCTATGGATGTATTTCATTCTCAGTTTTTCGATGTAATGAAATGTATTATTAGTTATTTACCTTTCCATGGTCATTTAATCTCATAAATTCATTAATGATTATAATTTACTTACCCTTTCTAATTATTTGATCTCATACTTATTTTGTTTTCTTTCAACAAGTTATGAAGAATAAATATTTGAATATATTTTAAAGGACACTATTTACTTTTTTTATTACGTATCATGTTTGTATCTTCTAATTACCAATGTATTATGGGTATCATGTATGTAACCTAGATTACCAGAAATTATAAATTAATTATTCTTTGGAGATTTTATTCCTTGTAATCATTCCAATTTAATAAAATATTTCATTGGCTCTGTGATTTTGGGGTCAGTGCGTTACAATTGGTATTAAAGGAAGTTTAGAATCAACCATGGAAAACTAGATTTAGAAAATATAGATTAGGGAGTACTACCCTATGATATTAATTAAGGATAAGTATATAAGAATGTACTCTTATTTTGGTAAGGTAGATATTGTGTGGGTATTCTTATCAATATATCTCTATCTAGATACTAGAAGTGGATGAGTTTTGGGCATAGATGTACCTAGGAGTAACAACTCAGACAAGGTGTGTCGGTACTAACTCTGTGTAACCTGGTACACGACAGTGGGCCTTACTGCGCACCTGGTTTGAAACCCTCAGGGGATACTCTTAAGATAGTTAACATTTTCTTTACCTACCATTGTGAAGGATTTAAAATTATATGTTTCCCTATAGTAACCAATGTTAATTATTCTAGGATTCATAATGCATAAATTTATGTTAATTAATAGACATTATTTAGAGTTATAAAAAGTTCATAACATTATGAGATAATCTGGTATATTTCATTTTTTAGAAAGGGATCCTAGTAGGAAGAATGGTATCAACACTCATGGACAATATAGAAGTTTCACTACTAATAAATTCAATGTATTCAGTATTATAACTGACCAAGTTATGGATATATTAGGGAAACATAGTCAATTAATGAAAAATAACCTTTCCTGAATGGAGAAAACTATTCTGTAGAGAGAATATTTCTTGTTGGATTTCTTTATGTGACATAAGGAAACATCATTTAGTGGGACTACTGATCCAATGGTATCTGAGCAATACATTAAGTCATTAGAAAAGATATTTATGGCCTTGGGATGCAATTAAAAGGAAAGGTTACACTTTCATTGTTTTATCTTCATGGTGTTGCAGATCAATGGTGTTCCTTGATTTAGAATACTAGGGAGTAAGAAGAAATATAACTAATGTAATTGAGAACTTTTAAGGAGACATTTTTTAATAAATAATTCCATCTTGATCAATAAACAAATATAGTTAGAAAGTTCCTTAGTTTAATACAAAAGAAATAATAGAGGGTTATGGATTATGAAGCTTCCATTACAAGGTTATCTAGTTTTTCTATAGATTATAAAAACAACACTAAGTTCCAGATTGGCCACTTATTTCATTCCCTTAATCTAAATATCTTAAGGATATCGGTTTCTATGACATTGTCATCCAACATGGATATTATTTTATATGCCATCAAAACAGAGAATGAATTCTCATGATCAAACATATTCAGGGGAAACCAATAAAAGAATATGTCATCTAAACACTTTGAAAAGGTGAATAAGTCAACGAAGACTAAGGGAAATAAGGATTTTCCAACATGTGATAACTATGGAAAGTATCACCCTGGTAAATTCTTGAAAGGGTTGGGATTATATTATAAATGAATAGAGAAAGGTTATCAGGAAAAATAATGAAAAGGGATGGAGAAAAATGTGGATATTCAGTGTTATAATTATAAAGATATGGGGCACTATTCAAATGAATTCCCAAATCATCAAGGTAATATACCTTCGAAGAAGATAAGGGATCAAGGTCGAGTATATGTTATTGACACAATTGAAGTGGAATGATTAATGTTCTTCTATATTTGGATCTATGAAATTTGTTGTAAAATTATTTTATTTATGATGTTCTCATCATATGATTTATGAAATATATATGGATTGTAATCCAATACTTTTTTAATAAATATTTGAGATTATATGTTGAATATTACTAAGAAAAGCTATTCAATATTAAGTTAAACTTTTCCTAAAGCACTTTATTAAGGGAAATAAAACCCTTAATATGTTCCTAATGTTGAGATAATGGGGAATAATGTAACACCATAAGATTTTATATTAAGTTATTTTCTTTAAAGTAATTCAATAGCATGCGCTACACACAACACCGAGTTTGATCGCACCATGACTTACCAAAATAGTCGTTCAAAAGAGTTTATGAATAGTATTAACTGAATTTTGAATTTTATATACACCATATAATTTTAGAATCAATATTATGTGTTTCGTAGACATAATATAAGAAAAAATTCATTTTTTTGGATTAAAGAAGTCATTTTAAAAAAAATCAATTTTACCCCCTTCTAATGGAAAACCATTTTTACAACAAATATTTGACACTTATATATATTAAATTTAATGAAATTAAATTATTCTTCAGAATTGGGACATATAATTTTATTTTGAATAAATTTTGGGTACTTTTTTGATAACTTTCATATTTTGAAGAATACTGAAAAATACTAAATTTTAATTGAAAATAACTTTTTAAATAAAAATAATTTATAGTGTTAAATTATTCATTTTCATGGTTTGGAAGTATAATTAGATTATATTTTTATCATTTAATACAATTTAGGTCAGTATAAGTAATTTTACATTTAAATTTGACATAAACACATGTAAATATTTTGATAGTTTTTAATTTTTAAAAACCTGATTTTCAGTTTCAACAGTGGGAATTAATTTTAAATTAATTAATTAAACTTCTATGTTTTTAATTTGGTAAAATAGAATTCATTTTGGAATTTTTAATATCAAAATTATATTAGGGTGAATTTTTTGTATTTTTCTGAAAACATTCATTTTTTGATGAATAGTGAAAACCACTACATTATAGTTTTAAACCAACTTTTTATTTAAATAATTTTTTATTTTATTTAAATTTATTTTAAGTCAAAATATTTATATAATACCTATATAAGTTAAATTTAATTCATTGGAGTCATTTTATAATAAAATTATATGTATAAAAAAAAATTGAACTTTTTACTATCTTTTACCCACCTTCTAGAAGCATTTTCAAATTTGCATAAAACGTAATTTTACCACTTCTGTGAGTTGAATTTCAAAAATATGAGAGATGTGGTTGAAATTAGTAAGTAAAATTTGGTTCAATAAGATGAAAATAATTTTTTTTAATAGTAACTTTTGACATTTATTTATAAAGGTTAAAAGTAAATTGGATAATTAAGGGTGAAAATGATATTATAATTACCCTAAAACATGTCCTAATTCTATTAGATAAGTGTAATTAGACCAAAAAAACCTTAAGAACAAAATTTTACCCTCTTTGGTCTACTTGGATAAGATTATAACATTTATTATTATTTTATTTAAAGAAGAGTTAAAAGCGTTAAATTCAAAGTTTAATAACTAAACCATTTTAATATTGGGTTATACATAAGATAAATTCAATTATAAATATTCATTAGAAATATAAAAAATATTCCTACATAATGGTATTTTATTTAAAAAAATTAGACATTAAATGATTTAATTTATTGATGACACAATGATGATGTAGTAATTACCTTATTAATGAAATATTAAAATAATTGATATTATAAATATTCAAATAAATGTAAATTGAGACTTCTGATGAATTACACTAATTTTATAGGTTAATATGACATTTTAGGGTTGATTAGATAATTTTTTTCGAAGTGATAATGTTTTTAAAACTTTCACAAAAACAAAATACCAAATAGTTTCTAATTTGACATAAATTAATTTTTTAAAACAAATATTATATTATTGATTGATATAATATTCCTAAAATTATAAGTTTCGGTAAAAGGGATTAAATAATATTATATATGTCATTAATGAACAATTTTATGTTATCTTGTAATTTTAGAGTACGTTTATTAACCATATAGTGTAAGAATACAAGAAGACGTGGTAAAAGTTAAACTATTTAACTAAGATTTAAATATAAAAGATAAGGATAAAGTGGTAACCTAAACTTATCTAAAACCTATTGGTTGAGAGGATTTTGACCCATAACCACCTAAGTCTCTAAATAAATTCATTTAGAGCCATTATAAATAGAATAGTATATTATAATAAATTAATCTTTTAATCTTTTTCTAAAGTGACCCTCACCCCTCTTATAAAGGGGCACATCCCCTTCTCTAAAAATCACACCTCCAAAGCAATTTTCTCACCCAAAACCTACCCAAATAATCTCCCAACTTCTCTCACATCAACCTAGAGTCCTTACTTTGATCAGATATCAAACCTAAGGATCCCTTTTGATCAACTCAAAAGGAAACACTCGAGGAAGAGGTAATAATTTCACCACCCACTATCAATTTCTTTTCTTCTTCCACTTCCTCTTTATTTATATCATAATAAATCAAAATTGATCAAGAATAATATCCTATAAAGTATATTGACATATTAGAATTCATTGGAATTAGTAAGTGACGAGTGGAGCCCGATATATCTCCTCGATGCATTGGTAGGTCTCATGAGACAAACTAGTGTCTTGGCACAAGGCCTTGACAAAATCTTATTTGTAGTCTGGGCACAAGGACTTGACTATGTGGTTATGAAGTCTACAATTATGAATTCCATCATTATGAAATTGTCTATTTATATTACATGTGATTATTATACTATTATAATATCCATGTGAATACGTAAATTGAATTGTTTTATTTATCTTTTCCATATTATGTTTAAGTTTATGTTTAAAAGGCTTGTGTTCTAGTCTTATATATTTCCTTAAATGTTTGTTCTTATTTATGACGGTTTCCACTATATTGTTATCCTTACTGATCATCTGAGCTCACCCCTTTATTATGTTTTATTTTTTCCAAGATACAAATAAGTATATTATAATTAACCTGTAGCAATAGGCTAAGGGATATAAGAGTGTTCAAAGGGGACACAATGTTTTTTTTATTTCATGATGTAATGTAAAACTTATGTATGTATCTAGTACTTCCAAGGGTACTAAACTAATCAGTAATTCGGGGAATTATTCCTTATATCATTCCAATTTATTAAAATAATGCACCGACTCTCGGCTTCTGGGGTCGGGGTGTTACAAATAAATGATTGATTTGGACATGTGATGACTACCTTGGAATTGATTAATGACTTTTCAAAAATTGGTATATGATATAATTGACAGAGTTAAAACACTTTTGAATTTATAGAATATATCCAATAACATGTTTTTTTCTTAAGGAATAAGGAAGAATTCATGTTTCTAATAAGGTTTATGGAAATTGAAGTTATTGACATATCTCAAGAGGACACATGATGAATTTATTCACATTATTGGAATGTGAAATTTTAGAGTTGCTTCATTTTGATTAAAGTCTAATGATAAGATAATTTTGGAAATTAAGCGACCTTATTTCTAAAGTGTTGGATCATAATATTTTGTAAAGGTTAACCATTTATGAAATAGTTTTAGTAGAACTTTGGATATAGTTTTATAAATTGATATATTACATCACTATATGGTGCATCATGTTCTAGGAGATGATGTATAAATAGTTCAAGGAATAATCAAAATAAAATATTGTTTTTATATATGTGTGTATTTACTTATATTCTTAGAGAGTGAAAGAATTCCTCAACTCTGGGAAAAAGGAACTAGAAACCAAAAATGTTGTCCCAGTACATTCGTTACTAACGAATCAAATGGACCCTTAGATCATCATGCATTTAGGGTTCTTTTATTGATAACTTTTTTATAACAATGTTCTATAGAATTATCCATCAGAACATGATTGTTATATTTCTAATCTATATATATGTTTCCATTTTCCACTTATGTTCTCCTATTAGGGAACATAGTTACGGGGCCATTGTACTTTCCATTCTATCTTATTAACAAGATATGATATTTAACCTATTTAAAATGTGGAATTTTCAACAATATTTTTTCTTCAAATATCAATCCATCAATTACTAATATCAATTTTAAATTTCAAGGATTCAATTTAATTAACGTGTGGAGAATGTAACACCTCGAAATTCTAAAGTAAGAACATTGTATTAGATATCGTGTATCACATGAAACACTAAGCGCGTAAGGGAATATAATACCTCAGAAAATTATTATATATTTAATATTTTATATATATGAAATCTATGATATATCTTTAAATAAAAAAGATATTGACTTAGCGTACATCACATGCAACAACTAGTTTCTTCAAATGGATTGTGTTACACGCAAAACCGAGTTTTTAATGAAAATTGGTATATTATTAAAATATTATTTAATATAACCTAGTTTTTTAATTAGTATTTATGAAAAGGGGTAACTAAATTATGATAATTTATGGTTTACACATATATAAAATGAATCTATTGGAAAAAATTTAATTATAAATGAATATGGAAACCGATTAAATATAAAGAAAAATATTATTATTTTTAAGCTCACAAAGCTGTTATACCCTAGTAAATTGAATTATTTAAAATTAGTGAGTGAAATTAATGTTATATATATATATATATATAATATTTAATCAAATATTTTTTATATTCATATAGTATATTTTATTGGATTAGGATAAAAACAAACAAAATTTTATCCATAAAATACTACAATTTTATTAAGGTGTTTTGCAGCCTTTTAATGGAGAACCTATTTTAAATAAAAATTTTGTAACATTTATAGATTATATATTTCAAAATAAACATCATATTTTAAAGTGAAATTGAAAAATTAGGTTATGGTGATTTTTTGGTGTCAATCTGTGAAGTTTTCGTTTTTTAATGAATATTGAAAAATACAGAATTTTAGTACAAAATTACGTTTTAATATAATTTATTTATAAAGATAAATTACATTTAAAATTGTTTTTATAGTTTATTTAGATAAAAAATTTACCAATTTATACAATTTAGTTCATTATAATCAATATCACATTAAAATTGGTTATAAAATCAAAGTAAACTTTTGGAGGTTTTTACTTGAAAAACATGCATTGTCGTTCCATCTACGGGAATAGATTTAAATTAATTTCTGCCTCTTTTGTTATAGGAATTTGTAAAAATGGATTAAATATTTTTAATATTCATAATTTTTAATTTATAATAATTTCAACTTAGTTTTTTACCAAAAATATTAGTGAAATTAATTAAAATTAATTACAATGGTTAAGGTAAAATTAATCTTAATAAGGGACTAAACCATAAACTTAAGGGCCGAAATGAGCTAAAAACTTTTAAAAGAGAAATTTTCTAGAAATATTTATAACTTATCCCCTATTTTATAGAAATTGGACCATTATGTGATCCACTTTAAATATTAAAAATGTGTATGGAATTCCTTAGTCAAAATATTACATGAGTATCACTTCTCCTCCGCTATAAAAGGTCCTCATCTCCTCCCACTTCCTCACATAACTCAAGACACTTTGGATAGACCAATATCTACCCAAATAGATCCTAAAAATACATCTTATAATCATATAATAATCACCTTTTAAATTAATCAATCCAAGTAATCCTTTTGGTATAAACCAAAAGGAGTTATCCGAATAAGAGGTAACAAACTTTTACTGGATTTTTAGTTTTATTTCCATTCTCCAATACATATACTCTCATTATTCCATGATAATATAAAAAATCATAAATATTATAGGATTTTTTACATTAAGTTTTATTCCTACTCTTATACACTCCCCCATATAATGGGTAACGAACATATTGTTTATGTGAACAGCAAACTATTACCTCACAAAACGGTGATTGTTTGTTCTTTATTTACCACCTCTCATAGTGCTAGTTAAGATTGAAAATATATTTATATATAATTAATATTATATTTATAATTTATTTATTCTTTTTTAATTCTTTTATAACACATACTTCTATACATTCCATTTAGTGTAAATATGATAACATCGTTTGGGGAAGTGTGGGCTACTGTCTCCTTAAAGCGAGGTGATTTGTTCACGCTATACATGGAACATATAAAGGATTGTTATAATAAAAATATTTAACATATATAAAATAGATATGATCCTAGAATTATAATATACATAGGTATCATTTAGTTTTTATTATTTTAATACTACAAAAAATGAAAGTAGCATTCATTCGTACATACAGCATACAATCTCCATGAACGGTGCACTTCATTTTTTATCTAAAAATATTATACACTATTATAAATACATATTTAATGAATATATGTGATAATTAAGTCATTGGTTACATTATATAGATTATTAATTTATTATCTACATAATAATAACAATAAATAACAATTCAAAACATACTTGAGAAAACTAAGCAATTAACACCTGAAATACTAAAAAAACTGAAAGACTGTAAACTAACGAGTAATAAGATATTATAATAAGTTATTATATGATATTATAAATGTTATTTTGGTTTGGGTATAAGTTATTAACATATTTTAAAGAAAGATATAGGAGGATAAATACAACACAACAAAAGGAAGGTTAAGGTAAGGGATTTCATCTCAATTTACATTCCATTAAGACTTGTTTATTGTTATTCACCTTATTTCTTTTATATGGTGTATATTATTCATTTTAACAAGTAATATAATTAATATTATTATTATAATGATATTATAAGTTTATTTTAACTTTATTCTTTCATGTGTAATATGATTTAAATGTTTCAAAGTGGTATGAGACACTTTGAAATGTTTATATATTATTCTCCTCAAGAATGTTCATAATGATTATCTTTGAAATCTCACTTCATTTTTTTATTATTAAATTTATCTTGAAACAATAACATTATTATATTAATTTTTCATTTGAAGTTTACTTGAATATCCATATTCTCATACTACGAATATTATTATTGCATAAACCATATACCATTTTTAAATATGGTGTTAACATGACCAGTTGTTTTATTATCTAGGGAATTGTTGATAAATCCATATTATTTATTAAATATGGATATTCGATAAGGTGTGTTATTTATTTTCAATATTTTATATGAGTAATGCTTTGAAAATGAAATTATTGGTGGGTCCAATATTTTTTATATCCCCTCAACGCATTAACAGGTTCTCGTGAGATGAATAAGTGGGCCGAATTAAACAGGTTTCTATTCTTTATTTTAAACCATCTTTCAAAGGTATTGATGATAAATATTTTCATGTTACTTAGACATACAGTCCAATAATTAATCATTTACCTCATTTATACTCATTTATTAATTATCCATGAAATTTTCTATTGACATGTCTATGGATGCATTTCATTCATTATTTATTGATTTGACGGCATGTGTTATCAATTATTTACCTTTCCATGTTCATTTACTCTCATAAATTAATAAATTATTTTGGTTTAATTACACTTACTAAGAATATTATATCACACTTATTATGTTTACTTTTCCTATGTTATGAAGAATAAATATTTGAATAAGATTTTAAGGACTCTTTTTATTTCTTTTTATTATGTATCATGTTTTTATCTTATATTTCCCAATGTATTATGGGTATCATTTATGTAACCTAGCTTTCCAATATTTCTAAACTAAATGGTCCTTTCGGATTTGATTCCTTGTAATCATTCCAATTTAATAAAATAATCCATAAACTCTAAGATACTAGGGTCTGGGTATTATAATGAAAAGCCCCCCCTAGGCTTCCTTTGTGATTTACATAGCATAGTATCTATGTGGAATGAAAATTTTTCCATTATAGTTCTGAAAACTCCTTTAGGATCTTGCAATGTTCTTGATCTCCTTTAGATGTTTTGTGGTTTGGAAATAAATCAATGCATAAATCCTTCCTTTTCCAGAAAACATATCTTGATTTTTAGGTATAAAAATTTAGAAAACACTAGGAAATAGTGCCACAATAAAAACATCTTATTTTAAAAATAATTATGCTAGAATGTTGTTAACCGTCTTTGTAAAAAAATAAAAACAACCCAAAAACACTGAAATGAAACCTTTATATATTTTTTTCAAACAAAAAAAATTAAAAAACTATAAATTTATAAAATATTGTGAAAATAATCTTCTCTAAATATATCCCAGTAAGATTTAAAGTGCTAATTGATCACAATGGAAGTAAATTCTCCTCATGTTTTATAATTAAAATGAAAATATTCCTTTCATATTTTTTTAAAATGTAAAAAAGTACCTTGTTCAGAAAATGACAACTTTATTCCTTTTAAACCATTTTTTAAAACATAGAACATGGGTAAAAATGAATATAAAAAAACATTTAATAATAGTAAAAAAATTCTTTAAAATATTTTTAGAAAATATAGACATTTATTAGAAATTATATCCAACCAAAGAGATAAAAGAGGTGTGTTTTCCTTAAAAAATTCTTGTTATATCTTGAGTTATTAAAGAGAGTAAAATGAAAGTAAAATCTATATTATACTAAAATAATAATATTATAATAAAATTTATGATTTTATTGAGTGGTTATCAGGAAATTTCATCAACAAAAACATAATAAAAAATAATCCTAATAAATAATAAGATTATAACATAAACCCCCTTAGTATTTGGTAATATTTTATTTGTAAGCCCCATGAAAGAATAATTTCAAAAGAAAATTTAAATATTATGATCATAAAGATAATAATGATATAATATTTCAAAGGGTAGTATATACATCTCATAAAAGAAGATAATTTCATGATGTAATAAATGTCCTAAAGAAGATAATGTGAGACAATTAAACATTACCTTGAGTTTGACTTGATTCAAAAGAGATCTTTCCTCCTGCATAATAAATTTAACTCTATTAAAATTTCATTATAGATTCATGTAAAAATTTATAATATCATATATGATCCCATTATAACATTTCAATATCCTTTTATTAAAAATTCCTAATTCAAATTTTCATTTATTGGTGTTAACTATTTCTTTTTCCATAAGGATTTTCATTCGGTATTTCGGGTCCATGTACATTAATCATGCTTTCATCATATACATTATCTTAATAATTGTATAAATATTATATATCCATTATATAAATATTTATAATCATTAATAATATATATTTATAGAGATAGAGAAAAACGAATGACATCATTCATTGAGATAGTTAGTCGTACATACGCATGAACACTGTTTTCAGTTTTCGACGAGTGGAATGAAATAAAGGTAAATAATACGTCACCTAAAAAGAATAATTACTATATAATATATGTTATATATATTCCTTAAATCCATCCTTATTACCATCCAATTAAAATGTAAATTAAAAAAATCACATAGCTTCCTGGAGGTGGTAGTCAATACATACGCATGAGTGACATTATCATTTTCCAATGGTTTGGAAGGTAATAAGTTAGATATGATATTATAATTAAAGAAGAATAATTATTTCATAAATATTATATTTCAAACATAAACCCATCATAATATCCATCCATAATATATACTGATGAAAAATAAATTACAGCGCTATGTGGAGACGGTAGGTCATATGTATGCATGAGAAATACATTCACTTGCCATTTGAGGGGAAAGAGGGTGGATAGTGGTGGTTTCATTATAATAATAATAATATTTACTTATATTTAATATTCGGATTCTATTATTTTATGATAAATTATATAAATATATAGGAGTTAAAATAATACATAAATACAAAGTGAGCGTCTTAGGTGATTACCTCTTCATTGAAAGAACTACTTTAGATCTCCTCTTAAGGATCCTAGGGGTAGATCTTTTGGGAATAAAATCACATCTAGAATGTAGATTAATATTTTATGGAGGGATTTTGGCAGGTTTTTGTTAATATATATGACTCAATGTGTTGTATGGAAGAAGTAGGAGGGGTTTCCTTTCATATGGGAGGGAGAGGACACACCTGGAATTCCATAAAATATTAAAATGTAGTAAATTAATTCTTGGGAAAAACACTTCAAAATGGTAATGAATTAGAATAAAAAGTAAATAGGGTTTAAATAAAAAAATAAAATGAAATTTAGATAGGTTTAATTGTCGTTTTAAATCTTATATTTTAGATTAATACCTTTGTTAATTGTTTTTTACCTTATCTAAGGTAACAACAATTTCAATCATAAAATGTTAAGAATGTTACCATAAATGGAAGAGTGAATCGTAAATGGAATACGGAATAAGTGTTTTACTATATTACCTTCACAAGGCTGGATATAATATTTTTATGAATTTTAAATCATTTAATAAAATATTATTTATTATAAAATATCATTAAGGCTGATTTTGGAACTATGCATTTAATTTTAACTTAAAGACACCAATAAAAATATTAAATTCAAATATAATCCTTTTAAACACCACTAATATGTAATATTTATCTATAAAACTCATGGAACATTATAGATCACTCAAATTATATTACTTTTAATATTTTTAAAATCATTTACTTTATTTTTCAATTAATTGATTAAATATTGTATCAGTATTGCGTAGACATTTAAGGAAATTATTTCATTACTATGATTAGAAATTAATTATCATGATAAACAAAATTCATTTATTTTTCATGTAAATATATATAGTTGAAAATAACATGTAACAAACCAACTCAGATACCATCTTAATGTGGTAACCAACCCAACCTGCCACATACCCGAAGAGCGTTCTCGATCCCCATGGGTTGGCGACTAACACCCGGGCATCAACCATCAAACAGTGGGTACGATTTCGCCCAACCTAAAGAAACAACATGGAATATATATACAAAAAATAAAAGAATAGAAAGTATAAATATATTCCATAATAGAAAACAAATAGTGGAAACCAAATAAATCCACAGTAGAAACAGTCTCCATGTTTAGTTTCAAGCACATAGGACTACCAAAACCATAAAAACCAACTAATTCATGTGATAGTGTGGTAAAAGTCCCACCATTTCACAACTAGTTACCCAACTAAGTTGACTCAAAACCTCTATGCCACACTATTATGCCTTTACTTTCCCTAAATTTAAATACATAAACAAGTTTATGCACCACTGAAGGGGTACTCAAGGTGTAAGCTAACAGTCCCACTTAGGTGTTTCATATCAAGTCTCTAAAAAATAATCTAAGCATGCTCAACATTAAATAAAATAAGGTATGATAATAGTTAAATAGTTTTTAATATCAAAACGTGGTAAAAGAATTTAATTTCCCAACTATCCACATTTAAAAATAAAATAGGTAAATTGTTTTCAAATAATTTCATATCCATATATCACAATATATATATCAGGTCGAACAAATCATGCCTCATATATCATTTCATATCAATGCTGATAAAACTAAATAGTACGAACCAAAAGCATCCCAAATCGGCTAATAAGCACATGTAATATCACACCAAGGATCACACTAGGTAGGGATAGCTATGAAACATATGCCTAAAATAGATAATCACATAAACATCTAGCCGTTAGACATATCCATCAATACTAGAGATCATAGGAACACCCCATCAAGTGAACCCCCAATAGGTCTAAGAAGTCCCTAGATCAACGGGCGAAGGGTGAAAAGGAAATCCTGATGAGAAAACCCCCCAAAAGTGGACAAGAACTATTATTATATCTTCCAACTAATTACATAACTCTTCCCATATTGTCTATTTTCCTAACCAGTTCATTCAACCATTTCATCATTTCAGGGTTTGAAAACCATTTCACAATGCTTTTAAAAACCCTTTTCCAATTACCAAAACAAGGGGAAAACAATATTTTATAAAAACATAGTTCGACACACTCAAATTAAATCAATCATATCAGGCCATTTCATTTAGTAAAACAATTTATCAAAATATGAGCAATTTAATTCACTAACACAGGCTAGAGTTAGAACCACCTACTCAAAACTCAAGGTCACACACGTCCATAAAAGGACCTACCAACAAGAAGAATGAAACAATGACAATAGAGGAACTAGAATCAAACTAAACATCTTATAATTGATTCAATATAACAAAATTGTTGGTGTAAATGGGTAAATGACACATACCTCAACCACACACACCAACTACACCACAACCAAAAATAAAAACAACCCTAGGAACAAGATCACATAATGAATCTAGAGAGAAACAAAAAGAGACATCACCATAGGTTAACAGATCTGATAATGCAATGAAATGACACAATTATGATCAAATAAATAAATAATTAGTAAGTATTACTCAACTATATAGACACAAAACAACTATAATGGTGATCAATTTCCAAACGAATCAATTCATATCGAACAGAGACTCCAAAAAATATCGAAGAATGCATCTAGGTTTGGAGCCAAGGAAGATGTGCAAGAATGAATAAATGTTTCAGTGGATTTAGCTCCCTGAAATCCAACAGTAGAACATTTACATGGAATATAATCCATTTACACATCATGTAACACATAATACTTAGATATGATGAAAAAACCCATCACATTTTTACTAAAAACTAGTCTTTTAATATAAAATTGCATGTAATATCTACACGACATGTTATCACTTCAATATATGCATCTGGTTCATGGAATATTCCTTGTAGAACTTATATATTATATAATCCCATTACACATCATTTATTTCTCCTATATACTTCAAAAACTACAGGTTCTTACACAAAACACACATTACCTCAAGCATTCTAAAAAATCAGAGAGAACCCCGCCAAGCCATTACATGTTTACCCAAATTTCATTAATTCAAATAAAAATTCATCTCCAAACATTAGATAATTTTGAAGAGTAAAATTGTTCCATCCTTGGGAGTCCCAAGATGAACTCAATTAAAGAGTAAAAGAATAAAATAGAAAGAAAATACATAGAAGTAGGTAATATGATGTTTCAAACTCCCAACCCTAGGACTTTTCATCCTCAAGAAGTCATGTGAATGAATGAATTCTGGTAAAAAGGTTATTCCACTAATCCATCATCAATGAATCATGCTCACATGTAAGTGACTAGTGGAGCCTACTATAGATCCATGATGCATCGGTAGGTCTCATGAGACAAACTAGTGTCTTGGCATAAGGCCTTGACAAAATATTATTTGTAGTCTTAGCACAAGGCCTTGACAATGTGGTTATGAAGTCTGGCATTATGCATTCTATCATTATGAAATTTGTTATTGATATTACATGTGATTATTTAACTAGTAGAATATCCTTGTGACTAAGTAAATGACATTATTTTATTTATCTTTTCCATATTATCTTAAATTTTAAGTTTAAAAGGATTGTGTTTTAGTCTTATACATTGCCTTAAATGTTTGTTCTTATTTGTGACAGTTTCTGCTATATTGTTATCCTTACAGAGCATCTAAGGTCACCACTTTCTTACGTTTTATTTTTCCCAGCTTTCAAAGAAGTATGTTATTAACATATAGAAATAGGCTAAGTGATATGAGAGTGTTCAAAGGGGATACAATGTTATTTTTTTATTTCATGATGTAATGTAAATCTTATATATGTATCTAGTACCTCCAAGGATACTAAACTGATCCGTCATTTGGGGTATGATTCCTTGTATCATGCCAATGTATTAAAATAATGCAATTACTCTAGGCTTCTGGGGTCAGGGTGTTACAAATAAATGATTGATTTGGACATGTAATGAATACCTTGGAATTGGTTAATGACTTTTCAAAAAGTGGTCTATGCTATCATTGATGGAGTTCATAACACTTTTGAATTTGTAGAATATATCCAATAACATGTGTTTTTCTAAAAGAATAAGTAATAATTCATGTTTCTAAAAAGGTTAATGAAAATTGAATTTATTACCATATCTCAAGAAGACACATCATGAAGTTATTCACATTATTGGAATGTGAAATTTTAGATTTTATTCATTTTGATTAAAGGATAATGATATGATCATTTTGGAAATTCAGTGACCTTAGTTCTAATGTTTTGGATCATAATATTTTTTAATGTTTAACCATTTATAAAATAGTTTAAGTTTAACTTTGGATATAGTTTTATATATTGATATATTACATCACTATATGGTGCATCATGTTCTAGGAGATGATGTGCAAATAGTTCAAGGAATAATCAAAATAAAATATAGTTTTTATAGAAATGTTTATTTATTTATATTCTTAGAGAGTGAAAGAATTCTTAAACTCTGTGAAAATGATCTTGAAACCAAAAATTTTGTCCTAGTATATTCATTTCCAATTAATCAAATGGACCTTGAGATCATCATGGATTTAGGGTTCTTTTATTGTTAACTTTTTTCTAAAAATGTTTTGTAGAATTATCTATTAGAACATAACTGTTATATTTTTTACCTTTATATTTGTTTCCATTTTCCACTTATGTTCTCCTATTAGGGAACATAGTTATATGACCGTTGTACTTTCCTTTCTCTCTTATTAACAAGATATGATATTTACCGTATTTACAATGTGGGATTTTCAACAATATTTTATCTTCAAATATAAATCCCTCAATTACTAATATCAATTTTAAATTGTGAGGATTCAATTTAATTAACGTGTGGATAATGTAACACCCTGAAATTCTAATGTAAGATCATTGTATTAGATATCGTGTATCGCATGAATCACTAAGCGCATAAGGGAATATAATACCTCAGAACATTATTATACATTTAATATTTTATGTATATTAAATCTATGATATATCTTGAAATAAACATGATACTTAGTTAGCATACATCACATGCAACAACTAGTTTCTTCAAATGAATTGTGTTACATGCAAGACCGAGTTTTTAATGAATAACGATATATTATTAAAATATTATTTAATATAACCTAGTTGTTAAATTATTATTTATGAAAATGGTTTACTAAATTATGATAACTCATGTTTTACACATATATAAAATTAATATATTGGTTAAAATTTAATTAGAAATGAATATGGAATAAGATTGAATATAAAAAAATATTATTATTTTTAAGCTCACAAAGTTGTTAAACCCTAGTAAATTTAATTAGTTAAAATTAGTGAGTGAAATTAATGTGATATATATATATAATATTTAATCAAATATTTTTTATATTCATACAGTATATTTTATTGGATTAGGATAAAAAACCCAATTTTATGCATAAAATACTTTATTTTTATTAAGGAGTTTTGAAGCTTTTAATAGAGAACCTATTTTAAATACAATTTTTATAACATTTATAGATTATATATTTCAAAATAAACTTCATATTTTAAATTGAAATAGAAAAATTAGGTTAGGGGGATTTTTTGGTGTTAATATGTGAAGTTTTTGTTTTTTAATGAATATTGAAAAATACAGAATTTTAGTACAAAACGCCTTTTAGTATAATTTATTTATAAATATAAATTAAATTAAAAATTGTTTTTATAGTTTAATTATATAAAAATTCTATCAATTTATATAATTTAGTTCATTAGAATCAATATCACATTAAAATTGGGTATAAAATCATAGCAAATTTTAGGAGGTTTTTACTCGAAAAACATGCATTGTCATTCCATCTACTGGATTAGATTTAAATTAGTTTTTGCCTCTTTTGTGATAAGAATTTTTTAAAAATGGATTACATATTTTTAATCTTCATAATTTATAATTTATAATAATTTCAACTTAGTTTTTTTACCAAAAATGTTAGTGAAAGTAATTAAAGTTAATTACAATGGTTAAGGTAAAATTAATCTTAATAAGGGACTAAACCATAAACATAAGGGCCCAAATGACCTAGAAACTTTTACAAGAGACATTTTATATAAATATTTATACAATATGACATATTTTATCTAAATTATACCATTATGGGAATCACTTTCAATTTTAAAAACGTGTATGGAATTTCTTAGTCAAAATATTACATGAGTATCACTCCTCCTCCACTGTAAAAGGTCCTCATCTCCTCCCACTTCCTAACACAACTCAAGACACTTTGGCTCAACAAATATCTACCCAAATAGATCCTAAAAATACATATTCTAATCATAGAATAATCACCTTTTGAATTAATCAATCTAAGAAATCCTTTTGTTATAAACTAAAAGGATTTACCCGAATAAGAGGTAACAAACTTCGAAAAGATTTTTAGTTTTATTTCCATTATCCTATCCATATACTCTTCTTATTCCATGATAATATAAAAATAAAAATTTCATAAATATTCTAGTATTATTTATGTTAAGGTTTAGGCATACACTTATACACTCCCCCATCTAGTGGGTAACGAACATATTGTTTATGTGAACGGCAAACTATCGCCTCACAAAATGATGATTGTTTGTTATTTATTTACCACATCTCATAGAGATAGTTAAGATGGAAAATCTATTTATATATAATTAATATTAAATTTATAATGTATTTATTCTTATTTAATTCTTTTATAAAACATACCCTTATACATTCCATTTAGTGTAAATATGATAACATCGTTTGGGGAAGTGTGGGCTACTATCTCCTTAAAGCGATGTGATTCCTTCACACTATACATGGAACAAATAAAGGATTTTTATAATAAAAATATTTAACATATATAAAATATATATAATACTAAATTATAATATACATATTTATCATTTAGTTTTTATTATTTAATTACTACAAATAAATGAAAGTAGCATTCATTCGTACAAACAACCTACAATCTCCATGAACGGTGCACTTCATTTGTTTTCACCAAATATTATGGACTATTATAAATACATATTTACTGAATATATGTGATAATTACTTAATGGGTTACATTCTGGAGATTATTAATTTATTATCTACAAAATAATAATAATAAATAATAAGTCAAAACATACTTGAGAAAACTAGGCAATTAATACCTGAAATACTGAAAATAATGAAAGATCGTTAACTAACGAGTAATAAGATATTATAATAAGTTATTATATGATATTATAAATGTTATTTTTGTTTGGATATAAGTTATTAACATATTTTAAAGCAATATATATTAGGATAAAGACAACACAACAAAATTAAGGTTAAGGTAAGGTATTTCATCTCAATTTACATTCCATTAAGACTTATTTTTTGTTATGCACCTTGTTTATTTTATATGGTGTATATTCTTCCATTTAACAAGTAATTTCATTAATATTCTTATTATCATGATATTATAAGTTTATTTTAACTTCATTCCTTCATGGTTAATATGATTTAAATGTTTCAAAGTGGTATGAAGCACTTTGGAATGTTTATAGATTATTCTCCTCAAGAATGTTCTTAATGATTATATTTGCAATCTCACATAAGTTTTTTTATTGAAAATTTTATCTTGAAAGAATCACATTATTATAATAATTTTTCATTGGAAGTTTACCTTAATATCCATATTCTCATACTACGGATATTAATATTTCATAAACCATATACCATTTTTAAATATGGTGTTAACATGACCAGTTGTTTTATTATCTATGGAATTGTTGAAAATCCATATTATTTATTCAATATGGATATTTGATAAGTTTTAATATTTATTTTGACTATTCTATAGGAGGAATTATTTTAAATGGAAATTACTAGTGGGTTATGTACTTTATATATCCCCTCGACGCCTTAACAGGTTCTCATGAGATGAATAAGTTGGTTGAATTAAACAGGTTTCTATTCGTAGTATTAAACCATATTTTAAAGGTATTGATGATAAAAATTTTAATGTTACTTATACATACAGTCCAATAATTAATTATTTACCTCATTTAGATTCATTTAATAATTATTCATGAAATTTTCTGTTGACATATATATGGATGCATTTCATTCTTTATTTATTGATTTAATGGCATGTGTTATCAGTTATTTACCTTTACATGTTCATTTAATCTCATAAATTCATTAATTATTATGGTTTACTAAATCTTACTGAGAATTTTATCTCACACTTATTATGTTTACATTCCCAGTGTTATGGAGAAGAAATATTTGAATAAGAATTCAAAAACTCTTTTTATTTCCATTTATTATGTATCATGTTTTTATCTTATATTTATCAATGTATTATGGGTATCATGTCTGCAACCTAGATTTCCAAGATTTCTGAACTAAACGGTCCTTCCAGATTTGATTCCTTGTAATCATGACAATTTAATAAAATAATTCATCAACTCTAGGATACTAGGGTCAGGGTATTATAATGAAAATCCCCCTCATAGGCTTCCTTTGTGGTTTACATAGCATAGTTTCTATGTGGAAAGAAAATTCTTCCATTGTAGTTCTGCAAACTCCTTTAAGTGCTTGCATGGTTCTTGATCTCCTTTTGATGCTATGAGTTTTGGAAAAAAAATCAATGCGTAAATCCTTCCTTTTCCATAAAACAAATCCTAATTTTTAGGCATAAAAATTTGGTAAACACTGGGAAACAGTGCCACAATAAAAACATCTTCTTCTAAAACAATTAGTCTAGAATATTGTCAGCCTTCACTATAAACAAAGAAAAAAAACCAAAAACACTGAAATTATACCACTATATATTTTTTTCAAACAAAAAAATAATTTTAAAAAACTATAAATTGATAAAATATTTTCAAAATAATATTCTCTAAAAATATCCCAGTAATATTTATAGTGTTACTTTATCATGATGGAAGGAAATTATTTTCATGTTGTATAATTCAAAACAAAATATTCCTTTCACATTTTTATAAAATTTCAAAAAGTGCCTTGTTCAGAAAATGACAACTTTATTGCATTTAAACCATTTGTGAAAACATAGAATATGGGTAAAATAAATTTAAAAAAACATTTGATAATAGTAAAAACATTCTTTAAAACATTTTTAGAAAATATAGACATTTAATAGAAAGGATTTCCAACCAAAGAGAGAAATGAGGTGTGTTTTCCATAAAAAATATTTTTGTATATTGAGTTCTTAAAAAGAGTAAAATGAATAAAAAATCTATATTATACTAAAATAATAATATTATAATAAAATTTATTAGATCATTCAGTGGTAGATCATGAAATTTCATCATCAAAAACATAATAAAAAATAATCCTAATAAATAATGATATTATAACATAAAACCCCTTAGGATTTTGTAATATTTTGAATTGTAAGCCCCACGAATGAATAATTTCAAAAGAAAATTTAAATATTATCATCATAAAGATAATAATGATATAATATGTCAAATTTTGGTATATACAGCTCATAAAAGAAGATAATTTCAGGATGTAATATATGTCCTTAAGAAGATAATATGAGACGATTAAACATTACCTTGAGTTTGACTTGATTCAAAAGAGATCTTTCCTCCTGCATAAAAATTTTAACTCTATTAAAATTTCATTATATATTCATGTAAAAATTTATAATATCATATATGATCCCATTATAACATTTCAACATCATTTTATTAATAATTCCTTATTAAAATTGTCATTTATAGGTGTTAATTGTTTCTTTTTCCATAATGATTTTCGTTCGGTATTTCGGGTCCATGTACATTGATCATGCTTCCATCATATACATTATCTTAATAATTATATAAATTTTATATATCCATTATATAAATATTTATAATAATTAATAATATATACATATATATAAATGAATGACATCATTCATTGATATATTCGGTCGTACATACGCATGACCATTATTTTCACTTTTCAACGAGTGGAACAAAATTAAGGTAAATAATAAATCAACTAAAAAGAATAAATATTATATCATATATGTTATATATATTCCTTAAATATATCCTTATTACCATCCAAGAAAAATTCAAATGAAGAAAATCACATAGCTTCTTGGATATGGTAGTACATACATACGAATGAGTGACATTATCATTTTCCAATGGTTTAGAAGGTAATAACGTAGATATGATATTATAATTAAAGAACAATAATTATTTCATAAATATTATATATAAAATTTAAACCCATCATAATATCTATCCATAATATATACTAATGAAAAATAAATTGCAGCGCTATGTGGAGACGGTAGGTCGTATGTACACGTGAGCAATACATTCATATTCCATTTGAGTGGAAAGAGGGTGTATAATGGTGGTTTAATAATAATAATAACATTTAAGTATATTTAATATTCTCATTCTATTATTTTATGGTAAATTATATAAATTTATTGGAGTTAAAAGAATACATAAATATAAAGTGATTGTATTAGGAGATTACCTATTCATTGAAAGAACTACTTTAGATCTGCTCTTAAGGATCCTTGGGGTAGATCATTTGGTAATAAAATCCCCTCTATAATGTGGATTGATATTTTGAGGAGGGATTTTGGTAGGTTTTTTTATCTAGATGACTCAATGTGTTTTATTGAAGAGGAAGGAGGGGTGTCCTTTCATATGGGAGGGAGAGGACACACGTGGAATTCCATAAAATATTAAAATATAATAAATTCATTCTTGAGAAAAACGCTTCAGAATGGTAATGAATTGGAATAAAAAGTTACTGGGGTTTAGATAAAACAATCCAATGAAATTTAGATAGGTTTTCTTGTCATTTTAAGCCTTATATTTTGGTTTAATAACTTTGTTAATTGTTTTTTACCTTATCCAAGGTAACAACTATTTCAATCTTCAAGGGTTAAGAATGTTACCATAAATGGAAGAGTGACTCTTAAATAGAACAGGGAATAATTGTTTAACTATATTCCCTTTACAAGGCTGGATATAATATTTTTATGAATTTTAAATAATTTAATAAAATATTATTTATTTTAAAATATCATTATGGATGATTTTGGAACTATGCATTTAATTTTACCTTAAAGACACCAAGAAAAAGATTAAATTCAAATATAATCATTTTAAACAACACTAATATGTCATATTTATCTATAAAACTCATGGAACACTATAGATCACTCAAATTATATTACTTTTAATATTTTTAAAGTCATTTACTTTATTTTTCTATTAATTGATTAAATATTGTATTGGTATTTTTTAGACATTTAAGGTAATTATTTCATCAAAAAAATTAGAAATTAATTATCATTATAAAGAAAAATCATTTATTTTTCATGTAAATATATATATATCAAAAAATAACATGTAACAAACCAACTCAGATACCATCTCAATGTGGTAACCAACCCAACCCGCCACATACTCGAAGGGTGTTCCCGATCCTCATTGGTTGGCGACTAAAACCTGGGCATCAACCATCAAACAGTGGGTATGATTTCTCCCAACCTAAAGTAAAAACATGGAACATATATATAAAAAAGTCAAGAATATAAAATATAAATATATTCGATAATAGAAAACAAATAGTGGAGACCAAATAAATCAAGAGTATAAACAATCTCCATGTTTAGTTCCAACCACAAAGGACTATAAAAACTATAAAAACCAGCTAATCCATGTGATAGTGTGGTAAAACTCCCCCCATTTCACAACTAGTTACCCAAATCAGTTGACTCGAAACCTCAATGCCACACTATTATGCAATTCCTTTTCCTGAATTTAAATACATAACCAAGTCTATGCACCATGGAAGGGGTACTCAAGGTGTGAGATAACAGTCCCACTTAGGTGTTCCATATCAAGTCTCTGAACAATAATCCAAGCATGCTAAACATTAAATAATATAAGGTATGATAATAGTTTAATAGTTTTTAATATCAAAACGTGGTAAAACAATTTAATTTCCCTACTATCCACATTTCCAAATAAAATAGGTAAATTGGTTTCAAATAATTTCATATCTATATATCACAATATATATATCATGTTAAAATAACGCATCCCTCACATATCATATCATATCAATGCTGATACAACAAAATAGTACAAACCAAAAGCATCCCAAATCAGCTAACAAGCACATGTAATATCACACCAAGGATCACACTAGGTTAGGATAGCTATGAAACATGTTCCTAAAATAGATAATCACATACACATCTAGAAACTAGACATATACATCAATACTAGATATCATAGGGACACCCCAGCAAGTGAACCCCCAACAGGTCTAATAGTCCCTAGATCAATGGGCCAAGGGTGAAAAGGAAATCCCCATGAGAAAACCCCCCAAAAGTGGAAGAGATTTATTATTATATCTTCCAACTAATTACCTAATTCTTCCCATATTGTCTATTTTCCAAACCAGTCCATTCAACCATTTCATCGTTTCATGGTTTGAAAACCATTTCACAATGATTTGAAAAACCATTTTCCAATTACCAAAACTATGGGAAAACAATATTTTATAAAAACATGGTTCCACACACTCAAATTAAATTAGTCATATCAGGTTATTTCATTTCATAAAAAAAATTATCAAAATATGAACAATTTAATTCACTATCATAGGCTAGAGTTAGAACCACCTACCTCAAAACTCAATGTCACACACGCCCATAAAAGGACCTACGAACAACAAAAATGAAACAATGACAATGGAAGAACTAGAATCAATATACAAATCTTATAATTTATTAAATTTAACAAAAGTGTTGGTGGAAAAGGGGAAATGACACATACCTCAACAGCACACACCACTATACCATAACCAAAAAGAAAAACAACCCTTGGAACAAGATCACATAATTAATCTAGAGAGAAACAAGAAGAAACCTCACCACGGGTCAACATATCTGATAACACATTGAAATGGCACTATCATGATCAAATAAATAAAGAATTAGTTAGTATTAATCAACTAGATAGACACAAAACTACCACAATGGTGATCAATTTCCAAACGAATCAATTCATATCAAATATAGACTCCACAAATTATCGAAGAATGTATCTAGGTTGAAGCCAAGGAAGTTGTGGAAGAATGAATAAATGTTTCAGTGGATATAGCTCCCTAAAATCCAACACTAGAACATTTACATGGAATATAATCCATTTACACATCATGTAATACTTAGGACTTATATATGATGAAAAATCCAATCACCTTTTTACTAAAAACTGGTTTTTAATATTAAATGGCATGTAATATCTACACGACATGTTATCACTTCACTCTATGCACCTGTTTTATGGAATATTCTGCATAGAATTTATATATTATATAATCACATTACATATAATTTATTTATCCTATAGACTTCAAAAACTACAGGTTCTTATACAAAACACAAATTACCTCAAGCGTTCTACAAAATTAGGGAGAACCCCGCCAAGCCATTACATGTTTACCCAAATTTCATTAATTCAAATAAAAATTCATCTCCAAACATTATATCATTTTTTAGAGTAAATTATCTCCATCCTTGGGTGTCCCAAGATGCACCCAATTAAATATGAAAATAATAAAAGAGAAAGAAAATACCTAGAAGCAGGTAATAGGATATTACAAACTCCCAACCCTAAGACTTTCCATCCTCAAGAAGTCATTTGGATGAATTAATTCTGGTAAAAAGGTTATTAAACTAATCCATCATCAATGAATCATGATACCAAGTCTTATAAAAATATTATGTGTGTCTCTATAATACTCATACCAATGGAATGGTCTTCTCATTTAATACATTCACTTGAGAGTCAACGATCTCAACTGGTTTCTCAATAATAGAAACATCTGGCTCTAAGTCAATCTCTTCCCAAATAAGAATGTGTGGGAATTAAGGAAGATATTTCCAAATCAATGATTTGTGGAAAACATCATGAATGTCTATCAACTAAGATAGAAATGTTAACTAAAAATAAACCTTCCAAAGTTGCTCAATGTCCTCAAATGGTTCAACATATCTCAGAGCAAACTTTTCCTTTTTTTCAAGCGGATGGTGACCCAACTAAAGTGGAAATTTCTAGAAATCTTGGTCACCTATAGAAAATGTAAAATTATGACACTGTTGATCTACATAAGATTTATATCAACTCTGATCTATAACCAAACACCGATGTATATCCCAAATCCTTGAAGAAGTCTCTTGAACCAAACTCGGACCCACTAAGGAAGCTCTGACCACATCTCCCAAAAAAAGAGACGATTTTCATGGGTGGACATAAAAAACCCCCAAAGGATCCATTTTCATTGAAAAATGATAACTGTGTTGTAATAAAACTCAACCAGACCCAAATGTCTATCCCACAATCCACCAAAATCCAATACACATGCATGGAGCATATCCTCTAAAGTCTTAATAGTACACTCAATATGACCTTGTTTCTATGGATGATAAGCTATACTAAACCTAATATAAGTCCTCAACACTTCTTAGAGGATTCTATTGAACCTCGAGGTAAACCTAGGATCCCTATTTGAAACAACTATAGAAGTAACCCCATGTAACATCACAAATTTCTACACATACATCTTACCCAGATCATCAACTTTTTCATTTATTTTTATCCAAATAAAGTGATCTAAATTTTTTAACGGGTCAATAACTACCTAGATAGAATTTATCCTTTGGGGGGTCCATGGTAATCCAAGAAAAAAATTCATGTATACCATATCCCAATTCCAAACTGGTATTTTAAGAGGCTGGAGAAAACTAGAAGGTTTCAAATGCTCTGCCTTAATCTATTGGAAGGTGTAACAATGGGACCCATAATCGACAATGTCATGTTTCACACTCAGTCACCAAAATGGTCATCCCATATCATAAGACATATTTTTAGTGCCTGAATGAACATCACATAATTAACTATGAAAATCAAACAAGACCGAAGTCCACACAAATTATGGGAAGAAAAATAGATCCCCAAAACTAAGAATACCATATGAAGAGATAAGATAACTAGAAATGGTATCCCCACCATATAAGGTTTCTTTAATTAATCTAAAATCAACATCATGCTGTTTATTCTATAGAATAGACTCAATGAGATATGGTGATAGTTGAACATTGGTCAAAACCATACACACAAAATCCTCCTAAGCATCCAGATACAACCGAGTAAAAATCCCCATAAGGTCCCACTCTTCCTTTGATTCCAAAATATCTTCCGATGGTACTTTCCTACTAAAAACACTTTCAATGTCATTCCACTTCCCTAAGGTGTAATAAATATCAAAGTTAAATTTATAAAGGTATTCTACCAGCTACCTCTTAATAAGATTAATTTCATTCTAAGAAAATACATAGCTCAAAATCATATGGTTAGAAAAGACTATGAACCATTCCCCAAAAATATAATGCCCTAAAAACATAAGTGCATGCATAACTACAATAAATTTTAAATCATGAGTTAGGTAATTCTTATCACGTAGTAAAATATAACAAGGACCATAATCCACCACATGATTATCCTGCATGTGCACACAGCCCAAACCAGTGCCATAAGCATTATAAAAAACCAAATATTCCATACCAGGATTATGTAAGATCATAATAGGATAAGACATAGAAATTATTTTCATCTCATTGAAAGAATATTGGAACTTAGCATCCGATGTGAATTTCACCCATTTCTTGGTAAGAGTGTTCAAATGTGATGCCATCTTTGATAAATATTTGATGAACCATCAATAGTATCTAGTAAGACCAATGAATATATGAATTTCAAAGATATTTTATGGTTATTACCATGAAAAAACAAAAATTACCTTCTCAGGATCAACTGATTATCCATGCACATAAATCCTATTCCCTATGAATTTCACTTCTTCAATCCAGAAGATACTTTTTGAGATATTTCAATACAAATAGTGACTCCTTGTAATTTCCAAAATCAAACTCACATAGTGCTCATACTCATTATCAGATATCAAGTAAACCAAAATATAATCTATTATAACTGCCACAAATGTGTTGAGATATTGATGGAATATCTTATTCATCAAATCCATAAAAACATCACGAGTATTAGTCAGACCAAAAGGCATCACAAGATATTTATAATGTCTGTACCCACTCCTAAAATTCATCTTTGGTATATCACACTCCCAAACTTTGAGCTGATGTTAACCTTACTGATGATCAATCTCCTAAAACCACTTTTCTCCCATAAAATAATCAAACTAGTCAACCACATGAAAAAATAATGCTTTTTCTTAACAGTTACCCATTTCAACTTCTGATAGTCCATGAAAAATTGGATTGAACCTCCCATCTTCTTGGAAAAGAGCACCAGGATTGACCAAGGTGAAACACTAGGTTGAACAAAACCCTAATCCACCATATCATCCAAATGAATCTTGATTTATTCCAACTATGATAGTTCCATATGATAATAAGGTATTGATATCGATTTAGCACATATCACTTGGTCAATTATAAACTCTACCACCCTCTTTAGATGAATCTTTGAGAAATATTCCGGAACAATTTTAGGAAAATATTAAACAATAGCGGGAAGATAAATAATATAAGAGGCTTCATTGGGAACAACTACTACAGTAGTAAAACAACTCATGAGCTCTAGGTTGCAAGGTCCTACATGACCAGACCTTGGTTCCTACACTCCCTAAAACACCCGTGATCTCACTTCATCCTTAAGAAAAGAGACATGATAATGATAATAATAAACCTCATCATGATGAGAAATAATAAAATCAATCCTGATAATGATATCAAAAAAAATCTAGATCAAGAACAATAAAATCGTAGACTAACTATGCATCAGCTATTAATAGAAAACAAAAAGGACACTAAAAACCCCTTCTCTTTCCTCTTCTCAAGAGTTGTCACTAACTCTATAACAAAGGACATGATCTCCATTGGAAGGTTAATCATATCAACAAAAAATTATGATATAAACTAGTGCTAAGAACCAATTCTAAATAAAACAATCACTACAGAGGATTCAATAAATATGATACCTCTCACTATCATTGAACCAGCTTCTACCTCTACTAGAAACTTAACTACTTCATGAAGGTACTTCACTCTTGATTCTTGTGGATAGAGACCTATAGTTTTTGAAGAATATGGGTGTATTGAATTATTCTTTAGAGCCAATGATCCCTAACCATCTCAAGGATTATACATAGCCTGAAAAAAGTACCGAAGATGAACATATTGTCCATAATTGTTACACATCTTAGTAGGTGATGGGAATGAACTTCATTTGTGTACAACTTTCCACACTGATATCAAATCAAATACACACCACTACCCACAACTGGAGGTTCTGAAGAGTCTTATTGATGAGAACCACCTCCATCGCTCCCGCGATGATCATTCTATTTACTCTTCTTTAATGGATTTCCCCAAAATCTCTCACTAAGTAAAAGATAAGGGTCTGAAAATCCAACATTTCTTGGCATATTTGTCTCTAACATCATATTTATGTGCACTGTATATATAGAGGATGAAAGACTCATCATAAATACCTTTGATTTGATATCTAGTCGTAAACCCAATAGGTACTTTTGAGCTTTCATCTAGTAATTCTTCACAACCTCTGGTGAAAATGAACTACATTATCAAACTGATTAGTGTACGCTGACCCCAAATTCTCTCCATAAAATAAATAGAGAAACTCTAGATACTTATCCATCATTAGAGACTCTAAAACCCCTAGAAGAAGAGAGTCTTTAAAACCATATAGTCTAGGCCCACGTGCCTATATGCTTGTACTATTGAATCCCACCAATGCTTGTTAGGACCCCCATGTTTGAATGATGCACACATCACTTTTATAGTATATGGTGTATCTAGAATGTCAAATATTTAATCAATCTTGAAAATTTATTCATATACCTCTTGAGGTTCATTTGTACCATTAAAGGATAGTAGCTTCTCACATAAGAACTCATGTGATCATTCTCTTTCTCCTATAGCTCCTTGTGGTAACTCAACAACTGTGTTTTGAAATTGTGGAACATTATATTTAATATTACAAAATTATTGCATGATAGCCTTGATGAAATTCAAATACATCAAAGGAATCCATTGAGGACCATCAAATGCTCCCTCCTGATGAATTCACAGAACACATCTCAGAGGAATATTACAGCACACCAAAAAAAACAAACTATCAAACACAGAATAATCTCATCTAAAACTAGAAACTCCAAAAGAAAAAATTAATATTAACATAAAAACTCAAAATATAAGACACACATCCCAACATACCATGGAAACTGGAGTCTAATTGTTGTAGGAGATGGTAAGGAACTCACTTCATTCCACCCCTCAAGTCTCGATAATCTTATATCTAGTCTATAAAATGTCAAAAGGCATGGAAAATCCCTAAAACCTGAGTCTTTGATACCAAACTATAATGAAATATCCCAGACTCCCTCTCAAATGGGTACCTAACCCAAACTTCCATATACATAAAGATCATTCTTGGTCCCCATGGGATGGTGACTAGCACCTGGGAATCAAACATCAAATAGAGGGAATGATTTATCTCAACCTGTAGCAACAACATGGAATATATATAAAATATAGGCAACAAAAGAAAATAAAAATATATATCATAACATAAAACAAATTATGGAAACAAAACAAATCAAGAGTAGAATATATCTTCATGTACAGGTCCAATCAAAAAGTACTACCAAAAATTGGGAAAAAAACAATCACTCCATGTGATAACGTGGGGAAAATCCCAAAATCTCACCCCCATATACCCAACTCAACTGACCAAAAACCACACCGCCTCACTGTGACTCCATTCCTTTCCCTGCATTGAAATACTAAACTAGGTCTGCACACCACGAAAAGGGTAAAAAAGGTGTGATATAATAGGATCAATAGAGTACCACCTAGTTTTTCCATATCAAGTCTCTAAACAATAATCCAAGCATGATAAACTTTAAATAAAATAAGGCATGATCATAGTTTAATAGTTTTTAATTTCAAAAACATGGTAAAACATTTTAATTTCCCATTTTCAGTATTTCTAAATAAAATAGGAAAATAAGTTTCAAATAATTTCATATCCATGTATCACAGTAGATATATCATGTCAAAAAAATTTATGCATCACATATCATATCATATCTATGGAAGTAAAACAAAATAGTACCAAACAAAAGTAGTCCAAATTGGCCAAGAAGCATAGGTAACATCACTCCAATGATCACACTAGTTCAGGATATTTGGGACACTCATACCTAATATAAATAATCATGTACACATCAATCCACTAGAAATATTCATCAAGTCTAGAGGGAAGAATAACACCCCTAAAATCCAACCCACCTCCCTCCCCAATAGGTATAACAAGTCCTTAGAACAACATTCCTAGTGACTAGAGGAAATCCCCATGATCAAACCCCCCAACAATGGATGATACCTATTACTATACCTTCAACCTAAGTACCCATGGCTTCTTATGTTCTCTATTTTCCAAACTAGTTCATCACACCATTTCATCATTTCATTCTTTTAAAACTATTTCACAAAACTATTTCATAATTACTTAAAACCCCTTTTCCATTTACCAAAACTAAGGGAAAACATATTTTATAAAAACCTAGTTCCATGAACACAAATAAATTCCTTTATACAAAGCCATTTCAATTAATAAAACAATTTATCAAAATATGAAAAATGCAGTTCACCATCAGAGGCTAGAGACGGAACCACCTACCTCAAAATTCAGAGGTTCACATGCCCAAAAAAGGATATTCCAATAATAAGAACACAAAAATGACAATAGGGGACCTATAATAAATCTACAAATCTTATAATTGATTAACTTTAACCAAAGGTTTTCTGGAGAAGATTAAATGTCTCATACCTCAAGAATGGACACCTGCCATACGAAAACCATAAGAGAAATGGCCCTCAGAATGAGATCACACAATGGATCAAGGGATAAATAATAAAAATATCCCCACGTGTCAACAGATATGATATTGTAACATAATGTCACTACCATGATAAAATTAATGAAGATATTGAAAGGATTACTCATCATGAGGGATGAAAACCAACCACAATGGTGATCAATCAATAAATGAACCAATTGGGATCAAAAAGAGACTCCAAAAATTACTAGAGAAGGGCTCTAGGTTGAGATCCAAGGAAGCTGTGGAAAAATGAATGAAATTTTCAGCAGATACAACTCTCTAAAATCCAACCCCGTGAAATTTACATAGCATGTAATCCATTTACATTTCATGTAATAATTGGGACTTAGATACACAGAAAAATCAATCTTATTTTTATTAAAAACTATATTTTGATATTACATGTTGTGTAATATTTACACTAAGTATACTCAATTCACATTGTGCATCAGGTTCACAATTCTACCATGCATAGCTAACACATCGTGTAATCTCAATTAATGGTGTTAATTTCTCCTATAGACTAAGAAAACAGAAAGTTATTACCCAAAACTCAAACAACATTGGGTGTTCTCTGAACTTGGGGACAACCCCGCCAAGCCATTACACATTTACTCAAATTCCATTAATTCAAACAAACATCAATCTTAGAACATTAGTCCATTTTTCTCAAAAAATGTTCTTCATCCTTTAGACTCCAATGATGCACCCAATTAAAGAGTAAAATAAGGAAATGAATTAAAATTCTCTAAAGTGGTTAATGGAAGGTCACATTACTTATTTTTATACTTATGTAAAAATTTTCAAGACAATAAATCAAAGGAAATGACATTTTTGAATTTTCATTACATAAAATATTATAAAGGTCAAAATCATTCCCATATGGCATAAAAAGGTTATATAATCAAATTTTGGATGATTATAGAATAAATATACTCATAGAATAAAATTAAATCAAGTTTTAGGGATACTTTATAGTCTCTATTAATTTATTTTTACCCATAATTAACACATTTTACAATTACTATAGTAACAAAATTTACAATGATTACAATCCACAATAGCTAAAAATAACAGGGATGTATTTATAAAATTTGGACCCTATAATTCCAAATATGGAAGCAATTTTTCAATATTTAAAATATAGAAGTGGTAGAATTTAATTTAACATAAAAATTTAAAACAAAATGAGAAATAATTTTCCAGAAAAAATTCATTTTAAGTAATAAAATTTTTGATATCAAATTAAACTATAAAATCCAATAAAAATACAATTATTTGACTTTTATTATATAAAAAATATCTTATTAAATTTTAAATATAATTAAAAATAATGTTCTAATTTATAAAACATAAAAATACAATAAATTTTTCAATAAAAACCTGTAATTTTCATTATTCATTGAAAAATCAAACGATTTTGAAAATTCAAAAAATTAAACCTAAAGTTAATTTCAATATTATGATTTAAAAATTTAGTTGTATTTTATCAAATACATTTTATAATAGTTTCAAAAATTAAATATAATATTTCTCACAAAAAATAATACGAATCATTTTTGAAGGAAATATATTTTTAAATAATAATATGAGTTTAATAAAAATGGAATTCTTATTTCTTAAGAATGAATCAACAAATTGGTATTTATTAGGATATATACTTAATACTTTGGTTACTATTATTCATACCTTTCAATTCAAAGTCTGGGTTTTAACGGTCATAATAAATTAATTTTATTTCGTGGTTATTTAAGCTCTTTGTTGTGTGTCATATACACCAATATTATTCTTTTAAAATATTGGGGTATTATAATCCCCATAATTTAATAAATTTCATCCTATAAATTGAAACTTATTCTAAAGAATTAATTTTTTTACATTTGAAAATTATTTTATGGAAGACCCATATCATAAAAGGGTTAATAAAACATCCTACTAAAAAAGGAAAGGTAAATACAAATCTCATCTAGAATAACACGTAACTAGGTTTCCAAATATGTTAACATCAGTGATAATTGAAAATATAGACATGAAATAGAAAAATAATTCCCAACTAATAATATAGAGAGATAGAGAATATGGTCAGGATAAAGTTAACAACCACAAAACCATAAATCTATGTTTGGTGAAAAGACCATTGATTCATCAGAAATGAAGGTAATGGGGAAAATTTATTTCAATATCTTTTTTCCTATATTTTATAAATTTCTTGAATATATAGACTAAGAACATAATAAAATATAATTAATTTACAAGTATAATATCATCTTTTAATAGATTTCCACCATATACTCACCTTTATCTCAAAACGATGAGTATTCAAGAAGAATTTGTTATGTCTGAAGCACTAAAATCAACTTCATAATATGAAAAAAGATACTGATCTATTCCTCCTATATTTAATTATTAACAAAAAATTAATGGTTAATATAAGGTAAGATAATATCCAAAATTTATAAACCTAATTATTAAACTCCAAACTTTCCACAATAAAAACAATTGTACCACTTAGCTCATTTTAAAGATAACCCTACATCCCAATTAACCATAATAACCTCAACATTAAAGAATTTTTTTATCTCAATAGTGATCCCAAAAATTTAATTTAATTATTCCCAAATAACCTTTCATGTTAAATCGCATGTTAAAAATAAGGGTTACATATAACTCAACCCAATGAAACATCTCCCAAAATATCACTAATCACCATGATAAGTCTTAAAAGGCAGTGAACTTCACCAAAATATCAAGAATAAATTTTAAATTCTAACCTAAAATGTAATCCTTATCTTGACCTTAAATATCTTTAAAAATATTTCCTTTTCCATGAATCACTTTTTAACAATAAAATATTTTGTTTCCCACTATCTAATAAACTATAATTAACATAAAATCAAATCATATACTAAATCAATGGGTTATTTAAAGCTCAAAAGAGTATTCTTCCTAAAATCTAGTAATAGTTTCAAATCACCTAAAAATCCTCACATGTAAAACCAAAAAAAAAGTATATCTAATCATTTTAACTTATGATCAACCTTAAAACTATAAACATATGATAGTATCCACAACTACTAAGTTAACCTCACATGGAAACATCCAAGATTAAAATATTAACATAGTCCTTATTCCCCAAATAAAATCATAGACCGTTGAATATATTCCATAAATCCAAAAATGAAATAAAATTCATCAAATATGACCTAAATAACTTTATAATCAAATAACATACCAATTTTAAGATCACCAATATTTTCCCAACAATGTTAAACATTATTAACTTTCTTATTTATTGGTACCATTCAACTTATTTTTTTGAAATCATTAATGAAAACCACTATAGAAAAATCTATATATTTGTTTTATTCTTATATCAAAAATATCATTGATGTAATACTTATAAAACATAATTATCAAATCACAAAACATAAAAACATCATTCCATTCACTTCAGATACTGGAATAGAATATTTCTTTCATTAGTCTAGGATTTAAACATTGGATTATGGAATTATCTTGGATAAATCCCATATTTCCCACACATGAGACATTGAACAATAAATGGAACCTTAGGATGGAATTAATTTTACAACATCTAACTCTTCATTTTTCCTCAAAAATTACTTGCTTTGTTCCTTTTTATTTCCACACACAAAAAAAATTCTCATTTCTTAGAGACATTCCCTTAAGTGCTTCTTCCCACATTTACGACATGGTGGAAACTGAATCTTCTTTCCTCTATGGTATTTATTAAACTACTCCTTTATATAATTATGATTTTTACATAACTCACCCAAGTAGAGTTTTTTGATCATATAACAGGATATCTAATTATTCATAATCATAAGGTTTTGTATTCCAATTCTTATTTCATTTTCTTCTTCAGTAGGATAATAATCCCATTGTCCTTCAGTGTTAACAAGAATCCTCCTAGTTCCATCCATTACCTAAAACCAAAAGTATAATGTGAGAAGTAATATAAATATTTGGGAATCATAAAAAACTCATTTATAAAATGTCTAAATAATAGGACCTTCTTTCCAATCTATGGAACCTTCGGTTTAATCTAGGTCTTCCTTGTTCATTACTAAAACCTTTGGTTGTTAGCTTATAAATAGACTTATCCCCAGATTTTTCACTAAATTTTTCTCATCATAGCTTCTAAAGTTGAATAAAACATTCTCTGATACCAACTATAGTGACCCATACTTTTAAATACATAGATATTACATATTTATAGAAATATAACATAATTATACGCACCAGAATCATATAGGACTAATATCTTTGGAAAATTAGATACATAAATAACTAGTTTGTGAGGGAACTAAATAATATCCCATTAATTAATTAATAACTATAAATCATATTAGAAATATTATAATTAAAACCTTTGTTTATAACCATGGGAAAAGAAACATAATAAATGGTGAGCTCATATGCTTAGAAAGGGTAAATAAGGGAGATATCAATGATCACTTGAGCATAAAATGAACATAAGGGTATAGGAACATGATAATAACATATGAAAAGCATAACTTATATATCATATGTCATAATATTGAGTCATGGAATAAATCTTGGAAGTTCATAAGACATAAATCACATAGGAATCAAAAAACATGAGTTATAAGAGCATAACATTTTCATAAGACATAAGTTTTTGGCATACATATATTAAAAGAAAATAATTTATTTAGTAATAAAGGATTAATACCAAGACTATAACAGTGGATTATGTTCACCACCCAAACCATCATAGTAGTCAAGTTTCACTCCCATGACTATATTAGTGGATAGATTCACTTAATGAATTGGGTTCATTACTCATTCCAGTTTAGTTTATCTCATGAGATATGAATCTTTACTCAATGCATTGGGGGGAAATATAATTTCAGTACCACCCATCACATAATAAAAAATATACATATGTGTTACAAAATAGCTTAAACAATTTGTAGAACCTATGAAAAAAATGGGTTTCTTATGCATTTCATCATAGCATAACCTATAGAATTGATGCAAGTTTCATAAACATTTCATCATTTAATCATATCATAGATCATTCAAAAGGAATGGGTTTCATAAACAAATTGTTATCATAAACATAAAATATCTAGATAAAGAATATGTATGGTTTCCTTGGATCATATACCCAGTAAAGCATAATTGAAAATAAAGGATTGTTTTCTTTGATGAACTGAAATACCATTACAAGATCATTAAAACATTCTTTAGGAAAATACACATTCCACATTGAAAATCACTTTTCAAAGACTATAAATTCAAAAAATATTTTTAAAATCCATTTCACTGAAAATAAACTTGTAATATTTATATTATTTATTATTCATAGTAGTAGTAAATTCCATCTATATCATATAATATAAAATAAATCATCCCTTTCACAATCTTTGTAAAATTTCAAAAATTACCTTGTTTGAAAAAAGTTAAAAATATTACTTTTAAAAAATTAAAATTAAAACATGGGAAACATTAAATTAAATAATAATTTTATAATAGAATAAATATTCTTGAAAAAAAATTTATAAAACATGGATAAGTAAGGTAAATGATTTATAATCAAAGAGAAAAATTAATTTGGTTTTCTTTAAAATTTTCTTACAGTATCTTGAGTCCTTAAAGAGATGAAAGTGAAAGGAATACATATATTCTCTATAAATAACTAAAATATTATAAAATTCATGATATTCATGAGAGTTATATTATGAAATTTAATCATCTAAAATATAATCATAAATAATCATAATAAATAATGAGATTTTAACATAAAACTCTAACTATTTTAATAATATTTGAATCGTAAGCTTCATCAAAGAATAACATAAAATGAAAAATTAAATATCATGATCATAAGGATAGTCCTGATATAATATGTTATCATTCATTATATACACCTCATGAAAGAAGATAATTCCATGACACAACATATCTCCCAAAGAAGATAATTTGAGATGATAAACACCTCCCTCGAGTTTGAATTGTTTCAAAAGTGTTCTATCCTCCTATATAATAAATTTAAATTTATTAAAATTATATAAAGGACTCATTTAAATACTTATAATATCATATACGATCTTTTTATAACTTTATAATGTACTTTTATGAATAATTGCTTGTTAAAATCATCATTTCTTGGTGTTAACTATTTTGTTTTTCATGATATTTTTTTTCAGTATTTCAAATCCTTTTACTTTTATTGGGGTTAAATAATCTTAATAATGATAATAATTATATAAATATAATATATATACGTTATATAAATATTTAAAATCATTAATTACTTATATATATATATATATGAATTACATTGTTCATGGAGACGGTAAGTCGTACGTATGCATGAACCCTGTTTTCACTTTTCAACAGGTGAAATGAATGAAAGGGAAAAACTAAATCACCTATACATAATAATTATTATATAATATATATATTATATATTCATTAAATACATACTTATTACCATCCATATAAACTATAAATAAATAAAAAATTGCATCTCTTTTTGGAGGTGGTAGTCCTTACATAATCACAAGTGAAGTTATCCTTTTTCTAAAGGATTTGAAGATGAGAAGATAGATATGATATTATCATTATAGAATATTAATTATTTCTTATATATTACAAATAAATTTTAAACAAATTATAGTAACCATTCAGAAATGATGGTGATGAAAAATTATTTATATCACTATGTGGAGAAGATAAGTCGTACGTACGTACGAGTGATATATTCACTTCCCATTTGAGGGGAAATAGGGTGGAAAATGGTGGTTTCATAATAATAATAACATTTTAGTATATTTATGACACTAAATTTATTATTTAATGTTAAATACAAATAATTTACAGGAGGTAAAATAATAATTAAAAAAATTGATCGATTAAGGTGATTACCTCTTCTTTGAAAGAACTCCTTTAGATCTCCTTTTAAGGATCCTAGGGTTGGTATTTATGGAATAAAAATATATATATAATATGTATATGTATTTTAAGCATGTGTTTTTATATTTTCTGGTTAACATAGATGGCTCAATGTGTTGTAGGAGATATTAAGGAGGGGTGTCCTTTTATAAGGGAAGGATAGGACACGCTAAGAATTTCTTAAAAGATTAAAATATAATAAAGTCATTCTCTAGAAAAATGATTCCAAATGGAAATGAATTTGAATAAAAAAAAATAGGGTTGAAATAAAATCATATAGTGAAATTTAAAAAGTTTTTTGTATCATTTTAATCTTTATCATTTTGATTAATCCCTTTGTAAATATTTTTTTACCTTAATTGTGGTAACAACTATTTTCATCACAAAGGGTGAAGAATGATAGAATAAATGTACAATTGAGTCAGAAATGTATCGTGGATGATGTTTTCAATTATATTCAATTTAAACATCCAAAGATAAGATTTTTTTAAATTTTAAATCATTTAATAAAATATTATTTATTATAAAATTTCATTAATGTCAATTTTGGAACTATTCATTTAATTTAAAATTAAAGACACCAACACAAAAATGAAAATCAAATATAATAATTTTAAAGATTAAAAATATGTTATATTTATCTAAAATATTATTTTAACACTATAAATCACTCAAATTATATTACTTTTAATATTTTTAAATTCATTTATTTTATTTTTTTATTAATTGAAAAAATATTGTATTAGTGTTACGTATGAATTTAAGTTAATAATTTAAGCGCTAAAAATAAGAAACAAAATATGATTATAAATAAAATTGATTTATATTTATAATTAATATTTATAACTGAACATATATTCTTTTTATCTCTATGGTAAAAATATAATGTCAATAAAATAAAGAGAATGATATTTTTGAATTTTCATTACAAAAAATATTATAAAGGTAAAAATCTGTGAAATATAAAAAATAAATCTCATATATTATAATTTTTGATGATTTGGGACAAGATATACTCAAAAAAAATAAGTCAAGTTTTATGGTTACTTTCAAGTCTTTATTACATTATTTTTACCTTTAATTAACCCATTTTACCTTTACTGTGCTAACAAAAGTTACTGTGATTACTATTCATAATAACTAAAAATAAAAGGAAAATATTTACACAATTTATACCACATAATTATAAATATGGAATAAATTTTTAAATATTAAAAACAAATAATTTTCATAATTTAATTTAAAATAAAAACATAAAATGCAGTGAAAATGGTTTTTTAGAAAAAAAACAATTTCCTTTTAAGCATAAAAAAGTATTTATATCAAATTAAAGTATAAAATTCATTCAAAATATCATAATTTAATATTTTTAATAAAAAAATAATTAATTGTATTTAAAAAATAATTCAAAATATATTTTTAATTTGTAAATACTTAAAAAGAAAATACAGATCTCAATAAAAATCAATAATTATCACTATTCGTTAAAAAAATAGAACCATTCAAAAAATTCTCTAAATCTCACCCTAATTTAATTTTTATATGATGATTTCAAAAATTAATTTTATTTTATCAAATTTATTTTATAAAAACGGTTAAAATTAGATATAATATTTTCTCATCCAAATAAATAAGAATCATTCTTGATGGAAATGTATTTTTGAAGCATAATATGAAATTACTAAAATTTAATTTTTATTTATTAAGAATCAATCAATACATTAGTATTTAGTAAGATATATATTTCATAATTTGGTCACTATTATTCACACTCACTAATTCAAAGGAAAGGTTTTAATGATAATAATTAAATAAAAATATTTCATGGTCGTTTAAGCTCAATGTTTCATGTTATGTAAGATATAAAATATAATGTTATTCTTTTAAAATATTATGGTGTTACATCAGGATACATAGAACATCATGCCCCAGTATCACCTCATGGGTTAGATCACATAAGGCCATAATTCTCTTAGGTCATTCCACACTAGGCCATCATACCCCATCATCCAACCTGGTCTTATCATCACATCATGTGTAGCACTTAAACACTCTCCCCCTCTAAGGACACCAATCCACAAAAGGTCCACCTATAACCTTGGTATCATACATATAATAAAAATATAATATATACCAAATTTAATACATGATATTAGGGAAGATCATATAGAGGAATAACATAGCATATCATGAGTGGGAAAAAACAACCAAATCATACACACATGTGATCAAACTCTACATGGTTTAAACTATATCAACACACAACGTCATATAATTATAATTATCATATAAATTAATTCAACATGGTAGTGAACTTCCAACCTCAAATTTGTGGAAAATGAACCCCAAGGTCTATGAAAGATAAAATCTTGAACCATGTTATAATCCCCTAAAGAACATTCACACATTTCATGGGTGGCCAATTCGGGTTCTGTTTTAAGGAAGATAGAAGCATAGAAAGAGACTTAGGACTATTCAATTTAAGAAGGGTTGATCTAGAATAACATACTTTACTGAGTATACCAAGTGAACCAATTATAAGGTATATCGAAGGAAAGGTCTCCAAATTATTGGTTATTTTTTTAATTCAAGAACAGACCATGAATTCATTATAAATTCTAGAAGATATCCTTGGGTCTGTTAAATTATGATTGATCCACAACCAATCGTTATTGGTAAATATATCTAATATGATCTTAAATAATATGATCTTAAGATAATAGATCTAAGGGTACTTACCTAGAAACATATTTTATTCTTGATATTTCTATCTTTGGACATGGGGATTATCATTGACATGTTGATACCTATACTAATGTATAAGATAATCATCAATGTATTAAGTTTTATCATCAATTATCCATCAAGAATAGGTCTAGGGGTAGTATTCATAAAACTTTACCCATATAACATTTTAGTTTCATGGTAGATCTTGATTTGATCAGGAAGAACCATTAACTTTATAGATATGTCTTAAATATAAGAAAAAGGGATGGAAACATCATTGGATTTTCATACAATTCAAAGATCCATCATAGCTCCATGTACATCTCTCAAATAAAAAAAGATAGTTTGGAGTACATATAAGAATAACACATCATTTTAACACCACTGGATCATTAAATATTTGGATTGAAAAGGGGAGATGAATGGGATATACTTAAGGACTATAGGTTAGGTATTAAATTCATAATAGGTATATTAGTGTCATATTTTTGTTTTAAAGAGAGTCAAATTTTATTTAAATTAAAAATATATGGTGTGTACTAAATTCACACTCAAACTGGGTGCACCTATAAGATGGTGGTCCACACCGGTTGGCCAATGGAACCACTAGCTAGACAGTGGAAAGCCTCCAACTAATCTATGTGTGTGGAAAACCTCATTGGTTAGGCTAGAACCATTGGCAAGACGGTGTGGTCTGTAGTTTTATATAGACCTATAACAACTCCACTAACGAGATGGTGGTAGTTTTCTGCACCATATGGTCATACTATCTATCTTTACTTAAAACACTAATTCCCAGACCCTTTATGCCAAAAACACTAAAATCCACAAAAAAATTATAATTAAAGGAGAAAATAAGAATTTATAAGCATTTAATATCTCATACACTAAAATAAATCAATGATGTTACATCTTGTATCCATGAAACAGTGATTTATAGTCGATTATTGGTATACCATGACAATGTTTATTATATACTTCTTGTATATAGACCAGTGCAGGTGAACCAAGTAAAATGTTTGTGTTATTATATTCTTTACATTATGTATATGTCAATTATATTTATCGGTGGTTCATTTGAGAAGGAAATGGGTTTCATTATGTTCATTCTAATAATGTAACAAGAACCAGATGAAAGTGACTAAAGAAAAAGTGGTTAAATCTATTAATAAATTGATTCGCCCCTAGGTGATTTGGGATCCTATAAATACTCAATACCAAATTATTGGGATAATTATGTACAAAACATATTTTGATATCTAACCATTTATCCCAATGTCATTCCTAGGGTTCATTAGGACAATACCTTTTTAATTTTCTTATACTAGAACATTGGTAACACCCAATCTACCTCCTCTAATTAGATAAACTAGAGCTCTCCATCCTCACCTAGCCACCTCTTTTCTTTAATTTACTATATTTTATTTTCACTTTTTGATAAAAATTCAACCCCTAATAGGTCATATAATAAATTTACTTTCACTCTAGTCATTTATCATGTATATTTCCACCATCACCACTTTATTCATAACCTAAGAGTTATTATATAGATGATAAAAGATCACAATTGATTTAATCTAAGATAGAAGCCTCATCTAAAATCCTTACACCTTGATTTCTTCATTAGTGATCATCTGTGTAGTAATAACCATGTTTATCAAAATAGTTTTCCACTCTAAAATTATCGTGTTAACTTACCTCAAATCTAAATATCACTAATTCCACTTTAGTTTTAATGTCTCAAGATAAATAATATTACTAAATATCTTCTAAAATATGTCCCAAGTTGTATTCTCATATAGATTTTCCTTTATAATTGTCTCCTTCTATTTACATGATTCCCCCTTAATATCATAAGTGATGGAATAAACATTCAAATTCTCAAGATAATATATAATCTACAAGATTTAGTTGACCCTTTCCAACCAATATCTAGAATCCAAAAATCTTGCATCACCTTTGAACATATGAGTATTTTTCATTAAAAATTACAAAGACTAATCTATCACGTTTTCACTTCTGTTTTGTTCCTCTTTTATGATCTTGAATTTCCTAAACTAATAAACTCAATATTTTTTGAACACTATGTTTTTATAGACATGTTGGTGATAATTTCATCTTCATATAGAGAAAAGAAAAATATTATAAAATTGAAATAAAAAACTCTACATATAAATCCCATATAAATATATCCCTAGGTTTTAAAAACATAAAAAAATAAATCAACGTCTAAGTGTATCTATTAATTTTTTTATGATCCTTCCCTTTAATAATTCCATATTTCTAAGATATGTCAATAAAAATTTACAACCCAATTATTTTATTTTTTTAAAAAACAATTTAAAAATCAAGAATCACCTGAAATTGATTTCAAAAAAATCCCTGGAAATTATATAGTTTTCATAATTTATTAACATGTATTTCATTTCAAGCGATGTTTATAACAATGAAGGAACAAATTTAGCATATCAACCCATTATGATATTTTACACCTCCATAGATCAATATAACAACACTATAAAAGAGATTATTTGATCACCTTCCATAATAAAATGTTCTAAATACTCAATGTTCTATATAAAGAGGTTATATGGGAAATTTAATAGGTACAACTTGAGTATCAATCATCTTATACTCACACCAACCAAATACATTACAAAACTGAGCTTAAAAAAATATCTAATTCAATTTCATAACACCTTGACCAAGATAACCACCTAGAGACCTGAGTCAAGATAATAACATGGATTCCAAAGTGATCCTCTATCACTATAGGTTGGAAACAAGTGTTTCATGATAAAATAAGATCATTTAGTAATGATTTAAAAATTATCGGAAAAACACAAAACTATATAAAATTAAATTAAATTTTAAATAAAAAATAAAAAATAAATCTTAAAATACTCTAAAAAAGAAATAAAATTCAATATTACAATAAGAATAAAGTATCCATTCACAATATAATCTAATGTAAATGACCAATACATATCCTATATGGATTGCTTGAATCTTTTACAAGTACATGGTTAAATATAGACCCACCAATATTCTGATGGAACTCCTATAAACCATCACTAAAAAATAATGAAACCTCCCCTTTAGTTGAATCATGATATAAAATATATTTATTTAAACCAAGTTATACATATATGGGTAATTAGTAAAATACTAAAAAGGATTTACCTAAATAATTCACAAGTGTTCACATGCATGACCGATCCAAAAAATCATTTGTCAATTTTATTTATAAAATAGTTAAACTTTATAAAATGAAATTTTACAAATAAATATAACATTAAGACAAAACTAATATCAAAATAACTCATTAGAATTCTTTCCAAACCCTAGGTAACCAAAAATAAGTTTACCTATAATGAAATGGAGATCAATATCCCTAAAAATATTTGGGAATAATGAGAAATATCATTATCAGACCAATGTACCCTATGATCATAACTTCACCTTCAATAGATATTCATCTATAAATATATTCACCTTTTGATGGATATCTTATCCCATGCCACACAATGATCATTCCCATTAATTTCAATCGTTTATATTTTTTTCAGTTTTTTACCCTTTTATCCATTCCTTTGAAACTAATATCCATTTTTTATGTCCATAATTAAATTTACTTTCAAAAAAACTAATTTTCCTCCCAAACAGTAATTTTAAACAAATATATAAAATATAATATTTTAAAACCAAGAAAAATTTAAAATATAACCAAATTTTAATTAAATTTACTTCCTTATTAATTTCCATTAAAACACATTTAAAAAATATTATATGGTTTTAAAGTAGTTTAATTTTCCAAAAATCAAAATCCATGATTTTCCAAAGCCCAAAACCAAGGTTTCCATTAAGATCCCAAGCCATTTTATATAAATTAAAAATTTATAATTTATAAAATCAGTTTTAAATAAATAATTACTTGATTAATTTAATATTAATATCAATTAATTAAAAATTAAATTAAAAATTATATCAAGGATAGTAATAAATATAATAAGGAATTAAATTTAAAATACCTATTATTATTAAAATCAAATCCCAGAAAATAAAAAAAATACTTCTTTTTTCAAGAACATTAATCCTACAATCCATATAGAATTGAATCCTTATTACTTAGTATAACGTTAATTATTTGGATCTACCATCCATAAATATGGATCTTTATAAGAGATAAGAGAGAGAAACACATGATATCTTAATCAAGAATCTCTTACATAGGACTTGATACATGGACAATATAATTTACATAAACATTTTGGTAGATCAATGAAATATAGCCTCTAAAATGACATATAGTTTCCTAAAAAATCACCCAAGAATTTTTATAAAAAATAATAGGGTTTAGTTAAAGATAATATATGATTAAAATTTTAAATTCATACTTAAAACCTATCAATATAGTTTTATACAAGGTATATTAATCATGTAACAAATCATTAAAGAGACAAATTTTTACTTCTTCACATGGTTAATGTAATGATCTAAAAAATATGAAACATATCAGGCTTACACTACTAACCAACCTTCAAAACAATTCATGATTTGATCTATAGTTTACAAACCCCAACATAAACAATGATTATCCCAAAAACCTCTCTCAATATCTCATTTCAACCCCAAAAAACTCAAAACTAAAATGATAACAATTTTACCAGATTAAAGGTCTTATATACCCAGTTACCTATATATTATAAAAAATATAATAAACTATTAAAATTTTTAACACATTAAAAAATAAAATTTATTTATAGTTGTTTCATAAAAAACCAGTATAAAAATTTATAATATAATTCAATTTCAACCACAATGAAACTAAATAAATAAATATATACCACCATATTCAACAAAATTCATTTAATTCATACACTAAATATTTTGTATTGTCATCAAAGAGATTAATATTTTAATAAATTAGTTAAAATGAATATATGATGTCAAAATAAAATATTTAAATATAATATTGTTCTAATAAGTTTAATGTGTACTCATATATATAATTTAATATGTATAATAAATCATATAGTTCTAGTAATATTTTTTTATGAACATATATTTTCATCCTTTTGCCTTTATTGAAAGAGAAAACATGTAATGACCCTAACTCCATTCACCCAAATTTAATGGGTATTTAATACATGTGATAAATAAATAACATAACATACACATAACCTAATGTTTAGTATCCTTAGAAGATTACATTAATGTATAAGAACAATCATAAATGTTTATTTTTTTTATTTTGAAAAAACCAATTTTTTGGGTTGAGCTGGAACCCTCACAAGAAAAATGCTTGAAAATAAAAAATACAATAGGGAAAAACCCATAACACAGTAATAAAAAAATACCAATTTATGAGCTTAAATGGTACGTCAGATACTTGTAAGAAATTTACATGATATCAAGATTAAGATGATGATGATGGAAATATTTGATGTTGATATAAGTGAAACTTGAAACTATAGAAAAGGAATAAAAAGTAAAATTGTCTTTATTCACTTCTAAAAACATCTATTTAGGAGAAAATACATTCAGGAATATCTACCTCAAGGCCTTGTAGAATATTTTACCCATCAATAATTTTTCAATCCTCCAAAAATAACTCAAAGTACAAATATTATTCCAGTAGATTTCATCATTTGATTCATTATGGAACCTATCATAAATAACTTTTATATTTTCTAAAAAATTATAAGATAAAAACTCTATGATAACCTTGATATTTTAGGGAACATCCATTACCTCAGTATCTTCATCTAGTTCTATATGTGGGGACTTCTCTTACACTATCTTGAGACCTTTATGTACTTCCCTAAACTCTATAGAATATTTCATGGGTGTGTATCCTTGATTCATGGAATTAGAGATTTTACACATGGATCTATTTAAAATTATTTTTTTACAAATTAAGTATTTTTCATTTCTTGTTTTTTCCCTTTAATAGCTAGAAATCCAACTATGTATTTCTTTCCTGAAATAGAAAAATCATTGGAATAATAGACACCTTTATTCTATTTATTCTCTCCCAAAATTGTATAGAAATGTTTTTTCACTTTTATTTCCCATTTAAATTCATTTTAATCCCCTATAATAACTTCTAAGAAAATATTATTATTTATTAGAGAACTTGTCATAGATTTATTCTTACTCCTTCATGGGATCGATCTTTTTATATCTTATCATCATAGTACATCAATTTTATATTTAATACCTAAAACAAATTTTGAAAGTTAGTATGGGTATAGGATACATATTTTTGATACTTTTTGGTTTCCACACCAAAATTGGTGTGTGGATTCTCAAAATGAAAGGAAATAAGTGGCATATGAAGGGGTTTGTATGAATTACCGTAAGAAGGATCTGGCTCAAAAATCACCCCTTCAACTTTTTCAATACTAAAGGGAAAATGGTCTCAACATATCAATTGGTAGTAGACCATCATCTTTAAATAAAAACTACTACAAACGGATAAATATAAGTGGCATATCCTAGGATCACCTTTATCATGGAAGAAAAATTTCCCAAAACTAATTGCTTCACTGGAAAGATCTTAGAATATGAATGAAAAAAAGACACTAGACCAACCATTATTTGAGTAAAAATCAATGCATTAATGTATCTATTTTTAGTAGATACAATCACTTCTTCAGACTCCTCACATTCAAGAAAACAATAATGTGATATCTTTTGATAGTTTATCGAACCATTCCCTTATCACTGACAAAAATCATAGTAATTGATTATTGATTGTTATACAAAAAAATTATACCAAAAATATCACAATATCACAATCTAATTTAAGTCCAAAATGTTTTTATACATATCAATATTTGTGTAGATTCAAGGAAAACATAGGCGTTTTAGCATCCGAGTAAGAGAATCAAAACATAGAAATTGACCCAAATAATTACAAATCAGATTCAACAGCAAAGGGTTCTAGAGTGGTAAATTTATAATTGTAAATATTACCTAAACATACAACATCAAAGGATTATTATCTATCAAAAGAACAAAATACCTCAAAAATATATAAACTAAATTGATTGAAAGATTCATTAATCTCTAGAGTGGTCAATGAAAAATATTCTTTATAAGATAGTTGAATGAGCATGTGTTGGGCATACAAAAGACTAACCACCACACAAATTTTCAAAATTTGGTTAGTATTAACATGATGATAACAATCAAATACATAAGGGATATTATATAGTGATACATAATTTTCATACATAGATTTTACATCTTAATCGATGAATAACCATTTCATTATAGAAAAACATGAAAGTGGACAATAAAGTTTTAGTGTATTTCTAAACATGGATACAAAAAAAATTGGTTCATTATTTAATCACATATCTTCCCACTATGTTCTTCATAACTATCACCCTTTTTAAACATATCATACTTTATACCTGTATTTATAACATAGGTAAAGAAAACATAAGAAAGGGTCAGCTTCGATTCTTAGTAAGGGTAAAAATAGGAGATATCATTGATTACATAAGCATAACATTGGAATATGGTTATGAAAACATGATAATATCATTTGAAAACCATACCCCGTATGACATTGATCATAATATTGAGTCATGTCATAATTCATGTAAGTTCATAAGACATGAATCATAAAGGAAATAAATATAATGATCTATAAGAGCTAACATTGGCATAAAACATAGATTTGTGGCATTAAATAAGAATATAAAATCAATTTCATAGTAGTAAAGGATCACTTACATAAATATAATAGTGAAATGGGTTCACTCACCAAACCATCATAATAGTTAAGGTTCACTCACATGACTATCATAGTGGAAAAAGTACATTTCTAAACTGGGTTCCCTTCTCATTCCATTCTTTTTTATATCATGTGATATCAATATTTAAACAATAAATTTGAGGGATATATAATTATGGGCCCACCCATAACATAATGAAAATAATATATATATTTTCCCACAAGATCATAAAACATTCATCATATCATAACCCATGAAAATAAAATTTGTTTCATAAAAATTTCATCATAGCATAACCCATGGAAATGAAATGGGTTTCACAATAATTTCATCAATTAATCATATCATAACCTATAGAAAAGGAATGGATTTCATAAAAAAACTTCTCATAATAATTATAATCTATCTATATAAATAATAATAATTGTATCATTGGATTATATCCCCAATAAATTAAAAGTAACATTAAAGGATTTCATATTAGATGGAAAATGATTTTAGAATATCACTTGGAACAAGCTTGAGGAAAATGTCATTTTCCCTTTGAAAATCACATAATATAAAAATTTACCAAATTTTAAAGAAAACATTTTCTTTTAAAATATTCAATAAAATTATAAAGGAAATATTTAAATAATTTAATGGCTATGATTGTGGGAAATTCCATTAATGTCATACACATTAAAGTAATTATTACTTTTACAATTTTGGAAAATATAAAAAAGGATTTGTTTAAAAAAATGAAATGAAGAATCATTTTAAACGTTATTTTATAAATTAAAATATGGGTATATATTTATTTAAACAATAATTGGATAATATTAAAAAAAATTATTTAAAACTTCTTTATAAAACATGTACATGGATTAAAAATGATTTTTGATCGAAGAGAGAAATAATATCAATTTTTCTTAAAAAAAATTATTTTTATATATTTAATACATAAAAAGGTAAAAATGAAATGTAAACATGTATTATCAAGAAATAACTATTTTTGAAGAAAATTTATTGTCTTATTCATAGATATATCATAATATTTTATCATTGGGAACTTAATCATAAACAATCCTGATAAATAATTAGATTATAACATAAATCCATTTCACTTTGGTAACATTTGAATAATAAGCTTGAAAAAAGAAATAAAATTATATGGATATGTATATTCCATAATATTTATGATAATAATCATAAAATACATTAATGGGTAGTATATACACCACTCAAAAGAAACAAGTGGTGAATATGGCATGTTTCCCATGAAAATAAAAGTGAGAAGAAAATCCCTTCCCAAAATTCTTGACTTTATTTATACACATTATAACCTCCAGTATGATAAATATAGGATTATTGTAAATATATTATATAATAAGAGTAATATATAACATACCATATATTTTTTAACAATAACCTTTTATCACCCTTTTATTAGAAATTATTTATTAAAATTATTGTTCTGGGTGATAACTGATTCATTGTTCATGTTTATTTTTGTTTGGTAGTTTTAGTCCTTAATATTTTATCATTGTTACATTATCAAAATAATTGTAAATATGATTTAAATTTCATATATATTCATAATATACATATTTATAGAAATCTATAAAAGTTATAGATACAAAAATAAATTACATAGTTCAAGGATATTGTAGTTGGTGCGTACGCATGAACGATGTTTACATTTTTCGAAAGATGAAATAGAAGAAAGGTAAATATTAATTAAAAATTACTGAATAATTTATAAATAATATATATTATATATTTTAATTAAATATATCTGCATTACCATCCATTTCATAATAAAATGAAAAATTCATCACACCACTTCAAGGATATGGTAGTCCACACGTACTCACGAGCGGCACTACTGTTTTCTAATGGATATGAAGGTAAGAAGGTGGATGTGATATTATAATTATAGTAGTATAATTATTTCATAAATAATATATATATATATATATATTAAATTCGTCTGTATATCAATCCGTGATATGTGGTTATGGAAAACAAATTACATCGGTTGATGAGGTGGTTGTCCTCTGTACACACGATTGACAATTTTTTTTCCCATTTGATGTAATAGGAGAAGGATAACTGTTATGATATTAAAATAATAATATATAAGTATATTATAGATAATTTTTTTATTAATTCATCATATTTGGAAATTTTTTTATGGATTTCGAAGAAGATATAAAATAAAAATGATCTGTTAAGAACGATATCGCTTCTTCAGACAACCTCTATAGGTTAGCACCATAGGACATCTTAGAAGGGTTTCATAATAAAAATAAGGCATTTAAACATGGTTTGGGAAGTAATTAATTTAATATTCTAGGTATTTGATGAACCAAAAGGCTTTCTAAGTGTGAAGAGGAGAGGAGAGAAGGTGTCCTTTTACAAGTAGGGGAGAGGACACACTTTGAATTTGTTAAATGGAAAAAGTATAACCACATTTTATTCACCCAAAAAGAAAAAAAAATGTATAATTATAAAACCTTTTATTATATAAGGTATATATATTTCCATAAAATATTAATTTGGTAATTTTGTAGGTCATTTTAACCATTATCTCTTTAGTTTAAACCCCTGATAAACCTGTTTTAACCTTAACCATGGTAATTAATTTTTACTACTATTAATATTTATTATGAACAAAAATTAAGTTTTACATACTACCAAAGATTAATTATTATGAATATAAAAATGGAATTAATTTTACCATATTCAATTCACAAAAGGGACATAAATTAATTTAAAATTAAACCCACTAACACGATGAAAAAATGGTTTTCCAATGAAAACATTTTCATAAATATAAGAAGTTTTAATATCAAAATTAAATATGATATTGATTAAAATTACCTAAATTGGATTAATAATAATATAATTAAACTAGTACATATTTTTAACCATTTTAAAACAATATGTAACTTTGTAAATTATTTTCCTGATTAAATAAGTTTTCAATAAGAAACAGAATTTTCACTATTCATCATAAAATTATAAAAAAAATAACTCTTTGGTAATTTTGAAATGTTTATTTCAAAAATTAAGTTCATTTTGTAATATAATTTTTAAAAAGTTTCAAAATTTAATTTTTTTATTTTTTCACAAGGATTAATGAAAAATATTTTTGAGAAAATATTATTTTTGAAGCATATAAAGACTACCAAAAATTAAGTACTTATTTTTAAATATATTTTATTTATTTAAAACCATTATACATGACATTAGAAAAAAATAATTCCTTTTCATACCTATAATTTTAATGACTAGGTTATAATGGTCATGTTTAAATAATAATATTAATAGTATATTGGGTTCGTTAAAACTTGGTGTTTTATGTAACAAGATATCGAAAAAATCAAATTTGTTTGAAAAATAAATATTTCATAAAATATCTGGGTGTTACATTCTACACCCCCCCCCCCAAATGATATTTTCCCTTGAAATTTTTTTCACATAAAAAAACTATGGATACTTATGCCTCATAATATCCTCATGTTATCATGTAGCTTCCTCATACTGGTGGTCTCTCCAAAAAACATTGATCAAGTTAGTAGTCTTGTTCTGTAGAACATTCTCTCTATGATCCAGAATCTAAAATGATTGTTCCCTATAAGAAAGGTAATTATCTAGTGGTATGACTTCTGATTTTAGTACCTATGAAGGATCAGGAATATACTTTCTCATGAGAGATTCATAGTAGACATCATGGACTTAAGAAAGGTTCGGCAAAAGCACCAAGAGATAATCTATTATCCCTAATCAGTCAAGAATTTTAAAAGTGATAATATACCTAGGACTAAAATATAATTTCTTCTTAAATATCATAACCATATTCCATGTAAAAATTCATATATAAATCTTCTCACAAACTTTAAATTCCATTCTATTCCAATGATTGTTATCATAACTTTTATTTCAACTCTCAGATGCCCTGATGTGTTGCTAAATAGATCTTTCTCTTCCATTTCCATAGCTATCTCAGGTCCCAATAGATTTCTTTCTCCAAATTTTTCCCAACACATTGGAGTTATACACTTATTTCATAAATGGATTCATAATAATCCATATGAATGCTCGAGTGAATGCTATTATTGTAATAAAACTCAATTAGGTGAAGGTATTAATCCTATGAACCATTGAAATCTATTGAATAAAATCTGTTAATATCCCATAGGGTTTGAATTTTTCTCTTAATCTAACCATATATTTTAGGATGATATATAGTACTGAGACTCAACTCCTTATTAAGTCTTTTCTAAATACATTACTAGAAATTAATGGTAATCCTTGAATCCTGATTATATACAATAGAATATGTAGTCCATTCAAAATTTCTAATTCCTTAATGTATATCCAAGAAATATGATCTAGAGATAAATATTCTCTATTAAAAATGAACAGTTAAGAATTTTGAAGGCATATTGTTACAACCCATATATCATTATAACCTTTAGATGTTTTTGTGATCCCGATGAAAAAAACCATAGTGATATTTTACCATTTTCATTCTGGTATAGGAAATAGTTGAAGAATCCCCTTATACTTTTATGTATCATCATTAACTTGTAGACATACCAATCATTGAGATACAAACTCTTAAATAACTCTCTTCATTCCATCCCACCAAAAATAATCTTTCAGGTATCTATACATATTCATATTTTTGGGATGAATAGAGAATGAAGAACTATGATCCTCTACTACTAGATCCTTCATCAAGTTTGGTGTGGATGGAACACATATATGGCTTATAAACCTTATCAATACATCATGACCAAGGTTAAACTTAGGAACATTTCTCACCTTCTTCTATAGTTCTACATATTCCTTTTATGCCTCTTTAATCATCACATGGATAGATAGTTGAACAATTATTTGAGAAATATAATATTTCTCCCCTTTCTTTAAGATTTAAAGATACGTACTATTCAAAACTAGAAATATTATATCTTTTGTGATCCTCATCATAGATGATCTAGTATGATACTTTCAACTAAAATCATTGGCCACTATATTTTCATTCCCAGGGTAGTAATGTATTGAGCAGCAATAATTTTTATTCAGTTGCAACCATCTACTATGGCACATATTCAACTCCTTATTTGTGAATATATACATTAAATTTTTATTATTAGTATAAGATATAACAATATTATTCTGTATGAGGATGTATCATAGTCCCTTATTTGATGCATCACTGTAGATTATAAATCCATCTCCACTACATGGTAAGGTAAGAACAGGTGTGATAACTAACCTTTTATTTAGTTCCTTTAAATTTTCTTCACATTCATTTATCCAAAACAAGTTGTCTCCCTTCCTAGTTAACTTGGTTAGTTGATTATATAGTCATGAGTAATTCTCCACAAAACGTCAATAATATCCATCCAAACCAAAAAACATTAAATATCAACAACTCTTGTAGGCTTGGTCTAATTTTCAATAACCTCTTTCTTTAATTAGTCTACATATATACCCTCTATTTATATTATATAACCCAAAAGTGAAACCTTTTATATCCAAAATTCACACTTTTCAAATTTTACATATATATTTTCTTTCCTTAGGTTATTTAGTACAATTCTCAAGTGATATTATTTCTCCTCCTTGTTCTTTAAATATATAATAATATCATCTATAAAGACTAATATAAACTAATGAAGGTAATATATAAAGACTTTATTCATTAAATCCATGTAGATATCAATTAAGTTAGAAACCCCAAATGAAATAACTATATATTCATAGAGTTTATACCTTTTATGGAATGGCATCTTGGGTATATCATCCTTCTTGGACCTAAATTTATGATATACATAACAAAGGTAAATATTGTAAAATTATTGATCTTAGCACATTTGATCAAAAATCATCAAGATGGGGTAGAGGATAATTTTTCTTTATTGTGATATTATTCAATTTCTGATAATAAATACATAGTCACATAATTCCATCTTTTTTCTTAACAAAAAGAATAATTTCACCCCAAGGTGACACACTTGGACTAATGAATCCCTTTTAAAGGTTCTATTATATTTCCATCATTAATTTCTAAAACTCAATTGGGTCCACTCTATATGGATTATTTGAAATAGGTGAGGAACTGGGTATGAGTTCTATTGAGAACTCAGCTTCATGATTCGGTGGAAGACAATGAAACTCTTCCAAAAAGACATCAACAAACTCTTTTATAATAGAAATATCATTGATTTTGAGTTTATCCCCGACCATATGAGATAAAAAACTCATTTTGAATGGGAATAAATACCTATATAATGGATTTTATTTTCATCATAAGTTCATATCTATTATCGTACTGATAGAATGATCATAATTAGGTTGGGAATATCAAATGTGACTTCCCTTACTTGGTAATTGATATAATATTTATATAGATAAATATAATCTATGACTAAGGTAACAAAAAATTCAACCATAGTGCGAATAACCAGATTTATAGTAAGAAAGTTTCCACAAATATCAACTGGAGAAGAATCATATACTTGAGATGAAATCATCATGCCAATGGGGGTTTAACTTCTAATTTAACATCTAATATTTGGGGATAGGAATTAATATTCCTAGATACTTTTCATTATATAATTTAATTCATATAGATAAGTTAAAATAGGGTAATTCAATATTTGATCATACAAATTATCACCCAAACTTCGTTATTTTATATTTAATCCCTTAGTAAAACCATAATGGTTAGCAAGATTATCTGGTATCTTTGATCAGATTGATCAATCATGAAAAATAATTTACAGAAAGTCTAAATCATGACAAATTATTTTTAATCGATAAAACATTAGGTTTTATCAAGATCATTCATTATTTTTATTCAAATCCTTTATGGTGGTTCATAAAGTGTTTGGTAATTTCCAAAACATATCCTTCAAGAGTTCCAAACTATGTGTGCAGTAAGGCTCATTTTCATACACCATGTGATGATCAATTCAAATATCAATGCACATTTTTCAGTGTTATTTCCCCTATGTATAACTATTATATTTCCACATCCACTTATAATATCTATATAAAGATATAATTTCTTGTAAATCACTCACTCTATCATTCACTAAAATTCCAGGATATTTTCTTATACATAGAATTGTCCTTAGACTTATCCCTATGGTTGTCATTAAATATTTTTCATCCTATTTCAAAGGATAAAAAAATATTTCCATCAATAAAAAATATAGAAACGCTTAATTTTCACATATATAAATTATATCTTAATAGATGAATATTCTTTTCTTTATACAGAAACATGCATGAAGACCATAAGGGTTTACTGTCTTTGGAAACTTCGATACATAAACATCATTTTCATAAGTGAAATAAATCATATCCCATTAATTTATTCATAACTATAACCCCTCTTAGACATATCATACTTAATTCCTTTCTTCATAACTTGGTTAAAGGAAACATAAGAAATGGTGATCTAAAATGCTCAGTAAGGGTAAACAAGGGAGATATTGATGACAACATTAACATAAAATTTTCATAAGGGTATAAGAACATGAGAAAAACATTTTAAAACCACACATTCTATAACATATATCATAATATTTAGAAATATCATAAATCATGGCAGTTCATACTAAATTAGTCATAAAGTAATCAAATAACATGAGCCCTAAGAGCATAACATTAGCATAAACTTAGATTTTTAACAAACACATCAGCTTTGAAAATCATTTCCTTAGTATTTAGGGATTATTTATAAGAATATCATTATGGAATGTGTTCACTCCCCAAACCATTATACTATTCGAGGTTCACTCCCAATATTATCATAGTGGACAGAGTCCCTTACAGAATTGGGTTCACTATAAATTCTATTCCTTTTTATCTCATGATATATAAATATTTACCCAATGAATTGAAGGGATATATAATTTTAGGCCCACCCATCACATAATTAAAATATAATAGATGTTCAAAAAAATGTCATAAAACATTAATCATATCATAACCCATGAAAAGAAAAATATTTTCATAAAACCTTCATCATAGAATAACACATGGAAAAGAAATGGGTTTCATAATAATTTAATCAATTCATCATTGAATAACCTGTGGAAAAGGAATTGGTTTCATAAAACATCATCATAATCATAAACCATCTAGAGAATGAATAAGTATGGTATCATTGGATCATATCCCATGTAATTCCAAAGTAACATCAGAGGATCTAATCTTAGATGGAAAATAATTTTAAATGATAACCAGAAATATTTCTTGAAGAAAATACCCTTTCCACTTTGAAAATCACATAATTTAAAATTTTATCAAAAATTTAAGAAAAAACATTCTTTAAAAATAACCTTTAAAACATGTAAAGGAATATTTAAATCATTTATCATTCATGACAGTGGTAAATACCATTCATTCTGTACATAATAAAATAAAGATCCCTTTCATATTTTCAATAAAAAATCAAAGGTTCCTTGTTAAAAAAATAACAATAAGATTCCTTTTTAAAAAAATTAAAAGTATAAATGGGTAAAAATTATTTTAAAAAATCAATTGATCATAGTAAAACCTTTATTTAAAACATTTTTAGAAAAAATGGACATGGAAGAGAAATGATTTTTGGCACAAAGGGGGAAATAAAGTCTATTATTCATAAAAACATTCTTTCAATCTCATGAGTACTTAAACAGAGGGAAATTAAAGGAAAAAATTATTCAGAATAAATATACATAATATAAGAAAATTGATTATTTTCTTGTGATATAGATAATAATATATCATCATCAAGAACTTAATTGTAAATAATCTTGATAAGCAATGAGATTGTAACATAAAACAATTATCACCTTTGTAACATGTAAATAATAATCCCCATGAAAGAGAAAACCTTAAATTGATATTTATATACCAGAATTTTCATGATTATAATCATAACATAAATTCAAGTGTAGTATATACACCATAAAAAATAAATAATTGGTGAATATAGTAGGTGTCCCATGGAAATAAAAGTAAAAGGAAAATCCCTTCCCTCGGGTCTCAAATTTCTTAGTACATATTCATACATCCTATATAATAAATAAATTTTTATTATAAATATATTATAGAATTATAAAAATATGTATAATACCTTATATTATTTAATTTTAACATTTTATCACCCATTTATTAACGATTTATTGTTAAAATCATTGTTTCAAGTAATAACAGCTTCACTTTTCTTGTATGTTTCAATTTCGTAGTTTCTGTACATTAACTTTGATCCTAGTTCCACTATATAATGAATTTTAACCATGATAAAATTATCATATATATTCATTATATATATTTTTTTTATTCATCCATAAATGTTAGAGATAGAATAGAAAATTACACCATTTATGGAGATGATAGGTCGTTTGCATGCATGAACATTGTTTTCATTTTTCAATGGATAGAAAAGAACAAAGGTAAATATTAATTATCGTTTCAATAATAATTTTTATATCATATATATTTATTAAATATATCCTTATTACTAACCTTTTCAAAATAAAATGAAAATTTTAACACATTACTTTGTGGTGTTGGTGGTCCACACGTATGCACGAGCGATGTTACTATTTTCCAATGGAATAGAAGTTCTGAAATTTTTTGTGATATTATAATTCAAGTATTATAATTATTTCATAAATATAATATATATATATATATATACTTTAAATTCATCAATATATCTATCTGTGAGAGGTGGTGATGGAAAATTAATTACATATGTTCGCGAGGTAATAGTTTTCCTTATACATGACTGATGGTTAAATTTCCAAATTTTTGGAGAAGGATAAGTATATAGGTTATGATATTATCATAATAATATCTTAATTTATTGGATATAATTTTTTTATTTTATCATATTTGGATAGCATTTTAAGTAGGTGTAAAAATAAATAATAATAAAAATGTTCGCTTGAGAATGATACCTCTTCTTCAAAAAACCTACTTAGGTTAGTACTAAAATCCTTATTAAGAGATTTTCATAATAAACAAAGGCCTATAGAACCTGGTGGGTAAATCAAGGAAAGTTTTTTGATTTTGGCTTAACGAAATGGATTTATATATGTGAAGAGGGGAGGAGAGGGGTGTCCATTTAAAAGTGGGGTGAGGACATACTTGGAATTTTTTAAATGAAAAAGATATACACATGTTTTACACACCCCAAAAGGATCTAAAATGGATAATTATAAAAAATAATATGAGATAATGTAACAATAAGGATATAAAATAGGAATTGGATAAGTTATGAGGACATTTTAAACCATACCATTTTAGTTTAACCCCTGGTAAACCAATTTTAACCTTAACCACAGTAATTAATTTTTACTATTTTTACTATTAATTATGAAAAAAATTTAAGGTTAAATTATTAACTAATATTAATTATTCTTATTAAAAATATGTAATACATTTTAAAAAATTCAATTCAATTAATTTCTATAATTTAATTTAAAATAAAACCTGCAGATGTCACGAAAAAACAATTTTCCAAAGAAGACATTTTCATAAGTATAAGAAGTTTTAATATCAGAATTAAAAATAAAATTCATTAAAATAACATAAATTGGATTAATAAAAAAAATTGACCTAATTTTTCTAAAAAATATTTTAAAACAAGATTTAACTTTTTAAATTCATTAAACCAGAAAAGGAAATTTTCAATAAAAACATTATTTTTCACTACTCATCGAAAAATTAATTTTTTCATAAAATTATAAAAAACACAATAATATAATTTTTTAATTTTTATTTCAAAAATAAATTTAATTTTTTAAAATAAATATTCTAAAAGTGGAAAAATTTATTTTTCTCATTTTTTCACAAAAAATAGTGAAAATAATTTTTTGATAAAAAGGTATTTTTGAAGACTATAAAGACTTTATCAAAAAATAAGTATTTACGTATAAATATATTTTCTTTATCAAAAACCTTTATACTTAATTTTAAAAATCTGTTTATTCTTATTGATACCTCTATGTTTAATTATTATTTTATAATTTTTATGTTTACATAATAATATTAATAGTATAATGTGATTCATTAAAACTCTGTGTTTTTTATAATGCAAGACATCAAATAAATTAAATTTATTTGAAAACAAATATTTAATAAAATCTCAGGGTATTTCAAATTATGACCAGAATAATCTTCCAAATAATGGATATGTGGCTTTGAAGCTTCTAAAAATTCAAACGGGTAGATCTCCACCACTAGTTATCCCTTAATCGGTTTACAAGAATATAAATTGATCATGATTCCATTAAAATCGGGAAAGATAAGAACATATTCCTTTGGAAAACCCTCCCCCATCAGCATAGTAAGGTCTCAGTAGTCATTATTGAGCACTAGGGAATTGATCATCTTCCTCCTACAAGAATGTTCCACCACCAAATGCTCCTTTCTTACTCATTTGATACATGAGAATTTCATTGTTATTTTAAAAAAAAGAGTGCCTAATAATTAAAATTTATGTAATATATAATTATTCATTTTATCATTAATAGTATTATTCTTGAATTTCAAGACAAAATAGAAAACATAGTTTAGGGTCGAACATGAAAGTGTTATAATAGTTATGATATCAATAAACAATTATTAATCCACGAAATAATCATCATGTCACAATCATGGAATTAATATTATGGAAATAATGAATAATCAGCATATATTACATAAGAAAATATAACATAATGATGAAGTCCATAATAATTCTAATTTATAATTCAAAATTTCATGAACCTGCTATAATGTATTTGAACTAAGATATCTTACTTGCACGGTAAGGATACTCATATTACCCTATGTTAATTGTCTGGTGAGAGTTACTATTATAATGAGGGACTATATAATCATAGGAGAAACTCATAACTTATCTCATATAATTCATTCCATTATATAATAATGTTTTATATAATATTATTAGCTCAATGTTTAATAGTGAAAATTTTATTTATACTTTATATAATATTCTGCAAGGTCTGACTCACAAAAAAATTTTAGAGGGAATCATAAAATATATGAAAATTTGAAAAAAAAAATTACATAATAAATGGATTGGTGTTTATATATTGGTAAATATTCATTGATCAAGTAAATGATATAGTATATATGATGTTGGGAACATGATAAAACTAAACTTTACAATTAAATATCAATTTAAAGAGTCATGTCATGGTTTTATTAATTTATTCATCAAATTGATAGCTATGAGATTAGTATGTTATGTAAAAGTTATCCATAGTTTTATATATATGTAATTATGGATAGATACCATCTAAAAATTAGGAGTGTGTAACCCTTATATTTCATTCACATTGGAGATAAAAAATTATTCATTAAAGAACTCTGAGTATGAGAATTATTGATATAGAATGTGATAGAAATTTTTGCTAAAGGAAAAAAACTCTACATGGTGGTTTTTAACACATCATGTTCTATGATAGGAGAGAATGCAACATGGTTAATTCTACAATGTCATAGTTATTTTCATGTAAGGTCATGTGTTATTCGATAACATCTATATCAGACTCTTTCTCATACATCATGTTATCATTCATGGTTTGATCATCACTATATGATTATTAGAGGAGTTTTATTATCCAAATTAATAGTATAAATGTTCAAATATTAATAATAATGGATATAAAAGAGTTATAAATGTTGAAACTCATAAAAATTTTATGAAATATTCCAATAAATTGGCTAAAAGTTTGGTTTTCATAGTGTGTCCATGGATGGACTATATAAGGATGATCATAGATTATAATGGATGTGTAAGTCAAGTATGAGACTATATTAATTATTATTATGATTATTCTATCTTTATATAGCTCTCTTTCACTGTAAATAATGTTTTATGAAGCCATAAGGTTGAGAAAATACTTCCCAAACATTGAGAGATTCACATAGCCCATGGATGTCCTAGGTGGAAGGATATCATGGGATAGTTCTGAATGATTTCTATCAAGATTGTGTGGGAGATCTTAGAATGATTTATATCAATATAGAAAAGAAACACCATTATTCTTTTATTTATTCATTCTAATATGAATGTAAATATCCTATGGATTTTTTAGTTTTGGATGATGTTTTTTGCTATGTTTTGAAAAGTGTTTTCTACTTGAAATCTCATCAGAATGATCACTTATGTTGATACATGAATTATTCCCATTTCATACTAATAAAGGTCAGATAATATGTGTCTTAAAAAGATAAATGTTGTTTCTATTTATTTGGGAAGGTTAACTTATTAATACTATTTTAAGATATTTTATTTTATTCAAGGTTCTTCGATTCCCTAATGACATTTCAATCATTGATCATCAGGACCTAGAGTACACAAAGGTTCTCTTCAACCTCTATTACTCCACTAATTCTCTTTTTTTTAATTCCAAAATATAGGTTATTTGAAACCTATACAACACATTAAACTAGATATCAAAAATCACAATACCTCCATTCATAGCCCACACATTCAAATTAAAAAATTAAAAACCAATTAAATGAAAAAAAAAAGTGGAGATTATGATGATGATAGGGAGTCACACATTTATCCTTACACCTAAATAGAGATAAAGTTTTCATATCTAAAAAAAATCATCATCCATAGTCACTCACTGATGGTACCACCATCACCATAGAATCCAAAAAACCTCAAACCCAAAAACAAATCTTTATTGACAGTAAAAGTGGGAGTAAAGCACTAGGAAGATCCTCTAAATCAAAAATTTTGAGAACATTGGATGACTCTATCATGATCAAGTGAAAAATAATATTAAAAAACATTCACTAAAATCATCTACTAAGAAGCGGCGAGGAGGTGCAAAAAAATTCCAACACAATGAGATTCAAACCCCCAAGATCATTATCATCCATCCACCTTGGACCATCACCACAAAAAGAATCCAACAGTATTCACTATAAAAAAATATCAAATATTAATTTTCATCATCTATAAATAAACATCATTAATGTCACCAAACAAAAAAAATAAATCAAATGAATGAATATATACAAGGTGAATAAATAGCCTCACTTTTGTAGAAAACCATATCAACAATCACTATAGGGATACAACAAAGGTTAAATAAAACTATATAATATTAAAATCTAGGTAAAGAGTCTTTCACCAACACTACTGTCATCTTTAAAAATCCAAACCACCAAACACAACCATTTTAGTTTCCTACATGTTTGATAGAACAGTATATATTTGGTGTAAGTGAAGTATAAGGGACCACTCAAGAGAGTCAAAACTAAAACCACTAGCTAAGAAGAACTCAATGAATAAAAGTGATTGATGGGTTTTACACTATGATTTTACACAATCATGTCCCAAGAAAACTTAATCACTATCATTTCAAACCACGTATGGGGTCATGTTCGGAGGTATGGACTAAAAGAGAAGAAGAATAAATCCCCACAACTATTAGCACCAGTGAAAAGAAAAAACCCATAGAAACCAAAAAATGAGAAAAATGGTAGAAAACACTGATCATAACTAACAACACCTCTCAAAACACCATCAATTATATCAATAATTCCTATATATGGGGTTTAGTCTTAGGAAATTGGGAAAAAGTCTAGTTAATATTTATGAAAGGAAAACCAACGTATGGAATCACAGAATCAAAAACAAAGGGGGGAATAAAGGGATGATTCCAAGGAATAATGAAACCAAACCACTATCTTTGGGATGATGAGGAGCATATAAATGATAGTAAAACAAAATTGATAGGGATAGTAACATCTTTGAGAGTTGAGTGAAGAACCTTTATTACCCACATATAGATTATTTCAATAAGATACATTCATTTGTTGATATATTCAATTCCATTGTTAACCTCAAGTTGGTATTGAAGGATGGAGCAGTTGTGGTGCTCATAATACCTTGATAAATTGTGATTAGTTTTTTCCACCATGAGTACATAGCTATGTATTGGCCTAGGTCAAGGATATTATTAGATTCATGTCACTTTTCTTATACCAATGCTCCATGTGTATCCATATTGGTAAGGAATTATCTTTAATAATAGTTGGGATCTTTCTCCTAGGCCTTCCTTTTATATTCTACAATCATATAATTCTTCATATTTTCGTTAACTTTATCAATAATTTATTTTGTGTCAACATTAATACTTATTTAGAAATTTTCCTCCTATAAGCTTATATATTCATATATATTGATTAATCTAAACCATTACTAGATTATTATTATTTTAAAGTTAAGGATAACTAAAATTAAAAAAAAATGTGTTATATGAATCATCCTTTGATTTTTATTTATATAAAAATGGTTGGGTTAACATAAATCTCATTTATAGAGAAATATTAGTCAATATGTTCTTTTAAATTTCAATTAATCATCCAAATATTCTTCTAATGATCTAGAAAAATATAGGTAACCTACTAAGGAACGTGAATATACTCTTATTAAGACTATTCATAGAGATGATACTCTAATTTTTGAATTCATGGGACCTACCATAGCCTATGTTGGAGCTGATATTATTATAATGTGATTATTCTACATTAGAACATATTTGTTGCTTTATTATCCTCCTATCTAATGATTAGCAGTCCATAGATCAAGGTTTGGGGAGGCTAGTATAAATCCAATTTCAATATTCTAGATTTTACACTTAATAAAAAACCCAATTTTTTTTTCTTAAGTTGTTAATGATCACTCTATAAACATGGTTTTCCCAGAATTTTATGTTTCTAAATCCCAAAAATATATAAAGGAAAATATTTTGGTGGAGTTACTTTCATATATATCAAGTAAAGGTAACTCCAATGTTCATAACTTTTATGATAATATTAAGGATGGTCCATTAATTATTACTCCAAAGAATGAGAGATCTGATGTTAGTATGGTAGGGGAATCAGAAGATAACAATGAATCATAGTTCCCAATTCCAAGTGATGATAATTTTATAAAGATTAAATAATAAATACTAGAAGGGAGGGAGAGAAATATATTCATCCACATTACATCTTAGATCCTTCCTTTCTTTGATTCTATAAATTTGGAACAATGAAACCCATTTTCAAGACTCGACCTAAACACATCTAATATAAGTCCATTAAAGGATTATCACACTCCCTCATTAGGTGAGTGGATTATTCAAAATCCTAAATCCTATTTTGAATCTATTTTTAAAGTGGTGTATAATAGGGAATAATTGGAGATTAATGAAGGATTCAATAAAACTATGGTATGTCCTAAAGCTTCAATGCTGTTTCTAGGAGTCATGTATTATCCTAACATTAATTAAGTTATATAATTATTTTTTAATCATTTTCTATGACCTTAAAATGTTTTGAAATATCTTTATTCACTTGTGATTCTTGGAAATAATTTTTCAATCCATAATGAGACAATAATGATATAATTAATGATGAATCCTTTCAAAAGTGAAAATCCAAAAGGCTGAAGAATAAGAAAAAGAGTAAATTGATTGGGATGGAGGTTAGCACTTTTGTTTACATTTATTCCCATTCTATGTCTTAAAAGTTTTACGAGATCTTGAATTATTCATTTTATTATGGTGCTTAAGATTACAAACATTTAACAGACTATATATCTTCTTATATTTTAGTTTTTTATAGTTTTTAATGTAAAAAAAGTGACCATCGTATTTTAATGTATGGTTCTAATAAAAAATGGTTTCATTAAAAAATGAAAGAAATTCTTATAGATCAAGATATCATGATGTGGAAGGCTTTTAATATAAAAAATGTGTATTTTATTAGTATTTTTAGTTACTTGAGAACAAATTAAAATGATAATAAATGGGATAATCATATTCATATAACATTGAATGGAAAATATAATAATGGATAAAGAATAAAAACATGGATCTTAGTAGTTTATTTTTAATTATACCTTTTATGTTTACTATTTTATTATATAGGTGATAAATTTTCTCTCTAACTAATATGATTCATTCATTTATCATTATTTGTTTTAATATAAATAACACGGTTCTTACATTCACTACTATTAAATAATTTCATTCTAAAATGTTGTGTTTTACATTACAATGACATGTGTCCCAATTATCATAATTACGGAATCATTAAATTCTTAAGTTGTAGTCATGGATGGTGTTTTTTACATGCCTATTTGTGTTTTTGGTTTTGGAAGGTGGATAAATTTTTATTTTAGGATTCATATGTATAATTTGAGGCTTTGGGATTAATATTATGAGATTTTTAGGTATGGTTAGATGTTTTTTTAGGTTAAGAATCTTGGAGTGGGGTTTAGGTGGGTTTAGTGAAGTTTAAATAGAGAAATAAAAAAGGGTCAGTGGTATGATAATCATCGAAACTCCAATAGGTACAAAATGGGATTCCAATGGAAAACTAGTTGTTATATTACTTATAACTACCATGATAAGTTTAGTTTGGGGCCACTAGAACTCCAATGGACTCATAGGTATATTTCTCTACAAAAAATAATTAGGGGAAGAGGTTGTAATTTTTTCTTTTCCCTTTAAATCCTCATCCCCTCCTCCCTCCCCCCTCATTTTCCCTTTTCAAACACCCATCATGGGTTGTATTGTTATTTAATTCAATCATTTATTATCACTCTTGAGGATAAGGTATAGATTAGGTGGATTTATTCAAGTTTAGGGATTATGTGAGTTTATCGACCCCTATTTTTTCTTCTTTCGTTGTCTCTTATCATTTTCTTTTACTATAAATGGATTACCTAATTTAGTATTTGACAAGCATCATGGTGAAATCCATTATAATTGTTTATTGATTTATGTATTTATTTATGGATTCTATTGTCTATTTTAATTAGGTATTTTCTTATATTAATAGTTAGAAAAATTGGTTTTTTTGTCTTCCTAGGTTTTGGGTAGGTTTTATTTGAGTTCCTAATATTGTTATTTTGGTTTTATGGGTAATTTAATTTGAATTGTTATATAATTTTTATTTTATGGATACTAGGGGAGGTTTTATTTTCATTGGATTCATATTTAGTGGGTGTTGGTTATTAATGTTTTTCAATGATATTGGTAGGTGGTCTCAACTCAACAAGTGATTCTTGATCTATAACTACAATATTTGTTCTATCAATTTTCTTCTATGGTAATAAATAAAATTATTCATATATTGAAGATATTAATGGATTCATTTAAATGATATTTCTATATGATGGGTTAAATTTTTTATAAGGGGATCATTTGGAACTATGTAGAAAACTTCAATTCCGTTTTCTTGTTTTAGTATTCATTAAACTTGTTTTGGCTTTATTGATTCCTTACATATATTGATTCATGCTATTCATTTTCCCTTAATGTTTGATTCGGGTAACCAATACATAATCCATGCCACTTAACCATATTTTCTTATTGTTTTGGGTACATTGCTTATTATTGATCATGGGATAAAATAGAAATCCTTGGTTATTCATTTGTCTCAAGACAACTTAAAGACCTATTTATTGTTAAAATTATATCATTGGCCTAAACCCTCTTAGTTTGTAGCTATATAAAAAAATTTCACTTCCTTGATACCCAGTCATATTTTATAATATGGATCACAAATTCCAAATTAAAAATTGATAATCTATAAGTTAATTAACTACACTTAACACTCAGTTAAGAGGGTGATTTAGTAGTGATGTGGTGGTTGGATTAAGATGGTGGGAAGGTGTGGTTATACATAATAAGACACTAATATTATTACTAACCTAAATATTTGGCTCTATAATAATAACATTAATAGTTTATATATTAGTAAATTATGGGTGAAGTTTTCTATAAGATTTTTTATAAAATAATGAAACTTTTTTTCACAAACCCTTAACTAAATTTTTCTTCTTCCTTCCTCTATTAAAATGTCTCACCAATAAATGTTTTCTAAAATAACTCACATTTCATTTTTTAAAATAATACCACATGAGTAAGTGAATGTTCTAAAAGGTTTTAAATGAATTTAAAATAAAGATATGTGTTTCTTACATCCCTTAATTATTCCTTACATCCCCAATCAAAACTCTTAATTATAGTTTTCTTTATCCAGTTCCTCATTTGGACTATCCTTACCACTTCTAAATTTTTTCTATGCCTTAATCATTACATTATTTAGAATATTTCTTGTATGTATTTAAATTTAAGTTTTTCTTACCCATATGGATATATAAGACTGAATCTATAATTTTTGAATGCTATATTATTATATCATAATTCTTATACTATATTAATACTTAAATCCTTTCTTATATGTTGTTTCATATTTGAGTAATAGCATGCTCTCTTCCCATTATGGAAATCCATGTTTTTTCTTTCATTCTTGTGTAATTTTATATTTGAGTTAATGGATCATGGATTTAGTTTTATGTTGTGATAAACATGTTATTACATTTTTTTAAACATGATGAATGATATTGATTTTAGTTTTTGATTGATCATGTATATTTCTTTACTATATTGAGTAAGTTGTTTCTTTATTGAGAAATCATGTTGTTTGATGTAAATAGAATATACATCACAATCAAGTATACCACATTGATAATTAATATGCTTTTTAAAACTGGTATATTTTTATTATTATAATCTATTTAAGTAGGTATACCATCCAATGATGTATAGGTTTGAATAGGATGGGTTTTGATCCTAACTATTGTATTTCTCATACCATTTTTTGGAATGGGATTATCCCTTGATGCACTGAGTCTTATATAAACTTTTCCCTCTCCACAAGATGAATGTGTCCACCTAACTTCAATAGGAATAAATTCAATGTGATTATTTTATTATAAGGGTTCACCTAGTTTCCATTCCTAACATGTCTAAGATTATAGGTTTTATTTCAGAGGAATTAGTATGGGAATGTACTATCCATGTATAAGGAGTTAATGATTATAGTTATTATGATTATATAGATGACCCATGTTGATCCACTGCTCTATATTTTCACTATTATGTTATTATATTCTATTTTTTGATTGATAAAACTTTTTGTTATAAATCTATATAAATGAGTACATTTTTTACATATATACCCTGTTTTCACTATCATATTGAGGCACTACATGTCATACCTTACAAATTATTTATGCTCAAATACTATATAGACGCCTTGTTAGAAATGAAGCCTCTATTTTTATTCATTTTAGGTACTTATAGGTACATTGTTGGTTGTTGGTTCACCTTGGTTGGTCACTCATGTTTCTCATGGAAGAGGGGTCAGTTTCCACTTTAGAGTTGGATCTATTAAATATGGACAGAGGTCATGTGTGTCACTTATACATTTTTTACTTATGTCTATGACATATGACCAATTTTTTGTATTTTTTATGGTTTAATTTATGTATTTCATTATTCATATTGATAATACGTATATTCATTCACATGGATATTATTTTTCAATTTTCATTCATGTTTACTATATTTTGACATGTTTGGTTTCATTTTATATTTTTGGAAGGTCTGATATGTACATGAGCCATGTACAGTTTTAAGAAGAACCTGACCATGACTTATTTTACAACCTATCTATAAACCATTCCCTAAAAATATATTGAGACTTGTAGAAATCATATCTAGACATTGGGGATTGGGGAATTCCCTTGGGATTAGCATCACTTTGATTTTGTTTCAACATGGGTATCCAAGTCAAGGTCACTACAAAATGGTGATAGAGCACTGGTTTAGGATAGCTATAATTTTTTATTTTTAGATTGTCTCTAGGGATATTATGTCTTAAGAAGTAACCCATAAAAGTAATAATGAATCCTTTTATTGATAAATTTCTAGTGAATAGGGGATTTTTAGGTATTCAATAGGTATTATACGTTTGGTTGAGAAATTTTCTTCACCTATATTTGGTATTATAGTGTTAAATTTGATATGTGTATCTAGGAAGTGATCAGGAGTTGACCTTTATTTTATTTAATGTGTTATGTTAGGTGTCTATAGACTAAAATACATGTGATTTAATGTCATATTGTGTGCTTGTTTTCACATATTTTATTATAGTTGGAATAATCCATGGTTTGTATTAATGGAAAGATCAACAATGTGTATATAAATAGAATTTTCCAATATATATATATATTGGTGATTACTAGGTCAATATGAACCAATAATTTAATCCTTTTATTAGGATAGTTTTTCATGTTTATCATTTCAATGTTGAGAATACTCTTTGTTCTCTAATTGTATCCTATTATTGAGAATTTTACCTTATATTGAGTGTTATTTTTTAAGTATCACTTAATATTATATCAATATTTTCTTTCTAAACATGAAAATGGTTTTATTTTTATTAATTTTTTAATGTCCATAGTGATATCCTACTAGTGAGAGTATTTATTATTCATTATGTATTAATGTTCTGTATGAAATAATTTGGAAAATAAAGTATACAAACAATCTACTCACTAATATTTAGTCATGTGAAAAATATTACTTATTTTCTTTGGAATGAGTTACCTTAAGGAGTATATTAGTATTATCAAGTGTAAGAAATTGCCTAATAATATTATTTTTATGAAGTAGTGAATTTAATTTAATTTAAAGTGTTTTAAATGGTGATGTATTTTGAAAGGCAAATATGCTTCATTTAGAAATAGTATTATTAGGTTGTTCAGTGTTGGAAAAATAAAACTGATATCGAAATTATAATTTCATATTTATATATTAATAAAAAATTATTTTACTATATTTTTTTTAAATGGGAGGAGTATTTTTGAATGAAAATTTGGATTTTGAAAACTGAATCGAAAATATTTTTGAAATTTAATTTTTCTTTCTCCTAAAATGAAATGTAGATTCAATATATACCTCTTCTATAATCTATCTTTTAAAGGAATCGATATTTTTAAAAGGAATGTGAAATTTTTTCCCTTTAATTGGGTATTTATTATTAATATCTATATAACAATGCGGTGTTTTCATAAATTATTTAAAATTTATTTTTTAAAAATGTAGAATTATTCTTTATAAGACCTTTTATAAATGTATCCTTTTAATGAATATTAAATGGTAGATAGGACATCGGTAGGCCTAGTAGAATTATATAGGGGTGAACCTTAGCTTGTGTTCTAACAAGTTGATTGTATTTGGATATTCATTAGGATAATAAAACATCTTTCAGTAGGGATGTATATTCATGGTTTAGTGTCTTATTCTATATTTAGGTTCATGCATCAGAATAATGGTGTAGAATTCGAATATGTGTTTGACTGTTAGTTAATGGAATCTCTTTTACATTTTATAATTTGGAAGTATTTATGGTTATGGATATAAAATTTAGTAGATTTTGATGTTTTTTATTAGATTTATGATCTATTATTCTGAAATGGGATGGATTATTTGGGAGTTAGAAAAATAGGATGTGTATTTTTTTTATCGTTCTTTAGTGATTTAGACTGAGGAATTAGTTGGAATTGTTTAATTTTAATTAACTTTAAAGTTATGTGTCATGGTTTTAATAGATACTTTGGAGTATTTATGAGATACTTAGGTGTATATAATATTTGATTAATAATTTCCAAGTTATTTTTAGGGATGATTAGTCATAATGTTGGGAGTTTATAATGACTTGTGTCATAATTTCCTTAATTAAGGCATCATTAAAATCTTAAGTGAGAGTCTATAATGGTGTAGGTATGAGATTTTTTGATTATTTAGTTTTAGAAGGTGGATTTTTTGTGTTTTGGGATTTGGATATAGAATTGGAGGTTTGAGTATGAATTATGATGTGTTTTTAGGTATTGTAAAAGGTTTTTTAGGAGGTTTTGAAGCTTGTGGTGGGTTTTTTGTTTATTTAGTGAATGTTGGAGGAAAAAATAAAAAATCCGCCAATGTTATATTGACCATAAAAATATCAGTGTGGGTTAAATAGTATTTTGGTATTAAATATGTAGATTTTTAATCATTGAACCACCATTGTAATTACAGTGGGGTTTAACTAATACTTAGGTGGCCTCCTAGGATGATTTTGATAAAAAAAAATAATTAGGGGAAAGGTGTAAATTTTCCTTTTTCCCTTTCAACCCTTGACCACTCCTCCCTTTTCCCTCATTTTATATTTCTCTAAATCCCCTCATGGGATATCTCATTTCTTCCTTCAATCATTCATCATCTTCTGTGAGGATCAAGCATGGATTAGGGTTTTTTTCATGTATAGGGCTTAGTTGATTTCCTCCATCCCCCTTCATCCATATCTGCTCATCTCTTCTCTTTTTATCATGATATAAATGAATTCTATAAATAGGGATTTTACTAGGGTCATGTTGAAATACATTATAACTTCTTTATTCCTTCTTGTTTCACTTAGGTAAGACCTAAGTGGATGATTTCTATTCTCATTCTCTATGCTTCGATAAAATTATATTATGAAATGTTTTATTAGGGTTTCTAGATTTGGGGATTGAATTAGTGCTTCTTTTTTCTAATTTGAATGGGGGTTTCCTTCCATTTTTTGTTGTAATAATTATGGGTGTGGTTTTCCAAGTTTTTGGATAGGTTTAGTTTGAGTTTATATTATTGTTATTTTAGTCTTATGTTTTATTGAATGTGAATAGTAATAAAATACCTATTTGATGGTTACTAAGACCTAATTGGTTATTATAAGAGTGTTATTCAATGGTTATTGGATATTAAATCTTACCACTGATATAGGTAGGTGGTCTCAACTCACCACGAGATTACTGATCTATACCTGAAACATGAATACCTTTGGTTTATTTTTAGGTTATTAAACAATATTATTTATATTTCGAAAATATAGATGGATGGTTTTGAATTTTATTTTTATATGATGGGTTAAATATTTTCTAATGGTTTTTTTGGAACTATATAGTGTAATTCATTTCATTTATTCATGTTGTAAGCATTATTATTCCAATTAGGGACTTATTGATTCCTTATAAGTTTTGATTATTTTTGTTAAGTATTCATTGATATGTGATTTGGGTAACCCGTGTTTAATCCATGTCACTTAACCATATTATCTCAATGTTTTGGTAAATTCTCTTCATATTTATCATGGTATGAAGTGTAATTACATGGTGTGTCATTGGTCTTAAACCATATTGATGAACTCTTAGCCATTAAAATTATTTCCTTCAAAAAAAACCCTCTTATATTTTAGTTGTATGACTAATGTAAACTTCCTTGATACCCATTAATATTTTATAATAGGAATCATATATTCCCCCATAAACATATAGGAACTATAAGTCAATAAACCGCACTTAACCCCCCGATTAATAGGGGCTTTGGTGGTGATGTGGTCAATGGATTGAGATAGTGGGAAAGAGTTTATCTAATTGAGAAACCACTTTTATTATTGTAAAAATAAATATTTTTTTCTATAATAATAACTTAAATAGTTTTCATATGAGTAAATAGTGAGTTGAATTTTATATAAAATCAATTATTAAAGAACGGAACATTTTTTAACACTCACTTGAGTAGATTTTCCTTCTTCATTCCTCATTTAAAATGTTTCAATAATAAATATTTTCCAAACAAACTCATAGTTCCTTTTTAAACTAGTATCACATGTGTAGGTGTATATTATAAATTTTTTAATTGAAGTAAAATGATGATATAGTTTTCCAAATTCTCTTAATTATGCCTTAATTATTTAATCTAAACAACTGATACTAGTTTTTTATATCCAGTGCCTCATTTTCCATATCCTTACCTCATTAGAATCTACTATATATTCCTTGGTTATTAGCTTCTTTGTAATTATCCTAAAATGTATTGGAATTTTGTTGTGTCATCATCATGTGGTTCTATTAGGCTGACTCTAGGATGAATGGCCACCAAATTATTATACCTTATTTCATGGAGTATTTTACTACTTAAATCCTTTATTGCATTCCATTACATATTTATGGAATAACACTATAAATTCAGATTATATAAATCTATATTATTTGTTTTCATGCTTCTATAATTTAATGTTTGAGTAAACTAAGCATAGATATAGTTTAATGTTGTGATAAGAATGCTATTATATTTTTTATAAAAAACATGATGAGTGATATTGGTAGTAGTTTTTTATTAATCATGTATACAAATTTATTATCTCATGTAATTTATTTATTTATCAATTAAGCATGTTATTTGTTGTAACTAGTATGGATACCATAAGAATAAATACTACATTGATAATTTATATTCATATAATAAGGGTGAATTTAAATTATTATAAAATATTTAATCAGGTCCATCGACCATTGATAAAAATGGTTTAATGGAATGGTTTTTGACCCTAACTACTATATAAACATTTTCATTTACCTGAATGGGATGGCTACCCAGTTCCCTAACTCTTGAATACACTTCCCCCTTCCCATGTGATGGAGGTTTCCTCTTAGCTACCATTTTCAAAAATTTCATGTGCTTTAGTTTTAGGTATGGTCCACTGACTTTCCCTACTATACATATCTCAAATTTTAGGTGTTGACTAAAAGAAGGTATTATAGGCATGGAAACTTAAAATATATGGAGTTACTATTTATAGTTCTTATGATTATATAAATGCTCAATATTGTTCAACTAATATACTTTGTTTCTGATATATTGTAATATTTTTCTTATTAACTAATAAAACATATTGTTATATATATATATACATGAGTATGTATGTTCAGGTATATACTTATTTTACATTCTTATATTGAGACAATGTTAGTGGTTCCCAATGGAGTATTTATTATCACACCTTTAATGCACAACATTTTGTACATCGATCCAATATTTTACTATTTATTAAGTGCTTACAAGTACATATATAGTTATTAGGTCACATTGGATATTCACTTATGTTATTCATGGAAGTAGGATCGATTCTAACTTTTATGTTATTTTTATTAGAGATATATGGAGGTATTGTGTTGCACTTAACCCTTTTACCTTTATATTTATGACTTACACATTATTTCTAATTTTTTAGGGTCTAGTTTACGTATTTCATACTATATTTTGATTAGTATGATATTAATTAATATGTAGACTATTTATATGTTTTCATTCCTATTTAATCTTTTGAGACATGTGTATTTTTCTTTTATATTTTCATAAGATCTAATATAAGGACATTTCATGTTAGGTTTTAGGAAGAACCTAAAAATGAATAATTTTATAACTTGTAGTATTCTACTCCACAAACATTATATCTAGACCAATGGTACTAGTCTCTATCCCTAGGGGGAAAGTAATACCCTTGGGTTTAGTAGTACTTTGATTTTTCTTTTGTATAGATATCTTTATTGGGGTGGCTATAGATATAAATTAATTTAAAAAGTGGATAAATATTTATTATGTCTTCATTAGGATCTCACATCACCACCTATAAATTATGATTCCACTATGATACCATTCCATATTGAATCATATGATAACCAAATACTTTATCGAAACCGTCAATAATTTTACTTGTCTCTTCATAATATGAAAATTTATGTTATGGTTATATTTATTCCATATAGAGTGATTTGGTTTGGTCAAACATGTACTTCCTCATAAGTGAGACATAAAAATATTCAATAATTTGGATAGGTTTGGTGATATGACACAACTCATATATGTTAGAATATCTCAAAAGGATCAGTATACCCTAGTCATAACTTCCCCTTCTTTCCAAACATTAACACTCCCTTCCATAGTGATACCTTAAATAATACATGATCACACACTTGTAACTCTGTGTAATTACTTAAATTATAATCATAACATGTATTTATACTTTATACAAACTTAATGTGCTTATGGTTATATCTTAATTTTTTTATTATATCTTTAAAATATCTATTTTATTCCATTAACTTAATTTATACCTAAAAGTTTTAGTTTGATAGTAATTCCAATATAATGATTCATAAGATTCTATTTTTATACTTGATTGAAAATTTTTATGGTATGAAATATCCACCAAAGTTACATATTGGTCCCAAAATCCTTATAAGTCATTTGAACATAATCAAAACATATCTGCTAATGATTTTATTGTATCTTAAATGTTCCATTACATTCAAGGATTATATGTGGTGTTAAGGATAACCTCAATGCTTAAAATCCTTAAAGATACTTCTAAAAAATATATGAGAATTTGGGATCAAAATCATAAATTATTAATAATAGTTTTTTTAATCTCACACATGATTCTATTTTTTAGTGTCCTAAATTATTTTAAAATATCAATATTTGTTTACTTTTTATAACTATAGTATTAGGGATAAACCCACAAGGAATGTTTTAGTTTCTAATCAATGAGGATTACAATTATTATTTAGAAAAAAATAATGTATTTTAAATACTAATGGTGATTTAAATTTACTTAAATTAAATATATTAACTAGTTACGTTAAAATTTATAAAGACAATTGGTTTGGATTATTAAAGGGTATATTATGAGGTTGTGAACTTTTGATAAAAAAATGCATCATGTAAAATTATTTTAATTTATAAATATACTCATCATAGGGATTCAAATATGTCTTAATACCTTGATCAGATGAATCAAGACTAACATTAATTAAAATAAAATTCATGGGTTAGTGATTGAATTCCAATAACATTTTTGATGCATAATTAACAATTTTGGCAATGAACGCATCCAATTTTTTATGGATTTATTTGTTATATTGTGTTTGTAAATCACTTAACCTAATAAACATGATTTCTTTTCAATGAAAATTACTAAAAATGAATCTAAATAAATAGATAATAACGAACATTAATGAATTAAAACAATGATTCCTAATTTGGTTAAATTATAATAATATTTTTCCACCATCATTGCAAACCCCAACATAATAGAAAATTTTGTTATAAATGATGAGAACCATTATTATAGTGAGAAAAAATACAAAATAATGAGAAATATTAATATTAGAAGAATAGAAATGAAAATCAAGATAAAAACTCTTAAATGATGATTGGTCTAAGCCAATCCCTAAAAGTTCTCCGTAAAGATTTTCTAGAACCACAAAAAATACCTTTTTAGAGTCAAGATCCCTCTTAATTATGTCATTAAGATAAATTCCAACATTTATATATAAGTTTGGAAATTGTTCAAGGTGTTTTTAAATTATTCTCTAATTGGTTATAGGTTATCTAATTTTGTACCAAACTATGTGCGTCTCTCTGTCTCTATATTGAAAAACCAGTTTTGGTGCATGGTGAGTTAATAAAATGTCTAACTCTATGATTCTAGTGTCAAAATTATATAGAATAAATTGATATAATATCCTATAATATAATTTTATCTCAATGTGTGATATAGTTATATATGTATAAGATATAGGTATATCACTTCGGTAAATATACATGTGATATGGGATAACACATAATGCTTTCATTAAATCCACCTGAGTTATCATATGTTTTTCCTAAAAATCAAGGTATTGTGATTAATAGAAGTTATAATGAATCCTAATAAATTTTTATTCATGATTAATTTAGGCTCAATTTTATTTAATTAAAACTATAATCATTAAAAAAAATTAACAAGTGGAATATTTAGCATGTACTCACCCCTTATAGAATCAAGTGGGAATATAAATAAATAATATTAAAATATTGTAATGGTTGTATGATTGATGTGTGATTTATAATGGTAAAGTTATCACTTATTTATTTCTCATTTAACTTAATGTATAAGCATGGGATAACATTTTGAGAGATCCTATAAAAGTTTTAATGATTTATAAAGTTATTGGATGCCTATAAATATGTGAGTCCTTTAGATGTTATTCATAAATCTGTGTCAAGAACATCTTAAATAAAATTATTCAACTTAAAAAGTTGTATTATTCAATTTCCCATTATTTATTTTGAAAGTATCATGGTTGATTATTTTTAAAGGGGTTTATTGATTCCTACACTACATTTATTCATGATGATGTCTTTCAAAAACCAATAGTTTAATTAAATCCACTCATTTATCTTTAAAATAAGATTAATAATTTTAATAAAATTATGAAAATTTTAAGAATAATTATTTTATAGACAATAATTTTTTATATTATTGTCTATGATAATCCCTTAGTTAGTGTGATATAATATTGACCATTGATCTTGGTATAGTGGAAAAATATATATGATATCATTATGCATGATATCTCATGTAAAAATGTTATAGAAATAGATCATAATAACTTGATAACAATATAAGATACTACAATCTAGAACACAATTCATATTATATGTTTTAGTATAATGTAAGGATTGATATGGTGATATCTCTATTTGTGAATAAAAATAAGCAAACGGCATAGGGATATCACTATCTATAATAGAAATTCAACCTATAATACTTTTTTATAATTGTTACTCATTGTATCATATTATGAAATATGTGATATTGTTATATGTGTCAAAGAACACTGAGATGCTAGTGATATGTGATATCAATTAGAATTATACTATTTAAATTGATTTTTCTATATTTCAAACACAAAATATATATTATACCACTATCTTGAATAAAAGAGTTTCATGTTTTTAAAATTATATTTTATTTTAATTTATGAAATGAATCATAATTTATAAATTATTTATAAATTATGTTTAAATTTGTTTAAACATTTTATTTAGTTTATGAAGTTTTTATAAATGAAATTGCAAATTATGTATTTTTCATATTTAGTTATTAAAAAATTATGAAATAATTACTAAATAAAAATGTAAAATTAAGTATTAATATTAAGTGTCTTTTTTTATATGGTATAAACCATATAATTTTGATATAATTTTTTTTATTAAAATTATTATGTAATTTATATAATGATGAAAATTTTAAAATTAGTAACATATAATTTTATATGCTGAATTTATGAAAAAGTTCCAAAATTTTAATATGAAAAGTATATATTAATGTTATATTTTTTAAATTTATTTAAGCCTTAGAAAAAGATGTTTTGGTGGATAAGGTCAAGTTTTGAGTAAATGTAATTGTATACCATGTAAATGTGAAATATAAAGTTCTCATATTTAAGATATTATTATAAGTTATTTATTTTTATATTATATGGAATTTTTATATTAATTTCTAAGGACTTCAATTTTTTATATTCATGTTGTATGAAATGTTCATTATATTTTATGCTTAAAATTTTAATTTTAATTTTTTTATTTTTATCCTTATTCAAAAATATAAGTAGTATATATTATTAATATTAGTAATATTTGATTTAATTGTTTAAATTTCTTATATAATGTGTCATATGATTAATTTAAGGAGTTTACTGAAATTGTAAATCATAAAATTTAATTTATTTCAATTAAGGTTAACCTTTTAGT